>CP106711.1:6572651-7822651 GCA_025503065.1 Gossypium bickii | reverse complement strand
TGAACTCTAATTCGCAGCTCTTTTATATCTTCAAATCTCAATATCCAAAATCATATCAAATATATATTAATCAACAATATCTACACTATCCAAGTCGTTTTAACGTAAATCTCAAACTTTTTTTTACACGCAACAGCAATCGAATACCATAACATTTGTGAACATTTCAACTAAATCAAAAGTTACTAAGGCCTATTGCTTTTTCTTTAAGCAAAAGCAATAATGTTCAAGAATTAGAAGTCGAAATTTTTAACTCTCTTAAATAACAAAATCCACAATATGGCTTCATAGAAATGTTGAAGATGCAACAAACGGTACTCTCTAGAAAGGAATTATAATCCCAAACAAAAATGAAACATTTTTTTCTAGAAATTCATAGGGAAAGATACAAAAATCCAAAAGATACCCACAAAAGGTAATCAATCCCGAAAATCATAACAACAGAAAGATCATTAGAAGAAAATTGTTTTAGTGCATAATAAAATTCAAATCAAAACAACCCATAAACAAAAAATAGAAAATGGGTTAATTTCATCATGATCTTCAGTCTAACTAGATCAATCCCGGAAATCATAACAATAGAAAAGATTACCTTTTCCAAAGAACCCAATTTATTTTGCAGAATAATTAATCCAAATCAATACAACCCAGAATTCAAAAATTCCAAAATGTGTTCATGTTATAAGATCTTCAGTCTAGAAACTATGGATCTAAATCGAACATATATTACAAATAACAAAACAGATCTGAAGATAAGATAATACATTTGAGTTAACAGCAAAATGAGTGAAGAATTAAAGAATAAAATAAGAAATTTAAATCACCTGATCGAGAGAGAGAGAGATTAGGGGTGTTATGGTAACGGCCAAGCCAGAGATCAGCTCTGAAATTGTTAAAATTTTGAGCGACAGAGAAAACTAAAGAATTGTATTGAATTATTAAAATATATACATACATTGAACAGTATTTCTGACCTGTTGTGTTTGGACGCATTGATTGTTTTAACCTGATGATGAACAAGAAATACCCCCAACTAATCCACCAAACAATATATATATATATATTAAAATTTTCATTTTATTGCTGATATATCATTTTAAGTTTGGACCCAAAAAAAAATAAAATGAATTATCCGAATTACACTTTAATCAACTAATTCCTAAGCATGTTTAGAACTTTGTGGGGGAGAATGCTGTTTGAGGTAACATGAAAAACAAATTAAATGTGATATGAAATAATATTATATTTATATTAGTTTTTTTTTACCCGTGTATAAAATAATAATAAATTAATATTATCAAACTTAATTTTAAAATCATATTTACACGTAATTAATATAATATAAATTAAAATATACTCAGAATTCAAAGAAAAATCTCAATTACTCAGATAATCATGCTTAAGAACAAATTAAAAATTATGCTTCCATATACTTTAAAATATATTTTATCACAATTAAGCAAAACAAATATACATACACAGTAAAATTAATTATTTTTACTAAACCAAAAATCAAACACATGTAATAGTATTAATAATTGAAATCCTACAGCATAAAACACTTAGATTTAGACGAAATAAAAGAAAAGTGATTAAATTGAAATGCATTTGAAATTAAATGATGATCAAATTTATTTGGGTATCAAACCGCACAAGAAACAAAACGAGAAGGATCAAAAATAGAATTACACTATCACTTCAAAATTCAGATACACGGGTTAGAGAGCGTCGACCCTCCACCTTTTAGCATATATATACAAATATCTAAAATAGTACACTACCCCAATTAATTATACGAATGGGGTGTTTGGTGTGGTGGTATGTAACACCCCTAACCCGTATTCGTCGCCGGAACAAGGTTACGGAGCATTACCGGAGTTTTCAGAACATTTACAGATAATTCATATCAATTACTATACATTTTCCAATATTAACCATAACGTACCTATGATAGACCCTCGAGGCCTAAAATGAAATTAGGATCAGGTTAGGACTAAACCGGAAATATAGGAAAATTTTCGTGAAATTTAAAAAATTTCCTCATGTACAGGAGTCACACGCCCGTGTGGGTAGGTCGTGTGGCTCACACGGCCAAGTGGCACAGGTCACATGACCGTGTCCCTGACCCTTGTAACTCTCTGATTTGCAAAACATTAAGGTGCAGTTTTCACACGGCCAAGACACACGCCTGTGTTCTAGGCCATGTGACACACACGGCTAAGACACATGCCCGTGTCTCTGCCCGTGTGCTCAATTCTGATCATTCTATTTCTCAAATTTAAGATGCAGGGGACACACGGTCGGACCACATGCCCATGTGCCGGCCGTGTGTCACACACGGTTAAGACACACGCCCGTGTGTCTACTTGTGTGGACAAAAATAGGCCATTTTAAGACCACTTTTCTCACCCTTTATACAATTTAACCTGCATGCAATACTTTCATATACTATTATACTTCAATCAAGCAACCAATACAAGTTATAACTCAAATTTTAGACCTATGTATTATCACACAACTCATTTACACCAATTTACCACATTGGCTCTATTCATTAAATTTTTTTATAAGATGGTACTAAATATTTGCTTTTAAACATACACATGTAAGAATTTGTATATAATACTCATATATATTTTCTTTCAATTCGATCCTATACATGCCATATAAACCATAGGATATTTAACAAAATCTACCGGAGTTATCTGGATAGTGTGGCTTGATGTGTTGATCCGATCCTCCGAGCTCTCGTCAATCTACACATAACATTAAACGCACAAAAGTAAGCTTAAGAAAGCTTAGTAAGTTCATAGGCTTAAAACATAAATCTTACTGAACATTTAATAATAAATCATTAAACAAATGTTTCACTAACTTTTCCTGTCATCCACAATTTCAAATGATGAATTCACTTGGTTGAGCTCATGTAACACCCCCTACCCATATTCGTTGCCGGAATAGGGTATGAGGCATTACCTAAGTTTAACGAGTTAATACTATTTTCATTATGAATTCAATATAGCCCTTTTTATAAATATCCAATCTTCCCTGAAATTTTAAAACCAAACAATCCTGTCCATTTCAATCCAATTTGATACCAAATCATACTTCTACTATAATTATATTATTTAGCATATTTATCACGGTTTACTTTAATTCATACTCATTAAACAAGTTTTAGTATTTATATAACTATCAAACATATACATGCCATATAAATCAAAAAGGAAATTTACAAAAGCTACCGGGGATAATCTTGATAGTGTGATCCTCAGTGTTGATCCGATCCTCCGTATATTTATACGTCAAATCTACATGAGACATTGAATACACTCAAGTAAGTTTATAGAAACTTAGTAAGTTCATAGGCATAAAATATAAATCTTACCAAACATTCATACACTTATACATTACGCATACAATTTCTAAATTCACTGTGAACCACAATTTGGTGAGTGCTTTCATATAATTTCACTACCATTTATTCGTTTACTTTAACTCTTTTGGGCCCTTTTTGTCACTTACCATCTTTAATCAAATTAGGGAACGATTACGGAAAATTGAGTACTTCACTTCCACTATTCGCTGATCAAGTAGCCGAAGCTACCACTTTTCACTGATCAGGTAGCCGAAGCTACCACTTTTTCGATCGAGCAAAAATGAGCTACCACTTTTCATCGATCAGCAAATAAGCTACCACTTTTCATCGATCGAGCAACCGAAGCTACCACTTTTCATCGATCGTAGCCGAAGCTACCACTTTTCACTTTCACTTGCCACTGATCAGAAGTACTCAAATCCGATGTTCCGCTCAATTTGATTATTTAATCACTTTTCGCATTGTCATTTTGTCCTTAACTCATCAACAATATATGTAACAGCCCAATTTTAATAGTGTCGGAACAGTGATTCGAGATCACTAAATTTGGCGAAAAGTTAGAAAATTTTGTTAATCGATAATTATAAGTTAAGTGTGATTTTAGAAATATTTTAAAATTAGTGAATTTTTTGTGAAATGAAAGAATTAATTAGAAAAATTAGGCCAAAAAGCGAGGTATTGAGACCTCGAATTCATAAAGTGAGCCATAAATATTTTCAAAAATATTTATGGAATGTCATTAAGTTATTATTAAACTTTCGTTAGAAAATTTTAACGTTTGGGTAGGAAATTAAATGAAAAGGACTAAATGAAATGAAAGTAAAAGTTAAATTATAGATTAAAAGAAATTATGAAGGATCAAAATGGAAATTATACCATTTTGTATAGTTGAGGCGACATAACATAGAAAAATCTGAGATTTTTAAGGTATATTATTATAATATTATATTATTATATTATTATATTATTATATATATACAAACAAAAAAAAAAAAAAGGAAGAGAATAGAGAACAGAAAAACCCAAACGAAGAAGCAGAGAGCAGGAAAGAAAGAAGAAGAGAAGAGAAAGAAGAAAAAGGGGGAAAATTGGAAAATTTTCAAAATTAGCTAAATAAAAGGGGATCAAATTGAAATATATGGAGAATTCTCTTCATTTCTCTTTATTTTCTTCAGCTGAAAAATAGCCATGGGAGAGAGTTCAAGCTAGTTTTTATACTCAAGCATCATGTAAGTTTAATTCTTGCTTTCTCCTTGAAATTTCTATGTTTTGGACTTTTACAATTGGGTCCAATTTATTAATTCATTAGTTTTTGATTCTATGGCTAAATTTTTAAAGTTTATGTGGATTAGTGTTGGAAGAATATGATGAATAAATATTGAATTGAAGCTTTAATTTTGTTATATGATGATTTAATCAAGTGAAATTGATGGAAATTGGTTTTAGGACCTAATTGTGAAATAGCTGAAATTAAGGCCTAGTGTTAAAATTCTAATTTCAAAGGTTATGAAGGAGTTTTAAAATGATAGATAAAAGTATTAAATGAGAAAATTAACTCAATTGAGGGGTTAATTCAGCAAGGACTGAATTGTATGAATTGTGGAATTAGGGACAAAATAGAAATCAACATGTTACACTAAAGCAGTTTTAGACAGCAGCAGTTGTCTAACTTTGAAAAATCACCAAAAATCGTAGAAGTGGAATTAGAAGTTGAATGAGATATGAAATTAAAGCTTATTGAGTCTATTTTCATATAAAAGAAACAGAGAAAGCAAAGGAATTCTGTAATTTGAGATATTTGTATTTTTGTAAGACTGGTTTAGAACAACTTCGTGATCCCCTGTTCTTACTTTAGAAATTCACTAAAATTTGTATAAAAATAATTTGGGAACATAATTTATATGGTTAGATTCCTTAATGAGTCTAGTTTTATAAGAAATAAACCATAACATCATATGAATTCTATATAAAAAGATAATTAATTTTTAGTGAAGAAGGGTCGGAACTGCCAGACAGCAGAACAGGGGTGACTTTAAAGAATAAACTGTACTAATTGGCTAAACCAAAAATTCTGAAAATTTTATGGCAAGAATATATGTGAGTCTAGTTTCAGGAAAAATTAACGGTTCTTCATTTGGAGTTCTGTAGCTCTGGAAATAAATAATTTAGTGACTATGACTCAAATGGGCAGTTTTGAATATACTTATGAGTAAATAATGAACTTATTTACAATGTTACTTATAGCATGTTATATACATTAAGGATGTGGAATGGAGAGGAGGAGGAGGAAAAATATGTATGAATATTCAGCTAGCATGGCTAATTTGTAATGTTTTAGGCTCGGGGACTAAATTGAATAAAAGTAAAACTTTATGATTAGTTTTGTATAAATGTTGGAGATGACCAATTTACATGGAATGGATTATTTTATTATTTAAAATTGTAAAATTGAATGAAATTATTAATTAGATTAAGATCGATTGAAAAATCGATGAAAATGGAAAATTACCAAAATGCCCTTAAATCTTGGTATTTCTGCAAATTTAGCCATGTAAGTTCGTGTAACTTTAAATATGTGATATAAGGAAATATAAGTTGATAGCACGTGAAATATTGATATAATGAATTAACTAATATATGTTTATGAATAAACGGCAAAAGAATGATATTTATCATGACATGTCAATATGTGATTATCTGTAATATGTAAATAAAAGGTAATTAAATATGTTGAGACGAGAAATAAATTCAAGTAAGTCATGAAATGAGAAAAATAAATATGTTTTAAGGGATAATATGTTTGATTTTTGATTGGTTTCAAAAATAAATGTTAAATGATATAAAATTTTTGATAAATAAATTTGTAATTCCGGTAATGCCTCGTACCCTATTCCAGGGTTGAATACGGGTAAGGGGTGTTACATTTAATGGTATCAGAGCTTAGGTTTAGTCGGTTCTCAGACCAAACGTAGTATATGTGAAGTCTAGAAATATATGCCATTATTAATATATAACTTAAGATAATGTGATATGTTCCGACTTTGATGATATTTGTATCACTATAATTTAAACTTTATCATTATTATGTGTAATTTATTAATTATGTGTGGTAAGTATTTTAAGGTAAGTATTTAGTAAAATGATAAATTTAAGATTGAGTCATGAAGTTGAGACCGATCATCGAATGAATTATGGAATACTGAATATTATTTTGTGTACTGAATTGAATTGTGAAGTTATTGAATATTGTTATGTGTATTGCATTAAACTATGAAATTATTGATGTAATGAATTACTGCAATACTGTGAAACTGATTGAAATAAGAAGTGAAAATAGAATGAACTGGAATTTAGAAAGTTATTTAAATTACGTAACTGAATTATGAATTATTTGAATATTTGAAGGTAAATTAAATAAAGAAAATATGTGAGTAATTGAAATGTATATTGATTGGAAAGTAATTAGTGATTTTAAATTTGATTGGATAATAAATTAAAAATACGAATTGAATAAAAATGCATTAAATTATGAACATGTGTAAATATATGAATCGTGTATTGATTGAAAAGTGGTTGGAATTGAATCGTATTCTGGTTATATGTGAATATTTGAAATATGTATTGGTACTGAATTTTATACTGATTAGAAAATGGAAAAGTGAATTTGAAATAGGAAAAAAAAAATAAAAAATAAAAAAAAATGAATGATTTGAACACCCTATTAACTTATCGGACTAGATTGGATACAAATGGCATGCCATAGGATTGGATTTGTTCAGGGAATTCTTCGACCTTGAGTCGATGAGGCACTGGGTGCCAATCTGGTGTGTTTGGTTGGATCCGCGTATCCGCCAAAGTCCGAGTCTTGTTAATAGGGGTAGATATGAATATTAAGTGAAATTAAAATGAGAATTGATTTCCCTATTAACTTGTCGGACTAGTCGGATATAATTGGCATGCCATAGGATATGGAAGAGTACGGGTTTTTACCGGCTTACTGATCAGGCACTTACGTGCGACTCATCGTTCTTATATCGATTCGACACTTTGTGTGTCGTATCGTTATCGTTATCGCTATGCTGATTCAGCACTTTGTGTGTTGAATATCGACATCGTTATCATTATCGATTCGACACTTTGTGTGTCGATATCGTTATCTTATTACCGCATGCTGATTCAGCACTTTGTGTGTTGAATATCGACATCATTATCATTACCGATTCGACACTTTGTGTGTCGTATACTTATACTATGTACCGTTAAGGCACAATGTGCCGTACTGGTGTGTTTGGGTTGGAATCCGTGTATCCGTCAAAGTCCGGATTGTTAATAGGGTGAATAACTAAAATGAGAAAACTAAATAAAATTGATCGATTGAACTATTGAAAATATGAGTAAGAAATTATGAGTTGAGTTGTGAATCGAATTGAAATGTGAGAATTGAAGTATGAACTTAAGGTTCATAAATTTGCTAAAATATCGATTTATTAATAATGGAATCGATTGAATAAATGAAATAAGAAAATTGAATGAATTTGACCGATTGAATTATTGACAGTACGAAAAAGTGGAATTGTGAATTAAAATTGATATATAAAATTGAAAACTTGAGCCAAAGGTTCATAAGTTGATTAGATAATATAGATGATATATGATGCTATTTGATGAAAGACTATTGTTGAGGTATGAAATTAAAGTATAAATTAACACACATGACTTATATTGTTACATGTTTGATGTCTATTATTTAATATTAAATGTTAAATTTAAATTATGCATACAACAAGTGAAGTATGAGGTAAGTGTTATTATTGAATTAAATGGAAATTGAATTAAGTGATGGATAAATATTAGTATTGAATTGTATATTAATGAGAAAGTGAAATTAAATTTAGTTGTGAATAAATTGAAGTGAAATTGAAATTGAAAAAAAAAATGATATGTGAAGCACATAATAAGAATTATTAGTAAATTAAGAATGACTAGTAAATTTTGAAATATGTTACATATATTAAAGAAAGAAAAGATATAAACATACACGTTTTTAGTACAATGGTTAAATTGTAAAATATGTAAAAGCATTATGTTAAAATTGTAAAAGGGACATGCGTGCATAATGTAATTTATCCAAGTAAATGAGATTAGATCTACTAAGATATTAGTGGTATACCATTAAGGAACTTTAGCGCATTCTCTGATTAATAGTAAATAATAATACACTTCTATATTTGTTTCATATATCTTAAGTATTCTATTGAATCTACTGGGCCTCTTATAAAAAGGTAAGTAATTTTCATTATAAGGTATATTCGCAATATTGAATTAAAAATGAATTGCAAACTGAAAGGATATGGAATGGATATAAATGATAAATCAGATAAATATGTGCACAAAGGAGCTATAGAATTATAGAAATAACGAAGTTCATGATCAAAATAATAAGGAAATTTCGAGGACGAAATTTTTTAGGGGGGAAGAATTGTAACAGCCCAATTTTAATAGTGTCGGAACAGTGATTCGAGATCACTAAATTTGGCGAAAAGTTAGAAAATTTTGTTAATCGATAATTATAAGTTAAGTGTGATTTTAGAAATATTTTAAAATTAGTGAATTTTGTGAACTGAAAGAATTAATTAGAAAAATTAGGCCAAAAACGAGGTATTGAGACCTCGAATTCATAAAGTGAGCCATAAATATTTTCAAAAATATTTATGGAATGTCATTAAGTTATTATTAAACTTTCGTTAGAAAATTTTAACGTTTGGGTAGGAAATTAAATGAAAAGGACTAAACTGAAATGAAAGTAAAAGTTAAATTATAGATTAAAAGAAATTATGAAGGATCAAAATGGAAATTATACCATTTTGTATAGTTGAAATGACATAACATAGAAAAATCTGAGATTTTTAAGGTATATTATTATAATATTATATTATTATATTATTATATTATTATATATATACAAACAAAAGAAAAAAAAAAAGGAAGAGAATAGAGAACAGAAACCCAAACGAAGAAGCAGAGAGCAGGAAAGAAAGAAGAAGAGAAGAGAAAGAAGAAAAGGGGAAAATTGGAAAATTTTTCAAAATTAGCTAAATAAAAAGGGGATCAAATTGAAATATATGGAGAATTCTCTTCATTTCTCTTTATTTTCTTCAGCTGAAAAATAGCCATGGGAGAGAGTTCAAGCTAGTTTTTATACTCAAGCATCATGTAAGTTTAATTCTTGCTTTCTCCTTGAAATTTCTATGTTTTGGACTTTTACAATTGGGTCCAATTTATTAATTCATTAGTTTTTGATTCTATGGCTAAATTTTTAAAGTTTATGTGGATTAGTGTTGGAAGAATATGATGAATAAATATTGAATTGAAGCTTTAATTTTGTTATATGATGATTTAATCAAGTGAAATTGATGGAAATTGGTTTTAGGACCTAATTGTGAAATAGCTGAAATTAAGGCCTAGTGTTAAAATTCTAATTTCAAAGGTTATGAAGGAGTTTTAAAATGATAGATAAAAGTATTAAATGAGAAAATTAACTCAATTGAGGGGTTAATTCAGCAAGGACTGAATTGTATGAATTGTGGAATTAGGGACAAAATAGAAATCAACATGTTACACTAAAGCAGTTTTAGACAGCAGCAGTTGTCTAACTTTGAAAAATCACCAAAAATCGTAGAAGTGGAATTAGAAGTTGAATGAGATATGAAATTAAAGCTTATTGAGTCTATTTTCATATAAAAGAAACAGAGAAAGCAAAGGAATTCTGTAATTTGAGATATTTGTATTTTTGTAAGACTGGTTTAGAACAACTTCGTGATCCCCTGTTCTTACTTTAGAAATTCACTAAAATTTGTATAAAAATAATTTGGGAACATAATTTATATGGTTAGATTCCTTAATGAGTCTAGTTTTATAAGAAATAAACCATAACATCATATGAATTCTATATAAAAAGATAATTAATTTTTAGTGAAGAAGGGTCGGAACTGCCAGACAGCAGAACAGGGGTGACTTTAAAGAATAAACTGTACTAATTGGCTAAACCAAAAATTCTGAAAATTTTATGGCAAGAATATATGTGAGTCTAGTTTCAGGAAAAATTAACGGTTCTTCATTTGGAGTTCTGTAGCTCTGGAAATAAATAATTTAGTGACTATGACTCAAATGGGCAGTTTTGAATATACTTATGAGTAAATAATGAACTTATTTACAATGTTACTTATAGCATGTTATATACATTAAGGATGTGGAATGGAGAGGAGGAGGAGGAAAAATATGTATGAATATTCAGCTAGCATGGCTAATTTGTAATGTTTTAGGCTCAGGGACTAAATTGAATAAAAGTAAAACTTTATGATTAGTTTTGTATAAATGTTGGAGATGACCAATTTACATGGAATGGATTATTTTATTATTTAAAATTGTAAAATTGAATGAAATTATTAATTAGATTAAGATCGATTGAAAAATCGATGAAAATGGAAAATTACCAAAATGCCCTTAAATCTTGGTATTTCTGCAAATTTAGCCAGGTAAGTTCGTGTAACTTTAAATATGTGATATAAGGAAATATAAGTTGATAGCACGTGAAATATTGATATAATGAATTAACTAATATATGTTTATGAATAAACGGCAAAAGAATGATATTTATCATGACATGTCAATATGTGATTATCTGTAATATGTAAATAAAAGGTAATTAAATATGTTGAGACGAGAAATAAATTCAAGTAAGTCATGAAATGAGAAAAATAAATATGTTTTAAGGGATAATATGTTTGATTTTTGATTGGTTTCAAAAATAAATGTTAAATGATATAAAATTTTTGATAAATAAATTTGTAATTCCGGTAATGCCTCGTACCCTATTCCAGGGTTGAATACGGGTAAGGGGTGTTACAATATATCTCATCATACATGATATAATTCATAAAATTTACATTTAATCATTAAATTTCAGCCATATGAACTTACGAGTCGATTTGCGAATTTGAGAAAATTCGGGGACTACTCAGTTACTTTTTTCTTTTCTCGACTTGCTTCGGGTTCTCGATCTATAATTGTGAAATCATTCACTTATCAGTATTGATTTCACCTTTACTTTATTTCATATCCTTAATGATTACAACCCACATATAAATAACATTGTTTATAATTTAACTATTTACTTGTATGGATATTCAAGCTGTCTATCCGTGTCACAGTCACTAAATTATTTTTATCTTGAGCTACAGAACTCCAAATTAAGATCCGTTAATTTTCCCTGAAATTAGACTCATATATCTTTTTACTATAATTTTTCCAGAATTTTTGGTATGGCCAATCAATACCAGATTATTCTTAAAGTTTCCCCTGTTTTACTGTTTGACTGTTCTGACCTCTCTTCACTACGAATCAAATTACTCTTCGTACAGAATTCATATGACCTTCTTATTTATTTTATTTGAAAATAGACTCATTCAGGATTTCATACATATAAATTTTAACTCACAATTATTTTTGTGCAATTTCTAATGATTTTTCAAAGACAGAACAGGGGATCACGAATTCATTCAGAACCAGTTTCACTAAAATTTAAATATCTCATGATTTACAAATCTATTGCTTACACCGTTTCTTCTATAAGAAACTAGACTCAATAAGCTTTAATTTAATATTTTATTCATCCTCTAATTCGATTTCTACAATTTTTGGTGATTTTTCAAAGTTAGACTACTGCTGCTGTCCAAAACTGTTTCAGTGCAAAGTGTTGATTTCTATTTTTGCCCCAAATTTCAGAGTTCATACAATTCAGTCCTTGATCAATTACCCCTCAATTAAGCTAATTTTTGTAAACTAATACTTTACCTAATCATTATGAGTTATTTCAAACACATTGGAATTCGGAATTTCCACATAAAAACCCTAACTTCAAATTCTTTTAAAATTAGGTCCCAAACATTCACTTTCTATTCAATTCTTTCAATAAAATCAGCATATAAACCATTTAAAATTATAATTCCATGCTAAATCATCATATACTTCCAGAACATATTCATAGTAACTTCCAACTTCATTCATAAAATCTAAAACTAATGAATTCAACAATTGGGCCTAGTTATAAAAGTCACAAAAACACAAGAATTTCAAGAAATAATCAAGAATTGAACTTACTTGCAGTAAAAATATGAAAAACCAGCTTAGGAAAACCCTTCTATGGTGTTTTTGCTGATGAGAGTGCAGAAAACTAAAGAGAAATCTAGATAATTCCACTTTAGTCCTATTTTTATTAAGTAAGTTATGCAATATTCTAATTTTGCCCTTTCCTCTCCTTATTTTTATTCTGATTTCATTCCCTTGTTGTCCAGCCCAAATAGACATTGGGTCTATTTGCCTTTTTAAGCCCTTTTTCTTTTATCATTTAAGCTATTTAATCTTTTCTCATAATTTTGCATTTATTACAACTTAGTCCTTTTTATTCAATTAACTATCGGAACTTTAAAATTTCTTGACGAAACTTTAATACTAACTTATTAACACTCCATAAGCATTCATAAAATATTTATGGCTAGATTAAAATCTCCGAGGTCTCGATACCTCGTATTCAATTCTAATTATTTTTTTCTAGTACACTATTTACTATTAAAATTTTTTTTTTTCCTAACTTCACATTTAACTCATACTCACTAAATTAATAATATTTTCTACTCACTTGTCGGATTTAGTGATCTCGAATCACCATTCCGACACCACTGAAAATTTAGGCTATTACAGCTCAATGTCAATAACTATTTAGATTTCAACACTTTAATTCAAATAATACTTACCAATACTTGTCAAATTAGATAACGTCTTAAGGATTTGAGTACATCGTTTGCTTAATGCCACAATCCAACTATGGTCTTACACATATATTACCATGGCTTTGCCATGATCTTGCACATATCACAATGCCATAGCCCCGCTATGGTCTTTCACTTTATACGATGCCATAGCCCAGTTATGGTTTGACACGTACACACATATACTGCCATGGTCCAACCATGGTCTTATGTTCACAATGCCATAATCCAATTATGGTCTTTTCACTGAAATGTCATAGCCCAACTATGGTCTTACATTCCACACTTTGCCATAGCCCAACCATGGTCTTATCCGTCAATTCATCACTGGTCACGGAACGATTATACTCAATCCTACGTTCTTGTAACACCTTTTAACCCATATCCGTCGTCGGAATAAGGTTACGGAGCATTACCGAACATTTCGGATCAAATATGAACATTACATAATTATCTAACAAACATATTATTTCTCATATAATATCCCAATCAATTCAATTCTGCATTCAAATCAAATCTAATTTTCATACCAAAACATACTATTTATAATCTTAATATAGTACATAAGTTTATATATATATGTATCCAATAACATTTTATAACATATTTTGCAACACTTTTCAAAATGACAAACACAAATGTCCTAGGTACATTCCATTACCAAAAAGATATGTACTTCACCACAATGAGTTCGAGATTGGCCTTGGATCCTGATTCAGCAATTCGACTCTAACTTAACCTGCGTACTAAAACAAACAGTACTCTGAGTATAAAACTTAGTGGTATTTCTATAATCCGAATATTTAAAAATAATATAATATAATAATAAGCACAATTATATAATAATAAGTATTCTTCAATCTTTTAATTTCTGTGTAGATCCTGTATGAAAGAATACTGTCAGCAAAAACAAATTCAACAGCGGCTGAAATAAAGTGTAAAAGTTCAAAAGATGCTAGTTCTTCAGATTTTTATGCCAGGTGATTTACATATCAATTTCAGTGCTGAACAATGTGAACCTTTGATGCATGCTAATGTGCAAATTCTCTCTTTGTGCTGCACAGATTTACGAGTGCACTGTACCATCTGCTTGATGGATCTGCTGACAATGCGAAGTTTGAGGATGAATGTCGAGCTATAATAGGAAACCAGTCATATGAGTTATTTACATTGGACAAGTTAATATATAAATTGGTTAAGCAGGTTTGCTTTCTTTGATGGTCTTTCTCCATATTCTACTCATTTTTCTTGCATCTGTTTGATTTATAGTTTTCGTTACAGCTTCAAGCTATTGCGACAGATGAGATGGATAATAAGCTTCTTCAGTTGTTTGATTATGAAAATCTCGGAAACATAGGAAGACAATGGATTCAGTGTATTATGAGAATGCACGTGTCCTCCTTCATGAGGATAATATATATCGATTGAAATCTGTAAGTTTTGCATGTCCCTTGACTACGACCCCTTTCCAAAGAAAATTGAAAAGAAAGGAAACAAGGCACATGAATGCCCTGCTACCTTTCTATCCGTGTATATTTATGTTAACACATATAATGTTCTTACTTTGGTTCCTTTTTGCAGTCATCTTCGCCATCTCGGTTGTCTATTCAGCTGATGGACAATGTCATTGAAAAGCCTGAGGCATTTGCTGTTGCAATGGAACCTTATTTTTCTGCTTCTTTGCACAACGATTTTCTGTCAGTCTATCCTGGAAAAAATGAGCCACATGGCATTACGCTGAGGTAACAACTATAACATTAAGATTATTAGGTTTTGTACTGATAGCATTAGTATCAATGGGTTTCGTGGTTCTCTAACATGTAATTGGTGTTAAAATAAAATGTGGCATGTAAATGCTAGGCTCAACTAGCCTCTCATGTGTTAACATTAGATGATTGTAACAAAGAAAATATTTCGATTGCTTTAAATAACCGTTGTTTAATCTGCTCTTCTTTACTGATATTTGCAGAAACAAGAAAAAGTATGCAAGTCTAGATGAATTTGCTGCTACTTGCATGGCCATGGAAGGTGTTGAACTGGTTAATGGTTTAGAGAATAAGATAGCTTGCAACTCATACAAGGTATCTTTCTGGAATTAGTATCTGGTTTAATCTTTTTAGCTTTCTTTAAGATTGTATATAGAAGTGTTTACACCATTTTAACCTGAGGTGCCTAGTTGGCATACCATGGAGGTTGGAGTATCACTAATAAATCGCTTACGTGCTAAATGTTTTCATTGGGTCGTTGTACAAATATGATCTGTGAACTATGTTGCAGATCTCTTATGTGTTGGACACCGAAGATTTCTTCTTCCGTAGGAGAAGAAAGTCTCTGCATTCACTGCAATGCAGATCTTCATACAATAATCAAGCAAGAGTACAACGGTTCCATAAATTTTTATCTGCTTCGCAGTAATTCAGTATTCTTTCTCAGACCGGCATAAATGGTAAAACCTCCTGAATCTTTATATCTTCACATTTCACAACCACTCACTCTTTTCCTTGGAATTTTCAAAGATGGCTTAACCTTCATGCTTTTCTTGCAGCAGCCCTTGCTTTAACCCAACCTTGAAAAGGCCTTCAAAACTGAAACATGTTTCTTGAATGTTCATAGTTTGATGCTAATTGGTCATACTAGTAGTGAAGGATGATGAATTGTTAGGAAATGTAAGCATAATCAGCCATTATTGTGTAGATAGGGTTTTGCATGATATTTTGTGGGGTAAAAAGGGAAGAAAATGGATTCTTTTTCAATTGTTACTTGTTAACAAAGTTTCTCATTGACGGGCCAACATGTCTTCTTTCCCCTCAGTTTTGATAGCTTCTGTTTCCCCTCTAACTCTATACTTGATAAAAGATATAAATATCCTGATTAATATGGAATCTTAAATCGAATTAATTAATTATGCAAGTTTTAAAATTAGAAAGTAAATAGTTTTTTTCTTAAAAGTACTTTTGCTTAAATTCCTACTATATATTTATAAACAACTAATCCTGTTTAGGTTTATTAATATTATGTATATTCTACTGGCATTATAGATTTTTTCTTATTAAATTTCTAAACACAATCAAGTTCATATATATATATAATTTTTAATATTTATATATAGTATAGTAAATTTAATTTTTATACGTATAAGTAACATAAAATAAATGAAAATTAATACATTATAAATTTAAAAATCGAAGCTTAATAGTTTGTCCAAATTTATTGTTTGGGTGTCATATTTTTATCTAAATCTTGAAATTTTATATAGGTCTTTGAGCAATCAACCAACATAAATAAAATGTTCATCAAAGTAAGCAAATAGAAGTTGGAGGGTGAAAATAGATAAAGAGGAAAAAGTTCCCTTTCTTCACGGTTGATAAAAACTGAAAAATTGGTATTGGCGTTCTTGTTTTGGATTCAAAGGGATTTATTGTTGACACTTGCAAATCAGAAATAATGAAATTTAATAAATAAACAATTTTAGTATTTAAAATTGATTCGAATTTGAACATCTAAATCTATCATTCACACAAAATTATTTTAAAAAATAAACTAAAACATTTGAATTTGTTATAAAAATAAAGTAAATTTATAGTTAATTTGAATTCGAGATATTATCCCATGGGTAAAAAGAACAAACCGCTGGCCAGTTAAGCTCGGAAAATGATCATCATATTAAGAAACCCAACCCAAGACCAAGTTTAATCCAAGATAAGTTTCAATTTTAAGTCCAAATTGTGGATGCTAAATATCACAATAAACAAAAGCATACTTGTCTACGACAAGTAATGGTTTTGAAGCTATCTGATTAGAAACGATGCGACAATGGATAAGATTTCATTGAAGGGAAGCGTTATATGATTAATCATCTGTTCTTTCTTTTAATTCAGCATTTCCAACAAAACCCAATAACTATCCAATGCAAGTCCCAGCATTCGAACAAAAATACCGAGGGACTTGAAACAGAGGAGACCTAAAAAAATTATTAATAGAGAGAGAAACTAGAAAAGAGGATAAACAAAAAGAAATTCATGGCTCAATAGCATTCACTTCTTGCCACTCATCATCAACCGTTTCTTTCCACAATGTAACATTGTTATTGGCATCGGCAACCGACAATAAGTTTCCAGTCAGCGACCATGAATACATCATTTCATACCATACTCAATTCATGAGTATATAACTTATATATTCCATGTATTGTTAACATATTTCACATTCTCATCACTTACTATTTCCAATATCATATTTGCTATTCAAATAGTTTTTCATAATATAATACACAATTCGTTTTCAATATCATTATCCATTCCATGAATCTATGATTCATGCTTTTCATTTGAATAATTCAATTCCAAATTCCATATTCCATTCCAATTTCATATTCAAAATCATTCAAAATCATTCATATTGTCATTTCATTTATTTACCCCTATTAACACGACTCGGACTCGGACGGGTACACGGATCCAACCAAAACACACCAGTTTGGCACCCAGTGCCTCATCGGATAATTCGAAGTAATAAGTTGACACCTAGTGTCTCATCGGCCTTGCCGAAGTATGTTCATACCCAGTACCTCATCGAATTTATCCAAAGTAAAAATTTGACACCCAGTGTCTCATCGACTCGTGGTCGAAGTATCCCTGAACTCTTCCAATCCTATGGCATGCCAACTATATCCGACTCAGCCCGATACAATTAATAGGGTTTCCAATTAAATTTTTAGGCACAACCAATATTCAGTATTCCATTGTCACAACATTCACATTTCAATACCAATCAATAATTTCATCAATCACATATTCATAAATTCACATAAATCTCAACTCAATATTTATTTTTATTTTTTTCATTTTAATAACAATCAATATCCAATATCAATTTTTTTTTTCATATAATCATATAATTACACATACAATCATTTCAATTCAAAAATTAATCCATTCAATATATAATTCATTTTTCCAATACAACCAATATTCATTTCAATTCAAAAAATCAATATATATTCAATATATTTTCATATATACCAAGCCAATCAATATAAATTCAATAAATTCATCACCTTCTAAATCATTCAATTTCACCTTAACGCAATAATTCTCGACTGAGGAGATTAAGGTTAGATCGGACCTAACATTTGAGGAGGAACCGGTTCAGATCTTAGATCGTGATGTAAAAGTCTTGAGGAAGAAGTCTATCCCACTGATTAAGGCACTTTGGCGCAATCACAGTTTAGAGGAGGCCACATGGGAGCTTGAAGAGGCGATGCATCAACGATACCCTTATCTGTTTTGATAGGTAAATTTCGAGGCCAAAATTTTCTTTTAGGGGGGTAAAGTTGTAACGCCCCAAAACTTAGGTATTTATTTTTACATATTTTTAACACAACTACCTGTTGCTTCAGTGGTTGAGTGATTTGGGTGTGTTTAGGAGTGTCTGAGAAGTCCTAGGTTCGAGTCTGGGCTTGTGCAAAATTTTAGTTTTTGGGGAATGAAACCCCTTACCTTTGGTTAGTAGGCTTTTAAATAAATGTGGGTAAAGTATGACATAAAAAGCCTGCTGGTCTAGGGGGTAAGTGGCGTGTTACCTAGGCTAGAGGACTAAGGTTCGAATCTTGGTAGTGGCAAGGGAGTATTTATTTTGCTGCTGTGCTGTGAGTGGTTGAGGAGCGGTGTGATCAGGTAGAGAGATTTGATGAGGGATTTTAGGAGGAAATCAAGGGATGAGGGGAGAGGTAGTGGTGTGCCGAATTGGGACTCTGAGGCATTCAAGAATTCGACTAGAGGGGTGTTCCTCATTTCGGTTCTATTTTGTTTTTCCCTCTGCCGAAAACCTCTTCTCCCCTTTTTGCATTTTCTTTCTTTTCCCTCTGTCGAAACCTCTCATTCCCTAAACTGTTTCCTTTTTCTCCTTTTTTGCCACCACACACTTCTAGTTTTCTCTGTCGTTTTAGACTGCTCCTCCTAACACCCTGCTTGGGTTGGCCGAACATACCTTTCTTTTCTTCTCACATTCCATTCCCTACCTCTTCTTCATTTCTTTTCCAAATAATTACGACACTTGCTGTTGTTTCTTCCTGGCCGATTCTCTCTTCCTCTACCCTCACTATGCCGACTTTTTCTTTGATTTCTGCCGATTTAGTGTTCATTGCTAGTCTACAGTTTGTTACTTTCAGTAAGTTGATATTCGTCTTGGCCTAAATCATGCTTATAGATACTTGTTAATAAGGGGTTTCGATAGGATTGTAGGTAATAACCCCGAGTTCTAGTGATCATCATTTTTCAGTGAGTGAAGTGCATAGGGATTCGGTTGTTCAATCAAGGTAAGTGGCTGGCAGTTAAGAGGATACGTATATTGATTAGAGTTCGTTTTAAATTCAATTGATATGTGAGTAACCGAATGTTATAGGTGAACATAAGTTCTGGAGTGATCGAGGACTGTCTGCGCATCTTTCAGATCCAGGTGTGTAACAGTACTCTAATAAACGGAATCGATGAAATGCCAAAAAATGTGTAAACACTGCCCAAATCGTAAGTCGGCAAAAGCCGAAAAAGTATGACATTGATGCTACATGAGTGTGCGCTCGCTCGTGTGGTAAACTGAACGCATAAAACATGAGCGTTAGACTATAGAGGCCATCGTGAGCGATTTCAGGGCCTTGGGCCGTGTGGGCCCAAAGGGCTTGTGGGCCCCACACGGGTAAACCGCACAAACGTGTGGAGAATATTGGGCCAAGCTGTGTAAGTTACATGGCCGAACCCATTTTTGGGCAAAATGGGCCACACGAGTATGTGGGCCCACATGGGCTCACATTATCGGTATTGGGCCCATTTGCACTGTTTGATTGTTAAGGTTACACGAGTCGCCCGAGACGACTGTGGACCTACTGATGGGTTGGTAAGTACACCTAAACCCTAAACTGATAAAATAACTGTTATGCCCCTATGTTATGTATGACCGTATATGAGCATGCCATGATATATATATGTATGATGCATTCATGTGTGATATGTTGCATGGGATGGGCTTTTTATGATTGGAGGAAGTGTACTGTACTGACAGTTCTGCTACTAAATACTATTTAGTACCGCAACCGGTGCTAATTTTTTGAGTGTAGGGATAAGTGGGTGATTTTATCCCCACATGGAGTGTTGGGCTGGACGGAGTGAAGTGTAGAGGCTGGATGGGTAGGATTTCTGATTGCATGCTTAAATTGTTACTGATACTGTTATGGGCTAAGGCCATACTGATACTATTATGGGCTAAGACCCAACTAAACTGAACTGTTATTGACTTGGGATTAGGCCCAGACTGTACTTGCCTAAAGGCATGATTATCTGTTTATTTGCATGGGGTTACACACTGAGTTTTCGTAAACTCGCCTCTCTGTTTATTTGTACAGGTAATCCCCAGTCTTAGTTAGATCGGTGCTGCGAGGGACTCGGAAGTGGCCACACAACTGCACCTACTTATACATTTGAGTTTATTTCCTATAAATTTATTTTGGGTTTTTGTTATGTAATAGGCCTCTTTAATTTTTAACTTATAATTTGGGGATTTTACTTATTTTAATTTACATTAGTTAGTAGTAGAACGCGGTTTTCTAAAAAATAATTGGTTTTCAAAACACCACGTTTTCGTAATTCATAATAAAAGCTTCCACATCAAACTTGGTTTTAAAATATAGTAACTAACTAATATGATCAACATTCTACTAAAATAACTTGAGTTTTAAAACAATATACCCTAAATTTCTGTTAAGATACATAAACGGGGATTAACAATAAGCATGAATTTTCTAAAGAAACGATGTTTTCAAAAAACACTTTAATGTGATACCGCCAGATTTGGCCATAACGTCTGGGCCGGGTTTGGGGTGTTACACCATATACATTAAATAAAAAATATAACAACTAATAACTAGTTTCAGATTATAAAAATACAAACCAGAAATTCCGAGCTATTCCACGTCAACTTTATCTTTCCCTTTTTTTTTTCGAGGATTCCGGTACGACGTTAGCTATGGAATTAAAACAATTAAAATTCATCAATACAACACAATTTAATTTCATTTTGAAAATTTCAAATTTTTACTCAATGTTTGCCTAAATTTCAATTTAGTCCCTAAACCGAGACTAACTTTTATTCTTTACATTTAATTCTTTATTTTCATGCAATTTTCACTTTAGACTAATTTCAACTCTTTAATTTCACTTAAATCCCTAAATTTTGAAATTTTCTCAATTTAGTCCTATTACTCAAAATTTATAATTTATTTTACAATTCAATCCTTTTCTCAATTCTAACTTGAAATTCTATCAATTCAAACTCATACTTCAATTATTCAACATGAACAACATCTAAAAATCCATTAACTTTCAAATTTTCAACATAAATCAAATAGTATTTTGTTCCAAGATTCTAAAAACTAAAAAATTACAAGAAATGGACTAAATTGACTTACCAATCAAACTTTAAACCATGAAATCCCAAATTTTCCTTCTTTCCTTCCCTTTTTCTTTTTCCTTCCTTTCTCCCCTGTTTTCGTTTTGCTTCTCTGTTCCTTTCTCTTTTATTTCTTTGTTTTATAATATAATATAATATAATATACATAATATATATACTTAGCTTTTAAGTAATATTATTATAATATTATATTTTAACTTTAGACTTTTAAATAAATATCTACTTATGCCGCCTCAACTTTAAGCAATGGCATAATTGCTTCATTGGTCCCTTTAATTTTTCTTTAATCTATCATTCAACATTCACCTTATATGCAATTTAGTCCTTATACCAAATTATTTTTAATTCAAGCAAATTCACTTAACCGAAACCTAAATAACTACACAAAATATTTACGAATCCGATTTACGAGAATTGAGTCTCTGGAATGCATTTTTTTATAATTTGATCATTTTTAATTAATTAACTATCAAAACGTTAAAATTTCCTAACCAAACTTTAATACTAAATCAATGAAACTCCTTAAATATTTATAAAAATATTTACGGTTCAATTTATGAAATCGAGGTCACGATACCTCGATTTCAAAACTAATTAATTTGATAAATATTTCTAAAGCACAAATTACTAATTCATAAACCTTCCTAAATTCACGATTGGCTCATAAATACTAAATAATAATTTATAAGCTCACTTGTCAGATTTTAGTGGTCTTGAACCACTTTTTCTGACATCACTAAAAATTGAGTTGTTACAGTTCTACTCAATTTGAACTTTTGCTTCGATTTTCATTTTATTACAATAATCATAATTCTATAACAAAGACATGAAATAATACATATTATCATTCCTAAATTAACAATTAAACATGAAAATTCAACCGTATGAACTTACCTAGGTTAAATTGTAGAATTTGCAAAAAATTAGGGACTAGTCAAAATTTTTCTCTTTTCCTTGTTTATTTTCAAATTCTCGATCTATAATATAAAATTTTCAATTTATTAGCATCTAGTTCAATTCTAATTTACTTCACACTTTATGCCCTTCAATTTTTAAAATTACACTTTTACCCCATATTTTACAGTTTTTATAATTTAGTCCCTAGTCAATTAGCTCATCAATTGAACTAATTCTTTTTCAATTAACACTTTATTCCATCATCCTAAACTACTACATAACCTTTTGTATTTATAATTTCAGCACAAAACCCTAATTCTTAACTTTTTTCACAATTAGATCCTAAAGAGAATCAATTTCTATTGAAATCACTTAATAACATCATCATATAATGAAATTAAAGCTTCAAATCTATGATAATTCATCATAAACTTCCAATACTTATCCATGGTAACTTTCATAATCACTCATGAAATCAAAAACTAATGAATTCAATAGTTGGACCTAATTGTAAAAGTCACAAAAACATAAAAATTACAAAGTAAAAGCAAGAATTGAACTCACATGGTGTAAAATATGAAAACCAGCTTGAAAGACTCTCCTATGGCGTTTTGGCTGAAGAAAAATGAAGAAATCTCTAGATTTTTCAATTTAGTCTTTGTTTTATTTAGTAAATTTGCAAAATTTCCAACTTTTCCCTTGTTTCACCTTGTCTTCTTGCTTATTTCCTTGCCCATACCGTCCAGCCTATATACTTTTACGCCAATTGCTATTTAATTCCTTATTATTTTACTACTTGAGCTATTTAGTCACCATTTACAAATTTTGCACCTTTTTAATTAATTAACTATCAAAATGTTAAGATTTTCTAACGATACTTTAATACTAACTCAATAACACTCAATAAATATTTCTAAAAATATTTATGGCTCGGTTTATGAATTCTAGGTCTCGATACCTCGTTTTCGACCCAAATTTTCAAATAAATTCTTTTAAATCACAAAATTCACTAATTCAAAAATACTTCTAATGCCATACTTGACTCATAAATGTTAATTTATTTAAATTTTCAAACTCACTCATCGGATTTAGTGATATTGAATCACTGTTTCCGACATCACTGAAAATTAGGATGTTACATGGAGGATGGTGCATAGGCAATCACCTATGGGAAACATATGAGAAAAATATTTTAGTGCCGCCTATCAATAAGGCTGCACCATTAAAAAATTATTTTTTTAAACTACTAGTTGTTTGTGTCAGAACTTAGGAGTGGTGCCGCCTATACACCACCTTCTACCAACCTCAACTTCTCATTCCCATAATTAATAAGGGCGGTGTACCATTTTAGATATTTTTATATATATTTTATATTATATACATAAAAAAGCCTACGATGACGCTTACCTTACATTTTATCCATGACGTACGTCATTCATTCCCTCTCTTTGATTTCATTGCCTTAATTTTCCTTTGTTCAAACCAAAATCAAATAGATTTTCTCGAGATTCCATGTACACATCTGCCATCTTTTGCACCATAGCTTAAGCCCCCACAACTGAGAATAAATCACATTTCATCATAAACATGCATGGACAAAGATGGTTAAAAAGGTTTGTTTCATTTTTTGTCTATCCTGGCCAGCAAACAAAGCTTAATTTAAAGGTTGAATATGATCCAGTACTAACCATGTTTGCCACATTAATGGCTACTGAACACAAACATGTCTGTACAAGCCAAAGCATTAATCTTGTTGGTCTAGAATTTGTAGATGCTTGTTTTTATTTATTTATTAATTGTTCTATCAATAGTAATTTTGGTAAATATTGCTCCCAACAAGAGTACTTTTGGGAACAATTCCATATTGAGAACTATCATTTGATTAAAATTATGTTAGAAACAATTTGAAAGGTTGGCAGGATTCTTAAATTGTTTGAATTTGGGAATATCCTCGAAAGTACGGCTTGAAGCCTCAATTGCTCAGATATAGAAATTGTTAAGAAGTTTACTTTTTTTTAGTCTTTCTTTACAATATAAGTGCTTCTTCCTTACTTCTTCAATGAACAAACTATGCATTTGTACTTAAGACCTTTATTGCTAAAATACTTTAATTAAGTGTAATTTTTATGTAATTGTAATTACACATCGATTTTATTCTATGAATTATTGAACCTAATTACAATAATTTATTTATATGATTTATAATTGTTTATTTTAGATAATTTAATTTGCTTTTATTATGAAAAGAGAAGTGAAACTAAAATTAATAATATGAACCTTCAAGTTTTATGTTATATTTAATTCGGTTTGGGGTTCAACAAATTTAAAACGGTTGTGTTCTTTCTTCCTTTTTTTTTAACTGAAAAAATCTGATTTTTTTTAATTATTAATGTTTATGGAAATATATATGAATTTTGTCTTGTAATATAAGCTATTGTAATATTATTTGTAATTTTTTATCTAAGAAAAAAAAATGAAGAATTTTATTTCCAAAAGATAAAACCATATACACAAACTAATAACTAATATTAATCAAATAATTTCATAAAAGAAAAAATTCAATCAAACAAATTCATAATCCAATGTCAAAATTCAAAATTTATAAAAACAAAAATATTTTCCTAAAGCATTTAATAATTTCTAAAAATAATAATAATAAATCCTTAACAATCAATATAATAAACCACAAAGTAATATGGAGATAAAATATAATTTTGTCTAAATTTTATATTTTGCCTGAAATTTTTGATAACCTAAAATTTTTTATTATTCTGGCTCAATCAATTTTATTCATACACTACTATAATTTATTATTAGTTGGAGTACAAAGCTCGTATGCCAGCAATATCATCTTGGCCTAGATTCCTTTTGATGGTTCCAGGATTATAATATGCGTACATAATAGCATTTGGGTCCTGACTATGCCCAAGTCCTAAAATATGTCCTATTTCATGAATAGCTATGGTTTCTAAATCGGTTTGGTCGCGTCGTATAACATTATTAGTACTCCAATTCTCGTCGGCATCGTAATGAAGCCTTCCGTTTTGTGGTGCAAACGCATGAGCTAAAACATTTCCTGGGCCATCGAACGGGAAACGGTCCCAATGAAAACCACGATGAAACCCCATCACGATATCTGATGGATTAGCTTCTCGAAATGTGAAACTAGAAACTCTAGCCCATGTGTTGAATGCCCTGATGATGATAGGCCTTAATTGTTGATTTCTGATTACAAATGCACTAGAACGGAACATGTAAGTCAATCGACGCTTGTTCCATCGAGGCATCCCATCGAAAAAGCTATAGTTAGCTATCATGCTAAACTTGACATCATCATTTGAGTCGTTAAAAATATCTTGAACGCCACATCGAGGGGTTGACATTTTCTTCAAGGTATTAGAGTCGATTCTTCCTGTTACATTGAGACGATAGTGTTGTTGGTAAGATTTAAGTGCGGATTCTAACACGTCATCAAAAGAATCGGTGAGGCTACCACCATTAATGGAATAATATCCAAAAGCTTTCAAATATTGCTTGACTTGATTAAGCCCTTCGAATGTGTATCCTTTTCGAGCTCCCTCTAATAATCGAAGAGATTTGAAAATTTGGGGTTCGGATTTAACAAATAAAGCTTGTATTATTACAAGCAGCAGCAACAAAGCTGAGATTGCAAGCTTGGGAGCCATGGTTTTATTTGCTATGATTAATTGAAGAAATTTCAATTATTTATATTCAAATTTGGTGCTTATTTTTGATAAAACAACTATATCTACATTAAATATTTTTGTGCCTTATTGATCAATTAAAGTAATGAAGTTAGGTTTGCCTTGAATTTTACTTTTCATGCTACAAAATCTAATGACCGGTTGACTTACTTCTAGATGTAAATTTGGATAATATAGTATCTTCATTTAACTAAAGATATATATTATTTTTGTTATTATCCAGAGAAATGAAGAATTCATTTATGTTAATATAAAATAAAATAATTTTATAATTTTCATATAATATCATACATGTATAAGTTATATAAAATTGTTTTATTTTGTATTAACATAAGTGAATTCTGTTATAAAATAAATAGACAGAGAGTAAAGAACAAAAAAAACGAGAGAGCATATTTTATTAATCAATCAGAATATTTTATTAATCAATCATAAGAAATTTAAACGAAGTAGAGATCTACGACTATTAGAATTTAAAATACATCAAAATTATTTTGATCTTAATGGATATTCACTTAATAAGATATTCATAACAAAATTCTCATTTCTCTAGATAATAACAAAAATAATATATACGTTGATGTAAAACAGATCGAATGATGAAACTTTTTTACATCAAATAAATAAACATTTTTAATTTACTCAAGTTTTAATGTAAAAAAAATTAGGATTTAAGAAAGATAATTTTTAATTAATAAATTGATGGAGTTGCTTAGATAAAATAAATAATTTCAAATCAAACATTTAAAATAAGAATTTTAGAATTGTGATTAATATTTTATAATTGAGTGAATATCCATCAAGATTAAAATAAATTTGATATATATTAGAACTTTAATGTTTATTAAAAGAAGAGTTTTATATAATGTATACTTCTTATGCATTTATTAGGTTTATTATTTTGTACACATGTGGTGGAAGTTTTTAATTCCATAAGTAGGATTGAGATTTTGCCACATATCATATTTACTTAAAAAAATTTAAAATACAACTTAAGAACATGTGGCTTCCACAAGTAAAGTTGAGATTTTGTCCACTATAACTGAAAAATGTAATTTCATATTATTTTTAAACAAAAAATATTAACTATATTAAAATTTTATATTATAGTATAAAGACTAAATTAATTCATTTAATAACATAAAAAAACATGCTAAATACGGTCCCCATAATAAATGCATCACTTTTAATTTAAGTTGAGGAATTTGAAGTAGCTAACGGCTAATGACCGTAGGGGCACCTAATTTTTGGTAAAGAAAATTAACAATTTGGGGTTATAAATTTAATATTTATTTAACTCGTCTTTAAGGAAGGATGATATAATGACAGCTTTTTTACATATATAATATAAAAATATATATAAATATCTAAAATAGTCTATTACCCCAATTAATTATACTAATGAGGTGTTTGGGATGGTGGAGTGTAACACCCCTAACTTATATCCGTAGCCGGAACAAGGTTACGTAGCATTACCAGAGTTTTCAGAACATTTACAGATAATTTATATCAATTACTATACATTTTCTGATATTAACCATAACGTACCTATGATAGACCCTGGAGGCCTAAAATGAATATTAGGATCGGGTCGGGACTAAACCTGAAACATAGGAAAATTTTCGTGAAATTTAAAAAATTTCCTCATATACAAAGGTCACACGCCCGTGTGGTTAGGCCGTGTGGATTGACCATCCGATTGAGGGTGAAAAGCTGTACTGAAATGTAATTTAGTACCCAAAGTATCCTGCAGTTTCTTCCAAAACCACGATGTAAACCTTGGATCTCTATCCGAAACAATAGAAATAGGTACTCCGTGTAACCGTACAATCTGCGATACGTACAACTCAGCCAACTTATCAAGTGAGAAATCCATATGCACCGGAATAAAATGAGCTGATTTCGTCAATCTATCCACAATAACCCAGATTGAATCCTTTTTACTTGGCGTCAAAGGTAGACCCGATACGAAGTCCATGGTGACTCGATCCCACTTCCATTCAGGTATCATAATCGGCTGAAGTAGTCCCGATTGGAACTTGATGCTCAGCTCTCACTTGTTGGCCTACTAAACACTTCGATACATAGTCCGAGATGTCTCGCTTCATACCTTGCCACCAATAATACTGTTTCAAGTCGTTATACATTTTCGTGCTACACGGATGAATCGACAACTTACTATCATGAGCTTCATCACAAATAATTTGAATTAATTTGAGTTTCTTAGGCACACATACCCAATTCTTGAATCGTAGGCACCCATCAGCATCTATTCGAAAATCTGAATCCGTACACGAGCCACAATGACTCCTTTTTGCTTTTAAATCATCATCGAATTCTTGAGCTTCTCGAATCTGCTGCTCAAATAATGGTCTTATTTTCAACTCAGCAATGATCGCAGCATCCTCAGTCATAGCTATATTCGCATTCATTGCCCGTAGAGCAAATAACGACTTTCGACTAAGTGCATCAGCAACCACGTTAGCCTTTACCGGATGATAATTAATCACGAGCTCGTAATCTTTCAACAATTCTAACCATCGTCGTTGTCTCAAATTCAAATACTTTTGAGTCATTAAATACTTTAGACTCTTATGATCTGAATAGACGTGGCATTTCTCAACGAATAGATAGTGACGCCATATCTTCAAAACAAAGACTATAGTGGCCAACTCAAGGTCGTGTGTCGGATAATTTCTCTCATGCGGCTTCAACTGTCTCGAGGCATAAGCTACGACTTTACCCTCCTGCATCAATACACAACCGAGTCCATTTAAAGATGCATCACTAAAAATAACAAACTCTTTACCCGACTCTGGTTGAACAAGTACTGGAGCTTCCGTTAACAAAGTCTTTAGTTGATCAAAACTCTTCTGACACTGTTCTAACCACTCGAATTTAACATCTTTCTGTAATAATTTTGTCATCGGGGTTGCTATTTCAAGAATCCTTTCACAAAATGTCTGTAATATCCAGCAAGCCCCAAAAAATTACGCACCTCAAAAACATTCCGCGGAGGTTTCCAATCTAAAATAGCAGAGATTTTACTCGAGTCAACTTGAATACCCGCTGCTGAAATTACATGCCCCAAAAAGCTGACTTTTTTCAACCAAAACTCACATTTACTGAATTTTGCGTACAATTGCTTGTCACGTAAAATCTGTAACACTAGCCTCAAATGCTCAGTGTGATCAGTTTCGTCTCGCGAATAAATCAGTATATCATCTATGAATACAACTACGAACTGATCTAAATACGGTCTGAATACCCGATTCATCAGATCCATGAACACTGCTAGGGCATTAGTGAGCCCAAATGGCATCACTAAGAACTCATAGTGACCATATCTCGTTCAAAAAGCCGTCTTTGGTATATCTGATTCCCTGACTCGCAGTTGATAATATCCCGACCTTAAATCAATTTTCGAGAACACAGATGCTCCCTTAAGTTGATCGAACAAATCGTCGATACGCAGCGGGTATTTGTTCTTTACGGTCACCTTATTGAGCTGTTGATAGTCAATACACATTATCAATGTTCCGTCTTTCTTTTTCACAAATAGAACGGGCGCACCCCAGGGAGAGAAACTCGATCTGGCGAAACCTCCATCTGTCAATTCTTGCAACTGAATATTTAATTCTTTTAGTTCAGCCGGTGCCATCCTATACGGAGCTATCAAAATTGGGGTAGTCCCCAGCACTAGCTCAATCCCAAACTCTACCTCACGAACGGGTGGCAATCCCGGTAATTCCTCCGGGAATACATCAGGATATTCATTAACAACCTATACCGATTCAATCTTCTTTTCAGTTACTTTGCTGTCAATCATATACGCAAGATAGGCTTCACAACCCTTCCTCAGATACTGTCGAGCCAGCATTGAAGATATCACAGAAAGTGGTCCGCTCAAATCCGCAGACTCAATTCGGATTCTCTCATTATTCTGGCAATTTAAATCAATAGTATTTCGTCTGCAATTAACTATTGCATCGTGAACTGTCAACCAATCCATACCGAGAATAATGTCAAACTCATCGAAAGGTAGTAGCATCAGATTAGCCGTAAAACACATGTCTCGAATCATTAATGGGCAGTTCTTGCACACTTTATCAACTAATACACATCGACCCAGGGGGTTTGAAACTCAAATCACAAATTCAGTAGACTCAACAGGTAGAGTCTTACTGGTTGCTAATGTTTCACATACATATGAATGAGTTGAGCCAGGATCAATCAAAGCAGTTACACTAGTATCAAAGAGAGTGGAAGTACCGATAATGACATCTAGAGATTGGGCCTCCTCTCTGGTACGAATGGCATAAACTCTAGCCGGTACACGAGTATCCGAGCGAACAATCACATTTGAAGTCCCCCTCTGTGCACTACTCCTACCTCCCCCAAAACGAGATGATCTGCCTCTAGCTGTAGTGCCGCTCGGTCTCCGGGCAATCCTGAATGAAGTGGTCCTGCGAGCCACACTTGTAACAAGTGTGAGAAATGGATTTACCCCAGCACTATCCGAAATGTCGTCTGCCACACTGCTGACACTCAGGTTTGCTCGATCTCTCATTACCAACACTAGCAACTGAGATAGCCCGAGAACTCACTGGTGGTCATTCTCGTATAGAAATCCCGGTGTTAGGTTTGGATCGGCTACCATCATTGATCGGCTACCATCATTCTTGAACTTCTTTGTTACCATCTGCGAAAATTTACCTGCAGATCTCTTTCGGCAATCTTTAGATTCAAGCTCAACTTTCCGTTTTTCTTTCCCCAGCTCTTCCGCTTTACAAGCTATTTCAACTAGTACAACAAACTCGTTAATCTCAAGAATGTCAACCAGAAGCTTTATATCTTCATTTAAACCATTCTCAAATCTCCGGCAAATAGCAGCCTCCGACAAAACACACTCGCGAGCATAATGACTCATTCACACAAACTTGCGTTCATATTCGGATACGGTCATACGACCCTGTTTAAGCTCTAAAATTTTTTTACGCTTAGAATCTATAAAGCGCTGACTTATATACTTCTTACAGAACTCTGTCTGGAAGAAGTCCCAAGTAACCCTTTCTTTCGGAACAACTGACAAGAGTGTATTCCACCAATAGTAGGCAGAATCCCGTAATAATGATATGGCACACTTCAGACACTTATTGGGTGTGCAGGACAGTTCGTCGAAAACACAAACAGTATTATCAAGCCAAAATTCAGCTCTCTCCGCATCGTCGTCATCCTCAGCTCTAAATTCCTGAGCTTCGTGTTTCCTAATGCGATCAACAGGAGGTTTGGTTATTCTTTTAGGATTGGCAATTAGAGGTACCATCAGTATTATAGGGGGTACATTCAGATTTAGGGGTGGTTGAACAGCCAAATTGGTACGTATGTAATGACTGAACCAATCATTCATCATGCTATAAAAGGCTTGTCTGGCCCCCTCATCCGGATTACTCGTAGCCGGTTGAGATTCCTCTGGCGCGGTCCCTTGCATGAGAGTGGGCGCCACACTCTCGTCATCATCAGCTACCGCTCACTCTGGATCGGGATCCATTACTATATGAAAGAAATAAACATATTTCACTGTCAGAAGTCATTATACTATCACATCATAAAATATGACATGTATAGCTAGACTCACACGCGCTATGTTAGTCCGAGAACCGACTAAATCGTAGCTCTGATACCAATTAAATGTAACACCCCTAACCCGTATCCGTCGCCGGATTAGGGTTGCGAGGCATTATCTATAAATTAAACTGTAATATTTGAATGTATTATAGATAAAGTTACACTATCATAGTAAATTTAAAACTTAATGAATATATCACAAATCTATATTACCAGCTTCACATGAAAGAAATTTAATCAAATAGCAAAAGTACTATTCATTTGGTCGTTAAGTTATAATAACCACACATGGACAATCGTATAATTGCATTACCGAAACAAGTTATCAAAACTAATGCCAAATATACACATATGGCAAAAATCTTCTTAACCGAATCTAAGGTACAACAAATTCAATACCAACTGTCCAAAGCATTAACCCATTTCATTAACCATAAACATATATATTTCATGTAATTTACTTCCATATTAACAAATACCATAACAGACTCCACAAGTATCCATAATATTAAGATTTAGACATGACCGAATATGTATCTAATTCATCACATTTCATAAGACCATAAATGTGATATGCTCAAAAAGAACACTTCATATTTAATAACATCAAACCAACTCATTCATTTTCTTTTAAAACCTGCTTAAGCCAAACCTATAATGCAACCATACATATATGATTAAACAAAACAAAATCAATCAACCAAAGTCATAGGAATTTTTTCCATTTTCGCATGGCATTTGAATATATAAATACATTCAGTTGAGTCCACTCAAAAGTAATTTAGCCTATACATGCCATAGTTTTTAAGTTCATTCTCAAAAAAAGGTACCAAAATAGTTGATAGTATGCTTGACTTTGACAGGGATTCCCGAGCTTGAGCTTTGACTTCAAAAAACCTATGGTACATTATAGCAAACACACTATGTAAGCTATTATAGCTTAGTAAGTTATAAGCAAAGAGGTAGTATATCTATATACAAGCAACTTAATAGTTTCTAATTTACTTAACTTAAACATGGGTTAGGTTGCAACATCCATACACATAATATATCATCATTAATCAATATCATACCTATTTGGTCACCAAATAAACCCAAGTAATCACATATTGAATTTCCACACCAAAATAACTTACCCGATTTACATCGAAAGTAAACTATCATATAACATATAAATACCTGACACTCCCGTTTACCTCCACTAAGTGTTTTCGTCTTTTAGGAAAATCTGAAAACCCGTACACGTAGTACAAGCCCGTAACGTTTCGCTCACATAGAGCCGTTACTTAACATGTCCGCACACACAGTGCCACTTCCCGCAATGTATCGCTCACTTAGAGCCGTTACTCAATTAAACATGTACTTATTTATTCAATCACCACCATTGCTCACTTCATGTTCCACAATTAAATACTAATCAACCCATAATTGTTTATCCAATCCAAACATATCAAAATTTCATACTCATGTGTATATACATATATCAATTATACAATTACCCAATAGCAACAATCCAATTTCCATATGTCATACTTTCACATTCGGCATAAACCAAATACATATACACAAATATGTATTATTAATAATACATTCGGTACAAATATCCATCTCATTACATATTCATAATTAGCTCCTTTCTAAATCATATATATACATATATAGTCAAAGCACTCAATGCATCCACACTTATACATGTATATATTATTCAACCTAGCATTCGGCCAACCTATAAATATATTTGTTCTCATACCCTATCAGATTCGGCAACATTGAATTTTTATAACAAATTTCAATTAGTCCAAGAGGTAAATCCACATACATGTGCATAATAAATCACAATTCGTCTTCATACTCAAAAATCCATATCTCATTCGACAATATAACAATTAAACCTTAAATTCATTTGCACATATATATTTATTTATAAAAACCACTCAATTAAACCATTTGCTTATAAACTTACTTGGTAGTTGAGAAGTTAAAATCTTCCGGCTACTCGATTAATTTAGCTTTACCCCGATCCGATTCCGGTTTTTTCCGTCCTTGATCTAAAATAAAGTTCAAAGAGAGCCCATTCAAATAAAATTTCATTCATTTTTAATTCGAAACTCATAATTTCACCATTCTTCCAATCTATCAATCATAGTTTGAAATTTTCACAATTTAATATCATTTTCTAGTCATTCGAACTTGGAAAATTTTTCACATTATTGAGCTAAGGCCGAATGTCCCTTAAGCTCCTTAAAGCCTTAAAATGCTATTCAATTTGATCATAACATCTAATTATGAAATCTACCCTTTTATCCCTAGAACTCACATCTTTTGCAATTAAATCCCCAAATCATAAAACACCAAATTCATGAAATTTGGACCCCTCTCTCAAGAGCCGAATTTTCCCCATCTATATACAAATCTTTACCACTCATTCATTTTGCATTTTACACCCTCAAATTTAAAACTTCATAATCTAAGCCATTATTCTCTATTCACCTAAATTTCCTACTCAAATATGTTGATTTCATGCATAGATATAACATATAACTATCAAACTTAACAAAGCAAAAATATCCATTCATGGCCGAATCTATGGCATGTTTAATTCTCAAAATTTTTCACATGGATTTGATAGTATTTGGAATAGCTAACTCAGAAATGTATAAATTACAAAAATTCAAACTCAATTACTAACCTAAAAGTAACATGCAATGGCCGAATATGGAGCTAAATTTTTCCCCTTTTTCTTTGTTAAGATTCGGCAAGATGAAGGACAAAGATGGAAGATGAGTTTTCTATCATCTTTTTATGTTTTTATTATTTTAATCAAATTATAATACTAATATAATACCACTAGCTAAAACAAATGAATTTAATAAAGGAATTAATCATCATGCCGTCCACTACTATAAGAAATGGGCTATTTGACATGCAAGTCCATTCATTCAAGGAACAATTCAATTAAACCATCCCACTTAATACAGGCTACTTTTACTACTTTAACTATTTGGTCCTTTCTCTTAATTTAAGCACACCAAAGCAATTAAATTCAAAATTTTCAACACATACCCATTCATAATTATTGCACACGAAAACAAAATAATATTAGGAAATTTTTTTCGGCTCGGATTTGTGGTTCTAAAACCACCGTTCCGATTAGAGTAATAATTGGGCTGTTACAAAGGTATAGTTAGCTACCATATGAAACTTGAAACCATCATTTGAGTTGTTGAAAACATCTCGAACTCCACATCTAGGGGTTGACATTTTTTTCATGGTATTAGAGTTGATTTTTCCTGTTACCTTGAGACTATAGTATTGTTAGTAACTTTTAAGCGCAGATTCTAACAAGCTATCGAAATGATCAGTGAAATTGGCATTGTTAATGGAATAATAATACCCAAAGGCTTTCAAGTATTTCTTGAGGTGATTAAGTCCTTTGAATGTGTATCCCTTTTGAGCTCCCTCAATAATTAGAGAGATCTAGAATAAGATTTGGAATTAACAAATAAAGACTGTATTATAAGCAGCAACAAAGCTTCTGAGATTATATGATGAGAAAGCTTGGGAGCCATGGCTTTTTTGCTATAATCAATTGAAGAGATTTCAATTATTTATATTCAAATTTTGGTGATTATATGTAATGACCCGAAATTTTACGGTAATCTGAAAGTGTATTTTTGGGTATCTATTTTTTAAAAACGGGTTCGTAAATATTTATTAAAAATATTTACGAAGTTAGTTGTGTGTTTAATTAGGTTTTGGTTAGGTGAATTAGCTTGAATTAAGATTAATTAGGTATAAGGATTAAATTGAATAAAGTGTGAAAGTAAATTATAGATAAAAGGAAAAGTGAAGGGACTAAATTAGTAATTAAATCATACGTAACACTTGTATGGTAAAAAGTAAATACAAGTGTATGGTAATTGTAAAATACATGTGTAATGGGACATACGACAAAATTGGAACGATACAGAAAAGATTAGCATGGCCCTGCGCAAGGATGACACACACAAATCAAAAAAAAGGGCTAAATTGACTTACCAATTAAACTTGGAACATTGAAATCCCTAATTTCCCTTTCTTTCTTTCTTTTCTTTCTTTCTTTTCTTCTCTGTTTTCGTTTCCAATTTTGTTTCTTTTTCTTTCTTTTGTTTCTTTACTTTCTTTATTTATTTGTTTTATATTTAGTTATATTATTATATTATAATATATATTACTTAAATAATAAGTAAATACATAATAATTACAAGTCTATGTATATTAGTATTACACATGTATTAATAATTAATAATTTACTTTCAAAAAATAAAGAACAAGAAAAAAAAGAGATATAAAAAAAAGCACTACAAGAGACCTAAATATTTTTAATTAATAATTTCTTAACATTTTAATATTTATTTTATTAATTTATTTTAATATAAATATTATGTTAATAACTTTGAATGATTATTATTTAAAAATAAATATAATTTTTCTAAATATAAATATTATTTTATACGTCTTAATGACTATTATTTAACATAAATATAATTTTGATATATATATATTTATTAATTAATATTTATTTAATTATTATTTAACATATATTTTAAAATTATATTTTTATTAATTAATGTGAATATAATTTTAATAAATTTTAGTTATCTATTATATTTAAATACATATTTTATTATAATATCCTTGTCATTTTCAATTCTCATATTGTCACTATTATTGCAATTGAATCCAAACATATATTAAATTATTAATTTTAATCTCACCGTCCATCCAAAAAGAGCCTAAACTGCTGACCAAGAAAAAGAATTCAGACTATATGTATATGTGCTTTAAGAAATATCTTTAGAAGATAAGAAAACAATTGAAAGATAATCTCTTAATTTTTCTTTGAAATCACTGAGGCTTAATCCATAAATTACCAATTTATTGAAATTACCTAGGGTTAACCTGGTATAATTTAGATAGTTTAGGAAATAAATTACTTAAGCCAAATTAACATGTGAAATATTTATTTAAGATGTGAAAAATTCTAAAACTAGACAGCACTTGCTTATCATTAATTAAGAAATATCTTAATTATGCTTATTGTGAAATGTGATTTTTTAGTAAGAAGTTGACTTAACCCGTTAACCAAAGCCCAGTTGAAAGCCTAACCCTAAGGGCAGTTTATTTTGGTAAAGAAAATCAAAATCTTGGAGGTAGAAATTTAATATTCATTTACTTCGCCTTTAATGAAGAACCTCAGAATTCTAACTCAATGATGCTTACCTTACATTTCATCTTCATATTATCCCTAATTCATTAATGCCCTCTCTTTGATTAACGCATCACATTCACACTCTCTTACAGATTTCATGGACTAGATCAAATGCTCATTGTAACCGAGAATAATTCACATTTCATGATAAACATGGACAAAAGTTGGCTTAAAAGGTTAGTTTGATTTTTATCCTGGCCAAACCAACAAAGCTTAACTGAAAGGTTGAATATGATCTAGTAACCTTGTCAGCCATCATAAAAACTACATTAATGGCTAATGAACAAAAAACATGTCTGTGCAAGCTAGGGCATTGACAAATGTGATGAACCAGTTAAAACCTCGAGTACTTCGTAGGCATCTTCCATAGTGTTGGCCTAAACTTGGGTTTACTTCAAGAGCCAGTCCTCTTGAACCTGACCATCTGCATTGCAACAAAATCAATCTAATATTATACTGGCACCAAGACTAAAGTGTTGCAAAACTTCAGAAAGCCGCAAATAAAAGGTTTGATGAGCTTGGAGACCCTTACTCATGAGATTAACGGCTTGGTTTGCAAGAGCATCAGCTTCGGAGTTAAATTCCTTGAAAATAAACAATGTCATTTGCATCCCAGAGTCGGAGAACAAGAATCAATTATCCGAGTTGACATTAAAAGAGAGAGTTCCAAGAATTGTTTGAAAAAGAATACAACAAAACCACAATCACAAAACTAACCACGTCTGTACTTCTAAAGCATCTGAAAACATAGATGACCAGAAAATTGTCATGGGGTAAGGTTTTCTTATATTATAGACGCATGCAACTTCTAATGGCCAGAATCTAAGTTATAGAAGAACTAAGCCAAATATGACAAAAGAATCCTAAATTCATTATATATCCCCATAACTTTCATATTGCTTCATTACTATTTATAAAATCTAGTCTAAAACTGGCAATGACATGCTGTTACCCAACACTGATTTGTTCAATATTTTCCAAGTTTTTCCATGTATTTGGAGAAACATACTCCATGCCTATGTCCAAACATGTTTTGCATACGAGCGCCAGACAATGGCACTTAAAAGGAAGATGAAGAGTGAAAAGTGAGAATTTATTATCAGCCTGTACCCTGTCAATATGATTGATCTGGAATGATATGAACTTATCCTTGAGATCCTTTGCCACTTTATTTAACTCAACCAAATTCTGACTTTTAATTTTCCACCGACCCTGAACCTGTTACACAAGGAAATTACAAAAGAATGATGTGAACAAAATAAAGAAAATCACGAAAACAGAGAGAATACTAGAATGTAGTAAAAAACAGTAAAACTCTCAACCTGCATACAGACGAGGTTAGAGTCTCCTTGTACAAGAACATGTTTGAACCCCTTTCTAAGAGCATATTTCATCCCCAAAATGGCAGCTCGATATTCAGCCACATTGTTTGTGGCAATGCCGACACCTTCACGCAATCGACAGACCTATTATATTTCAAGGTTAAACACAGCTAGGCCATTAAAAAGAGAATGATTCATACCCTAAAAGTGTTGCATATAATTCAAGTGACATCATACCACTCTCCCATCTTCAGTTCGTAAAACAGCTCCTGCACCAGCTGGTCCAGGATTTCCTTTAGAGGCCCCATCAAACTCAATGATATAGTACGGCTAGATATTGACATAAATTGCATCCTTTGTTAAAAAACCAAAGTACAGAATCCTATACAATTGTAGTTTAATCATTGTCTTGGTGCTGATAACAGCATCAATTTAATAAAAAAGAAACATTTTAATTCCACAATGATACCAATAACTCACAGAATTTGAGGGCATCATTTGAGTTGAAGGCATCACTTGATTAGTAAAGTTCATATGATTTATCCTAGGATCAGTGTAAAGTGAGGTTGATCCAACCAGATCCTGAAATTAGAATAAAAAACCGGTCAACTTAGTAGAAAAACAGAAATGCTGTTAGGCATCAGTCTTGCTTCTCTTTCAGTTAAGTAACTATAAGAAATTACTCAACCTCCATACTTGTATCTATTTCTTTATTTTGAAAGCTGAATCCCATACAAAACCACTTGAAATTTAGACTACTCAATCATCTAAAGATTGCCATATGTTTGTGCCTAATTCTTTGATCCAGACATGTTGGACATAACGAGTTATTGCCACAGAATCACAGTTTAATATTCTTTAAGTTTCGGGAAAGAACCTTTCCAAGTATTTGATGCAATCTATTTGGTGAAGGGTCCCTGTTGGATGTGTTTCCTCTGAAAGAAGTTGGTTGCTGAAAGCAAAATAGCATTTTTAATGAAGATTCCCCTATTATGACACAAGTTATGCCAAGTAAGAACAACATATCATCTCATTTAAGAACATAGCATACAGATATACACGCGATTTTCACCTACAATTCTTTTCACTACAATACTACAATATCCAATCACATTCAAGAATTATGTCAGAGTCCACCACTTATAAGCGCAGGCTCCACATAATTTTTTACCTGGACCCTACATAACTTTGAATTCTAATAGGTTACTTGTAGTATCGTAAGTGATATATTCCTCATATATACTTATAGAGTTGTACAAACAGACAGTAAAATGAAATATGATAATCAAAAAGGTGTATCAAAAGAAACCCTCACGTTATACCTGGAAACTTTACATGCAAGACGAACATGACACAAGAAAAATAACACAACATGAATACACAAATATTAGAACATGTAAAATTCTACATAACAGAAATTATTACCGTGTCAAAATTTATATAAACAAGGGAAAATATCGCAGAATACAATACATATTTATATAAATTCATGAAGTGGAGGTAGGAAAATCAACCTCAGGAGGGCAAGGAACAAGTTTGCCAAAGGTGTTATCATTAACTTCAGAGGCACTTATGGAATAGGCAGCATTTTTTAGCCCGCATGAACCAAGGTACACCTCAGCCTGCTTTGACAAGCCATATCCTTTATATACCCTCAAGGAAGGATCATATGCCTGCTAAGCAAAATTAGAACACCTTTTACACTATTCAAAGCACATATCTTTATACCTTATTCAACAGGTAAAGTCAAAACAGATTAGCTAAACCCGAACAAAATAACAGCATTGAAGAAGGATTAACGTAAGTACAAGAAATTCTAACATTTGAATGAAATGAAGTATTGAGTATCTCGTCAAGGTAAAGCAAACCCAGAATTGGAAAATATATATAATTTGATTAAGAAAAACAAAAAGACCCACTAGCAAATTCGCCTTAAAAATTTTGGCAAAAAAAAAATCGCCTTAAAAAAGTGAAGTAAAAAAAATAACATTGCTAGAACGTAATTACGTAAATAAGTGAAACGAAAAAGAGGGAAATTTACTGAAATTCCAGCTTCTGCTATTAGATCCCTTAAACTTTTGTAAATGCCAATAACATCTCCCTTCTTAACAACATAAAAAGCATCTTTCTCTTCCTCCATTGATGACCCAAAATCTTGAATTTACAGATATTGACGATGAAATAAACCAAAAAAAAAAACGTCTTTAAAGAATTTCGAAAGAGTGACTACGAAGCTTTGAAGTACAACTGTAAGTGTCAAGGGTTAGTGGTAGTGGTCTTTTCAAAGTAACAGGGAACATGAGCATATGACAAACGCTGATTTGGGCTTTGGCGGGAAACACGAAAAGAGAAAGAACAAGACAAATGGCCCATTGATTATGGACTTCAAACCCAATTTCATAAAACTCTTTATGCTTTTTTTTTTTATCAAATTTAAAACCGCTTATTTAAAATATTATTTATTTTATTATTTTCACATGTAATTACTTTATTAGGTTATTTAAATAATAAATTATATCTAATTAAAATATAAATTATTTTGACAAAATATATAAATATTAGTGATTAAATTTTTTATTAAGCGAATTTAATACTCTCCATGCTTTGCTTCCGAGAATTTCCAACATAAAATCTGCAACTTTATTTTGTAATCATGGTTTTTTTACATCATCGGTTTTTATCATAATTGATTGCAAAAATATTCATCACTTTTATAATCACAAATGATAAACACACAGCATGACAGTAGATTAATTTGCGACTCAATTTAAATTCTTGCTAATGATCAGTGGATAATGGCAGGTTGGTGAGTGATGCATAGATTTTTGCACTGTATTTTTCTTGCTGCAATTCCTTTAAGGAGAAACCACAAGCTCCTCTTCAGATTTCTTGTAATAGTTTGAATTTTAATGATGTCAGAAATTGTGGTTCAATGCCACTAAATTCGACAAATGAGTTCGTAAATTTTGTTATTTAATATTTATGAGTTAAATGTGGTTTTTAAAAAAATTTTGAATTAATAAGTTTGTGTTTATAAAAAAATTATTAAGTCAATTAATTGAGAAAAATATATATTGAGACCTCGGTATTATAAACTGAGCCATAAATATTTTTATAAATATTTAAGGAGTGTCAATATGGTAGCATTAAAATTTCGTCAGAAAATTTTAACGTTTCGGTAGTCAATTAATTAAAAAGAATTAAATTGAAAAAAATGCAAAACTTGCTAAAATGATTAAAGCTTAATAGTAAGTAAAGGAGGACTAAAAGGGTAAATAGACCATATTAAATGACTGAGGCGGTATGACGTGAAAAAAATCAAAGACGTTTATGTGATTAGGGACAAAATTGGAATTAAAATAGAGTTTATATGGCCAATTGTTATTTTAATAGTTTCTAGACATTTTCTTCATTAATTTTCTGTCAAAAACAGCCATTGAATAGGGTTTGAGCTGGTCTTTCATATTTTAACTTGAAGTAAGCTCAATTCTTTCTTTTTTCTTTAAATTTTTATGTTTTTGGACTTTCACAATTAGGTCCAATTTGTTATTTCATTAGTTTTTGATTTTGTTGGAAGTTTTGGAAGATACCATTGATAAATTCATGTGATTTTAGTTATTTGATGATGAAATTGAGATGTTAATGGATATGTAAAGGTATTTTATTAAAGAATTTTGAGTTAAATCATGATTTAGGGATTAAATTGTAAAATTGTTGAATTTATGGAAAATTCTAAAATTTCATGGAATTCAAGGGCTTCTATTGATATATATGAAAATATTTAGGCTTGAAACAAAGAATAAATTGCATGAATTTCATTTTCCGAGTCTAGGGACAAAATCGTCATTTATTAAAAGTTTAAGGGCAAAATGGTAATTTTTCCTAATATGTAAATTGGACTAAAATGAGTATGAATTACATTAAATTTATGTTAAATTTACTCGTATAGCTCCGTGTAGATCGAATAAGGAGTTAGAACAAAGAAATGAGAAAATGTCAGATTAATAGACTTTATGTATACGAACATTTATCGAGGTAAGTTCATATAACTTAACTATGCATGTTTTTATGCTTGAATTGAATTGTGTATGTGATTGTATAAATATATATGTGAAATGATTACATATCTGATAAAGCCCGATAAATAATAACATTTGAAATAAATGATAATACCCGTAAAGTGATAAATGATAAAAATGTTATTTTTGTACTTGAGTTGAATGTGAAAATGTGAATTATATAAATGCATAAATATATGAGATTGAACATATACCCGATAATTGCCTAATAAATGTTAAATCCCGTTTGAATAAATGGAAGTCGATGGATAATGGTGATTTCTCTTATTGAACGAGGTCCTGCATTTGTTGCTGGAATGATTTAGCTCGGACGAGTAATCCTATTGACCTCATTATGGAAAGGATTTAGTCCAGACGGGTAATCTGAAATGAGCCTCTCGAGCATATATTTCAATTAGGATTTAGCCTGGACTTGTAATCCTAATTGACTGGATTTAGCCTGGACTAGTAATCCAGATCAAACTCTATAGGAATTCTTTGTCATATAAATGATTTAGCCTATACTGGTAATCCGACAAAACCCTTTGAGTAGATGTTACAGTCAGAATTTAGCCTGTACTGGTAATTCTGCTGTATGATATGTGGCTTAAGAGTGTACCTAAAAGGTACTACTGGATATGAATTGACAGACTAAGGAATTGTACACCTCAAGTGTACTACCTGTGTATCCATCGATGTTTTCAATAATTCAACGGGTAAAATACTAATACGAAAAGAAAATGGATTTTTTACATGTATCTATCTAAAAATATGAAATGACCTTACATGAAATGAAATATGGAAGTATGAGATGTTTATATATGAACATGAAATGGTTTGATGAATACGTTCATTTTTTAGAATAGATTTGTACACCTTGAATGTACTACCCGAGTGATTATCAATTCTGTTGTAACTCCCTAAACCCGAATCCATCATCGAAATAGAGTTACGGGGCATTACTGGAGTTACAAATTTATTTATCAGACATTATATTTCATCTAGCATTCATATTTGGGACCAATCAAAATCAAACATATTATCCCTTAAACATATTTATTTTTCTTGACATGTCTTACTTGAATTTATTACTCATCTCAACATACTTAATTTCCTTGTATCAACGTATCAAAGATAATCACATATTTACATGTCATGATAAATATCATTCTCTTGTCGTTTCTTCCTAAACATAAGTCAGTTAATTCATAATATCAATATTTCATGTACCATCAACTCGTATTTCCTTATATAACATAATTAATAAATTAAACACATACTAATGATAAAGTTTGAATTATAGTGATTCATTTGCGCACATTTTCATTTCATAGATCCATCGAATTTTTCTTTCATTCAACTGGGATTTATTTTCCATTTTCATTAATAATATCAATACTTCATCAATTATCGTACAATAAACATCCAAATCATATTCACATCAATAAAATATATATTTCAAGCATTTAAGAATATAATTGAAGTTGCACGAACTTACCTCGTTGCTTGTTCGTGTTTATAATTTCACTAATCCGATGTCTTTTATTTTTCCACGTTCAAGTCTCATATTTGATTCATCTAGGTCTTTATAAATCTGATCATCATTTTCATTCATTTCATATTCTGATACATTCAATTAATGCTCTAGGCAAAATTACCATTTTGCCCCTAAGCTTTTAATTAATGATGATTTTATCCTTGGGCTTAGTAAAATAAAATTCTCGTAATTTAATCATTGTTTCAAGCCTAATTATTCTCATATATATTGATAACAGCCTATGAATTCTATGAAATATCAAAATTTTCCATAATTTCAACACTTTTCAATTTAATCCCTAAAACATGTTTTCACCTGATCTTGATCTAAATTAATAATTTCATTCAATCTTGTAATTTAAATGATAAAATAATCCATTTCATGCAATTTAGTCATTTCTAACATTTTTACAAAATACCCATAAAGTTTTACTTCTATTCAATTTAGTCCCCGAGTCTAAAACATGCAAATTATCCATTTAATATAAATTCATGCTAGCTGGTTATTCATATATATATTTTTCCTCCTCCTCCTCTCCATACCACATCCTTAATGTATATAATTTCACTATTTGCTTATGTGTTCATATCAAGCTGTCCACTTGAGTTATAGTCACTAAATTATTTTTATATTGAGATAAAAAACACAAAATTAAGATTCGTTAATTTTCCCTGAAACTAGACTTATATATATTTTTACCATAAAAAGTTTAGAATTTTTGGTTTAGCCAATAAGTACAGTTTATTCATTAAATTCACCCCTATTTTGCTATTTGATAGTTTCGACCCTTATTCACTAAAAATTAATTATCTCATCATACGGGATTCGGATGAGTTTTCTGTTTGTTTCTATTGAAAATAGACTCATTCAGGATTTTAAACATATAGATTTAAGCCCCTAATTATTTTTATCCAATTTTTGAGGATTTTCCAAAGTTAGAACAGGGGAACCCAAAATCATTCTAACCTTGTCTCACATAACCTATTATATCTAATAATTTACAATTACAGTGCTTAAAAAGTTTCATCTATAAGAAACTAGACTCAAAAATATTTAATTTAATATTTTATTTATCCTCTAATTCAATTTTTACAATTTTTGGTGATTTTTTAAAGTTAGACTACTGCTATTGTCCAAAACTGTTTTAGTGCAAAGTGTTAATTACCAAGTTTGTAACACCTTTATTTACTTTCTCTACAATATTTCCTATCACTTTCTCTTATTTTCCTTCACTAACATATCAAGAACATAGGACCATATATAAGAAAACTCTACTATAGCATCATTTCCATGCTTTTTCAATAATAACAAACTTAAAAATATATTGAAATCTTAATGTTCTTACCTTGTCTTATTGATTTCAATCTTTAACTTGCTTTTCTCTCTCCTCCTATTTCTTGAATTTAACTTGATATTATTGCTCCCCATAGTCTCCTTGTCATCTTTTTCTCTTGATGGCTATGGAAATTCTTTTGAATTCTAAGGAAAAATGGTGGATTTTTGGTGAAAGGACCAAATTGTAAAAAAAGTAAAACTTTCTTTCTTTCTCTCTTCTTCTCACGTTGGTGCATGAGAAATATGATGGATGGTGTGTTGTTGTTTTTTTCTTCTTCTATCCTTTCTCTCTCTCCACACACACACATATACTAAATAAAATAATAAAATAATAAATATCTTATTAAAATATTAATAAAGTAAAAATATCATCAACATAATCATTACATTCTAGAACTCTCTCTCTCTTGCTAATTGACCATTTTGCTCTTCATGGTCATTTAAAATTCCATCATTAAGTCATCACTTAATTTGGAAAAATTACAATTTAGTCCCTCATAATTCTTCTTCTATTCGATTTGGTCCTAATTCATCCATTTTCCTTAGTTTCTAAATTATTCCACCCCTAAAATATTTACACCATTGGTCCTTCAACTTTTTCATATTTATACTTTAACCCCTCAAATTTTGAGTATTTACTATTAAGCAACAAAACTTTTTTCACTTTTACAATTTAGTCCTTTCTTGAATTAATAATGTAATATATCATAATATACTTCCCAATGTTGACATAATCCAAAATTTCTCTTTTTGTCACTTTATGTCCTTACTTAACTATATCAAGGATAATATCTTACTTTCTTACTGTAGTAATTTTCGGGGTATTACAACTGTAATTGATTTTTTTTGAATAAATACCTGACATGAAATACACCGGAACTCGAGATAAATTAATATGAAATATATCTGAAATACATGGAGATAATTTGTATATATGTTATGTGAATATATGTTGTGGAAAAATATATGTGTATGAGAATCTGAATATTGTTGGGTATATATATGTGTTTCTGGATGTCTATACGAAATATGTGATTAACATGGGTAATGAGAATATGTGTAAGGGCTTATGATCAAATGGTTTAGTTGTACCTTGTATGTTAACTTGAATAGGAACAGTTGGTAATTTAATTACCAAGTTATACGGACTTACTAAGCATTATATGCTTACTCCGTTTTATTTTTCCTTGTTCTATAGTAAATCGGAAGCTTGTTGGATTAGAAGCTTGGCGGAGATCACTCACACTATCCAACAGTTCATTTCAGTATATAAGGTAAAATAATTATGGTTATAATGGCATGTATAGGCTAATTTGACTAAATCTTATCTTGTAAATTGTGGTTTGAAACCTAGCTATTGAAATGGCCAGTGATGATTGGTTTGGTATATTTATGAAATTATGATATGGTGATTGTGTATGTGTTAGCATAGTCTGACTTTAAAAATTTACCAAAAATTGTGGAAATTGAATTAGAGGTTAAATAAAATATGAAATTAAATTTATTGAGTCTATTTTTTCATAGAAGAAACGATGTAAGCAATGAAGTTATAAATTATGAGATATAATAAATTTTGTGAGACAAGGTCAGAATGATTTCGGGTTTCCCTGTTCTGACTTTGGAAAATCATCGAAAATTTTAAAAAAATAATTAGGGGTTCAAACTTATATGTTTAAATTTTTAATGAGTCTATTTTCAATAGAAGCAAACGAAAGCATTGTCCAAACCCTATAACTAAGAGATAATTAATTATTAATAAAGAAAGGTCGAAGCTGTCAAACAGCAGAACAGGGGTAAATTTGAAGATTTTACTGTACTTATTGGCTAAACCATAAATTCTGAAAATTTTATGGTAGAAATATATTTGAGTCTAGTTTCGAAAAAATCAAGCGGATCTTAATTTAGAATTCTATATCTCAAGATATAAATAATTTAGTGACTATGACTCAAGTTGACAGTTTTGCTATGAACAATAATTTACTCGAATTATCTGAAAATATTTTGTAATTACCGGTAATGCTCCATAACCCTGTTCTGGCGACGGATACGGGTTGGGGTGTTACATTTCTCTTTTACTTTCTCTCAATGATTTATCAAGGTAGATGTGAAGTCAAAAAAACTTTTAGGGGTCGAAATTATATTATAATTTTTATGATAATAAAAATGTAATTTTATCATTTTAATATATTTATAATTTTAAAATTTTTAAGAAATCAAAATGTATTTTTATTTTTACTAATTTAAAATTTTAAAACACCTAAATAAAAAATTTTCTATTTTAGAAAGTTGAGACTTGCCAGCCCCTAACTACCCCATTATGGGATGGCTATTTTTTAAGGCCTTTTTTCTTCATATATTTAGGATCACATTTTTACATCCATATAACAAAATCCAGTTAATTTTTATTTGCCTCAAATTATTAAAATAATTATTTTTGTTTGCCTCAAATTATAATTTAGTTACTTATATTTGAAATTTTACGTTTTAGTTACTTACGTTATCGTTTTGTTACGAAATAGTCACTCTGCCATTAAGTTCCATTGCCTCGCTAACGACAATCATACGTGGCAGTTCAAATGGGTTTTAAATGCAAACTTTGATGTCTAGCTAGGATGGAAATAGTTTTTTTTTTCAGTCAAAATGGAAAAGAAAACTAAAAGAAAAAGAAGACGGGCGGTTTTTCTTTTCTAGTTCAAGTTATAATTAATTAAATTTATTTAATTAAAAACATATTCTTGTCTCAATTGGAGATCCAAATTTACATTTAAAACTCATTTAGATTGCCACGTAGGATTGCCATTAGGGAGGTAATGGAGGTTAACAATAGAGTGACCAATTCGTAACAAAACGATAACGTAAGTGACTAAAACGTAACATTTCAAACATAAGTGACTAAAACGTAATTTGAGGCAAACAAAAGTGACTATTTTTAAGATTTTCCATTTTAAAAATAAAATGTAAAAGTAAATATATATATTTTTTTTCATTTCAGCTGCAAAATATAAAACAACAGTAACGCGTTAGGAGCATAAAAAGTTAGGCGATTTTATATGAAGTTAGGAAGAAATGAAGGCTACACTTTCCAATTCTATTGTTTCCATAAATATTTACTCATCAGTCACTTTTGGGCACAAAATAATTCATGTTTGCTTTCTGGAAATATGTCGGCTACATGTTGGATTTATGAGTTGTTTAATAATTTTTAAAAAAGTGTTACATACTTTAAAATTCCAACTCAAATATGCGTTGTTTTTTAAGTGAGGGTATAAATCAAGCTAGTTGGGATGATGCCACTATTGGTTACTGTCTTTACAGTACGAGTAGCTCACCTCACCTGCTATTAACAAGCACAGTTTGCCATTTGGAGAGGGCAAAGGCTACTGCTGCCATTAGAATAGATAGAACTTATTCCCTTTGTTTAATGCCTTTGCCTATGGTAGATAAATTTAATTAAATTGTGTCCACCTTCTTCATGTGAAACAGCCTTTAAAATTGTCACAGTCCCCTAAAACCCTTGCAATTTCTCATCCTCTACCTCAATTCCCCAGTAGCTCAACCCTAACAGCAGCAGACAAGCCTCCTCAATGTACAAAATTCAATCATTTTCCTCGCAAACTTTGGTCGTCTACATACACTAATTTAATGTTGAAAACAATCTTCCATTAAATCTTTTTCCAACTTTGTCGAAAATGAATTTTCCACTGGAAAATAGATTTGGGTCTTATGTGCACCAACTTTGTGCCCCGATACTCTACAATATAAATTACATATTTTACTATCTCTTTTTTTAATAAAATATTTTACCCTAAAAATATATAGTATGATCTGTTAAATAATTTTCCATGAAGAAAATGTCGATAAGGATATGACGATTCTTGAGTGAATGATAATTTTGACTCATTGTATCTAATCATTTGACCCCATAGTCGGGACCTTACATCACTAATAATTCATATTCATCCCTTTCTTTTCACCTTAAATAAAAACAAATGAATAAAAAAATAATTCACTGTATTCATTAAAACATTTCTTACAAATTACCCATAAGAACTTCAAATTTAATTTTTAAAACTACGATTTTGATTTTTCTCAAAGAAATTAAAGCTGATTATTTTTTTAAAACAAATAGCTTTTATAGTCATATTATTGGGATAAGTTTTTGTTTTTTTGTTTTTTACCTAATTAATGAGAATTTTATTAAGGAGTATTTACGCATTACAAATGAGTGTATAATCACAAATAATTATAATTAATACAAAAGTGAGTTGAATTGAATTTTAAAATATATATTTATCGATTTAGTCTTAACTCAATTGATATGAGCATTGTTGCCAATGTAAAAGGATGTAGATTCAGTGAGCTGAACTATATTATCATTTTATTTATAATTTAAGATTTGAAAAATAACTATTAATAACCACATAATGAAAATTAGATATTAATACATAAAAATATTTTTAATACAATATAAATTACCCTATTCGGTTTCCCTATCCCTCCTCGAAAAATGAATAATAAATTATAATTTTATACCATCTTTCTCAAAATCAAAATCTGATTAGGACAATTTCTTCTTTTTAAGTAAGAAAAGGGAAAAAAAGAATATTTTGACTCCCGTTTTTTTTTTGACCTTTCAACTCGTAAAATCTCGTTTAAAAAAAAAAAAACCCTCATAAAATCTAAAAAAAAAAAAAGAGAGGGTTTTTTGTCTGATTAATTTGGTATTATAAGGAAAAATAAAAAAGTAAAAAAAATCTCCTCCTCCTCTTCTTCTTCTTCTTCTTTATTTTTTTGTTCAAGATAAAAATACATTAAACCAAAACAAAAATAGAGAGAGATGATGATCATGCCTAAAATTGGGAAGCTCCCTCCATTTTTCTTATCTTGTCTTCTTCTAACCATCATATTCACAGTCTTCATCCTCTGTTCTCCAAACCCTTTCAACCCCATCTCCAAATCTGACCTTCATCAAACGCTTGCTTTGCCCAATTCTACCTCTCATGGTAATTCAATCCATTTCTCTTCTTCTTTCAGTTTCACGAAATGAGAATTTTCTTTGATTTTTCTTTTTCTTTTGGGGTATTTTAGGTGCTGACGATGATGAGATTCTCAAGTGTGACTTGTTTAAGGGAGAATGGGTGCCTGACCTGCAAGGTTCTTTGTATACGAACTGGAGTTGTTCAACGATTCCTACTTCAAAGAATTGTTTCCACCATGGAAGAAAAGACAGAGAGTTTCTGAAATGGAGATGGAAACCTCATCAGTGTCAGCTTCCCAGGTTTGATCCCAAGACTTTCCTGGAATTTGTTCAAGGGAAGAAACTTGGATTCGTAGGTGACTCAGTTGCCAGGAACCACATAGACTCCCTCCTTTGTCTCCTCTCAATGGTTAGTACATTCATGTCGTACACATATTCTTCTCCAACATTTACTCAAAACCGAATAATATTGCTTTTCATCATAACAGGGCATTGTTTTTTTATCTGTGGCATGGTATGGAGTAATTTATCTTTAGATAAATTAAATATAATTTACGGTTTGAGTTGCTTGAATTGCAAATCTTTTACAGGTAGAAACTCCGGTGGATCATTACAAAGATTCCGAAGACCGGAAACGGGTATGGTACTTTCCCGGTCATGATTTCACTCTCATGATCCTTTGGACGAAATTCCTAGTAGACGGTGAAGAACGAGTGATCGATGGTTCATCATCTGGTATTTTTGATTTGCACCTTCATAAAATTGATAAGAAATGGACCACAGATCTTCCTGTTCTGGACTATATCATCATCTCGGACGCACATTGGTTTTTCCGAACGATTTACCTACACAACGACACTGGTATTGTCGGATGTGTGTACTGCGATCATCCGAATGTGACCGATTTCGGTGTCGGGTTCGCCCTCAGGATGGCTTTTCGATCGGCATTAAACCATATCAACCGCTGCAGGGAGTGCAAAGCGAGGGTGACCCTCGTCCGGACGTTTTCGCCGGCTCATTTCGAGAACGGGACATGGGATACAGGAGGAAGATGCAATAGGACAAGCCCTTTGAGTGAAAGAGAGATTAAGTTGACAAGTAATGAATGGGAACTGAGGAGCTTGCAAATGGAAGAGATTGAAAAGGCAAATATAGAAGGAAATAAGAAAGGAACGAAGTTTGCAGCATTGGATGTGACAAGGGCAATGTTGATGAGACCTGATGGTCACCCTGGTGAATTCTGGGGAAATAAATGGATGAATGGATATAATGACTGTGTCCATTGGTGTTTGCCCGGTCCGATTGATGCTTGGAACGATTTATTATTTGAAGTTTTGAGAAGAAAAGTTACATAAATTATATTGTTCGGACTTTATATTTTTTAAAGTATTCATGTCCGACACTTGTATTTAATATATGAATATAACTAAGAAAAACTTAGAAAATATATTATATTTGTATTGGATTCATATACTTATGTTGGACTTTCACACTCAAATTTAAATAACATATACTAATTACGTATGATTAATACAGGAAAACTTCATACATTATACAAACAAGCCAGGATAATACTCCAACATCACACGGCAAAATACACGATTAACAGCCGATAAAAAAAAAAAAAGCCTAATTTGGCACAACTAAAACAAAATGCTCCAATTGGGCCTTGAACCCATATTTCAAACCCATATAAGCCCAATATGGGCCCAAATATACTCTCTCTTTCGCTCCATCGACTCGCACATTTCGAAACTTTCATTTCCCTACGTAATTGCCTCTGTTTCAAAGAAGCCGAAAGCAAAGAATCCCATACCCCAAAATTAACAATCTTCGTAGCGGAATCCCTAATTTGAAACCCTAAATCCCCTGAAGGACATATTCCGATGGGGGAAACTAGAAAACGAGGTCGGAAACTTAAAGCCCCTGCATCTACCACCGAAACCATGGACTTCCAATGTACGAGTGCCTCCAACGCCACTCAAACCGACTACGTTGCCGCCCAAAACGACGTCTTTAGCGCTGCAAACGATTCCGTACCGACCGCCCCCGCCGCCAAAAATGACGCTAACAACCCAGCGCCGGCAAGACGGGGCCGAGGGAGACCGAGGAAGCCTGAGGCGGAGCATATGGAGGATAAGGAGCCGCATGCGGCGGCGTCCCCGGAGTGGAGACCTTATCAAAATGGGGCAGTGGTACTGGAGCCTCCACCGCAGCCAGTGGCGAAATGGGAGAGTGTGGCGGCAAGGGTAGTGCCAGCGATGGATGCAGTGGTGAAAGTGTTTTGCGTCCACACTGAGCCAAACTATTCACTGCCATGGCAAAGGAAAAGACAGTATTCTTCAAGTAGTAGTGGATTTATAATTGGAGGGAAAAGAGTATTAACAAATGCTCATTCAGTGGAACATTATACTCAAGTGAAGTTAAAGAAAAGGGGGTCTGATACCAAGTACCTGGCTACTGTTTTGGCTATTGGGACTGAATGTGATATTGGTAAGGAAAAGTTTTGATTTTGTGGGAATTTTCATCTTTTTGGGTTTTTTTTTGGGGGGGGGGGTTTAAAGGAAGTTAGATGGTTTAGCTTGTAGGACTATAGGAATGGGTAGAAAATGGCATTTGGTTATTCGTATTGAGTGACCGGCTTAAGGTATAAAAGTTTGCATTTTTTTTTTCAGGAAAATCGTTTCGAGTGCTTGGAAATTTTTTCTTCTTTTTTGCATTATTCTCTTGCCCTTCTTGGATTAGCGAATTTCAGTAATGCGATTTTATTGTAGGAAAAAGGCAGAGGATGATTCATTGGTTTTTCTTGTTTAGAGTGGATTGCAGTAGCTCTTGTACTCTTTAATGTGGAACATGTATATGCGGAAATAACTCATCCTAACTTGTTTTCTTATTTATGGTAACTTTGTTATTAACTGAGGATTTTTGGATGTTGTAGCAATGTTAACAGTTAGTGATGATGAGTTTTGGGAAGGTGTTTCACCTGTTGAGTTTGGAGATTTGCCTGCACTCCAAGATGCTGTAACTGTTGTGGGCTACCCCATTGGAGGTGACACGATCTCTGTTACTAGTGGTGTTGTGTCACGAATCGAGATACTCTCTTATGTTCATGGGTCAACTGAACTTTTGGGATTACAGGTTGTGAAATTAGTTCCCACTTCTAGTGGTTCAACATGTTTGTTTGACATGTTTATTGATCTATTGCAATTGATATGGTTTTGCAGATAGATGCAGCTATAAACTCTGGAAATTCTGGTGGGCCTGCTTTCAATGATAAGGGCAACTGTGTTGGTATCGCATTCCAATCTTTGAAACATGAGGATGCAGAAAATATTGGGTATGTCATACCTACACCGGTTATAACGCACTTCATTCAGGATTACGAAAAGAATGGGGCGTATACAGGTATTTTTCTTCGCATTACTATTTTATTCAAGTTTAGTCATTTCTATTTTGGAATTAGAAAGAGGTTTTTCTTATATCTGGTATTGTGCTTGAATTCTTATTCTTGTCCTCTTCATCATTTCTATTTTAGGCTTCCCAATCCTTGGTGTTGAGTGGCAAAAGATGGAAAATCCTGATTTGCGCCTGGCAATGGGGATGAAATCAGATCAAAAGGGTGTCCGTATTAGGAGAATTGAGCCCACTGCTCCAGAATCTTATCTTTTGAAGCCATCTGATGTTATACTTAGTTTTGATGGGGTAAAAGTTGCTAACGATGGAACAGGTAAGTTACTCCCCCTACGCCCCATATGCTAGTAGGATGTCATTTATTCACCTATGAATGTTTGTGATCGTGTCCAAACTAATTATAACAACGAATAAGGCAAGCGCACCTATCGTTTGGTAGTATAGCTATGGAAAAAACGGAAATATCATATCCTTAAGGACTAATAGTATTAGTAATTACTATCTTTCTATTATTTAGCCTAAGAATTAAGAGAATTTTTGTTTAATTTAAAATTAACTAATTATTAAGCTAAAGATGCAAAGACACAGAGAATGAATTTGGGAAATATTTTTGGGAAAACCAATTGATTAAGACAATACCCGAGTAAGAATCTACCTAAACTTCACTTGTTATTTAACTCTGAACCAGACGATTTATTCACTTAGCTTGATCTGTAGAATTTCCTAATTTATATTAATACCTCTCTCGAGACTATTAACGTCTAACCTTAGGTTATTTAATTGAAATCTCTTTCTAATTAAAACCCCTAGTGTTGCATTAAATTGATTTATGGACTCCATATTAGGTTTGACCCTAATTCGGTAGATTTTCGTCGTCCTATCTTTAGAAATGCGATCAACTCTGCTTAGTTATGTTAGATCTACTCTTAAACAGGGACTTTCGCTCGACTGCTTAAGCACACCAATACTCGAATCAATATCCTGAAATATTAAAGGAAGAATTAAGAACATATAATTAAGAACAAATCAAATATTTATTATATAATTCAGAAAATAATAACAAGATCCGTCTTAGGTTTCATCCCTTCAGGTATTTGAGGGGTTTAGGTTATGTTTATAAAAGAATACATCTCAGAACAAAGTATAAAATAAAACATAAGAAAAACTTGAAAACCCCTTGAAGGAAATTGAAGGGAAGATCTTCCGTCTTAAGTATGATTACGGCTTCTTGAGATGGATCAACTGGCTTTCTTCGAGTAAATTCCACAATTCGGCCCTCTTTGGCTTCGCCCCTTTGGCCTCTCTCTTTTAGGTTAAACTTAAGGTGTTTACATAAGCTTTCGGAATGTCTTTCTTAGCCCCTAAGTAACCTAATCCAAATGAAATTAAAACGAATAACGGCGGGGATATGCCCATGTGGTACGGCTGTGTGAATCGAGCTCAGGCCGTGTGGTACGTCGGAACAGGGTACGAGGCATTACCGAAACAAAACACTTACAATCGTACTAAACCGAGACATAAAATTTACATCAAAATTTAAAATTTTTCAATTTTCATCGCACTCATTCTATCTAGTCATACATCTCATAAATTGCATCATCATAAACACATATAACTTCATCAATAATAGCTAACATCAATAGCCTTATACAAAATGAACTATTAAATAACATAGGCAATCATTTTGGGCCAAATCAATTATGACACATGACAAAACAACCAATTCCTCTATATATGTCATAATTCAAACTATTGATTTCAAAATACTAAAAGAGTTTTGATAGTGTGAATGGATCTTCGACAATCTCCGAATCCCGAGCTAACTTGGTGACACTATAAAATAAGGGAAAAGATAAGGGAGTAAGCATATAACTTAGTAAGTATGTAAATAATAAACAATTTATTAACTTGCCTTTAACAATCCTCATACTATGTTCTTAAGATAATGCAATCATAATTACACATAGTTCCACCATTTACTCATATTCATCTTAAACTGTCTACTCAAGTCACAGTGACTAAATTATTTATATCTCGAGCTACAGAACTCTAAATTAAGATCTGTTAATTTTTCCTAAAACTAGACTCACATATCTTTTTATCATAAAATTTTCAGAATTTTTTTTTAGCTAATAATTACAATTTATTCTTTAAAGTATCCCCTGTTCTGTTATCTGACAATTTCGATCTTTCTTTACTAAAAATTAATTATCTTATTATACAGAACTCAAATGACGTTATCGTTTGTTTCTCTTGAAAATAGACTTATTAAGAAATTTAAGGATATAACTTTTATCCCATTATTATTATTTTTGTACAATTTTTAATGAATTTTTAAAGTAAGAACAGGGGATTCCGAAATCATTTTGACTCTGTCTCACCAAAATTTAAATATCTCAGAATATGAAATTAGTTTGCTTACACCGTTTCTTTTATGCGAAAATAGATTCAATAAACTTTAATTTAATATCTTATTTAAATTCTAATTTAATTTCCACAATTTTTGGTGATTTTTAAAAGACACATAACTGCTGCTGTCAAAAACTGTTTTATTTCTAAATTTCACCCTTTTATGTTTTCTATATGGTAACTTTCATTGTAACACTTACTCTGTATCAATCTTACCAAAGTTCGATCACATATCGAGCATATTACTTATAAGTTTATACACATATACCTGCACTTATTTATCACATAATCACAGTCATTTACACTTAGTTATTTTCCGTTGAATACATCGGAATATTAACACATACATCGAAATATTGCACATAGTGCAACACTTATAGTCAAAGCTACTTCACATCACTTATCATATATAGGCTCGTTCTCGAGCTATTCACATTCGCGGGTCTGCTTACAAAAGTTGTCGGTCATACGTAACTATTCAGTGTTGCTCACAAAAGCTGTCAGGTATCCGCAACACATGCCGGATTACCCAGCCACTAGTAGAACTTATAAAACCAGCAACCGTTTCACATAGTCACAATTTTGGATCTGCTTACACAAGCTGTTGGTAATGACGAAATTACACGGTGCTGCTTACATAAGCTGTCGAGTGCCCGTAACACATGCCGGATAACTCAGCCACCGGTAGAACGTGTGGACCAGCACCCGGATCACTTATTTTACTTAGATTTAACTTAGGTTTCTAGTGAACATGTCACTCGTATCCATTTTTATTTCTAAGGTTCAACCGGAAAATTTTTCACTTGTCGTTATTTGGTTAATTAAATCAAATATTAAGCCACAATTCATACCATTTATCACAACATGAAAACGCAAATAAAAACGATACATTATTTACATACAAACTTATCTCGATGCAAAATATGACGAATTTGTAATTTAGTCCACAACCTTTCTTTTTCCCAATTAAGGTAAATTTCTCGTCTTTCTTGATTTATAATAACACATTTAACTCATTTAATACTCATATTATTCAATTTAGTACAAAAATTACATTATGGAAAAAATTATATTTTTGCCCCTAAAGTTTCACATATTTAAAATTTTTCCCCTAGGCTCGTAAAATGAAAAACACTTATTTTTCTCAAATCTTAAGCCTAGCCGATTCATTTTCCCTCTTATAGCAGCCCACATTTTTCACTAAATCATATTTTCTACACATAATTTTACAACTTTTACAAATAGGTATTTTTATGTAATTTCGTCAAAAATCATTTAGTAAAAGTTGTTTATCACATTTTAAACTTTTATATTCTATAATAATACATCAAAACACATGCATGTCATCTATGGGTAAATTTTTAAACAGAAATAATGGTAGAAATAGGTAAATCTTGTTACGAGGATTTAAAAAATGTAAAAATTATTAAAAACGGAGTTAGAACGGACTTAGAATTGAGCTTGGAAGCTTGAAAAACCCTAGTTATGTCTTCCTCATGTGAATTTCGGCCAAGGGGTTGAAGATGAGGAAAAATTGGTTTTTAATTTTGTTTTTAATTCATTTTAATCACCAAATGACTAAAATGTTCTTAACTTAAAAATATTTTATTTCACATATTTGATGTCCATTTTTGTCGAACAAATTAACCAATGGTCTAGTTACCTTTTAAGGGCCTCCAATTTAAAATTTCATAGCAATTAGACACCTTTATCTTTTAGAACTTAAGTTTTGCACTTTTTACAATTTAATTCTTTTGACTAAATTGAGTGCTCAAACATCAAAATTTTCGAAAGAAATTTTCACGAAATTATTCCGTAAAATTGTAGATCATAAAAATATAAAAATATTAATTTTTTTAATTTTTTTTTTGTCTGATTTGTGGCACCGAAACCAATATTCTGGCTAGGCCCAAAATCGGGCTGTTACATGCATATTTTGTTTATTGCACAGTAATTTCTGCATCAGCACTGTACTGTTCTTGGAGACAATATCTTTTTTACTTTTTCTAGAATTAGCAATTGAAAGTGTCAAGTATTGCTTTCATTTTACTGAAAGATTAGATGCAGATGTTTCTGTAGGATTTCCCTCTGAGCTGAGAATGATAATCTGGCTGTGTGGTTTCTTTATCTACATGAAAATGTTCTATGGAGATATTGTTTAGTTTAATCGGTGGTTCATTTATGAGATTAAGAACTAGGCAGTAAAAGCAGTGTTCATTCATGGTGGAGGTAGTTTTAATGTAGATTTGCTTACATAGAATACATTTGTGCCTTAAAAGGGTTGTGAACCTTCAAGATGAGATTTTCTTAGCAAGCATGGTTCATATGATTTTGGCACAAAAGAGTTTAAAACCTGAATTTCTGAATTATTCATCTGCTCTCTTTTGGTATTAAATTCATTGCCTTATTTTATCGTGACTTTTGCAGTTTCCATAAATATGAAAGCTTTTTTAGTTGGGTTTTAGTTGCTTTTCTATCTGCTGTGGGCTGTGGTTGATTGATGACTGTTGTATGATGCTTAGTCAACTCATAAATTACTACAAGATTGAAAGCCTCCTAGATGACTCACATATTTGGCTCAAATCGTCTTTTAATGTTTATTTCAGTCAAGTGTTCTGGCATTATTGTCCTATTTTATGTAAGGAAACAATCTCCTGACCTTTCTTTCTTGTTTTTCATTTTCCCTTGATCTGGGAAAAAAAAAGTTCCATTCAGGCATGGGGAGCGCATAGGCTTCAGCTATCTTGTTTCTCAGAAGTACACTGGGGATACTGCATTAGTTAAAGTTCTCCGTGATTCGAAGATACTTGAATTTGATATAAAACTTGCGACTCACAAGAGGCTCATCCCCGCACACGCCAGTGGGAAACATCCTTCTTATTACATTATTGCTGGATTTGTTTTTACTGCTGTAACTGTTCCATACTTGCGTTCTGAGGTTTGTAGTCATCCATCTCTATCTGTGTTGTGTGTTTCTTTCCTTGAACTTGTTAATATAGCAATTGTTGGTAATTTGTTAACAAACTCGCTGTTTTAGTGTTTAGTTTTTTGTGTTTATTGCATTATTGTAAACTTGATTGCTAGGAAGAGGGCCCCATTAGTGAAATTTGAGGTCTCTATTAGTGTGTTTTTAAAAAAAGAGGTTTGCATTATTGGAATGGTTCACCATTCCTTGTGAATCATTCAAGGACTGTTCAATGTAGAATTGTCCTAACCATTGCTCAGAATTTGGAAAGAATATTAACTCTCTCTGAACTTTTGTTCTAGTCTTGAACATGCATAAATATTTATCTTGTTTATATTTGTTAACATTTATAAAACACTTTGTATATTGTCCTATAGCTATAGAATCCCTTTAATTTGCAGAAATTGGATAGAATCTTAATCCTTGCTAAACTTTTGTTCTAGTCATTTTCTTTATTACTCATTAAGAAAGATAAGGGATCCTGTTTTGTGGGTCTAAAACTTACTTTTTTTCGTTTTCTATAACTGTTGCTAATTAAAAGGTCTACGCTGTTACATTTTTATGATTTCATGTGTGAGTGGTCACTGTTCGGGTTTGCTTATACTTCTAACTTCCCTGTTTCTCTCATTTACAGTATGGGAAGGATTATGAATTTGATGCACCTGTCAAGCTATTGGATAAGCATCTACATGCAATGGCCGAATCTACAGATGAACAGCTTGTTGTTATTTCACAGGTCTATATGTTGTTTCTCATGTTTTTCCTTCTGATATATTGTTACACTCCGATGTAACACAATGATTTGGCTTTCTTTTTTATTCATGCATTTTAGACCTTATGCTTACAATGTTTTCTTTATTCTCAGGTACTTGTGGCTGACATCAATATTGGATATGAGGATATTGTCAATACTCAGGTCAGGGAGTATTTCCTGACATTGCCAGTGATGTAAAGTGTATAAAAAATTTAAAGAACACATGCTAACATTTTTCTTTTAATTTCATTTATCTAGGTTCTTGCTTTCAATGGAAAACCCGTGAAGAATCTAAAGAGCTTAGCCAATATGGTTGATAACTGCAATGATGAATATTTGAGATTTGACCTGGAATATCAGCAGGTTTCCTCCCTCCCCCCCCCCCCCTCTCTCTCTCTCTCTCACACACACACACAGTTGATGAAATGTATAATTCTCTGTTTAGCTGATTCTCAACTTTGTGACGCAGATAGTAGTGCTACATGCCAAGGCTGCAAAAGCTGCAACTTTAGATATTCTAACTACACATGGTATATCTTCTGCAATGTCTGATGATCTCAAGACTTGAATTAAGGTTGGAGGGAAACACTAGACGATAGTCTATGTGGGTCCTATTTTTGCATATGCCGTATACCAACATGATTGAGTTTTGCATTTGTGGGTGTAGTTATGGTTTTTTATTTGGAAGATAGATTGCAGGTCTTGATTCTAGTTTATATTGGAAGGAGGTTTAGAGATGGTCTTTTTAACTAGAATGGTTCAGGAAAGCATTTTGTACCATTTTCTTGCTCATCTTATTTTCACCCTTTTTAACTAATTCTAGAACCATGAGTAATCAAGTAGCGGTATTACATATACGATATTTGAATTATACCAAACTATACATTTACCCAATTTTATTTTTCTTAATATGCACTTGTCTAAACTTTAAATTCCAATTGTTAACATTTTTAACTTGCTCCCTCCACGTGATGTTGATCGCTTCGTCACATTGCCTGGTTGGTCCAATCTAGTGTCGTATAACCTGTTTTCTCTTCAACTGGAGCTTCACTATTTGCGTATCACATAGGAAATCCTTATTCCGACATGAGCTCAAACAGGGTTGTCTGAAGAAGACAGACCTTCAGAACTGAGAAAATTATCCATTTCCAATGCATTTGTGCCTACACTTCACCATTTTTATAGCTTTGAAGCAGGGGGTCCTTGTGGGAAGATGATGAATCTATGGTGGAGCCACTGCCATTGTCCTCAGCCGTTGCTTCTTTCACCTTTCCCCACATCAGCGTATAAAATCCAATCGATATTGTTGTTGCTCCGATAAGACTGCACAAGTATAAAAGAAACAGTCCATTAGCTAAAAAAACAAAGATATTAAAGTTATAATCTAAATAGTAGTCAGCACGCAATGTTATGATTGTCATTTTATGGTTTAGGTTTTTCTGTTGTAGGTATTTTACCCTTACTATCCATTGCAGTTGATTGTAGTATATGTTAGCAAATTGGTAAATTCAAAGTGATGGAAACAAATCCATGACCATAACTTAAATCTTTGCTAGAAGCAAAAGCAGTGCGTTGTGTATACCTTCCAATATGAGGTGTTTCAGCCACGAAGACGATACCCATGGTAAAAGCTATGACGATGGAAAATGGCTTAAACATTGCCACGAAAACTGGTCCCTTCAACCGCAGAGCCCATGAACGAACTGCATTGTTCAAACAAGAACTGAAGACTCCCTGAAATAGAGGATACAGGCAAAGCCGTCAAAGAATTTGCTATCTGTGGCGGATATTCTCGCAACAACCGTAATTTAAATCCAATCCCTTGTTCTTACCGAGCAAATAACCGAGGCTAATGCAATGTCTGGCCTTATTCTCCAAGCACTTGCATTTCTTTCAACAACTAAACCAACAACGAGAGCTATGAAGCACACACATAAATTGTAAAAGAACACTATCGTTTGTTCTGCTGGATACTCTTCCATGATTTGTGTCTGCAAAACATCAGATAATCCATTTATTTCTTCAAATTTCCAACAATGGATGCACCAAGCGAGATATATTTGTAAAATTGGTAAACGAACTCTTACAAGAACAATGTACCAGAATGGAATCAGAATATTCTGAACAGTGAGGAAAACACCACCAATGACCCAATTTGTGCTTGAAGAGTTGAGAGGTTGATGAAGAGACATTGAAGCTTTGACAATGGCCGGACCCTTATATAGAGTCACCACAAATGCACCTGTAATTGATATTATGGTGCCCATTACTTTGGCCTGACTGCTTCTTCGTTTCAGTACCAGCTTCTCCATTCTAAAAAATAAGGTATGGGATTTAAGTAGCCGTGGCAACGCATGCATTAATGTGCGTTTTCGGAGTAAAAAAATTACCTGAAGAGGATAGCTAGGATGAAGGTAAAAGCTGGTGTGAGGTTGCTGATTGCAGAAGAAAGAGTAGAACCATAAATGATGCCTGTGTACCCCATTATCTGACATGAAAGCCTGAAACCAATTTCAGCAATATTACAGATAAAAACTGATGAAATTGAAAAGAAATATCAAGATCTTTCTATATAATGAAGCAAATTTAGTTGGGAAACATTTGCTAAAAATCATGCTCCTTGTTCCTGAATCACCACAAGTTTTACCCTATCAACCCGAGAAGTTGAGTGGAGGTAGTGTTAGATTTGTAAAATAAATCTAAAATAAAACTTAACAGAACAGGATATATCATGTCAAATCATCAAGAATAAAACTAAATGCGGAAGCGTACCTAAATCCTGAATTTCGTGAAGTTTTACCGGATCTTGGGGATTTGATCTTCCAAATTAGCACACAAGAAAAAAAAAATCAGAGAATATCTGCTCTCTCTTTCCTAATGATGGAATATTAGAAAAACTTACACATATTTGACCTATACATTATTTAATAATTAAAGCTCAATAAAATTCTAACCAAATTAGTTCAGCTAACCTATCATAATAATAAATAATAAAATGTAATTTATATACGTGATTTCCATATTTTCCAACCGGTAGCACTCTTGATCTGCAAAAAAAACTAAAAATGAAACCACTGTGTGGACTTGCATGTTGTAACGATTTGAGTGTAGATCCGTGGTGAGAAATAAAGGAAGGACCTGTAAGAGAAGAAAGGAGTAGGAAGAAGAAAAAGAGCAGCAACGGCGTAATCGTAGACCAAAAAAACATGGTAGCTCATGCCCTTCAAAGTAGCTGCTTTTAACAGTGTGTTTATCCCACTATTACACATTCCATTGTCACCAGTGCAGTGAATGTCACTACATCCTTGTAATATTTCCTCCATGATCCCCACACCATCTTTCCTTCCTTTCAATTTCTCTCAAAACCAACCAATTGGTCAGGTTGTAAGGTCCTTATATTTGATGATTCTTTATAAAGAGAATCGGAGCGGAGGGGAGATTACAAGCTAAATTAAAATTTTGAGTTTCAGTTTTAGGTTTCAAATTTCGTATTCCTATGAATTAAATTATTGATCCTTGTTATTTCTATTTAACTTATAATAATCTATATTGGATTTTTTATGCATGCGCGTGCGTTTGTAATGAGTAAAAAAAAATGAAGTTTATGGTGTAAATAGCATCTTGTCTTTCATAGAATATACTAATTTTGGACATGTGACATGAATGATCATAATTTATTATTATGTGGATAATGATCTTGTGATTATAGTTTTCTATATAGCATCTAGTGTCAGCAAATATTTTATAGCACAATTGCGGCATTAAATATATTTTTTTTTTTAATGTTGATCTGGTGTCACTTCTCAAATTCAACATCAAATCAAATTATAAAAATTCATGAGATAATGAATATTTATGCGATTCAATCCTACTACATTTTCCATCATTTGTATCCAATGAAAAAGAAAACAACATTTTATGTACACAACTTTAATTATCTTAATTATCCTGTATCCAATCTATGAATATATTCATATGATTTTTTTTTTTTCAAAACTTTTAAGGATCTTTTAAATTTATGTTTTTTTTTAAATAAGATTTTTGTATTATTGGTAAAAATTAAGATTTTGATTTAAATAATTCAATTTAAATCTTTTCATTTTCAATTGTTATGTCTGAATCTCTAATCATATTATATATCTTTACTATATGTGATATATAGTTGGTTTATGCTTTTTATTAATTTAACTCTATTTTATAATTAGTGGATATGAAAAGTTTTATAAAAGATTTCACCAAAGTATACCCATTAGCCATACTAATTTTCCAAATATGTATACAAATTGTGAAGCATGATTGATAAATATATAATGATCAATCTCAAACAGTAGAATTTTCTCAATTCTGCAACAAACTGGACAAGCCTGCTTCCCAATTTGTGCAGGTTATGATGGCAATGATAAGTGTGAAGGCATTGACCATTATTACCCCCACACATTTTGTTCAACTTATATAGCCATAGCTTTGGATAAAAGGACCACGTCAGCGAACTAGATCTAGCCTGATTTACTCTAAAAGTGAAAGAGTTTAGATAAAAATATAAGTTTAAAAAATAAATTTGAAAAAAAAAAGTCCATTTAGAAAACAAATTAAACTTTGGGTAAAACATTTTTGACCCTCGAGCCCGGCCCAAATTTGCACAAAAATACTTTTATTGTTTTTTATTGTTTTCTTCTTGTTATTTTTTTTATTGTTTTACTGCTATTTTTTTTTTATTTTTTCACTATTTTGCTATCATTGCGCTATTATGTTGTTACTATTTTGTTGTTATTGTTTGAATATTATATGACTCTTATTTTATTGTTAATTTTGTTACTATTTTAGAGGCATTTGGTTGTTAAGTTGCACTTATCTTAGCGTTATTTTGAGTACACATATTTTTTTTAATTTATTTTCAAGTTGTTGATAAATATTTATTTTAATATTTTTAGTATTTTTTTATATATAAAAAATAAAAAATTAATATAGACTGAGCTGGGCCCCCAAGTTTTAGCATTTTTATTCGGATTGAGGTTGAACAAAATTTAAGCACAGTTTTCGAGTCAAGCCGAACAAACGAGCTTAAAATTTTGATAAAACCCGGACTAACCTAACCTATAGACACCTCTACACTAGACGAGGCGTCTAACTTTCTTAACCCTTTTTCATCTCTCATTTCTTCTTTCTTTACGAGACTACTAACTTGAAATATTAAAGTTCTCAAGATTGAACTATCCCATTAAGCCAACGTTGGATAATAGATTCTACAAAATAGTTGCTTCATGTTAACACATTTCTTTCATTTAAATTATTCTAAGCAATTTAGTTTTTAAAAAATTGTCAATTATTTGTTAAACATTATTTCACTTATTTAAAAGCATAATTACCTGGCATGATTTGAACGGGTCAAGCTAATGCATGATATTAATATATTCAAGGGTGTAACTAAGAGAGCAATCAATCGGCTTGACACCCCCTCTTTTAGCTATGGGGTAAAATAGCAATTTTAGTTCATTTTAGTTGTGTGTAAAGCTCAAATGCACCAAGAGGGTGTGAATTGGCAATTAACAAATTTTGATAAAGATGAGTAAATAAAAATGACACTAGAATTAAAGTGGTTCGACCCCAATTGCTTACGTCCATTATCTTGACTTTTCACCACTAAAGATTTCTCAAGTTTACTAATTTCAAAATCTTTTAAAGAAAAGGTTTTACTTATACAAAATTATCTTTTAACTTTTACAATATTATCTTTTCAATTGGACAAGATGGAGTCTCACTTTCACCAAAACCTAAGTAAACTCACACAAGTTGAAAAATGAAAACAAAAATGAATAAGCACCTCTGCAAGGTTGATACACAATGATTAAACTCTCACAAATACAAAACAACACTTGAAAGAATAAATAAAAATTGAACCCACAAGTGTTTTCAAGTGAAAATGAGAATAACAATTAGATAAAGATATTTTTGTAATAAACCTTGTAAATTTGTTTCTTGTCTTCATCTAGGTGTCCTTGAACTCTATGTACTCCCTCATTTATTTCTAACCATTTGGAGTGGTTGGAAGGAAAATAGAGTCGTTGGAGTCATTAATTCTAGCATTATATGTAGTTGTATACATGACTTTTGGGTACCAATACCTGGCTTTGAAAAATGTGCCCATTAGCTCCTAATGTATTAGAACTTAAAGGTCATGTTTCAATACCTCTTAGGGTGGGTTTGGATGGGCAGTGGGGTGCGGTGTAGTATGTTTTTACACTAATTGTAGGTAAACGCACCACACATCCAAACCCAACCTTAGTTAAGGTTCAATACCTCTACAACTATGGTCTAATACATTTGTTGCCCTAAAAAGCTCACCGACTTGCTATGTTCTAGTGTCATGGGCCGCAAATCAAAGCCTTTGACAAGTACGCACAAAACGTTCCATGGAAGTCAACTGATTAAATGAGGTTCATTTGACCCACTTGAACTGGTCCAATTCGTGGAACACATGAAGAAGCCCATCTATTTGAAGCATTGGTGGCCCAATGAAACACTCCAATAAAACTAAAGTTACCAGAGTAATTATTGTAAATCTTAAAGGGTAAATATGTATAAAGTTGAAATCTCTTAGGATTCTCTATTGTAGATGGGACCTAATTTCAGTCATTGATGTAATTCGATTTGTACTGTTGGATTTGAGGGGGCTCAACTATAATTAAAAGTCTTCCCTTTCATTTGTAATCATTCCATTCATAATTTTGAAATATATTTAAGAGTATTTATTCAAACACTTTATGTGTGCTATTTTTCCGTGGTTTATTTCTCTTTCGAGTTTGCTTCCACTTTGCTTCAATGCCTTAGAGAATTTCCCTTGTGAATTTTTTCCTTTCTTGACTTAGGCGGATTTAAAGCGAAAGAATTGCCTAAGGCCGCGCAGTCTGCCAAACTAAAGCTCTACCCCCATGACATTAGAACATAAAAGGTTATGTTTCAATACTTATATTGATATCAATACTTTTTCTTATAAGTTCCAATATCTATGAAGTTGGTAGTTTATTGACTTTATAATACCTAAGATCCATAATTCATCATTTAAAGCATAATTTATGTTTTTAGGCTTTATGAAAAAAAAAGATACATAGTTACAAGCATTTTTAACTGAACATCTAGTAATTATCCTTTACGGATCATCAATTATGTGTCGATGTTTGACATGTGAGAGTTCCCTTTTAGTGACTAACTTCCTTTTCCACTTAAGTTGGTTCATGAAGATAATGTTGTTTGGACTGAAACCAACTCATATTCTGTTTGCTTGTCAAATATTTATTTTGTTATATCAAAATATTTAAAAATCAAAGTTAATATTATGAATTATTCAATTCAAGTCTTTTTAAGCTTCTTTTTTTTTTTTAACCCTCAAACTTTTGAAACTTTATTTTGGCCCCTTAATAGTATATTCATGGCTTCACCTCTGAACATAACTTAGAGTTTCTAAACTTGCCTCAACTTGAAACATGTGTTTCAAAATTTACTCAAACTTATCTATATTTGTAAATAATTAATTTAAACTTATTGTATCTCGTCCATATTATATTTTTAAAATTTGTTTACAAAAGTTTATACTATTATTTATTTAATACTTAATCATTTAACATTCTATTCTTTTAAATAATATAAATTGAAATATTAACTTCAAACTAACAAACTAGATTTATAAATTATTTGTATCTAATAAATTAGATTTATAAATTACCTTCAACTTTTTGAGTACTCAAATTCGAGACCCGTCATGCACAGTTATATGTATGGGTTTATAAGTCCCATCATATAAAATATCAATTTTACTAGGGCTAAAGCAAAATGAAATATATATATATATTATAAATTGAGAATGAGAAATTACATCCACAAGAGACTTAACATGTTATCCTTCATGACAACATGGATACATACAATTACATTTTTTTTTTTTTTTTACGATTACAATCAATTCATTTGAATAATTATGTCAAAATTTAAAATAAACAATATATCCAAGATTTAAATTAAAATAAATTTAAAAATTATCTATATATAATAAAACTCCTACTTAAAAGTTTTGAAACACTTGAAATGTCAACTTTCATTATATAATACCTCATTACCAATAAAAACATGTAAATATGATGAATTATATGTTTATAGTTATACGACTAATAAGGAAAAAAATATTGGTTTTAACAAATGACAACGCAAGACTCTTTTTTAAACAAACAAACACAGAAATGTAAGTGATTTTTTTTTTAAATTCATAAAAATGATATATTGTAATGCGTTAAATTATTACATGATTCTTTCTATTTCATAACTCAGATTTATTTTCTTTTTCTTTTTCCGAATGTCTGAATTATTTCTAAACGTAAAAGTTACCAAACAATTAAACTTATATCAGTAAAAATAATACTCAACAAAAACCATTAAAAAAATGTAATTTTTAATGTTAACCGCCTCTGAGCAAACCACCGACCGCTTTCTCGTGGACGTGAATGTTATGGTTTTTTTTTTTTTTGGCCTGGACACGTGAATGTTATGTTAGATAAAAGAATAGAAGCCATGGACTATCAGCAAATCACGTGCAGTCAAACGAGTAACGGCTCTTCTTTGTCGAAATCCAAGGAGGGTTTGGTGGAGAGAGGTAACGTGGCGTACCTGTAAGAGAAGTTTCTCTTGAAATAATCATCGTCGTAGTTGCCGTTACCTCCCGGCCCTTCGTCGAAATTAAGGGCGTAACTCAACGGATCGTAATGGAATTTCCCTCCTCCATTACCGGTTCTGTTATTTTTGAACCGTCGCACAAACGTCTTCCATTTCGGGCCGGCCACCAACTCCGACCATTCTCGGAATCTCCTCCACCCTCGCGTCCACCATGCCTCGTTGTCGCTTGATGGCATGGATGATTCGAAGTCGGTGTCGTTGTCGTACACCGCTAAATGCTGCCACCAGATTGGTCCGACGGCAGAGTTACAAGGCATCCAAAAACAACAGCCTCCATTCGCGAATTTGGCAACTTGGATGTTGTCATCGGAGCAGACCGCTGCCTCCTCCGCCTTATTTTGAGGCGGCATTTTGTGGAGAAGCGAAGAAACGGTTAAGAAGTTTCTGTTAAGGGTAACGAGAAGGGAGAGAAAAAAAAGATTTTCTCTCGCTTTCTCGAGAAAGCAAGAAAATTAAGAATTTCCTATCATGAGAGAGATTCTCGGTGTTCCGTCATTTTCACTGAACAGGCCTTTTTATTAATGAATTTTTAACAGAAACGACGAAATTTTAGGAGGTTCCCGTTTTACAGCTTTACCAACTTACGATCACAGTACATGATATACCAAATTAACTCGTGCGTTCTTTTAACTACAATCACACACGTGTCATATTTTTCTATTAAGGAGGGAGAGGGTAAGGCCATTCAATTATGGAAGAATATTTATGCTATTTCACTCCATAAATTTCGAAAATAATAATATATTATATTATTAAATAAATTTAGATATAATTAAATAATAATTAATTATATATAAATTTTAAAATTGAGATCCTAGATCTTAATCTCAAGAGATTAAATTCAAATTTTATTAATATTTATTTATAATTGTTATGATTATTTAATATATGTTTAAATAAAGTTATTAGTAATTATTTATAAGTTGTCTCTATTTTATATTGTTTTTAATTGTAAGATGTCGTGTTATCAAGAACAGAAGCCAATAAATTAAATTATATATTTTTAAGATAGTAAAAATATAATTTTATCATTTAAACAGCCTATGTATTTATAATTTATAAATGATTAAATCAAATTTTTATCATTTTAGGGGGCCAAAGTGTAATTTAACCATTACTAATTTAATTTTTTATAAACTATAAAAAGCCCTAATTATAAAATTTTCTATTTTAAGGGGAGGTCTGCCTCCTGGATTCACCACTGCGTGTTATTATTCATGGATGATGCATGAAACTCATGTACTAATAGTGTATCAATTTTTATTCTTTAATTAATTCGTTCTGTATTGTTGTAAGCAGATGCTTTGTCTCACAAGTTTGACGAGAGGTTGAACATTTTCATATAATGATTTTGTTTAGAATTCAAGTGTCTAAACACGAATTAAGCATAATTATTTGTAACCATTCGACTCCAACTTATGCCCTATGGCATATAGAGCATGCATGGGTGATGATACTACCACTTGAGTTAACTCAAGCACCTTACAATACTCTCCCACTATGTGAATTTGGACATTTCCCACCGCATCATCCATAGTTTCTTTCTAATTATTTAATGACATTTCAGCAATTTTTTCCATTTCATTAACATGTAAATCTGGTAATTTTTTAACCTTGAACCATAAACTCCGGACTTAGAACCTTGGACATTAAATCCAGAATCTCGAACCTTGAACCTGAACCTTAAACTTAAACCTTGAACCCTGAATCCCAAATTCGAACTCGAACCACAAACTTGAATCCAAACTCTAAACCATGAACACTAAATTCAAATTTAGGGTTTAGAATTTGGGGTTTAATGTTTAATGTTCGAGGTTTTGGTTTATGTTTGAGGTTCATGATTCAAGGCTTAGGGTTTGGGGTAAAAAATTGACCAAAATTACGTATCAGTGACATAGAAAAATTTTGTTGATATGTCATTAAATAATTGAAAAGTGACTATAAATAATGTGGTGAAAATGATCCATAAAATAATTTATCTCAGATACTTAATCTTTTGGCAAACTCTTTTTATGAAGTTATGTGGGCTATCAAGAGGACCACCCTGTGAATCTGCTTAGATTCTTGATAGGGTCATTCAATAAGCTTCCTTGAATTTTTAATAGAGTTAAAATGACAAAATTCCTATAAAAAACGATATTGGACTTGTTGAGGGTTCAACCCCTCGATAAAAAACTTGATAACAACGCAACTCTTTCACTACTATATCAATACCTTATATTATATATATATTTTTAAAAAATACGTATTGAATTTTTAATATTGTTTATTAACTTAAAAAGGGTTACTATAATAATATCGTGTACCAAATTTTGATATTGATGTTGAAATTAGTACTTGAAAACTGGCCCATAATTTTAAAATGTGGCATTTTAAGCAAATAAAAAATAGACAGTTGTTACTGATGTGTTATTTTAAAATATTTTTAATTTCATATTTATTTTCTAATTAGCCTTAAAATCATTTTTGTAAGGCCTAATTTTAGCTCGGGGCCCAATAAACAAATTAAAAAATAAGTCCAGTTTTTTTTACAAGCCTAATTAATAAATTAAAACCCAAATCAACCCAAAACCCAATAACAAAAAACCCTAAAGCCCAACAAGCCCATAACCTAAACTAGCAACAGAAACCCTAGCCTAGCCTCATCCAGCCGCTGCCGCTCCTCCACGTCAGCACCTCCGTACCTCCACCACCCGGCTGGCCTCCGTACATATAGCAACAGAAGCAAAAAAAAAAAAAACAAATTGTAAAACAAAATCGGATATAAAGCCGATTAAAACCCATTTGTAAGGGAGTTTTTTTTTTTTTTTGAAATACAAGGATACACATACGAACACAAATACAACAATCGAAAGAGAAAAAGTTTCTAAAGGTTATTTTTTTATTCGGCTCTTTTATTTTTTTCACTTTGTTGCTTTATTTTATTTTTTAAAAAAAGAAAACAGAGAATAAAAAAGAAAAAAAACATCTTTTTTTTTGCGCCGTCATAGGCGGTTGAGGTCCGTCGATTCCGATGAAAATCGGCGATTTTTGGTAAAAAAATTGATTTATAAAGCTTATCAAAACGGCATCGTTTTGATTTAAAACACCAGGCGCAAAACGGCGCCGTTTAGCCCCTTAACCCGCGTATTGACCCGACCCAGCCTAGGATCCGCATGTTTTTAAACGGAAGGGCTAATTGTATTTTTAGCCCTTCCGCTTTTTAATCACTTTGCAACTAAGTTTTTTTTATATTTTTAATTTTTACCCTACATTTTATTTCAATTACATTTTAGCTCGCATCTAAAGGACGCCGTTTTGGAGGGCAGGGATATTTTCTATTTCGGTCCTTCCATGTTGTGTGCGCGTTGCAATTTGGTCCTCCACCTCATTTTTCACTCCCGATTTTTACCCAAAATTCTATTTTGATTCCAATTTAGTCCCTTTTTAAGCTATTTTTGCTATTTTATTATTAAAATCAATTGATTCAGTATTATTATTATTATTATATTTCCTTTTTTTTGTTTATTTACTTCTCATTATTATTATTTTATTATTTATTTACTTATATTCTTTTATAATTTCAAACTTAGATTATTTACTATTATTATCAATATTATTATTATCATTTTTAATTTAATTTTTTAATATTTTTATTCTTTTATTTATTTGCTTGTTTTCAAAAATACTCTATTTAAACTTTTAGTTTTACTTGTTTATTTACTTATTGTTTTTTTATTTATTTTACAATTAACTTGTTTTCATTTATTTATTTATCTTATTGTCATTTATTTTTGCTTTTATTATTGTCGTTCATATTATCATATCTATTATTATGTTGTCACGCATATTAACACCATAATTTGTTTTACTATCAATTTCTTTATCCGATGCATTTTTTTAATAAGCGATATTTAGTATTTTGATATTCGAAAAGTCGTTTCTTAACTTACGGGGTTTCGGTTTTCTCGATAAATCCGAATAAACAAACTTTTTCCAAATGTGAATTTTAAACATTCTCGGGAATTAGGAAAAATAGTGTCCTAACTTACTGAATACGATTTCTTTCTAAAATCGAGATAACCGAATATCTTCCAAAATAATTTTTTGGTATTTATTTTCATTTTGGGGATTTAAGACATTGTGTTCTAATTTACAGGATGTAATAAATTTCTCGATTAACGTGAAATACACTATTTTCTGTAAAAAAAATCAATTAAACAATATTTTAACAAGAGATCGTATTTTTTAAAATCTCTTCAAAATTTCGATTTTCGACACTAAGACATTAATTAATCAACTAGGTACCAATTTTAGACGTTACGAGAGTGCTAATCCTTTCTCGTGCGTAACCGACTCTCGAACCCGTTTTTCTGAATTTCATAGACCAAAACCGTTGTTTTAATAAATTAAATCTATTATTAAAATGACTGAATTACAAAGTGACCCGATTACACCTCATCAAAAAATGATTGATGGCGACTCCTTTTTTTTATATTTTCATTTTTAAAATAAAAGTCGTCCACTTTTTTTAAAAAAAATAGTTTCGACAATCTTATTTGAACAAAAATGATTGGTGTAAAGAATGGTGGAGAGTGGGGAAGGGGCAGGGCATACAATCTAGGTTTCTTGAGAAATGAAATTTAGCGTGGGCGAAAGACGCAAACTGTTCATAGCGTTGGGGTGGAAATGATTTGGTTACTACAGGGAAAAGAGACCATCAGAATGGAGAAAATGGTGAAAGGATTGAGGGAAAAAGAAGAACTAAAAAGTTTCAACCTTGGAGGAATAGTGAGAAAAAGATTCATTAAATGAGTTATTAATTGAATCAATAGTTTATATGGGCGTAAATTTTTAGATTTCGAACATTGACCAAAAATTGATGACGAAATTTTCATCAATGTTTCAAATAAATTGTCACAAATTTTTATAACTTAGTTGAATACACAATATATTGATAAGATATAGTGATAGGTTCTCGTAATAGAAATATAGAAAATCGTAAAACTTAGAGTGGTTCGCATAGTAAAATATGTGAAAAATTGTTAGATTTGAGAAATTAAAAAGATTTCTTATTTTTTTATCAAAGCATTTATAGATAGAGAGGGGTAAGATGTAAGCCCCAAGCCCTCCAACTATTGAGTATAAACATTGTGATAATATGATAAGTGTAACAGCCCAATTTCAATAGTGTCGGAGCAGTGATTTGAGATCACTAAATCTGACGAAAAAAAAATGTTAATCGATAATTATAAGTTAAGTGTGATTTTAGAAATATTTATGGAGTGTCATTAAGTTATTATTAAAGTTTAGTTGAGGAATTTTAACGTTTGGATATGTAATTAAATGAAAGAGACTAAATTGAAAAAGGTGTAAAAGTTTCATTATAGATTAAAGAGAGTATAAAGGACCAAAATGGCAATTAAGCCATTTTGTTAGTTGAGGCGGTTATTTGTGAAGAAAATCTGAGATTTTTTGGTTTAAGATATATTATTATATTATTATATTATTATATTATTATATATATACAAACAAAAAAAAAAAGAAGAAAAAAGGGGGGAGAAGAGAAACAGAACAGAAAAAGAAACAGAGAACAAGACGAAAGCAAGGGGAAAGAAAGAAAGAAAGAAAGAAAAAGGAGAAATTGATGATTTAAAGCTTGGATGTTTAATAGGTAAGCTAATTTAGTCCTTTTCTTCTAATTTTGATGTTTTATAAGTTTTAGAACAAAAGTTTTGTTGAATTAAGTTGAAATTCTGGGAATTCTTAGATCTTTGAACATGAGTTATGTGGATCAAATTGATGAATTAGGGGTTTAATTAATGGAATACCTAGTTAGAAATTGATTTTAAGGATTAAATTGTGAAAATGTTTGGAATTAAAGTCTATTACTGGAATTCTGATTCCCAAAGATTATAAAGTAGTTTAAAGTGATAGAATAAGGTGTTTATTGAGAAAAATCAGCTCAATTGAGAAGTTAATTGAGCAGGGACGAAATTATCATTTATTGAAAGCTTAGGGGAAAAATGGTAATAAACAGTTGCACTAAAACAGTTTGGACAGCAGCAGTAGACTAGTTTTAAAAAATCACTAAAAATCGTATAAGTGGAATTAGAAGCTAAATGAGATATGAAATTAAAGCTTATTGAGTCTATTTTCATATGAAAGAAACGGGAAAAGCAAAGAAATTCTGTAATTTGAGATATTTATATTTTTGTAAGACTGGTTTAAAGGGATTTCGGGATCCCCTGTTTTGACTTTGAAAAATCATAACAAATTGAAGAAAAATAATTAGGGGCTTAGCTTTATATGTTTAGAATCCTGAATGAGTCTATTTTCAAATGAAATAAATAAGAAGGTCATATGAATTCTGTACGAAGAGTAATTTGATTCGTAGTGAAGAGAGGTCAGAACAGTCAAACAGTAAAACAGGGGAAACTTTAAGAATAATCTGGTATTGATTGGCCATACGAAAAATTCTGAAAATTTTATAGGAAGAAGATATGCGAGTCTAGTTTCAGGAAAAATTAACGGTTCTTCATTTGGAGTTTTGTAGCTCTGGAAATAAATAATTTAGTGACTATAACTCAAATGGACAGTTTTGAATATACATATGAGAAATTCAATGAAATTATTGATAATGTTACTTATAAATAATATTATATACAGTAAGGATGTGGAATGGAGAGGAGGAGGAGGAAAATATGTATGAATATTTAAGTAGTATGGCTAAATCGAAATGTTTTAAGCTCGGGGACTAAATTGAATAAAAGTAAATTTTATGATTAATTTTGTAAAAATGTGGAAATGACCAGTTTTCATGAAATGGGTTATTTTATTAATTAAAATATCGAAATTGAATGAAATTATGAATTTAGATTAAGATCGATTGAAAAATCGATGAAAATAGAAAATTTCTAAAATGACCTCGAATCTTGATATTTCTACAAATTTAGCGAGATAAGTTCGTGTAACTTAATTATGTGATATAAGAAAATATGAGTTGATGGTACGTGAAATATTGATATGATGAATTAAGCGATTTATGTTTATGAGGATGAGATAATTGGATGATATTTTTCATGATATGTAAATATGTGATTATCTTTAATATGTTAATATAAGATGATTAAGTATGTTGAGACGAGAAATAAATTCAAATAAGATATGAAGTGAAAAAATAAATATGTTTAAGGGACAATATGTTTGATTTTGATTGGTTTCAAATGTAAATGCTAAATTATAATAAAACGTCGATAAATAAATTTGTAATTCGGTAATGCCTCGTACCTATTTGATTGTCGAATACGGGTAAGGGTGTTACATTTAGTGGTATCAGAGCTATGGTTTAGTCGGTTCTCGGACCAAATATAGTATATGTAGAGTCTAGAAATATATGCCATTATTAATATATATAATTTAAAATAATGTGATATCTCGGACTTTGATGATATTTGTATCACTAATTTTCAAACTTTATCATTATTATGTGTAAGTATTTAGTAAAATGATAAATTTAAGATTGAGTCATGAAATTGAGATCGATCATCGAATGAATTATGGAATACTGAATATTATTTTGTGCAATTGAATTGAATTGTGAAGTTATTGAATATTGTTATGTGTATTGCATTAAACTATGAAATTATTGATATAATGAATTATCTTAATATCTGTTGTGGCTAGTTTGAAATAAGAAGTGAAAATAGAATGAACTGAAAATTAGAAAGTTATTTAAATTACGTAACTAAATTATGAACTATGTGAATATTTGAAGGTATATTAATAGGAAACTAAAAGTGATTTGAATTGAATCAAATTAAATTAAATAAAGAAAATATGTGAGTAATTGAAATGTATATTGATTGAAAAGTAATTAGTGATTTTAAATTTGATTAGACAATAAATTAAAAATACGAATTGAATAAAAATATATTATACATGCTTATTTTGTTAAATAATATAGAAAGTTTATTTGATTACTTTTTTTACATATAAATGTTATATGTTTATATGAAATCAATTTGAGAAAGAAAAGGAGAGGTGAATTGAAGGAAAAGGAAAAGAGAAGGTTAAGGAGTGAAGGAAGAATAACATATATCATTTCAACCTTTTTGTTGTAAGTACTACAAGAATTTTAAATTATTGTTATTTATCCTTTTGAAATATTTATGTAAATTATTTAAATATATGAGATTCAAATTTTTAATGCCCAAGTAGAGCGAAATTTAGAACTCTTTGGGATATTAAGGAACATTAGCACGTTAGTGCTCTCTCGATATTAGCACATTGGTGCTCTCCGATATTAGCACGTCGCTGTTTCTCGATATTAGCACATTGGTGCTCTCCGATATTAGCACATTGGTGCTCTCCGATATTAGCACGTCAGTGCTCTCTGATATTAGCACATTGGTGCTCTCCGATATTAGCACATTGGTGCTCTCCGATATTAGCACGTCGGTGTTCTCGATATTAGCACGTTGGTGCTCTCGATTATTAGCACGTTGGTGCTCTCGATTATTAGCACATTGGTGCTCTCTGTTCACTTGTGCATCATAATGCACCTCTCATATCTATTCCGTATATCCGGTGTGTTCTATAAAGTCTACTTTGGGCTAAGAAAGTGAAATGAGAACAAAGTGAATCATTGAATTATATACTGATTAGGAAATGGAAAAATGAATTTGAAATAGAAAAAAAAAAAATGAAATGATGATTTGAATACCCTATTAACTTATCGGGCTAGATTGGATATAAATGGCATGCCATAGGATTGGAAGTGTTCAGGGATTCTTCGACCTTGAGTCGATGAGGCACTGGGTGCCAATCTGGTGTGTTTGGTTGGATCCGCGTATCCGCCAAAGTCCGAGTCTTGTTAATAGGGGTAGATATGAATATTAAGTGAAATTAAAATGAGAATTGATCTCCCTATTAACTTGTCGGACTAGTCGGATATAATTGGCATGCTATAGGATATGGAAGAGTGCGAGGTTTTTTGAAACATCGATCGAGCACTTACATGCGATCTCATCATGCATATTTCTCGTTACCGATTCGACACTTTGTGTGTCGTATATTGTGTACCGTTAAGGCACAATGTGCCGTACTGGTGTGTTTGGGTTGGAATCCGTGTATCTGTCAAAGTCCGGATTGTTAATAGGGTGAATAACTAAAATGAGAAAAACTAAATAAATTTGATCGATTGAACTATTGAAAATATGAGTAAGAAATTATGAGTTGAATTGTGAATCGAATTGAAATGTGAGAATTGAAGTATGAACTTAAGGTTCATAAATTTGTTAAAATATCAAATTATTATTATTGAAATCATTGAATAAACGAAATGAGAAAAATCGATTGAATTTGATCGGTTAAACTATTGAAAGTATGGAAAAGTGGAATTAGGAATTGAAATGTAAATTGAAATTGAGATATGAGATTGAAAACTTGAACCAAAGGTTTATGAATTGATTAAAAATAATATAGATGATATATGATGCTATTTGATGAAATACTATTGTTGAGGTATGAAATTAAAGTATAAATTAACACATATGACTTATATTGTTGCATGCTTGATGTTTACTATTTAATATTAAATGTTAAATTTAAATTATGCGTATAGTAAGTGAAGTATGAGGTAAGCGTTATTGATGAATTAAATGGAAACTGAATTAAGCGATGGATAAATATTAGTATTGAATTGTATATTGAAGAGAAAGTGAAATTAAATTTATTTGTGAATACATTTAAGTGAAAAAAAAAAAAAAATGATATGTAAAAGCATTATGTTAAAATTGTAAAAGTGACATGCGTGTATAATGTAATTTTCTCAAGTAAATGAGATTAGATTTACTAATATATTAGTGGTATACCATTAATGAACTCTAGCACATTCTCTCGATAATAACACTTTGGTACTCGTCAAGTACTATCGATTAATAGTACATAATAATACACTTCTATATTTGCTTCATATATCTTAAGTGTTCTGTTTAATCGATTGGGCCTCTTAAAAAAAAAAAAAAAAAAAAAAAAAGTAAGTAATTTTCGTTTATAAGGTATGTTCATAATATTGGATTAAAAATAAATTGCAAATTGAAAGGATATGGAATGGATATAAATGATACACTAGATAAATATGTGCACAAAGGAACTATAGAATTATAGAAATAATGAAGTTCATGATCAAAATATAAGGAAATTTCGAGGACGAAATTTTTAAGGAGGAAGAGTTGTATGACCCAATTTCAATAGTGTCGGAGCGGTGATTTGAGATCACTAAATCTGACGAAAAAAAAATGTTAATCGATAATTATAAGTTAAGTGTGATTTTAGAAATATTTATGGAGTGTCATTAAGTTATTATTAAAGTTTAGTTGAGGAATTTTAACGTTTGGATATGTAATTAAATGAAAGAGACTAAATTGAAAAAGGTGTAAAAGTTTCATTATAGATTAAAAAGAGAGTAAAAGGACCAAAATGGCAATTAAGCCATTTTGTTAGTTGAGGCGGTTATTTGTGAAGAAAATCTGAGATTTTTGGTTTAAGATATATTATTATATTATTATATTATTATATTATTATATATATACAAACAAAAAAAAAAAAAAAAGAAGAAAAAGGGGGAGAAGAGAAACAGAACAGAAAAAAAAACAGAGAACAAGACGAAAGCAAGGGGAAAGAAAGAAAGAAAGAAAGAAAAAGGAGAAATTGATGATTTAAAGCTTGGATGTTTAATAGGTAAGCTAATTTAGTCCTTTTCTTCTAATTTTGATGTTTTATAAGTTTTAGAACAAAAGTTTTGTTGAATTAAGTTGAAATTCTGGGAATTCTTAGATCTTTGAACATGAGTTATGTGGATCAAATTGATGAATTAGGGGTTTAATTAATGGAATACCTAGTTAGAAATTGATTTTAAGGATTAAATTGTGAAAATGTTTGGAATTAAAGTCTATTACTGGAATTCTGATTCCCAAAGATTATAAAGTAGTTTAAAGTGATAGAATAAGGTGTTTATTGAGAAAAATCAGCTCAATTGAGAAGTTAATTGAGCAGGGACGAAATTATCATTTATTGAAAGCTTAGGGGAAAAATGGTAATAAACAGTTGCACTAAAACAGTTTGGACAGCAGCAGTAGACTAGTTTTAAAAAATCACTAAAAATCGTATAAGTGGAATTAGAAGCTAAATGAGATATGAAATTAAAGCTTATTGAGTCTATTTTCATATGAAAGAAACAGGAAAAGCAAAGAAATTCTGTAATTTGAGATATTTATATTTTTGTAAGACTGGTTTAAAGGGATTTCGGGATCCCCTGTTTTGACTTTGAAAAATCATAACAAATTGAAGAAAAATAATTAGGGGCTTAGCTTTATATGTTTAGAATCCTGAATGAGTCTATTTTCAAATGAAATAAATAAGAAGGTCATATGAATTCTGTACGAAGAGTAATTTGATTCGTAGTGAAGAGAGGTCAGAACAGTCAAACAGTAAAACAGGGGAAACTTTAAGAATAATCTGGTATTGATTGGCCATACGAAAAATTCTGAAAATTTTATAGGAAGAAGATATGCGAGTCTAGTTTCAGGAAAAATTAACGGTTCTTCATTTGGAGTTTTGTAGCTCTGGAAATAAATAATTTAGTGACTATAACTCAAATGGACAGTTTTGAATATACATATGAGAAATTCAATGAAATTATTGATAATGTTACTTATAGAATATTATATACAGTAAGGATGTGGAATGGAGAGGAGGAGGAGGAAAATATGTATGAATATTTAAGTAGTATGGCTAAATCGAAATGTTTTAAGCTCAGGGACTAAATTGAATAAAAGTAAATTTTATGATTAATTTTGTAAAAATGTGGAAATGACCAGTTTTCATGAAATGGGTTATTTTATTAATTAAAATATCGAAATTGAATGAAATTATGAATTTAGATTAAGATCGATTGAAAAATCGATGAAAATAGAAAATTTCTAAAATGACCCCGAATCTTGATATTTCTACAAATTTAGCTTGAGATAAGTTCGTGTAACTTAATTATGTGATATAAGAAAATATGAGTTGATGGTACGTGAAATATTGATATGATGAATTAACTGATTTATGTTTATGAGGATGAGATAATTGGATGATATTTTTCATGATATGTAAATATGTGATTATCTTTAATATGTTAATATAAGATGATTAAGTATGTTGAGACGAGAAATAAATTCAAATAAGATATGAAGTGAAAAAATAAATATGTTTAAGGGACAATATGTTTGATTTTGATTGGTTTCAAATGTAAATGCTAAATTATAATAAAACGTCGATAAATAAATTTGTAATTAGGTAATGCCTCGTACCTATTTCGTGTCGAATACGGGTAAGGGTGTTACATTTAGTGGTATCGAGCTATGGTTTAGTCGGTTCTCGGACCAAATATAGTATATGTAGAGTCTAGAAATATATGCCATTATTAATATATATAATTTAAAATAATGTGATATCTCCGGACTTTGATGATATTTGTATCACTAATTTTCAAACTTTATCATTATTATGTGTAAGTATTTAGTAAAATGATAAATTTAAGATTGAGTCTTGAAATTGAGACCGTCATTGAATGAATTATGGAATCATGAATATTATTTTGTGCAATTGAATTGAATTGTGAAGTTATTGAATATTGTTATGTGTATTGCATTAAACTATGAAATTATTGATATAATGAATTCTAATATCTTGTGAAACTGGTTGAAATAAGAAGTGAAAATAGAATGAACTGAAAATTAGAAAGTTATTTAAATTACGTAACTAAATTATGAACTATGTGAATATTTGAAGGTATATTAATAGGAAACTAAAAGTGATTTGAATTGAATCAAATTAAATTAAATAAAGAAAATATGTGAGTAATTGAAATGTATATTGATTGAAAAGTAATTAGTGATTTTAAATTTGATTAGACAATAAATTAAAAATACGAATTGAATAAAAATATATTATACATGCTTATTTTGTTAAATAATATAGAAAGTTTATTTGATTACTTTTTTACATATAAATGTTATATGTTTATATGAAATCAATTTGAGAAAGAAAGGAGAGGATGAATTGAAGGAAAAGGAAAAGAGAAGGTTAAGGAGTGAAGGAAGAATAACATATATCATTTCAACCTTTTTGTTGTAAGTACTACAAGAATTTTAAATTATTGTTATTTATCCTTTTGAAATATTTATGTAAATTATTTAAATATATGAGATTGACTTTAATGCCCAAGTAGACGAAATTTAGAACTACTTGGGATATTAAGGAACATTAGCACGTTAGTGCTCTCGATATTAGCACATTGGTGCTCTCCGATATTAGCACGTCGGTGCTCTCGATATTAGCACATTGGTGCTCTCCGATATTAGCACATTGGTGCTCTCCGATATGCGCGTCGGTGCTCTCGATATTAGCACATTGGTGCTCTCCGATATTAGCACATTGGTGCTCTCCGATATTAGCACGTCGTGTTTCTCGATATTAGCACGTTGGTGCTCTCGATTATTAGCACGTTGGTGCTCTCGATTATTAGCACATTGGTGCTCTCTGTTCACTTGTGCATCATAATGCACCTCAGACATTTAAAGTATATCCGGTGTGTTCTATAAAGTCTACTTTGGGCTAAGAAAGTGAAATGAGAACAAAGTGAATCATTGAATTATATATCTTGATTAGGAAATGGAAAAATGAATTTGAAATAGAAAAAAAAAAAAATGAAATGATGATTTGAATACCCTATTAACTTATCGGGCTAGATTGGATATAAATGGCATGCCATAGGATTGGAAGTGTTCAGGATTCTTCGACCTTGAGTCGATGAGGCCTTTGGTGCCAATCTGGTGTGTTTGGTTGGATCCGCGTATCCGCCAAAGTCCGAGTCTTGTTAATAGGGGTAGATATGAATATTAAGTGAAATTAAAATGAGAATTGATCTCCTATTAACTTGTCGGACTAGTCGGATATAATTGGCATGCTATAGGATATGGAAGAGTGCGCAGGTTTTTGCCGAAACATCGATCGAGCACTTACATGCCGACTCATCATATTCTTTATTCTTATTATCGATTCGACACTTTGTGTGTCGTATATTGTGTACCGTTAAGGCACACAATGTGCCCGATCTTGGTGTGTTTGGGTTGGAATCCGTGTATATCACAAAGTCCGGATTGTTAATAGGTGAATAACTAAAATGAGAAAAACTAAATAAATTTGATCGATTGAACTATTGAAAATATGAGTAAGAAATTATGAGTTGAATTGTGAATCGAATTGAAATGTGAGAATTGAAGTATGAACTTAAGGTTCATAAATTTGTTAAAATATCAAATTATTATTATTGAAATCTGTTGAATAAACGAAATGAGAAAAATCGATTGAATTTGATCGGTTAAACTATTGAAAGTATGGAAAAGTGGAATTAGGAATTGAAATGTAAATTGAAATTGAGATATGAGATTGAAAACTTGAACCAAAGGTTTATGAATTGATTAAAAATAATATAGATGATATATGATGCTATTTGATGAAATACTATTGTTGAGGTATGAAATTAAAGTATAAATTAACACATATGACTTATATTGTTGCATGCTTGATGTTTACTATTTAATATTAAATGTTAAATTTAAATTATGCGTATAGTAAGTGAAGTATGAGGTAAGCGTTATTGATGAATTAAATGGAAACCGAATTAGCGATGGATAAATATTAGTATTGAATTGTATATTGAAGAGAAAGTGAAATTAAATTTATTTGTGAATACATTTAAGTGAAATGGAAAAAAAAAAAAAAAAAAAAATGATATGTAAAAGCATTATGTTAAAATTGTAAAAGTGACATGCGTGTATAATGTAATTTTCTCAAGTAAATGAGATTAGATTTACTAATATATTAGTGGTATACCATTAATGAACTCTAGCACATTCTCTGATAATAACACTTTGGTACTCGTCAAGTACTATCTGATTAATAGTACATAATAATACACTTCTATATTTGCTTCATATATCTTAAGTGTTCTGTTTAATCGATTGGGCCTCTAAAAAAAAAAAAAAAAAAAAAAAAAAAAAAAAGTAAGTAATTTTTCGTTATAAGGTATGTTCGCAATATTGGATTAAAAATAAATTGCAAATTGAAAGGATATGGAATGGATATAAATGATACACTAGATAAATATGTGCACAAAGGAACTATAGAATTATAGAAATAATGAAGTTCATGATCAAAATATAAGGAAATTTCGAGGACGAAATTTTTAAGGAGGAAGAGTTGTAACACCCAATTTCAATAGTGTCGGAGCGGTGATTTGAGATCACTAAATCGAATTAAAAAAATGTTAATCGATAATTATAAGTTAAGTGTGATTTTAGAAATATTTATGGAGTGTCATTAAGTTATTATTAAAGTTTAGTTGAGGAATTTTAACGTTTGGATATGTAATTAAATGAAAGAGACTAAATTGAAAAAGGTGTAAAAGTTTCATTATAGATTAAAGAGAGTATAAAGGACCAAAATGGCAATTAAGCCATTTTGTTAGTTGAGGCGGTTATTTGTGAAGAAAATCTGAGATTTTTGGTTTAAGATATATTATTATATTATTATATTATTATATTATTATATATATACAAACAAAAAAAAAAAAAGAAGAAAAAAGGGGGAGAAGAGAAACAGAACAGAAAAAGAAACAGAGAACAAGACGAAAGCAGGGGAAAGAAAGAAAGAAAGAAAGAAAAAGGAGAAATTGATGATTTAAAGCTTGGATGTTTAATAGGTAAGCTAATTTAGTCCTTTTCTTCTAATTTTGATGTTTTATAAGTTTTAGAACAAAAGTTTTGTTGAATTAAGTTGAAATTCTGGGAATTCTTAGATCTTTGAACATGAGTTATGTGGATCAAATTGATGAATTAGGGGTTTAATTAATGGAATACCTAGTTAGAAATTGATTTTAAGGATTAAATTGTGAAAATGTTTGGAATTAAAGTCTATTACTGGAATTCTGATTCCCAAAGATTATAAAGTAGTTTAAAGTGATAGAATAAGGTGTTTATTGAGAAAAATCAGCTCAATTGAGAAGTTAATTGAGCAGGGACGAAATTATCATTTATTGAAAGCTTAGGGGAAAAATGGTAATAAACAGTTGCACTAAAACAGTTTGGACAGCAGCAGTAGACTAGTTTTAAAAATCACTAAAAATCGTATAAGTGGAATTAGAAGCTAAATGAGATATGAAATTAAAGCTTATTGAGTCTATTTTCATATGAAAGAAACGGGAAAAGCAAAGAAATTCTGTAATTTGAGATATTTATATTTTTGTAAGACTGGTTTAAAGGGATTTCGGGATCCCCTGTTTTGACTTTGAAAAATCATAACAAATTGAAGAAAAATAATTAGGGGCTTAGCTTTATATGTTTAGAATCCTGAATGAGTCTATTTTCAAATGAAATAAATAAGAAGGTCATATGAATTCTGTACGAAGAGTAATTTGATTCGTAGTGAAGAGAGGTCAGAACAGTCAAACAGTAAAACAGGGGAAACTTTAAGAATAATCTGGTATTGATTGGCCATACGAAAAATTCTGAAAATTTTATAGGAAGAAGATATATGCAGTCTAGTTTCAGGAAAAATTAACGGTTCTTCATTTGGAGTTTTGTAGCTCTGGAAATAAATAATTTAGTGACTATAACTCAAATGGACAGTTTTGAATATACATATGAGAAATTCAATGAAATTATTGATAATGTTACTTATAGAATATTATATACAGTAAGGATGTGGAATGGAGAGGAGGAGGAGGAAAATATGTATGAATATTTAAGTAGTATGGCTAAATCGAAATGTTTTAAGCTCAGGGACTAAATTGAATAAAAGTAAATTTTATGATTAATTTTGTAAAAATGTGGAAATGACCAGTTTTCATGAAATGGGTTATTTTATTAATTAAAATATCGAAATTGAATGAAATTATGAATTTAGATTAAGATCGATTGAAAAATCGATGAAAATAGAAAATTTCTAAAATGACCCTGAATCTTGATATTTCTACAAATTTAGCCATTCAGATAAGTTCGTGTAACTTAATTATGTGATATAAGAAAATATGAGTTGATGGTACGTGAAATATTGATATGATGAATTAACTGATTTATGTTTATGAGGATGAGATAATTGGATGATATTTTTCATGATATGTAAATATGTGATTATCTTTAATATGTTAATATAAGATGATTAAGTATGTTGAGACGAGAAATAAATTCAAATAAGATATGAAGTGAAAAAAATAAATATGTTTAAGGGACAATATGTTTGATTTTGATTGGTTTCAAATGTAAATGCTAAATTATAATAAAACGTCTGATAAATAAATTTGTAATTCCGGTAATGCCTCGTACCCTATTTCGGTGTCGAATACGGGTAAGGGGTGTTACAATAAGTGTTAGTCTAAAATGTTGTTAAATTTGACTTGAATGAATAAGATAAGTGTGTTATTGGATGTAAGAAATTAATGTATGCTATTAAAAGTTTTTTAATATATTTTTACAAATTGTATGGGTCTAAAAATATAATGCTCAGATAAAAACTAAGGGTTGAGCCTTTCGAGTGAAGTAGCAAGAAGGCTACATCACTATAGCTTGGTTAAGGATGCGAGGATGGACTTCTATGACAAAGATCTTTATGTTAATAGATTACTTTGATAATAAAAGAAAATCTAAATACTAAAATTATAATACATGAATGTATAATAATTGTCCAAATACATGAAAAAATTATAAAATATGGATTCAATTAGTATCACTAAAATTTATTGAAACAATGGTTAAATCTCTCATTAAAAATATATACATCAATATTACACAAGTACTTGATAAGCGTTCACTAAAAATGTTATATATTCAACTCATAACCTATAGCATTACTGAGATTGAACTTTTAGCCACTATGACCTATACACTATAGTCTATAGCACGTGAGAATCCCTTCCTTTTCGCAGCCACAGCATCGTTGTTCTTTCGGTACGCAATAACGAGTAATTTTTTTTTTTTAACTCTAATCGAATAATCTACCAACTCAACTGTTTTCCAAAATGACTGGATCTTGTTTTTAGCCACTTAAACTTTCACAGCTTTCCGATAAAACGACAAACCCAAGTTTAACCCTAAAATTAACTCCTCCTTTGCTCCTTTTTTCCGCTCGTGGACCTCAAAGAACTCCCTCACCATCAATCGCCGTCCTCCCAAAAGGAAAACATAAAAAAATCTCGGCCACCGCTGCTGCTGCCGTCATTGGAGTCTTCTTTGACGGCCGCTTCCTCGAAATTTCTCCTGCAAACATCCTCACTTACGTGAAGATGATGTTGTAGACACGGTCAATTTGTCTTTCAATTCAACACCTCCAAGGCCTTAAACAATTCATAAACAGTTGCTTTGCTGAAGTGCACTTTTCTGCAATGGAGGGGGTTGCATGTGCTTCCTTTACGAGCTCCGCGTCAAAATCATTGTTATTTTCTTCTCTTTCGCAATCTTCTATCATAATACTCCGCCAAAACTATCACAACAATACTCTAAAATCAAAATCTCCTAGAAAACTTGTAATCCGCGCTTCATCTGGTTCCAGTTCTGGTACTTCCTTTCATGAATTTGGCGATAGTTCTAGTTCTAGTTCTCCAGGTGCTATTTAAAAAATAATAATTGGTTTTCTTTTAGGTTCGGTTGTGACGTTGCTTGATTATGGAGCTGGAAATGTTAGGAGTGTAAGGAATGCGATTCGATATCTTGGCTACGAGATAGAGGATGTAAGTCATTTGAGCTTACTTTTCTTTTTCTGTAATTGATTACTATTTTTATTTATTGAAAAGTTCAAGACTTTATTCAGATTGATTAAATGTTTACATTCAATTTTGTTAGAGTAGCGTCTATATTTAGAATAAGAATCTAATATAAAATTTTTATTAGATAGAGAGTAGAAACAGAGGTGCTGAACTATAAAAAAGATTGTTTCATTTTGATAGTTCTTGTGATCTTCATGTCCGATAGTCACACTTTTCCTAAAGTACTCATGTAATACAATCACACATAGACATGGGTATAGGGTATGATTCCTCCAATATATTCAAAGACTTGGAAAAAAACTTAGTATACTCATATTGGATACATACACGAATGGGACACTTATTTTGAGTCCGAGTAAAATATGTTATCTTTTTATATTTGCTAAGCATTACTAACTGTTTCCTACAAAAATGAAATTTCATAGGGAGTTTTTTGTTATAGTTTTCATTTTTCCTCTGTATGAAGTATGTGGTGGCATGATTTTAAGAATGTTATGATTTGTATCAATTTAGTTTCAATTGCATTTCAAAGAAGTATGCATAATAAGTAATAGGTGTGTTATTTCTTTTGAATTCAAATGTAGGTGCGAACTCCAAAAGACATTTTGAACGCAGACCGCCTTATCTTTCCTGGTGTCGGGGCATTTGCTTCTGCCATGGATGTATTGACCAAGACCGGGTATTAGTTTTTATTACTTTCGTTTATGAAAATAATTATTGAGAGCAGTTCCTTTTTGGTCATTTTAACTTACTATTCGAACTATTTGTCCATACATGGATTTTGGACATGGAAGAACTAATATTTGAAAATTTCTTGCATTAGCATACTTCTTGGTCCGTGAACGTGCTATGTAAAGAACTTTAGGCTGATTTCTAAGAAACCTATGTGTGAGGCTTCAGGGTTTTGTCTCTTCTTCTTTTTTACTTCATCCATTTGAAGAATTCAGTTAAGAAAATTGTCAAAAACCAGAACCATATGGCTATCTTAGATCATAGGTCTAAGCTTAGAAATGGTTGATAATTTCAGTTGTCATGATACTGATATTCGCATTTCTTTTACTCCAGTTGTCTTGTGCATATAAATTTTGAGTTGAAATCAAGATGGAAAGAAGCTGGAGTCAAAATAATAAATTTTACTAATTAGAAATATGATCATATTCTTTGCAAATTCTTGAATAAGAAAATTCTTTTTCTCCTTGTTTTCTAGAAGCTTGTTTCAAAGGTCTTCATGACTTTTTTCTTGATCTTATTAGTCGGACAAAATGAGAAAGCAATTTATTGTGGGAGCTCTAGAGAATTTGGTCTTCCTTTTAGAGACTGCATTCTTTAGAACTTGCTTCTGTTTTCTTGTGGGAGCTCTGCAGAAATTGTTCCTCAGTATCTTCTTCTTTTCCAATTCTGTTGGATTTGTTGTGGGAGTTATAAAGGCCTTATTCTGATCATCATCCTTGAATTTGTGTACTTTTCAGTGATTTCGATTCTTTAATTATTTTTCTTAGTTGCGTGTGTCAAATGGCTTTGGGGACACTCCTTTTGTGGTGATAAGTGAGAGAGTTCTCTAGTAACTTGTTCTTTTTTGTCTTTTTTTCCCTTACAAATTATTGTAACTAGAGATATATAACTATTCAGAGATCAAATCTGATTGGATGATCCTTGAGCTTTTGAAAGTTGATTGGCTGACCATGTGTCTTTATATTATTTTGCCAGTGGCTTGTAAAACTGCAACTAATCTATTTAGTATCACTAATAAAAATCAAAGAAAAATTCGAACAATATACCACTTTGTAGTTGACTGAAAATTTTATTCGTACAAACTTTTTAATGATAACTAATTATCTCTTTTATTTAAATCAATTTTAATAACTTAGTGAAGATTGTCAGCTTGGAAGTTTCCATTTGTCATTTTCTGCAGGATGGCTGAAGCACTATGTACCTATATAGAAAACGATCGCCCATTTCTAGGCATTTGTCTCGGACTTCAACTACTTTTTGAGTCTAGTGAAGAGAATGGACCAGGTCAATTTTCAAACGACTCCATTTTTTTTGTAAAATTTTGAAAGACCTATGTATATATGATTTTAATGATTAGGACTTGATAAAGTTTCTTCACTGGTAGAAAATATGTCATGACTACTTTCCTGGATGCATGTTATGTTAGATTATGTAGCACATGAAGAAGAAGGATCGGCAGGAAAAAAAGGGAAAAACAATTAGTCTTCCTTTTGCAAATGAAAAATTTCGGATATTTTCTTTGTAGTATGTTTTCATTTATTTTCTAGTTTTTAACTTTTCAGCCTGATTCCATGGTGCATTTGTTTCAGTGAATGGTCTCGGCTTGATCCCTGGTGTGGTTGGGCGGTTTAACTCTTTGAATGGTTTTAGAGTGCCCCATATTGGCTGGAACGACTTGCAAATTGCAAAAGACTCTGAAATTTTGGACGACATTGGAGATCACCATGTCTACTTTGTTCACTCTTATCGTGCCATGCCGGTATTCTCTTTTTTGTCTGCCTTGTCATTTTTTTGTAACACTTGCTCATTAATGTGCCTATTGCAAAAGCTTCTAATAATCATACCTCGTGATCTTCGGTAACCTATTTTCTCATTTTCTTTGTAGTCTAATGATAATAAAGAATGGGTTTCATCTACATGCAATTACGGTGATGATTTTATAGCATCTATTAGAAGGGGAAATGTGCATGCAGTTCAGTTCCATCCAGAGAAGAGTGGAGGCAAGATATTTGTGCTCTTAGTAGTTATTTTTTCATTGCATGTTTCAAATTTCATATTGTGCAAGTTTCTTCTTGTTGGCCTGGGAATGGCTTGTTCACATGCATATCTCTATTTAACAATGTTTCCCTCTAAGATTGGCATCTCCTAGGTTTCTGTGTTTGTGAAATAATAATAATAATATAATCCTATTTATGATATCAACATGAGTACATGACGATCATCAAAAGCAGAATTTTTAAGGTGTTTGTCCTGACGTAGGAAGTTGGTTCATATTTTTTCCAACGTAATTATTTGGTCTATCTGATTGTTGAACAAGTTTCTCCTCCTCCTTCTCCTTCTTGTTGTCATGAACAAATGTCAGACAATAAGAGCTTACCTGTTCATTGACAATTGATTCATTGATAAAATTGTTTCAGATGTTGGTCTTTCTGTATTGAGAAGGTTCCTAAATCCAAAATCACAAGGGTCAAAGGTAGTCTTTGTGTCATTGGTTTAATTCATCTAGCAATTTTTATCAACCTTTACTCATCCATTTAACAATCTGAATGATTTGCTTGACTCAGAAGCCTACTCAGGGGAAAGCTTCAAAACTTGCTAAGAGGGTAATAGCTTCTGAATCTCGAACAATTTTGCATGTTTTTGTTGATTTTATTTTCTATGCACCTGCTTCACTTTTGGATAGATTTTAATTACATAGCTCTAGATTAGAACTATTGACATTTTCTGTTTGATTTTGTGGTTCATATGGCTCTTACCTGAGATATTGTTTCATTCAGGTGATCGCTTGTCTTGACGTTAGAACAAATGATAAAGGGGATCTTGTTGTAACCAAAGGAGACCAGTATGATGTAAGAGAGCAGACAAAAGAGAATGAGGTGAGTGAGAGATCATACATTGCTCTAATTCCATGATCTCGTTGATCTTAGTTTTGGATTGGTGGGGGCCTAAATTAAATTTTCAATTTTGCCTACCAATGCATCATGATACCATAAATGACAAAAATGGATGTGCCCTTAGATATGAGAGTATATTAGAGTTAAATTATGTTTATTTGATAGTTTTCTTCTTGATCACCTATATATTAATACTTGGATTTGGATGCTGTTTTAACTCATCAAAAACTTTATAGGTGAGAAACCTTGGTAAGCCAGTAGAGCTTGCTGGACAGTATTACAAAGATGGGGCCGATGAGGTATGCTTATAGCTTTGAGAATTTTTCTGTTTATATTGCAATATCAGTAGTCATTTAGCCTCTCTGGAGTTTCTTTTATACTTTGAATTATTGATTCTTCTGTATTTCAAATTTCAGGTCAGCTTTTTGAACATTACTGGATTCCGTGATTTCCCATTAGGCGATTTACCAATGTTGCAGGTTTTTCACTTTTAATTATAAACACATTTTGACATAGCATTTTTAATTTATTCTTTAGTGTTTATATATTTAAAATACGTATCAATTTCCATGCTTTGCAGGTATTAAGGCACACATCAGAAAATGTTTTTGTCCCACTAACTGTTGGAGGTGGTATACGGGATTTTACTGATGCAAATGGCAGGTCTGCCTCTATTTTCTACAGTAATCTAGTTTTCATATATCTTACAATTAAGACTTAATCTCTGTTCAAATGATTTATGAGGCATTTCCTGATTCTGGTTTCAGTGATCTTTGTGTAATTAACTGGCACAATTTTGTATATAAATGTATATTGATTTTCAGGTACTATTCTAGTTTGGAAGTTGCTTCAGAGTATTTTAGGTCCGGGGCTGATAAAATATCCATTGGAAGTGATGCAGTTTATGCAGCAGAAGAATATATAAAAACCAAAGTATGCAATACAACCTCATTAAAACTTTACAACTTATAACATGTGGAGTTAAGATGGTTATACAAGCATAGATGTAACTACTAATAGTTCTGCAAATGCTTCTTTCAGGTAAAGACAGGAAAGAGCAGCTTAGAACTAATTTCTAAAGTTTATGGAAATCAGGTGATTGCTGATCTTGTTTTTGATGTGTTGGCACTGACACAAATATGCATCCATGTATATTTTGTTAATCTTCCATGGTCTCATTCTGAAGTTTTTCCTGCTTGTTACTTGTCATTTGCTATAAAATGACAAAAAAAAATTTTTTTAGAGGAAAAATAAATGTTAAAGAACAAATGAAAACTTACAAGTTGTAGATGGTTTGATGAGAGTTTTAAACCATATTACCCGACTTGGGTGTGTCAAATACATACTCGTGTCCAAAACAGGTATGTTTAATTTGTTTCTATGTATTTAGAGGATCTTTGGAAGGTTATACATACCCTAGACCCATGTTGCTAATTTTTGCTATTACTTGTAAGCCAAATTTTGATTTATCATCTTGGCCACTTGCTTACATATGCAGTATCCTGAGAATTTTTTTGAGTTAATTGAATATTTATTTGACAGGCAGTGGTTGTAAGCATTGATCCTCGTAGGGTGTATGTTCAAGGTCCTAATGATGTGCAGTTCAAGACTATACGGGTCCCAAAACCAGGTAATAAGGATTTTACTGTTTTTGGTTTTACTATTGTCTGAGAGAGTTTGCATTTTTTCCATTGAAAATCTTGTTGTGTGAACAGAAGATAAAAAATTTTCTATAGACATTTCCGGAGAATGTTTACCCTTTTTTTAGATTTCACAAGAATCGTTGATTAGAACATGTCTTGTGTTTAGGTCCAAATGGAGAAGAATATGCTTGGTATCAGTGTACGGTAGGTTTCCTTGCTCCCTACCTTTTTTGCATGATCTTTTATAAAGCATTTATCTAGACGAACTTTTTAAACTAGATGTATGCATTAACCAATCATAAAAATTAAATCTTATTCAAAGCAAGCAAATACCTCTTGTAAAACCAAAAAAAGCTCATCAAACGCTAATAACCAATCAAAAAGCGTACTTAAAACCTAGGATTCAAATGCATCTTATACCCATTCACGTCATCACAATTATGTTTTTGCCAATCAGTGGGCGATCATTGGCTTAGGTACCCCCCCCCCCCCAAAAAAAAAAAAAAAGATTGTGTATGGGCTTAAAGAGGATAAGAAAAAGGAAGACAGAAAACACATGAAGATGTGGCATCAGATCAGATCTTGACCATGAGCATGGAGAACCTATGTTAATCGGGCTCAGGGATAAATGTCTGATAAGATGTGTCCAACACAAGTAATCTCTCTTTGTTCTATGTTCCACCGAACATCTGGAAGATCGCACCCCATACCCATATTTGAATATGTGTTAGACCCAAGTCAAAGACAAAAAAAAAAAAAGAAAAAAAAAAAAAAGAATATGTGTTAGACACTTTCAGGAAAATGAAAAGTCTTAACACTGAAGAATGAAAAGAGTCGAGTGAAAGAAAGAAGAAGAAAAAATGGAGGCCTATGTGTTAAGCTTGTGATGATCATTAAAAATCCTGACTATTCAGTGAAATCTGAATGTGCAAGCATAACAAAAGAAATGCAATTAGCTTGAAGGTGCAAACTAAATAATGCAATGCTATAACGAACAATAGCATATAAGATACACACAAACTGACGCTATTCTATGGTTCAAGTGCAAGTTCAATCACACCAACAAAGAAATATCTTGCAAAGCTCAACATGCAAACCTTACATGTCATTTTGTACTGCACCTGAAATGTTGTCTTTAATGGTATCCAAATACTAAAACCAAGAAATTGAGAATTTATCCTTTGCACCACAATAGCCACTGCCTGCCTCAACCATACACCCAGATAAAATATTATCATTTTGCATTTTAACTGTAGTAACATGAATCACGTTACATTCCTGGAGATTGTTTTGTTGCTTAATATGTTTATAAACAATACATTATGATTAAATAATCATTAGTTTGTTGCATATATTTCAAAAGTCTTTTAATTTTACGTGTAGTTTAAATGGCTTTATGTTCCTAAGGTTAATGGTGGGCGAGAAGGGCGATCAATTGGAGCATACGAGCTTGCGAAAGTTGTTGAAGAACTGGGAGCTGGAGAAATACTATTGAACTGCATTGATTGTGACGGTATAAACAACTTCCTCGTCACTCATAATTCGCCTTAATAAGTAATTGTTGACAACACAACATTAACATTTCAGATAATCACTCTCTATTTTAAAAATTATGTCAAGAGTCTTTTATTTACATTTACAACCAGTGGTTAAGTGCTATTGACAATATGCTATCGGAGTATGCCAGCTTTTCTCTGATTAAATGGTAGGAGATGTATTATTATATACTTGTGATATTCTGTTTAACCTAGTAGAGATTTGGTTTATTCTTCTTATGTTTGTTTTAATGCCTACTTGCTGACTTTACAGGTCAAGGAAAAGGGTTTGATATTGATTTAATAAAGCTGATATCTGATGCTGTCAGCATCCCTGTAATTGCAAGTAGCGGTGCTGGTGCTGTTGAACACTTCTCAGAGGTATTCATGAAAACAAATGCATCAGCTGCTCTTGCTGCTGGCATTTTCCATCGGAAGGAGGTAATTATTTAATTTTTTTTCAGCGTTTTCCAGTTTGACGAATGAGATTAAATTTTGATTACATTCCTTCGGTTCATTGGGTTTTAGGTGCCCATTCAGTCTGTAAAAGCACACTTGTTGAAGGAAGGCATTGAAGTAAGGATATGACCATATTTGTTATTGTGTCAATTAGGACCTCGAAATTTTGTTCCTAAATTCAGGAGTAAGTAAAGATGTGCAAACTTCAATCTTACCTGTTTTGAATGTTTTATTGCATCTTGCTGTTCTGGGATTGATTTCAATTTTTTCTTTTTGGTGGCAAATGTATTTATCATGAGTTAGAATGTTTGTGAGTGAACCATTCCATGGATTGGCAATTGTGAATGTTAATGTTAAACTCTTTTAACTTTTTTGGTGTGGTTGGTAGAGTTGAAAAATAGGAGGATATATAAAAAAGGTTGAACAGTGGAAAGAAAATGATATCTGATATCCAATAATATTTGTATTAATAAAGATAATCCAAATAATAGATTTGGATATCTAACACTACTACTGTTCGGATCAAATTTAAAACAGATTCAAATGTAATATTCAAGAGTGTTATTATTCATTGTCATCATTAGGTACTTTTGTCCTCTAATATGTATATAAATATGTGTGTATATATTATCAATTTTATTGCCTGCCGCTGGTGTCAACACAAGGCACTTGATTATCACATGATTAGCTGAACCTGAGGACCGTGGAGGCTGGATTACTGGAAGTTGGGATGGAGGAACTACACATCAAAGATTTTTTACTAAATAATAAACACCACAGTTCCTCCTATATATATAATATTAATAAATTGGAACTATCCCTGAAAGCTTCTTTTAATTCAAGTCAATGGGGAAAGGGTAAAAATGTCAAGGTCCCCTATATCTCCTAAAACACAAACAACCCTGAGGTTGATCATGTGGGATCATCCCTCCTCCCTTGGATGTGTCTATACCCTCTAACATTGACACCACTTCATCCATCTCTGGCCGTCTGTCGGGGTTTGCATCCCAGCATCTTTTCATCACATTTGCAAGCGAACTAGGACAGCAACGAGGTATCTCTGGCCTCAGATTCTGTAGTTTAAAAAGTTTAATGTCATCATCCGTCTTTTAGCTTAGATAATTTCTCAAATATCTTTATAACTTTCAGGAGTAGGAAAAAAGTACAAAGGAGTATTCCCATGAGCTATGTTATCCACACTCGGAATGATATCGAATTCAGGTAATGTTTAATTTTTTCAGTCTTTGTATAAATTTGTATGATCATAATTTTATACCCATATCCGAGTACTCTAGAAAATAAGAAGTCCAGGTAATATAACGTCCGATTGTCATAGAATTATCTCAGTTTATAGTTTGTTCCTTTGTTGCTCCCACTCTCATTTTTAGTATACGTGTTTGACATGTATCTAGATATAGGTGCAGGATATAACTATCCAAGAACCCTTCAAATACATGGAATAACTTAGGGAAAAAAATAATTAAACATACCTGGATACATATCCATATCCGGCACTCTTACCTGATACAGGTTTTTGCAGCCAAGAAAATTATTATGGATAGACTAATTTACCTGGCGGACAACAGCAGATGTGACTTCTGAGAAGCTAAGATCTGGATATGGCATGTCACAGCAGTATATCTCCCACAAACATATACCAAAACTATACACATCACACTTTCTATTGTAAGGATTGCCATTAAGGACCTGCTCGAATCTCAAAATTCATCAATGTAAGATCATAAAGATTAGATGATGCTGAAAAGTAATCGGCATATAATCTCCATTCAACCATAGCTAAATTAACAATGTCTGTCCGCATGAACATAAAGTTTTGAGAACACAAGTAGCAAAACTCGACCTAAATTATTTTTCTTCTTTTCCCCTCCCGAGTCCAAACACCTAAAAGAAAATTAATTAGTTTCTAGGGTTTAGGGTTAACCATCTTGCCCATAATTCAGATTGAAGACCCTGCATTTTGATAATTCAAGGAAGAAATAAAATAGCCTGAAATATCTTGCTGCCATTTACGTTGCCCGACTTTTCATTTTTCTTTAAGTATTTATATCCATCACTCAAGTCCAACACTCATCTGAGTTATAGAATAACATATTCTTTCATATATGATACACGTTTCCCTCAGTCCATAAATTCAAATTAGAAAAGTTCAAAATCCCTTTTAAAATCTTGAGGAAACCGTAATCCAAAACAAGCCATTCACAAGCTAGAATAACTGCAAATCTCAAAGAAAGCATATTGGCTGTAAGTATACCTCTGGTGCCATGTAACCAAGTGTTCCAGTCTCTCCAGTCATGTCATTTGGATTCGATGCCTCTAGTCGGGCAACACCAAAATCAGCAATTTTCAGAGTCCGTGTCTTGTCCAGAAGCATGTTTTCAGTTTTGACATCTCTATGGACAATCTTCTTAGAGTGAAGATAACTCAACCTAACAAAGTACATCAAACAACAAATGTTAACACAAAATGATCTGGGAACTTAATGTTCACTACAATATACACACTGAATATGATCCATATATTTGTAGATTTATAAGAATAAAATCGATATCGATAAGGCTCTGGAATCTGACCCTCGTGCAAGATCGAGTGCCAACTGAACAACTACTTTAAAGGCCAACTTCCTTCTTCGATTCTTTATCAGGTAAGATTTCAGTGCACCCCCAGGACAATATTCAACAACAACACAACAAACATTACTTGGCATGCCTATATGACCATTTTCCGTTTGTAAGTTCAGCTCTGATGACCCCATTGTCGCCCCTATAAACTGCATGAGATATTTAACACACAGATCAAAACATGAATATAATCACCTTATGTTACTTTGTGTCTTCATTTTGCTTGAAGTATCAATATCCAACTTATACCCTGTCATGGGTATAAAAAGTATAACCCTGCAAAGATCCTTCAAATGCATGAAAAAAACTAGAAATTATATATATATATATATATATATGACACATCCATATCTGACACTTAAATCGTGTTAGAGTAGCATATTAATCATTTAATGAGCCTTTGACTGCCCTCAGACGTAATGACCAAATGCCCATATTACATTGTAATTATTCCAGTCAGCGTAAGATATTGCATAATACCCTCATTTGTCAACATCCTAATTAGCAAGTTGACATACATAAATGAGTAGAATAAGAGATAGTAATATCCAAAATTCAAGAGAATTTGAGGGAAATAAAATTCCTAAACTTGTTAGAACTTGGTGTTGATTCAACCCTTGAGAAAAAAAATACTAAATGTTTATGCTCTTAAGTCTAAACAACCAAGTTTAAGTAGATGAAATAAGTTAAGTTGTTCGGACTCTTATATTTTTCTTTTAGAATGTGTCTGACATAAATTTCAACATGGTGATGGAGGTATAGATCACTCCATAAACCCTCATGGACAAACTTTTAAAATATTGAATATACTCGTGTCTTTCATCTACACTTATCATAGTGGGTTTTATATTATTTGAGCTTGGATATGAGTGTAGGATGTGTGTATGTGCCTGACACAAGCATGTTCAAACATGAGTGTCAAAGACAGTTATTTCAAGAAAAACGAAGAGCCAGAGTAACATACTAGTTTGCTACTTTTTCTCTATTTCAGAGATGTCGAAAAATAAAGGGAAAACATGAGAAAGGTAATGTAAGAAAGAATACCTTTGTTACATTAGGATGATCAAGCTTGTGCCATACAACAACTTCTTGTGTAAAAGCTGCTCTAAGTGAAGCTATTTCAGCCTCTGATCTATGGCCCTCTTCTCCCCAGTCGAGAAGTTTAACTAAGCAATGATACAAGAAACAAACATTTAGAAAATGCAAAAGCAAAAGTTAAACTTCTCATTCTATTTTCCAAACATAATTTTACATTAAAAACAACAGAGAATCATGAAAGAAATACCAAAGAAATTGTTCCCATGATCAATCAAATATGGGTCCCAAATATCTTCATGGGTTAATGCAACAGTTAAGTCCATGTAAGCTCATAGAAGAATACTTGGGTGGTAATTTAGGGGTAAACATAAAAAAATAATTAAATTATAAATTCTTTTAAGGATCAAAATTTGAGTTCTTTTATCACTTTTTGACATGAAAAATCCATAAAATTTTGGAGTACAAAAGTGGGGTCAGGGCCACTACCTACACCCTTGGGTGTAATTTTATTTTTTTCCTAGTAGATGAGATAAGGTCCATTTGGCAGCTTTTGGTAATTTCAATGAGAGAGGCTCTTTTAATGTTGTAGCTTTTTTATCTCCAAAAAGTAGAGATAAAAGATGGGTGCATAGCAACAATAAATAAAGACACATGAAAGTTTAGAGATAATAAATAAATAAAGAATTAACATCATTTAAGTCACTGCATCAGTGCAACTAACTTCCACCTAAAAAGAAAAACTCCCATGAATCACGGATTTCCAGGAGTTAGATCCACAAGCTTTGATCACAAACTACTTTGTGAATCAGAAGATTTGTTTACTACATTTCTGAATTATTTCCCATCTCATAAACCCAAACGTATAGATCTTTCTTGTTGCTTACTATTAACAAAGGGGGGAAAACTTATTAAAATGGAAGTTTCAAAGTTTTGATTTCTTTTCCCCTTTACCTGCATTTTTCCTCAACATAAATGGAATAGTTGCAATAAAGACTAACAAGACAGAAGCTGAAGAACATAGAAACATTAAAATATTAGATTCACTAACACTTTAAAGCTACAAAACACCCTTAAATTTTGGACTGTTTTACCTTCAAATCAGGAAGGCGTAAACATAATGCACATACCTATGTAACATTTTATCATGCATAGAAAGCTCATTTCAAAATGGGTTTCTCACAGAGAAACGAGTGACAAGCTTTAGTTTCTATATCAACAAGAAGAAAAAATGTCATTTTGAGGAAAGCTTAGTGTTTTAAACAACAAGACTCAGCCATATATGTTGAAGATAAAAATGGGAGGAAGGAGTGAAATACCAGCAACATCTTGGCCATCATAAATACCACGGTGAACAGTACCAAAAGTACCACGAGCAATGACACTTTTGATGATAAGCTTAGAAGGATCAATCTCCCATTCTTGTCTTCTTACAGTGTTGCTTGGCCTTAACCATTGTCCACCACCACCAACACTTCCGCCGATGCCAAACCCACCTTCCTCTTTCCCATTCCTGTTATTCTCCAACGACCATGCTCTACTGTGATGCCTTTGAAGTTGCTCATCCAAGCTCTTCAAATCTATCTGATCAGCTCTTACGTACCCTCCACCACCACTCTCGCTTCTCTCCTTCATCTTCTCAACCAAAATCACAAACTTCACTCTTAAAGTACAAACAAAAGGACTTTGGAAACCTTTTTCTTGGCTTTTGTTCACTTGGTTTGAGCTATTTCTGGTTCTGTGTCTGTTTAAAACGTACTAAAAACTAGTAATTAATGGTGTGGGATTCACGGTCAAGTGTACCCTTAAATTGTTTTTGTTTGGTTGTGCTTGTAAGTGAAATTAAACTGCCCCTTCAAAGATGGTATACGCAACTGTTATACAAGTTAAGTTGTAACTTATTTTATATATATATATTAAAATTTAGGGTAAAATGCACCCATGGTCACTCTAAAAAAGGGTAAATCCTATTTTGGTCACCCCAATTTTTTTTCAATTTAGTCACCCTAAATAAGATAATTGTGCGAATTGCCATTGCATTTAAAAATTCCGTTTTCTTTTATGGATTGCTAACGTTGCACATTAGCCCATTAAGTAATTAGCATATGACATTTTTTTGTTGACTTTTGATTTAAATTTAGCAATCTCCCTTAAGTTTAGGGGAAATTTTTTCTTGACTAATTATACGGAAGTTCTTAAACTTTAGTTAAAAGTCAACCAAAAAATGCCACGTGTCAGTTACTTATTGTGCTAATGTGCCACATTAGCAATTTCTTAAAAGAAAACAAAAATTTTAAATGCAGTGATAGTTTACACAATTATTTTATTTAGAATGACTAAACTGAGAAAAAAATGGACCATGGGTGTAGTTTACCCTAAATTTTATTAAAATTTTGGCTAAAATGGTAAATTTGAGACTGATTAAGCCTTAGTTCAATTGGAGCCATTATTACATCTAGAAAAATGTGGGTTTAAATGCGTTTAAGTGTACTTTATTCTTCGGATTAAGTTTAAATCTTCAAGAGATATTATTAAATTAAAAAAAAAAGTGCCTTAGGTTTAAATATAATCATACATGGGATTTTATTCATTTTATTCAAATATTTTTAAAAGATAAAAATATCTTTATAATAATATAATTTTGTAAAAAATAATAAATTTTTGAATTATTTTTAAATTAAGTTGGTGTTCAATTAATTCGAGATGCTAACTCAATTAAAGATTTCTAAATATCCATTTTCATATCATAAATAAATAAAAGAAACACACGAGTAATGTTATTAACTATATTATAATTGAAAGCTGTATATGATTTATTTAAATTCTAAACCAACATAACTGAAAGTCTTATTAATGTTTGTTTAATTAGTTTAATAAACAAATGTAAATGAATAAATTTGAATTGTTAGTCCAATACTCTCTTCATTTATAGCTCTAATTGATTTTAATTTGTAAATTTCAAAATTGAATTAAAATTTGATGATTATGTTAGAATTGTTTGGATGTATTTAAAAGAATTTTTTTTAATTTTTTAGTATTTTTATGTCCATTTTATAGTTTATGTTCGAAGTTTGTGGCTATATTTCTCAACAATGTGTCTTCGAGATTTATAAATTAAAAAATTAAAATTATTTAATCTAAAATGATTTTTTTTAAAAAGAAAAATAAATAACCCTTCATGTAAAAATAAAATAAAATTAAATGACAATCTCATCTCTAATTCTTATAGCTAGAAATTTTGTCATGTATATGTGTGAAAGCTACGTATTTAGAACACAAATTAAGAATATCATATTAAAATAAAATTTTAATAAGTTAAGACTTTATTAATGTCAATATCACGGGATCAAATCCAATCATATCTAAATTTTTTATTAGTTATTTTTAAAGTAAAATAGACTAAAATCCCTTGAATAATGTTATTTATTCTAATTTTAGGATATTTTTTAATTGTCCTATTTAAATTGGTGTCTAGTTATCTCGTGTCAGATTAATTCGTGATATCAACTCAATCAATTATTTTATTAATATTAATAGTATAGTTAAACAATCTATAATCTCTAGCAAGTATGGTTGTTTGGATTAATTTTAGCTTCTTTCAGTTAGAATACCGCAATTATCCAATAACATTTAAAGATTATAATATATAAGTATCCACCACTTTATATATGTGGATTTCACCTTATATTTTAATGGATTTTACAAAATATCGAATCTTAATTGGTTTATTGCTTTGTTCTAATTTCTTTTATGAAATAAATTTACTTTTGTTATAATTTAATGCTTTGTTTGATTAGTAAGGTAAAAAAAGAAAAATCTTATATTAATTAAACATAAAATAAAGAATAGTTAATAAAAATTTATAAATTCTTGTAAAAATAAAGCCCTTCAAAATAACTAAACAAATTTCTTCTCTTTATTAAAAATAAGTCATTAGCGTAATTAAATATTTTGTACAAAAAAGAAATCATCATTTAAAATATAATGATGATTTCAACAAAGTCAAGACCGACAAAGAAATGTAATAAATACTAAATCATGTCTCACTAAAATTTATATAATAAATATATTTATAAAAATATATAAATAACAAATAAAATCATATTTTAAATGGTAAAATTAATATATTGAAAATTATAACCTTTTAGATTCAAATTCTTATGTAATTGTACTTTATATAAAATATATTTAAAAAATAAATTTAGAATTCAAGTGATAAATGACATTAACCCATTCAATATATTTACTGAAACTGTCTCTAACTTTAAAAAAAAACTCCATATATTCAGGGTAAAATTGGTAAAAACGGATCTGATTTTACCATTGTCTACAGGAAATATAGCTTAAGCCCTTTGAGGATGTAATAACAAGTGCGGCAGATCGAGATAAAACAAAGAAAATTAAAAATGGAAAGTGACCCCTAAACCATTATCTTTCCCATGAGTTTTATCACTAATTATGGCAAGCTCAAACCTCATGAAGCACGTGAAGTTTCACCTTTTTTGACTTAATGCAACCTAATTAAGCAAAACATCAAAAAGAAACAGTAGGGTTCTTTGTTATGGAGGGGCCTGGAAGGGGAGTCATAGATTCACAGGGCCAGGGAAAAGACCCCTAATTGTCTCACCAATTTTCCTCGGGGTAACTGGGAAATTAATTAGAGACCAGCCACCGCCTAACAGGGTGGCTCCACAGCCTTATCCTTTCCCCAAGCGTCAAACTTTCCATGACTCCTTTTACTAGACATATATGTAATACTTTGCCCAAAACAAGAACACACGATCATATAATCAAAATGAATAAGAAAAAAAAAGAACTGAACATATACTCAATAAAATAACATAACAATAGTAGTACCCTATGTATCCAAAACCTTTGGTTTTCCAAAGGACTTGTATCCAACACTTGTGTCGACATATTCGAACATAGGTATAAGATTTGATTTAAAATTTTGAAAATATTAAAATATTCCAAGGCAGGCGCAAACTTATATATTATACCCGTCTTGAATCTAAGTACTTACCATATATATGCTCTTGTCGAGCTCCTTTGATGGCAGAACTCAGTGTTTCAATCTACTGAAGCAATACAAGTATATCAAACCAAGATTGGTACCATGTTGCTATCCAGAATTGTAACAATTACTGCTCGGAGTTTTCTCTGCATACATCATGAAGAATTTAACGTAGAATTAGATAAAGAGTGCGCCATTCTGTCAACATTTGTATGCTCTTACCTGGCAAAAGGAAGAAACCTACTTCTCTAAAGAGCGCCATGCTATTCACTGAAATTTATCAGATATTGGCATCTTCAACCTGCCTTGAACTTTTACTCTATCAACTGGATGTTGTACTTATATTTGTCAAGCTCAAAGTGCTCAACCAAAAAAATAGTCATTTGCTAAAGGTGCAATTTGAGAACTTCATTTATAAAGTGCAGTGCATAAAATATACAACACTCCATAAACCCTGTAGACCTTAATAAAAGCATCATATTGGAAGCAGCAAGTTTGATAGCTCAAAAACTTGCACTTTTTCAAGGCAATTATAAATTCAGTTCAAAAGTAAAAAAATGATATTTCTCACCCAAAACGCCAAAAAGCAAATGACCAACTATACAAAACGGTTCATTTGATGACACTATGATTCTATCTTTCAAGTTGAGGGAAAACTAGAATGGCTTTTATCATAACAACAATCTAGTAGTACAACTTTTGAACTGCATTTACTTTCCGTGTGGCAAATGAAAATATAATCTATATATATTTTGGACAAAAAAGGAGTAACAAGGAGAAACAATCAACACCATGCAGCCTTAAAAGCGCTGTTTCTTCTTCTCAGGTGTAGCATGCACTTGAGCTTTAACTCCGTAGATTTTTAGTTGAAAATTTTCGAATGCCTCGGAGACAGCTGCTACCTGTTCATGAGTACAATCAAAAGGAACAAACTATGGTTACAAACATAATGGAAAAGAGAAATATAACAAGGAAATAATAATTTCATTTGAATTCACCAACCAATTCAGGTTTCTTCGAATACACTCTCACTATCATATCCTGATAAGATGTGGGCAGCAAGTGACTGATGCGTTCATGTGGTATGGGGAACTTCTCCAGACTCTCATAATCCTGGCCAGATAATTAATCCTGTCAGAAACTTGTACATACAAAGGAAACGACTCAAAATGCCTAAACAGTATCAGGATCCAGACTACATAATTTAGGAATCTATGTTACTCAGGCACGAGTAAGTGTAGACACCTGAACACAAGTTTATGTCTGACACAAGTATGTTTAATTCTTTTTTAAGATTTCTATGCATTATGAGAGTCTTTGGAGGATCATATTCTATACTGCATATCCAGATATACACCAGACACGGGTACTTAAGCAAAATGAAGAATCAAAGCAACATAGTGCGGAATTTCCTCTCTTAAGTAGCTAATATAGGTCAAACTTTTATGTTTGCATCGCCATTGAAAAGGTAGCACAATTTTATCACCTATGCTAATAGTATCTCCTGTGTATTTACAACTATCCAACAATCAAAATATTATAGAAAAATAACAGAAATAAAAAAAGGAAACCCATTATTGACAGAAACCAAATAGAAATCTCAATTGTCAATAACCATTCAGCCTAGCATTTTCTTCTTCGGTTAGGGAAGTCAAATTGAATCATTTCAAATGTCAATAACCATCCAGCCTAGGTTTTCTTCTTCCAGTAGCAGAATGAAATTCAATGTTTAAGTCTAGGCATGAATGTAGAGCAAGTAAAAGGATAAGGTGAGTACCTTACATTTTAGGCCACAAAGCCAGACAAACAGGAAAAATAAAAAATAAAATCAAGGTAAGTGATTTTCAGTACCTTGAAAAAGTTGATGCTGCAAGAGTAGAAATGAAACAAAAATGAACAAGAAAAAAAAGTATCAAAGACAATAGTCAACGATGAAACCTAGAAAAACAAGGAAAATATTTGCCTCTTCAAATTGAGCATAAACGGCTCATGATACCTTTCGAGAGGATTTTGCCTTCCACGAGTCAAATCAATTCTGACATTGCTAACAGCAATATCATCTTCTTGCAGCAGTACTCCACCATTTTTCTATTAAAATAAAATTGCATTGTATCAGTATTGGAGACTATTCAATTGTTTAGCTAAGAACAGATGCATAAGATCATGCAAATGTCAATGGAAAAAAAAAATCACAAGAGACCTGGGAACAAGCGATGTCTTGTGCAGTGACATCTTTGAAATGTTCCAATTGGTCTTTTGGAACTGAATACTCGTTACAGAACTGCCACAAAAAATAACACAGTATACAGTAATTTTCGTCTTTCACATATTTAAAAAAAAAAAAAAGGAATAGCATGTTTGTTTGCATGCTACCATGATCAAAACACAAAAATGAAGTGAAAGTATGCAAAGGTTTTCCACCTGATACAAATTTCTCCTACGAATGCGCAGAATCAAATCTCTAGATTCTCGGAGTTCTTCATCTGGTGCTGTCTCGATAGTTTTGATTATTGTGTCATCTAGCTGGATTCAAAGAAAGAATAGAATGCAAAGCATGTTATACATTTGGACTCCAAATTTTTAGCAACTCAAAAAGAATGCTTTGCATGTTGTCCAACCTTCCAGTACTCAGAAGGATCCTGAATGGAAGAAGAGATTTCTAGATAACTATTAGCTTTTAAAAGAGCATCTACTACCATTAGCTCAACAGCCTGCAATAAAAATGAAATCAGACCTCGCCACTTCAGATAAGACGCCTACAGAACTAATTACACAAAAGAAAAAGAAGAGAAAAAACAACAATGTAGAAAAGACGTTTGAATGAGACAATATAGAACCCAGAGTTAACTCTGTGAATACCTTCACTTTAGAGTGGGTGTACACAGTTCGATAAAGATCAGCACGAGTAGCAAATAACTTGTGGATGCTAAGATCTAGCAAGAGCACCCATTACCATTATTAAGGAGTAAAAAAACACTAAAAGAACTAAAATGTATTTTGCAAGTAAATGAAACAGATGATACTAACAGTCTTTAGCACGATAGCAGATCTCATCACCCAAAACTCGCATAGTCTCCATCAACCTGCAGGTGGTGTAGCATGTATATAATGCAGGCAAAAGAAATCTTCTAACTTTTATTCTTTTGCTTTTTAATACATCTATTGATAACAGAAACTATAAGCTAAATGCCTAGGAAGATTTAACAAAAACCTGTGGAAATCAAAGCTGCATCCTAGGCCACAAGCTCTACTGTCGCGGACAATGTAATCAAACCTACACAAGTAAAATTTCATGCTGTTAAATTCTTTTATTCAAACTGGAAGGACAATGTAGACAAATAATTAAGTTTCACTTACTTATCCACATCAATTCCATTCCGACCATTTGCAACAATATCATATAAGAATTGCTTCTCCTTTGCACTCTTCAAAGTAAGCACAAAATAGTGTATGTGTTAGATAAAGCAAAGAAACAAAGAATGTCTGTACTTCATACTGGAGCAAAATATAAAAATCCAGTGATCAACATGTGCCCTACAAAATGGGTGTTAGAAACAAAACACTTACTTTTGGCAGTGCAAACTCAGAGCTAGCTAGTATCATTTCCTGGAAAATAAATAAACGAACATGGATAAAAATTAATTATTATCATAAACACAACGATCAGAGCAAAGCAAAAGCTGCAAGCAGAAATTATTGGGATATATGGAGGAAGAAAACAAACAGGTAGACATCAGGAAAGTTTCTGGTTCTGCTTACTAGCTACAAGTAGAGAATTAAAGAAAGAAATCATAAGGTTAAGTATGGCTCAGAATTCAAAAACATAGGATTTATTAGTATCTAGCTCCTCACACTTCTAGGTTTATTTGGGAATATTTGCAACATCAGGACCAGGAAAGGCAAAAAGATCGTGTATGAACAAACTCCTAATAAAATCAGCTTACCTTGACTCTTTTAATCATCTCAGATTCAACATCGATATGATGCACATCAACAATATGATCAATCAGATCTGCTGACATTTGCTCATGAGCCCTAGAAAATACAGATATGATGTTAAATGGATGAAAACCATATTTTTCAACCCCTAACATTACCTAAGCCAAAAAGAAAAGTAAGTACCGATCAACTATCAAATATCATTTTATGCAAAAGTCATCAGACTGGTACATACACGAGGAATCACTGGGTGATCAAATTTTTTTAAGATTAGAAGTTAATAATGCATCATATAAAAATATTCAACATTTACCATTTGAAGCTATTAAGAACTTTGGGGAGAAATTCCCGTTCAAACAAGTGGCTAAAAGGTCCGTGGCCTACATCATGTAGAAGTCCTGAAATTGGAGGAACAAAATCTATAAAGACCCGGTTCAATTGAAATGAGAAGCACCTTTCAGGAACACAAGTTTTTACCTGCAACTTTCACTGCTTGAACATCAAATCGATCAATACCAAGCTCCAAACCCTACACAAAAGGATCTTAGTATATATAAATAAAACATGGTAGATTGTAACAAGAGAAAAACAGCTCTATACCTGATAAGTTTTGAGCTTTTGGATAGCTTCACCCGCAAGCCAATACACACCAAGAGAATGCTCAAACCTGGAATGTACAGCCCCTGGATAAACCAGGTGTGCCAATCCTGAAACATATTAATAGTTAGCCAATCAGCAAGTTACGGCCTTACATGTGAGCTCAGTGAATTATAGCAAACTAAATAAAAGAAAGCTTGTATAAATTTAGGTAAAATCAACACCAATGCAATGCAAGCCATTGTTGAGTCTAATACAAGTGAAGAAACTAAGATCCTATGAAGATAATCCTATTTTACTAACTGCAGTAAATGCAACTGACAAGAAAACAACAAAATAAAGCATAATATCAATGTTGTTTGCTAATAAATAAATGTAAAAAACAGATACTTTTACTATAGGATAGAGGCCAAGCGGCCAGTTCTCAAATCAATTTTATAGTGAATCGATATTTTTCACCACGTTTATCCTTTTCTGAAGCATGTGATATATTCATCATCCCATATAAAAACATAGATAAATAGTTGAAAGATCATAAAAGTTCCTACTTTTCCATGTAACAGGGATATAAATTCGTAACCATTTCAAATATATCCTATAAAAACTTGTCACGACAGTCATATATATTGCATGCTTGATAATAAATCAACCATCTCAACCGCATATATTTCAAGACAATTCACAGTTCCTTAACACCCATTCTCACAGAAAAAAAAAAAAAAAAGAAGTGGAAAAAGAACATGAAAATGAACTTTACCAAGTTGTTTCAGCTCACGGAGCCTGTATCATGAAAATCGAAAAAACAATAAATGAGATCTGAATTGAAGCTAAACCAATAATAAAATAAAAGTACACACTTACCTTTGAAATTGCTCGGTGTCAATAAACTTCAAAGAGAGCTGCGACCGGACAGAAAATTAAAAATAATAATTACAATAATCACACACAAAAATCAAAATAGCAAAACTCAGCTACTGTTGTAGTCTTCGCTCTCAGTCTCCAGTCAACAAAGAAAGAAAAAAAAAATAAAAGCACAATAATACTCATATTACTGTGAGTTCTGATTTAGCATATCAAAACAGTGAAAAAAATCACAATTCCAAATTAAGAATCAAACAAAACATTTCTGTTGAATTTTTCTACTTACATTTAGGGCACTTCGCTAAAACAAACATTGAAAATGAGAAAAAAAAAAGTAAAAGAAAAAGGAAAAATGGGAGAGAGAAAATGAAATACAGGATCGAGATAAATGTTGCCGTGAACGTTGTCGTGGACGTGTTTGTAGAGCCGGAGGTCGTGAGAAGGAGACAAGTTACAAGCCGGAGAGAAAGAGAGATTTTCATCACAGTAAGCGCCCATTTCCTTTGAGAAAGTGGATGAGAAAAACGTATAACCAACAAAACGTGTTTGGAGGAATTTTAGGCCAAGTGAAAAGGCCGGCAAGAATGTCCAAATATAAGGGATTTTGCATAACTAATGCTGGAACGCCAGCGCAAATAAAGTTCCCTTCCGTTCTTTAATATTTTGCTTAAATGGTTAAAAAAAACAATAGTAAAATAAATAAATAAATCCAATTGAGTTCTTAATAATAAAAAACAAACGTATAATTGAGATTTAAATTGAAAATTAATAATCAGCTAAGTTCTTAAAATTATTTTTTTTCCTAAATTTATGACCTCTTTAATTTGGATTGAGTGGCAAGATAATGCAACGGTTAAAACTTTTTAAAAAATAAAATGTTATTGAAAGTTCTGAAATTTATTAGAAATACATCTAAAAACTATAAATTTATAATATAAATATGAATTTAAAAATAACTTATAATAAATAATTAAATTTATTATTTGAAACTAATTAATAATAATATATGAAATATGTATATTATTAAAATTAAATTAAATTATTTATGTTGTCATCAATCTTGAATCTATATCGAGTTAATTTATTGTACCGGCTCAATCAAATTATATATATATATAATAAGGTACACAAGTTCAAATTGTCACAACTTTATTTTTTATATTTTTTATTTTTATCTCCAAAACAAATTTTAAATAATTTAAACACAATTTTATTTTAATATATTACAAATCTCAATTTTAAATGGAAACTGTTAATTGAAATATATAGATTTACTTTCTTTAAATAATTATTATTTAAATAAATTATATAAATCCTATATAATGCTCAGTATATGGTTCTTCAAATAATATTTTAATATACGAATTGTTGTCTACATATCTATTTAAAAATATATTATATTATATATATTTTAAAAATATCGATGAATCTGAAACGATACGCCAAAATATAATGATATTGGTACGTACCAATATCAGAAGAAAACTTGTATGCTCATCAGTGTGATACTGAATATATTGACACAAACTCAAGTACACACTTAAATAATAGTATAAGTATAGATATAAAAACAATGTGGGTGGAGCAATTTGTGTAATAACATTTAAATGTACAAAAATATTAAAGTAAAATTTTGGTTGAATTGGTAAAGAAACAACAACTTATAGATTTTATCACACCCACCCACCATGTGGTTGAACAAAAATAATTTATATTAAATATATATTTATAAAAAAATATATCAACAAATATTATTAGTGGAGTGACCAAGGCTTTTTATATGAATTTGTCAATTTTGTGTTCCATTTTCAAATAATCTTTTTTAATTGTTTTATTTGAATATTATATAAAAGTATGAAAAGATGATGATATCCTTTAAAATAAGCATATTATAATAATTTCACAGCTGAATTGGTGTTGAGTTGACTCGTGACACCAACTTAATTAATCGCTTTATATATAATATACATAAATAATATAAATAATAATCTAAAAATTTTAAATGTATATACAAACTATAAAAGTCATTAATTATCTTGAAGATTATAACAGCAGCTTAACTAACTTCAGAAATATTAATAAATTCTTATAAATTTTGCTTAATCATTATAATTTTTGTATAACCTTAGAAATTTTGGTATAATCTTAAGAGTTTTAGTATACTAAAATATTGAGTTCATAAACTTTAGAAATATAGGTATACCGTATACTTTTAGAAATTTTGATAAAATTTTAGAAATTTTTATATAGCCTTAAAAATTTTGGTATAAGCTTAGAAAATTCGATATATTAAAATATTGAGTTAATTAAGTACGGGACACTGAAAAAAATTGATAAACCCTTAAAAATTTTGGTACATTAGAATATTATGTTGATCAATAAGGAAACTATAGAAATTTTGGTATAGCTTTAAAAAATTTAGTATAAAGCTTCAGGAATTTGGTGTAACTTTATAAAATTTTGTTAAATTCTTCGATTTTTTTTTTTATACCAAGATCATGATTTCATTATTCTTTCCCCTTAATAGCTTGATAACCATCCGGACGACGTTTTTATCATCCAAATTTACTGTCTTAACATGTCAATAATATATGAGTACAATTATGGAATTCATTTTTTCAATGATATAAATTTTGGAATAAATAATAAGATCTCAACTTATTTAACATCTTCTATCCAAAGTACTAAGAAACATGGCAGAAACATGTTTTTACCAAAAAAAAAGAAACCAATCATTACATACATTTGTAAACAATTCAAGTAAGATTGGACCAACATCTTCATCATCATCCTCATGTGTCGGTACGTCGGGTGGTGGGTACTTCCTATCCGGTCCAAAGGGAGAAGACATCAACACTAGATAATTTGTGGAATCTTTTTTTCGAAATTTTCACCATTTGACAACGAAATTGTGTATCTTCTTCTCATTCTCTATGCGATGAGCATCAGAAATCTCGATTTATTTATTTTTTTCAAATTTTGTAGTGTATCCATAATATATGACAAATTTAACTTTATTAAGCTACTCATGGATTTGAAGACAAGTCTCGGGGAGCTTGTTCAAATGGCAAAGGTTGTGATGCTTCAATAGCCAAAACCTCAATACAAACTTCTCCACGATTTTTTCAACCATTGGTGTAATTGATATAATGTGTTTGTATTAATATTTTTTAGATCACCTTGGATGATATTATAAATAATATGTTTGTCAATTGGTTTGTTAGGACGAGTCATAGTTTCATTAGGCCACAATTGGACTTTGGCTTCAAAACACAACTCAGTAATCAGACAAGTAAACTAAAGGGTTTGCACAGACTTTGCATGGATATGCATTTGCTCATTCAGTAACTGTCCAATGTCTATACACGTCCAACCAAAATATAAAAAAAGTAGGGGTAAACTCAACGTTTCAACTCGTTATTTTGCTTTGACAGAAATATGTGATGATTAATGAACTGTAATTATGTCTTTATCTCTAAAGAAAGATTCGTAGAGTGGATTGTATTATTGGCATACGTAAATACCACCCCGGTCCCCACACCCTCGAGTCAACACATCATAAACCACATTCATATTCGCCTCATAATTAATTAACTTAGTACACACAACGCTCAACCATTGGAAGTTCTTATTTCCTAATATTCTAAGGATCAAAATGCACTTTCTTCTTTATTACAAAACATGTATGTAGAACTCTTACACAATCGGTAAACAATAACTAACAAGTGTCTCATAGAAAATTTGCCATATCTCTTAGCAATCATATATTTTCACTTTCACCATTTTTGCTCTTCTCTTACTTTGAGGTTGCGGAAAAAGATTGATAGAAAATTAAGTGAAAAATGTTAGGGGCTATGGGACAAATTGTTGTTGGATTTACAATGAATGCTTCAAGCTACAAAGGCAACCAAGATTAGGGTTCTTCTCAAATTTGGGAAATTTGAGTTTTAATTCAAATAAAATAAATTCTCTTTTTTAATTAAAAATAGTTATTTTTATTTTATATAAATTCCATGTTAAAATTGTTTAGTTTTAAGAAAATTTACACATCATCTCTAAAAATGTCACAGGCAACAATTTTTTTCAACATCAGAAAATTATTTGGTGTCTACACTACAAATGCCCATATAAGCTTTTAGGCTGTTTTTGGGTGAGAAGAAATTTTATTTATATCAATGTTTTAAAAATTCTAAAAATGAGGTTCCGTTTGTTTCATTGAAGATAATTTCCAAAAAATAATTTCTGGAAAATAAATAATTTCTGGAAAATGAATTACTTTTTTGGAAAAGTTAATATTTTCTGGCGTTTGGATGAATTTGTGTAAAATATTTTCTGTTGTTTGGTAGATTTCTTAAAAATATTTCATAAAAGTTGTTTTTAATGAAACAAATATACATTTGAAAATTTCTTATTTTTTTCATTGTTTAATTGAATTTATTTTTATCTATAATTTTTTATTTTACATTGTTTTTGCATATATTAAAAATATTATGTTAAAAATGTTAAATTTAGGTTCATTACAATGTCATTTTTTAATTACATGACTACCAAGTGAGTATTTTTTATTTAAAAATGTGACAAACAAAATTGACAAAAAAAAAATTAACAATGTCAACAAATTGGACTTGATTTTCAAATTTGAAAAGTAAATGGACTAAATTCTTAAAAATAAAAGTACAAAAACTAAATTGCAAACTTATGAAGTGTATATAGACTTATGACATATTTTAACTTTGATACTACAAAATATTTATTATTAATATATGTATAACTGTAATGAATATTTATTATTAAAATATTAATATTAAATATTTTCAATAATATGTGAATAATATTATTTAAAATTATTATTTTTAAAATTTATTATTAAAATAAAATTAAAATATTAAATAATTTATTAAAATAATAATTTATATTTATTATATTAATAATTTATTATATGACTAAAAATAAATAAATAATTATGTATGTTTAATAATAGTGAAAAATATAATATTTTAATTATTTTAAAAATAAAAAAATTATTATCAATATAATAATATTAAGCTTGATTTAAGTTGATTTTTATATAAAAAAATTATCTATAAATGAGCTCTTTTCTGGAAAATGACTTACGTTTTTCAAAAGGGTAAATCATTTTACAGGAAAAATGCCTTATTTTACGTTGACCTGTAAGTCATTTTCCGTTGACCAGGCTGTTTTCTGTGAAACAAACATAGGAAAATGCAGAAAATGTTTTACGTAAAATCTTTTACATGTAAACAAACGGATCGTGAATTTACTTATTTGGGTAAATATATTGAAGAATTTCAGAATTCGTAAATAATTTCAAGAAGGTATTTTAATAGCTCAATTTTCTTTTCTAAATTCCATCTAAGGTGATTTTTCAAAATTCCTTATAATTTTATTTAGGTAGTATTTGGAAAGCCATCTAGTAATTGAATTTGGGTGTAATTGTTTGTAATAATACAATCATGACATGTTTGGGTAACCATTATAATTGGATGGTCTCATTGAATTGGATTTAATTAGAACACCTTGATTACACTCAAACCCAATTTAAATAAATTTTTTTTATACAAGTTATAAAAATTATATTGTGAGCATGAATATGTATAAGGTTTTCGATAGTTAGGACAAAAAAATTATTATATTATAAATCTTAAAAAATCATATTATAAAAATAAATTATGCATTTTATAAAGTTATAACAAAAAATATATATATTACTTAAATCCTAAAAACATTCTAAAGTTGTAGACATAAAATTTATTATAAAAATTAATTTACATGTTATAAGTGTTATAATATATTTATTTTTTTAAAAATTTATGGCCAATAAATATGAAGATAATATATATGTGCTTAAGTTTTATATTATAAAAATAATATACTTATTTAAAAAAATATAGTTTTTTTATTATAATTTATTTATAAAAAATAACTTTCTAAAATTATGATAAAAAAATTATATTATTTATAATAAGTGTTATGAAAGTTATTGAATAATTTATAAAATATTATTTACAAATGTTATATATTACAAAATTTTATATCATGTTTTACTTAACTTACATACTATAATAAGGGGTATAACTTAGCATTAAATTTTCTTTTCAAATTAAATTTATATAAGTTCTTCATAATTAAAGTTTTATTTGGACCGTGAACCTAAATATTATAAGGTCGATGTTAATTATGTAAATACTAAAAAAATTATTGCAACATATCGTGGGATATATGATATCATTTGAGAGAATGGTGTTAAACATAAGCACCATAGATAATTTGCGAACTTTTTAATTTGAGACATTCAAAACAACAAAATGTGGTTGAGATTGACATTTATTGCTCTAAAAAATATTTATCATATTAACAAAATTACCTTAGTACAACATAAAAAAATAAGACTGGATCGTATTAACATGTTGCATATTTCATAAATTCAATCATAGGTGGAATTAAAAAAATCCATACTTCGAAGACTATAGAAGAAGGAGATCTTGGTAATCATAATAATGCATATTCAAATTTAGTTGATGAACTAGGTCAATGACCAATAGATGAGAATAAAGAGCATATGTTAAGTATTAAAAATGGAATAACCTAACAAATAAACACTAAAAAAATTAGATAAAATTGCATATGATGATTTGATTATAATTTTTGTTACTTTTTTTATCATACTTATAATTTTTTATAATAATTAATATTTTTACAAATATAAAGTATGTAACTATGTAATTATAATTTGTACTATAAAATATGATATAAGAAATTATGATGTAATTACATTGTGTTAGCCAAACATGTCTAGAGAACTACAATTTTTTATAATTATTATCCTAATAATTATACTTTGATTTAATTACTCTGTATTATCCAAAGAGACTTTTAATTTAATACAAATAATTTCACCATCAGATAAAAACTTAAACTTCAAAAAAACATTTTATTTAATTATAATACATATTTTTAAATTTTGTTTTATTAAAACTACTTATAAAATTTTACAAATATAATGATATTCATATTGAATATATTTTATATTATTTATTTTTAATATAGATATTTTTATTTTTTAATTTATAAAACTCTAATAATTTTTTTCTAAATTAATTATTTATCCAAATAAAATTATTACAAATTCTAACCTCCTAAAATTTTAAATTCTAACATTTTAAAATTTTAATTCTTCGTATAAACGTACTCTTTTCTGAACAATTTAGCCTTAGAAATTCCGTCTTTAATCAAATATAAAACTAATTACTTTTTAATTATAATCTTTAAACAACAAATAATTAAGGGGAAAAAAAAAAGGTCAATGGATAACATATATATATATAAACGTGCGGCTAAAAACACAGCAATCCAAATTCCAAACTCCAACAAAACATCAATGGCGGCAGCTAAGCCATTGCCGTCATCTCTTCACACTCACAAAATTCTCTCTTCATGCAACCAAATTTTACCTTCGCTCCTCCATTTTCGTCAACATTACAGCAACCCGAAAAGCCAACAACCACAAAGGCGAAGAAGCTCCTTAGATGGCGCCTACGGCTTGGCTATCAAAGCTTACATGGAAAACCCAAACTCCATCTCTGGTTTCGCAAACAAAGTCATTGGCTCTCTCCCTATAGTCGGCCTTGTCGCTAGGATTTTCAGTGATGAAGGCGGTGTTGGTGGGGATATCATTGATTTTGCTGAGTTTAGAAGAAGGGTGGGCAAGAAATGTACTGTTACTGATTCTAGAGCCTTTTACGAGTTCCAAGAAAGGAGAGGCCGGGTAATTTTTTCTTCTTTCTGGTAGGATAATTGGAGTTAAATGAAATGTTCATAACACAAATTTGATTAATTTGTTTTTCTGTTTTACTTATGTTTGGTGTTAGTAATTGTTAGATTAATAAATGTAAATGGATAAGATTATGTTATAGAACAAAATGCCATTTCATAATATTAATAACGTAGCCTTTTGGGTGATCATGCACTGTTTTGTGTTATTTTTATCTTGTCTGCTCTCGTGTTCTTATCTTTTAACACGGTATTCTAACATGAATTAATGAAGACATTCGGCTTGGATTTTGTGGTTTTGGATAGGCAGGGGATCCTTTGTATGTTCTGCTATCATGTTGGCTAGCAGCTGTGGGTGCTGGTCTTCTTAAATCTGAGGAGATATTGGAGGGGGTGGCAAGGCTTCGGATTTCCAATGATATCGAATTCGAAGAGCAGAATTTTATTGCAATGATGAATGAAGCAAGAGAGGTCAGTTCATCTCATTCACACTATCCCATGTCTACATATCAATGTGTCTCGTGTCGGACATGGATACTTAAAAAATAAATGAAGAGCCCGTGGGTTCATTTCATGCCAAGCACTTGTAGTTATTGTCTATGTTGGATAAAGGCTTCACTTCACCCCAACATGTAACTAGTGACAAAGTCAAGAACTTCAAGTCAGGGGATCGGGATAAAATGCCAAAATAGTTTGTTTACCACTTTTGAATTAAATAAATTGTTAAAACCTTGAAATTTTGTAGGAATTATAAGGTTTGAAGGAAACAAGCTAGGCTAAGGATGCCATCTGCTTGTGTCCTAGTTACCTATATTCAAGGGAGCATCCGATATGTGTATGTAGCAGCTACAGATATGCTAACTTTTTCTCTATATATTTTGGAAGATCATTATCTTACTCCTATGTCTGGATAATACAAATTCTGTCACATACTTGACTATTCAAAAGGATATCCTCAAGGTAACTTAAAAAATTTGCATCCATGTCTGATAACTTGTCTCGACTCAATGTAACATGGCTTAAGTACCATATTATGATAGGAAGGGAGGTTTTAAGTTCAAAAGATCAAAGGAATTTATGTGTTACGAAACACAATCTGGCTCACCAGCTAGATTTTTTGGATGTTGGGACAGTGCTTTTATGGTGCTATAGATTTTCATTGTCATGATAAACAGGCTTTAGTTGGTCTCCATTTCACTAAACAAATGATCAAGATATAGTTTGGAGCGATGGCATTCAATAGCTATGTTGCTCGGACTTGGTATAGTTTTGGATATGAATATGCGTCAAACATGGGTATGTTCAATTTCTTTTCATGTAGTTGGAATATCCTAGAAATTTCATATCCTTACACCAATGTCTAGGTATGTGTGGGACAATGATACTTCAAGCAAAATAAAGAGTCAAAGTAACATCGTTCGATAGCTTTTAACTGTGAGTACGAGATGAATGAATAATTAACTGCTCGATAATCTCTGCTCTATGTGGGTGCGTGGTTGTTTATGTTTCCAATTTTATGTTGTCCATGGAGTTTTTAATGCTTATTTCAGCTTGTTTGACAAACACACACAGACATTTGTGCGTGTATTTATATATAATATGTATTTAGTACTTATATTGCTACAGAGGCGAGCTAAGTTGAAAGCGGATGCCCCAACTCTTCCCATGGAGATTAGAGCCGAAAAGGCTGTTGATGCAATTTACGTCTGTTGCTTCGGGAGAGACCCGATAGAAGAGGAAGACGAGAGCTTGCTAAATATCATGCTATGTGCAGTTTTCCCAACCGTCAAGCGATCAATGATACAAAGAATCATCAAGGACAAAGCAGTCAAAATAGCAGAAGGTGGTGATGATGCAGACATCGTTCCAGAACCAAAGCCATTATCAAAGGAAGCTGTACAAATGCAAATGAAAGACCTTGAATTCCTTAAACAAAACACGGAGACATGAAAGAACTGATTTTAACGAAAAAATTGGAGTCCGTTCGCTTCTTCGAACTGCACTTGGATGGTATCGGAAAATGAAGCTAAGAAAATGGCTGCATATTGAAACCATCCAACACTTGAGTTTCAGATTGCACTCAATGGCAGATAAATCATAGGTTTACTGGGTCTTCCATATGTTTTGTTTCTTCTAGTTTGAGTTGAAACTCATTTTTAGGGTGTAACCATTAAAGGCAACAGTTTGTGAGTGAAATACAAGTTCATAGCAATGTTTTCGGAACCGGCCTTATGGTCAAATTGGTCCAGAAATTTAAAACAAAAATCGAAAAAAGAAGTTTTAAATAATGACAAAAGCATAAATTATATCCTTTTATTTAGGTTAATTTTCCCCCTCAATTTTTTAAGTATTTGGGTGGATTGGATTTTTTTTCTTCGGGTTTGAGCTAATAATTTAGACTAAAAACATGAAAATATGAATTCTAATCTCGATTTTGAATGACTTTGAATGATTTGATCTAAAATCGGTCTAATCTTTTTATTTGAATCAATATATTAATTGATTTTCAGTTTGATTAACAATAATAGAAATTATTAAAAATTATGTAATCACTTATTCTTTTATTCTTTATAATTAATGAGATACGAACTTTGTTCCTTTAAATTAAATATCGTATCACTGACCTATCATCCTAGCAACTAGTTGTTGGGTGGATATGTCTTTATCTCGAATTTTCTCAAACTTTGTTCACCTTTAAACATGCATGCATTGAATAATTTTCTAAAATATAAAATAATTAAAATTTGATATAGAGTAATCGACAACCATTTAGTTTAGTAGCAAAAAACATTTATATTATGGTGTGAAAGTTTGGATTTAATTCCTAATATCTCGACTCCTGCCTTTAATTATAAAAAAAAATTGATATAAAGTATCTTTATATATATTTTTTGAAATCATATAAAGTATCTTTATGCATAAATATTATGGGAATCATTTATTTATATTAAATTTATGACACAGTAGAAGAAAATAAATTTTTAAAAATGAATATAAATATTAAATATGTGTTCAATTGTGATGATATATTTTCTGCATTTTATATAAAAATCTAAGAAATTAAAATATTTTTAAAATAATATTTACTCTTTATAAAAATAAATAATTTTAATAAATTCCAATTGAATTAAGACATAGAAGTATAAACATATTTATATTTAAAAAATATATAATTTACATGAAAACAATAGCAATATAAATATTAAACATTTTGAATTTAATTTTAAGTTCAAAGATGAATTTGAAATAGATTTAAAAATTTTCAAACTAAAATGATATTTATAATTAATTTTAAATTTAAGGTTAAACTACATATGTGGTCATCTAACTATTAGAAAACTTCTTTCTTGGTTACAGTTGCAAAATAGTCACCCAATTATTTGATTTTTCTTTTTTTGTTATAGGCAGTTAAATGACTAATGGGAAGTTGATATGGTAGCTTTTAAAATTGATATAATAACAACTTTAACCCTTGACATTTGTACATTATGCCAATTTAGTTTTGATTTTAAAAATTAAACTCTCAATATTTACACATTGTGTAATTTCATCTTTTACAGTTTTACTTTTCGTTGTAACCATTTCTGATGTTACCCATGTGTTTGATTCAGTAAAAAAAACAAGAAATAAAACAACTCAAAATTTGAAAAATAGCCAATTTAATTGCTTGAAAAAAAAATCTACTTCATTAATTCAACCCAATTGTAAGTCTAACTACTTAAAAAAAAGAAGCTTTGATTTGCTTCTTCAATGGCGGTCAATTTAACCTAACAAACAATGAATTAGTATCACTCAGAGTTATTAACTTATTTGTCATTTATATATTGTGCCAATTTAGTTTTGATTCTAAAAATTAAACTCTCAACGTTTACGCGTTGTAACCTTTGCTGACGTTATCCATGTGTTTGATTAAGTAAAAAAAGAAAGAAATAAAACAACCCAAAATTTGAAAAATAACCAATTTAATTGCTTAAAGATAAAAAAAAATACCTACTTTATTAATTCAACCCAATTATTAGTCTAACAACTTAAAAAAAAAAAAAAAAGCTTTGATTTGCTTAATTATCCGCACTCAACTTAACCTAACAAATAATGAATTAGTACAAAAAAATTAACTTATTTGAGGATTGTCTAGTTTAATAATATTTTTGTTTTATTTATAATTTACATGTATTAAATTACATTTTCATGTTAAAAATAGAATAAAGTAGGTAATATGCAAACATTGATAACTAATTTTTTAAAAATTAAAACTAAATTAATTTAATGTGTAAATATTATAAACTAAATTTGTTATTATATCAATTTTAAAAACTAACACATTTATCTTATTAATCATTTAATAACGGATTACTAAAAAAGAAAAATCAAATAAGTGAATGTCCATTTAGTACTTTTTAATGGAAGAATGTTCAAGAAAGAGACTAAGTAGATTTTAGATTCAAATTAATATTTAAATTATTTTTAAATATTAATTAAAAATAAAAAAAATCTATTAAGCGAGTACACAATAAAATACTTGCTTTGTGGTCAAAAAAAGTCCCCTTAAAATTCAGTACTCTTTGGTTCGGCCATGGAAAATTTTTCAAAGAATAACAATAATAAAATTGCAGTGAGTTGTCTAAACCAGTCAGCAAAGAGATGGCAGCTTATTCACTCCTGTCCACACTTCCCTCCCCATTGTCTCGCTCCCCAAACAGAACTCCAAAGCTTCCTCCCCTCTCTCTCACTTCCACTTCTAAACCTTCTTTTCTCTTTCCAACCAGGAAACTCTCTCTCCCTTCTCTCCCTTCTCTCCACAGTCTCATTTTCAATCAATCCAAAAACAGTTCTAACAATAATTCTAGTAATAATTGCATCGTTTCTTCAGCTTTCGATTCCTTCTTTATTCTCTGCACTTCGCTTGCTCTATCTTTCTCGCTACTCGCAACCGATGTGGGAGCCGCCTCGGCCTTTGTGGTGACCCCTCCCCGGAAATTACAGTCCGATGAGTTGGCTACGGTTCGTCTTTTTCAAGAGAACACTCCCTCTGTTGTTTATATCACCAATCTCGCCGTCAGGTTAATTCAATTTTGAATTTTCCGTTATTCTTTTTTGAGCTTTCTTATTCAATTTGCTGTTGCGTAGTTTGTATTTCCCCTTTTTTTTTTTTTGGGTAACGGGCTTCTTTTTTCAGGCAGGATGCTTTTACGTTGGATGTGCTGGAGGTGCCACAAGGATCGGGGTCGGGTTTCGTTTGGGACACAGATGGTCACATTGTTACCAATTATCATGTGATCCGTGGTGCTTCTGATCTCAAGTTAGTTCTTTTATTAGTTTTATTATTTCCTGTTATTCTTGTAAATGATTGGGATTGAATTACCACAGAATGGAAATGGAAATATTTTTAGATGATATCAATTCATATCATTATGGAATATGGATGTTATTTGCAGTGTTTGGAATGAATGTATTGGAAAAGCATGAACCTATATAATCTATTTGGTTATCTAAGCATGGAAAAATATGAAAAGATCGTTTAGGGCTAATTTATGTTTATCTGGACTCTTCATTTCCTTAAATTACCCGTATCCGATGCCATTCGGATGTTGTTATAGGGTATGATCCTCCAATTATGTGAAAAAAGTTGGAAATTTTGAATATACTCATGTTAGAAACATATTTGTTTCTAGCACTCATTCATGAGTTCGAGTAACATAGGAGTAGAACGCGATGCATGACTAAACATCTGGTTCTTGGTATCTTTTTGTTTTGTTAGAGCAACGGGATAGTGCATTAAATAAATTTGAGGAAATAAATACACCATTTATTTGGAGGTATTGAGCTTGGTTGAGTTGCTATTTTGATTGTTTCTAAGTCTTGAAAGTAATCATATATGAAGAAACAGGAGTTAGCGGCGTTAACTACCTGACCTTTGGCAATATGGATATAAAGGATAAAGATGTTTTAAAGCTTCTTGTTCTTGATATATGAAATCTTATATTGGTGCTCATTATTTGCAGGGTTACTTTTGCGGACCAGACGACATATGATGCAAAAGTTGTTGGATTCGACCAAGACAAGGACGTAGCTGTATTGCATGTTGATGCCCCCAAAGACAAACTAAGACCTATACCTATTGGTGTCTCTGCAGATTTACTTGTTGGCCAGAAAGTATATGCTATCGGTAACCCGGTGAGTACATGTTTATACTCGTAGAATTATGACCTATACCTGTGTGGTGAGTACTTTATTTGTTTCACTTCAATGGAGACTGTATGTAGTGTTATCAAGGATATGAACATACTTATATATGCAGGTCGGTAAATATCATATACATTTCCTTCATCATATATCTTATTTGTTATTTTCCGATACATCATATTTCTGTTTATCCATTCTTTTCGAACACATTTATTATGATGTTTAATAGGATTGGCATGGAAAAGAGGTTGCTTTTCGATATGCTTGCATAATAAAGTGTCGGATACAAGTATGTGTCCAACACGGGCATTTGAATTTTTTTGAAGCTTTTCCATGTCTTTGGAGAGTCATACCTCCGTACCCAAGTCCGGATATGCATCAAGACACAAACACTTAAAGAGAAATACAAGTGTCGAAGCAACATAGATGAATTTGATTAATAAGAGTGCTGCCCTCACTATGGTTTTAAGTGCCTGATCAAGAGTTAATGACCGTGTGCTTTTACTCCTATTCTTTTAGCTCTTTGATTACTTGTTTGAGTGGATTTCTGATTTTTCTTTTTCGCGTCCTTGCAGTTTGGACTTGATCACACTCTTACAACTGGTGTTATCAGGTATAAAGACCAACGATTTGTGACTGATATATCATATTTAAGTTTTCTCCTATTGCTCTTTTTTATATGAATTACAGTTGCTAATGATTCTTTTATATTTACCTATAGTGGGCTTCGCAGAGAGATCAGTTCTGCGGCTACCGGTCGCCCAATTCAAGATGTTATACAGACAGATGCTGCTATTAATCCTGGTAATAGTGGAGGGCCACTCCTAGATAGTTCAGGAAACCTTATTGGGATAAACACAGCTATATATTCTCCTTCTGGTGCAAATTCCGGTGTTGGATTCTCGATTCCAGTTGACACAGTGAGTATACATAGACCTTGATTCGTTTGAGATGGAAGAATTTATATTGTTTCGTTTTCTTTCCAAATTCATCTCACTATTCCTACATGTCCAGGTTAGTGGCATCGTTGATCAGTTGGTGAAGTTTGGGAAGGTGACAAGACCTATTTTAGGGATTAAATTTGCACCCGACCAATCTGTCGAGCAGTTGGGAGTAAGTGGTGTGCTTGTCTTAGACGCTCCTGTGAATGGTCCAGCCGGCAAGGCGGTATATTATTTCTGCATTGGACTTTCTCCTTTTTTTTTGAAGATTGTTACATTTCAACGATATGTTGAAGCTTTTCATATTTTCTATTGACATCTAACCTTTAACATATAACAGGGTCTGCGACCAACAAAGCGTGATGCTTATGGTAGACTCGTATTGGGTGATATAATAACTTCTGTTAACGGAAAGAAAGTCACTAATGGCAGCGACTTGTACAGAATTCTTGATCAATGTAAAGTTGGTGATAAGGTATATAATCAAATACTGCCTGTATATTCCTAGAATATTCTTCAGATGTTTTTGAAGTGTAGGTTTTTTCCATTATCTTATTTCTCACAGGTTACCGTCGAGGTGTTGCGCGGTGATCATAAGGAGAAGATCCCGGTAATTCTCGAGCCAACGCCAGATGAGACATGAAATGTCTTTTTGCTGTGGTGTGTAACATTAGGTACGTGTATATACTATGAAATGCCATTATTTATTATAACCATTCCACTGGAAATGGTGCTGTTTGTACAATGCACATATGCCATCAGCGGGTAAATTATAAAAATAGTCACCCAACTATTAGTGTGTTTCTGTTTTGGTCACTCAAGTTTAAAGTTTTCTATTTTAGTCACTAACATTATCAAAATTTAATATTTTGCTCACTCATCAGTTAAATCACTAATGGTGACCTTTCTATTGGCATAATAAATTTAGCCCTCTAATATTTATAGATTCAATCAATTTAGTCTTAATTTAAAAAAATTCAACAAATTTTGTCCTCAATTTTACACAATCTGATCAATCCTAGATGGGTTGCGACTGTTACAAGAACGGGGCTTTGGGATTGTCGTGGTTGTCTTGGTCCAGCGAATACGAGGTTTCCTTACCAGACAATGGAATGTGGTGATCTAGCATGGTTGTGGTGAAGACAACCTGGCTGCGGATTCTCTAGCGAGAAGTACGAACTGCAATCCGATTGGTTTCAATTTTCTAGGGAGGGCTCCAGCTGATCTACAGCAGATTTTATTGTTCGAGAGTCCAGGGACGTCTCCTAGCAGTCTTCAACGGGCATAGTTTCTCCTAGTTAGTGTTTTGTCTTTGTTATTATTTACCATTTTTTTAATTTAAAAATTTATTTTTTAAAAACAAAACGTATAAAATTATAAATAAATGAACACCCATTTTTATTTTATTTTTTACATAAAATTTATTTATTAAAATAATTTTTTATAAATAATATATATTTTTAAAAAGAAACCCACTAACAACACAAATCAGCTTCAAACTTTTTTTTTTAGTTTATTTTATAAATAATAAATTTTATTATATGTCTAGCTCTTCAGTTCTCATCAAATTTGTCAAAGGGCACTACTTTCGTCTCCAAAGGGCACTACTCTAGTCTCCAATAACTAGTACAAATAACTTTTACTTTGAACTCATCAATTTTCACATCCTCTATTTTCATGCCATCAAACTAGGAGTTAGTTGTAGAGTTATCGGCATGGCCTTCCACTTAGTAGGTTACTAATACCCTATTTTCACATATATATCTCCAATCATACTCACCCTCAAGCATCAGCATAATTTCAAAGGCAAAAAACCTGCTCTAGACAACTTAAAAACATAAATTTTCACCATTTTCGACTTTAGACTGCAGTTTTCAACTCAAAATGAACATGTGAATCTGCATAGGTCTTCTTTATAGTTATTTTTCTCTTAAATTGTTTTATTTATAAAATTATTATTTTAAAAAACAAATTTTATGTTAGAAAAAAATATTCGTTTATTTATAAATATTTTATTTATTTTTATTGAAAATTAGATTTTAATTTATTTAAAAATTTTTAAGAATCAATACTAAATTGATAGAATGTGTAAAGTTGAAGGTTAAATTTGTTGAATTTTTTAGATTTAAGACTTAGAAAAATTAAATTTACTATTATGCCAATAAAAAAACAATTGTTAGTGATTTAATGAGAGACCAAAATATTAGATTTTGATAACATTAATTATTGAAATAAAAACACATTGAGTAATTATTTTTATAGTCTACCCTGCCATCAGACTTTGTTATCTTTGACATCAAGGTTCTAATATTATGAATTCTAACATTATGAAGCAAAAAAATGCAAAAAAAAATAAAATAAAATAAAATTTCTAGGTTATAAACTCAATTGGTGTAAGGACTAAAAAGTAAAAATCATATCTTCTTAATATTTTCCCCTATTTAAACCTTAAATTGCGTTATGTTGAACTGTCATAATTCTACGTTCTTTATAGTTTCTCGTCGATTTTGCTTCTCATAAGTGTTGATTATTTGATGCGGTGGAATCGTTCACCGAATTTCATTGCTTATTTTGATGAATGAATGGGTATGGTGTATTCTTTTTTCACTGTATGTTTTTTAATGAGACATTTTTTTTTATAAAGAATAGTATTAAAATAATTTGTGTTGCTTAAGTTATTATTGTTATCAGATTTACGATTTAAATATTTACAAATTAAGGATAGGAATGAATAATGTAATTTCGGATAATATTTAAATTTCTATTCAGAGTGCATATGAATAATATTTTTATATTTATCAAAGGATCCGAATATTTAACGAATATTTAAATTAATTTAAATTCGAATTTAGATAATTATATTAAAATTTTTTTTTTCAGATTCAAGTCATAGAGAAAATATAAATATTTGATTTGCTGGCATCCATAAAATAAAACCTTCCTCGGATAATTGCACGTATAAAATTTGGTAAACTTTAGAAAAACCTGCACTAAACGACAATGGCAACCAAATTAAATGCATGGATAAAATTTGGTAAATTAATCTGATTTGAATTTCTTCTTCTTTTTTTTTTCGATTTCCTTTTAAGTTCTAATCATGGCAATTACTGTTATTTAAAATTTAATAAAATAAAAAATATTTTTATATTTCATAATTAATTTTAAATATTTTTATTATTATTACTAGACAGTGATTTAAATCAGTGAAATATACAAAAGTTGAATCTAATGGCTTGGCCACACCCATAGAAATTAGAAACCAAATCTAAAAGGACAATCTCGTCGTTTGATAGGTTAATAACGTGATATATATGGTAAGCCTAGAGTTCTTATAGAGAAGAAAAATATCAAACAACCACCTTTTTAGCCTTGAAATGAAGATTCCTGTGATTAATAAACTATTTTTTTCTTTTTTAAAGAAAAAAGTTTGATGATGAAGCATGTGAAATAATAGCGACATTCTGAATAAAATTTTCATATTTTAGTTTTATGGAATAGAATTATTGATTTTTTGGGTAAATTATATAAATGGTCACCTAATTATATCCATATTTCTATTTTTGTCATCTAACTTTAAAAATATTTAATTTAGGGATTAAATATGTGTTCTTATTTTGATTACCTACCTTTAAATTGATATTGAATATAATAGTCTGACATTTTTTTAACTGGTATAATAACACATTTGGTCTTCAAATACTTACATATTCTATCAATTTGATCCTTAAACTTTCTAACTAAAACTTTTAGCTTTTAAGATATAGGCATTCTACGTTTATAAATTTATAAAATCTAAAAAGAAAAGAAAAACAAACTTGTTCAATTCTACCAAATATGCTAATCAAAAGAATTTTCTTTGATTTAGGGATTACCATCACATATATGGATAGTGAGAGTTTAATTTTTATAAGTGAGGTTTAAAAAACTATCGCATGTTTAATTTACTTTTACTTTTTTATTTTATTAAATATATTTATATAATTATCTTTTTTATTTTACTTGTGGAAATACTAAACTTGATATTAATCTTTAATTTACAATTTGTACTTTTTTTTATTATTATCTCAAATCTAATATTCAAAAACCATAAAGGAAAATAAATTTTATAACAAGTTCACATTTACGCAAAATTCAAATTAAGATTAACTGTATTGAAATTAAAAAAAAAAAAAAACTTAATTGCCTTAATTTTATGTTTTGTGTGGCGGAGACTTTGTAACTTACCTTTTACGATTGTTGATTTGTGCTTATTATTATTATTACAAATTTATAGATGTGGAATGTCTTTATTTTTAAAGCTAAAAGCTTTCGTTAGGAAATTTGAGGATCAAATTGATAGAATTTATAAATGTGAAGGGTTAACTTTATTGAATTATTTAGAATTAGGATCAAATTTATAGAATATGTAAGTATTGAGGACTAAATATGTTATTATACCAGTTAGAAAAAACAAAATAAATACAAAATTTAGTGCCTAAATTGAAGATTTTAAAATTGAGTGACCAAAACAGGAACATGGGCATGTTGGGTGACCATTTGTATAATTTACCCTTTTTATTTTCCTATTTTGAAAGGTATATAAGATTGAAGAAATGAACAATTTTTGTGACTAAAAAGTTTAAATAGCAAAATAACTTCAAGCAATGAAAAGGATCAATTTTTGTATTTCTATGCCAATTATTTATAGTTCAACGGAATTATTGAAGCCCTCTTGGGCATGAAAATGGCAAAAATAAAAAATATATATATTGAAAAGAATTAATTTGATTTTTTTTTTGTTAAAATGGTAATTAAAAAATGAAAACAAAACTGGAAAAATGTTTTTATTCAATGATATCTCTTTGCTTTATGATCCAACAGAAAATTTTGTACTAAAATGATCTAAAATTATGATTTGGATGTTGAAGATGAAAATATGTATTTCTTGAATTTTATCATAACAAGAAAGAAAGAAAAAAGCTCTAATCTTAGGGATAATTATCATTTTTGAACCAATTTTTATAGGTTTTGATCGTATCTATTATTTTTGAGACAATGCTTAGAATTATTCATAGTCTCTACCCAACTCATAAATAGAAATGCACTTTTGCGCACTCGAACCCATATCCTCCTACATTGACAATAATGTTCATGCCAATCGAAGTAAGACTCAATCGTCAAACCATGATAATTATTAGGGTAAAATACCAAAGTAGTCACTTTTGTTTTTCTCAGGTTACATTTTAATAACTTATATTTGAAATGTTACGTTTTAGTGACTTACGTTATTGTGTTGTAACATTAATGGTGTAACGGTAAGCTGACATGGCAGATTAAATCATCATTTCAAATAAAATTCTTAGATTAAATTATACAATTAGCCCCTATATATATATTTTTTAAGCAATTTAAATTTTTTCTTTTACGTTAAAAAAGATGAAGAAGGGAGAAAAATATAGGGAGAAGCAGAAGAGAATGAAAAGAAAAAAAAACAAGAAAAGTTAAAAAGAACATAAAAGAAAAAAAATGCTTAAAAAAATATGGGAACTAATTGTATAAGTTAACCTGAAATTTTTATTTGAACTGATTATTTAACGTGCCACTTTAACTTATCATTATACCGTTAATGACAATTAACAACTTAATGACTAAAATACGTCAACGTAAGTGACTAAAACGTAACATTTCAAACATAAATAATTAAAATGTAACATAAGTAAAATAAAAGTAACTATTTTAATAGTTTACCTTAATAATTAATACACATATTTTTAACTCAAAAAGTAAAAATTTAATTTTATATCATTAAGAAAGAGAAAAAAATATTTTTTCTTAAATTTTAAAATGATACTTCAATCTCACTTTTGAAAGTTAAGTATTAGGATAAAGGGAAACATAATAAATTTAATTAAGACACGATAAGATTTCATAACATGATTTACAGTAAAATAAAATAATTAAAATATGAAAAGATTACTAAATAAAAAATATTATTTCACATGAATGCGCCAAAATTTACGCAATTTAATTTATTACTGTCCATCAACGTATGTTAATAAGCTAAAGAAGATACGATATTTTCACCTACTAAAGGAAGAGAAGATAAGATAACTCATAAAAATCTCTTCTCACTTTCAACTATATATATATATTTTACTTTTCCACCCTCATTTTACTTTGCTAAAACCAAAGCTTAAAAAAAAAGGTAAGAGTATTTTATTTGCAAACTGCGGAAGTTGTAAGATTTGATCCAAGGACCTGAAACTCGACTGGAATTTTTTATTTGATTATTATAATATCTGTCCACCAATTATTATCATCGCTATTTGTCATCTTTAGAATCTGTCTTCAACAAAAAAATCGAAATTTGAAACTGAAGAAGCTTTTAAACAAAGTCTCGTGAAGTGGTTTGGAGGAGCAGGTGGGGCTATCAGATTTTCAGATTCAGCTTTGATTTCAATCCACTGAAATACCAGGTTTGTATAAATCTATGGTAATTTTAGCTTCCTTTTTTTTTTAATCATGAAGTTTTTGTTATTATTTTTGTTGCTTCGGAGGTTGTTTGGAATTCGTGAAATTTGACTATAGTTTTAGTTGTTTTGTTGAGGAATTGTGGAAACTTTGAAGCGATTTCATGAATGTTATGTTATATCATAGTTAATTTACTTAGAATTAAGACTGTCTTTAAGTTTTTTTTAATTAAATAAGAATTATATAAAAGAAAATGCCTTTTCATTGATTTTTTTAAAAATAAAGTTGAATCTAGATTGCTATACAGAAGCTAAAAGAATTGAAAGAAATTAATCAGTCTGTTTTCTTCTTCTTCTTCTTCTTTTTTTTTTTCAATTTTTGTTTTGTTATACATGTTTCAAGAGCCTCTAATACATTTTACTTAAACTTTTGCTTTGCTTTTCTTTTTTGTATTGATTTTAATTGTTTCGAAAAGAAATTTGTGTTTTTTTAAAAGTAAGAAATAACACTTTTTTTCTTGGTTTTGTATCGGTTAAAAATACCTGATATCACCTTTCTTGTAACAGGCTTCTTGTTAGCTCTATTTATTTTGTTTCTTGGTTAGTTTGCTCAAATCTTTTCTTAGTTTTCGAGTGCATTTATTAGTTTTGTGACATACAACATTTACTAACGTTTAGGCTTCTTTCTGTCATCTGGGGTAAGTGACTGTTATTGTAAGCTTTGTTGACTGCTCTTGGTTGACAGTCCACTGCTAGTTCCAATAGTTCAATCACTGGATAATTGGTGTAATGCAATATCTTCTCTGTTGTTAACTAGGATTTTGATGTTTAAAGTTTAAACTGTATCTGCATGCAAGGAAAAGGTCTGGGACCTTGATGAAGTCAGTTTACTTGTTTACTCTTGTGCATTAAAAAAAGAGAAGATGCTACCAAATTGGAAGAAGTCCCGCATTAGAATGACAGTCCAATCTTTAGCTAAAAGTGTGTCTTTGTTAATCGGAACATCTAGAAGTAAAGAGAGTGGCAATAGTATGCAGTAAAAGGGAACCATGGAGCATACTTTGGAGAAACGATATCCAGTCAATCCAAAAGATTACAAGTTATATGAAGAAATTGGAGAAGGTGTCAGTGCCACTGTGTACAGGGCTTTATGCATTCCACTTAATGAGATTGTTGCTATCAAGGTTCTTGATTTGGAAAAGTGCAATAGTGATCTGGTAAGTATGATCTTTCACAGTTTGTTGCTGAGAAGTCATGTTTACTTGTACCTTCTCTTATGAGTCTCAGCAACTCCGTCACATCAAGAGTTGGTGTCAACACATGATATCTGTTCATGAATGATGCAGGATGGCATCCGAAGAGAGGTACATACCATGAGCTTGATTGATCACCCAAATTTACTATGGGCACTTTGCTCGTTCACCACTGGTCACAGCCTTTGGATTGTGATGCCATACATGGCTGGGGGATCCTGCTTGCATATAATGAAATCCGCTTATCCAGAAGGTTTTGAAGAGCCTGTTATTGCTACTTTATTGCGTGAAGTCCTTAAAGCTCTTGTTTATCTTCATGCCCATGGGCACATTCACAGAGACGTGAAGGTTTTTAATTTCCCTTTCTTGTTTTATTTGTATGCCATGTATTTTCTTGTTTATTTATGCAACTAGTTTGTTTTCAGGGGCCAAGCTGATTAGTTATTGACTATCTCATCTGTAAGATATTGCTTCAGCTATATTTTGTAGCAATCACATGAAGAAACTTATGGTTCTTCTTATAATGTAATTAACTATATATGATAAATGCTGGAAATATAGCTTTGTTCCGCACACAAACTTTATACTAATATTCTCTTAGTCTAGTAGTTCAACATGACTTTTTCTTGTTTCTTTGGCAATATGCCAACAGCTTGCTGCCTGATATTTTGTCCTAGTTCCTTTTACCCTCATTTTGGGGATTTTTGTCTTTATTCTTATCTACATTCATGACTTATGTTTTCAGGCAGGGAATATCTTAATTGATTCTGATGGTGCTGTCAAGTTGGCAGACTTTGGAGTGTCAGCAAGCATGTTTGATGCTGGAGACAGACAGCGTTCCAGAAATACTTTCGTTGGAACTCCTTGCTGGTATTTGTTCCCTTGGCCTTCCAACCGTCTCAGGGTTTAGTTTATATCGGTACTTCTATCATGTAAATTCAATTTTTGAGAGTTGATAATGACTATAATGTGTCTCCTTATGGTTGCTCTATCTCAGGATGGCTCCAGAAGTTATGCAGCAATTGCATGGTTATGACTTCAAGTGAGTTGATTATCTCGCTGATACAGATATTTACTGTTCTTTTCATTTCATTTCCTTTCATTCTTTTGCTTTTATACCTTTTGAATCATTATGTTTCTTGTTCTTTCCCGTTTACAGAGCCGACATCTGGTCTTTTGGAATAACAGCACTCGAACTTGCTCATGGCCATGCCCCATTTTCCAAGTATCCACCGATGAAAGTAAGCTCTTAGTTTTCTGATACTTATATCAGTTTATTATTGTATTTATCTTGCTGTTGCCTTTATTTTTAGTTCTTGGTTTGATTGTTTACTCCCATTTTTGCTGCAGGTTTTGCTAATGACCTTGCAAAATGCTCCTCCTGGTCTAGATTATGAAAGGGACAAGAGGTTCTCAAAGGTTTGTGCTATTCTATTCTGTCTTACTGTCTGGTATCACTTGATGGTATCTACAGCCTCGTTCTAATAGTGTTATTATTCTCTAGTCTTTCAAGGAGATGGTAGCTGCTTGCTTGGTGAAAGACCCAAAGAAACGTCCGACTTCGGAGAAGCTTTTGAAGCACCAGTTCTTTAAAAATGCACGCTCTTATGATTATCTAGCTCGAACCATTCTTGATGGTTTTGCTTCATTAGGTGAACGGTTTAGGGTGCTAAAGGTCTCTTGCTTACTGTTTTTATTGAATTTGTGATCTCTGTTTAAGATGGGGAATAAATGCGACGCTCTGATCTGGTTTTTATGTCTCAGACAAAAGAAGCTGATCTTCTTGTAGAGAACAAGGCTCTCTATGAGGACAAGGAGCAATTATCACAGGTGAATAATGTAGCTCTTTTACATTTCTCAACAAAAAGTAGTGCTAGGTTCTTTCCTTCAAATCTTACTAGTAATTTTAGGTTGTGTTCTGAGTGATCCAATTGCTATCAATTCTATGGTTATCCCAGGTCTTAAAGTTTAGGAGAAACTATTGCAGCTAGTTTTTCTTTCACTAATGAATAACCATGGTATATAAAAAATTTATGATTACATGGTATCACTTTAAATATGAATCCTTTCACCTTGCAGAAAGAGTATATAAGAGGAATTAGTGCCTGGAATTTCAACCTGGAGGACTTGAAAAGTCAGGCTGCACTTGTAAGTAGTTTCAATTGTCCAGCTCAACTTATTATTTGTTCAGTGGTGTTAACCTGCATCTCTTGAGTCTTGGGCTTCCTACGGTTCTATCATTATGTTGTGCCCCTCCATCTTTTGCCGGTTGGTTTTAGGTTGGATGCGTAACATTATTTATGTGGATGTACTCCAAGACCTGCTCTATTATTTTTATCTCATCAGAAATGCTGACTGTTTTACTTGCAGATTCATGATTATGATGATGTGCCAAATGCAGAAGATCGAGATGGCAGCAGGAATCAAAGAAACAGCAATGGTGTTGTTGGATTATCACCAGAGAGTATGTCTTCTGAAATGGCTAGTAATTCCATTGCTTCAAGTAGCCAGGAGGTACCAGTAACCCCAAATTATTTCACTGTAATTGAACTTTCAGACCTACCGATTAAGCTGGTACTTCAAGATTAATATCCTCCTTTAACTTGTTTCAGGATGGGCTTAATGATCTTCATGATCTAAAGAGTTCCCTTGCTTCATTTCCCATTAAACCTCTTCAAGCACTCAAGTATGACATTTTTATGCTTGCTTGACTTTTTATTGCTAAGAATTCATTGTTATAACATATAGTAGGCTATCGTTATTCACATTTGTTATGTTCAAAGAGATTGTGAATTGTAGGTGTTTTTTTTTTAATGCAGAAAACAGTAAGTTCTCACAAGTTTAATCCTTCATCTTTTAAGTTATGTGGTTTTTAATAGTATCTTCTTTCTCTATTTTAAAAACATTTATCATATCTCTTCAACTAATTACTATTTTGGAGAAAGAAAGGTTGGCAGTCGAATTGTTTTTGGTAATTTAGCTTCTTTTTTTATTCATGCAACTATTTAATTGATTCAGAGGCTGTTTTGACATCGGTGAAGATGATGAGGATGTAAACAGTCCGAATATGAAAGGTGTTAACCAATCAGGAAATGAGCCATTTGTTATAAAGTCATCAAGAGCTATGGAGCAAGATGCTAGTAGAAACGAGGGTGAGAACTCCGGGCAAAGTAGCTCGTTACTTCATCAAGTCATTCCAGAGCACAAAAAGTTCTTGAGCGGTCCGCTAATACCTGATAATGCCTTCTCTCCTAAAAGGGTTACAGGAAATGGGGACAGGTAAGCTTCATTCCAAGCGAAGTTATCCCTAGCTGCAAAGTTGTTATCACCAAACATAATAAAATAACTGAAGTGACTTTTCTAAATATATATATAGGAAGATTGTTTTCCCATTATCAAGCTCTGATATGATGAGTTTCTATATTCTGTGGATTTCGAGTTGAAGAGAAGTCCTAGATGTATGATCTGCTACACATGACATAGGGACTGTCTTCTTGACTTGGTCGTTGACTCCGCTGTTCTGTAATTAAAAAGGAATATTGTTGCTTTTATCATTGCCGTTTACTTTAACTGGAAAAAGTGATTCATAAATCTATATTAAATTGGGTTTACCAAAAATGTTTTGAAGGGACTTTCCACAGCCCAAATTTCAATCTGAACACAACTACAGTGGTCCGTTGTTGTATCGCCAGAGGAGAGAAACAAATAGTCCTTCACCAGGTATTTCCTGGTTTTTTCTTCTATTTCTACTTAGAAGTGATGCTACTTGTTTGTACTCTATTGACCTCGGTTTGATTTCTTTGGCCCTTTATTCAGAGGATGCATCAGAGGGAGCAGTTGTTCGGCGGGGGCGCTTTAAAGTGACTTCAGCCGAAGTCAGTCCCAAGGTACATCTGCAATATAATGATATGTTTACCTCATCCATTCAAATAAACTTTGCAACCTATTGGGTACTGTCTTTTGATGTTATGCAATTACATGCATCTTTTTGCCGTTAGGAATTGCTGCATATATGGTGTGTCTATATTATATATTCCTGTTTGTTAAAATGTATTACTGTGAAAATTATCTGTAACGATAAATATCTGCATAGTTGGACACCATTTGTTAGGCATCATGTAAATGCTGCATCAACAGAATGACATATATCAATTTTTTTTCTTTCTTTTATTTTGAAAAAAAAATGACATACACATAATGCTGTCAACTATTACTTATGAACCCCACACCAAGTAAATTACACTTCTGCTAAAGGGCTATATTCTAAGTGATTCCACTGAATGCTTTGGTTTCATATCTTTTTGGTTTCTTTACATGTGGTTGTAATTGATTATGCATTTCATCTGCTTGATGCATCCATCCTAATTTCAAACGTATTTTTCGTGTTAGATGTCATTGCTCTATGTTAAGTTTATCCTCTAGTATCTGGATTGTTATCCATGAAAACATTTTGGCTTTTACTTCCTCATTGCAGCGTAAAAACTGTCATGTATGACTGTCTATATTATCTCATGTTTCACCGTTGAAGAATGATAAGAATTGAACTTATCAATTTATCTTTTAGGCAATGGCTTTGTAACCATTGCCATTATTTCCTCTCATTCAGGGACCTACAAACTGCATACCTAACCCGATTACTGGAAGTTCAACCAATCCAGCATCTCTAAACCTTTCACCTAGTGCTGTTCTCCCATCTCTACAATGCATTTTGCAACAGAACACCATACAAAGGGTACGATTGTTTTTGCATGTCCTATCTCATGTCATAGAGATTGCCAGTCTTGAAACAAGTTCTGTTTTTGATGATTGCCAACAGGAAGAAATTGTTAGACTGATCAAAAATTTGGAGCAAACTTCTGGTAAATTATTTGATGGACAGCTTTTCTGCTGCATGACCACAAGAAATTATTTGATGTTAAATTTGCCTTCTCTTCCTTGTACAGGTAAGCTTGGGGATTTTACAGAAGTGGGCATCAATGACCTTTTGCAGGTATCAATCCCAACTTCCCTGTAATCATATGACCTTCTTGATGGAATATTCCATGGTGTCAGTTACCCTTTCTATTTATGCTTTCTTTTAAGTGTTTCTGGTTTATCCCAATGTTGGATATCTCATGTTGAGACAAACTTTGTCATATAGGCCTATACTTCGTTAAAAGATTTTAGTGAATGATTTAACTAATTGTACATGCAGTTAGCGCACTCTTCTTCGAGGGAGAAAGAACTGCAATTTCGGGTGCTTCAACTGCAACAGAGGTAAGAGGTGAAACTCAAAACGGTGCAGACTTCCTTTCTTTATCAAGTACATTTTACTGAAACTTTATTTATGTTGTCAGTATCGGGAACCTAGTTGAGGAATTGCAGAGACAGAAAATGAAGAACGCTCAGGTTTGTGCCTTATTATTGAATATATATTTGTGCATTATTCTTGAATTCTGAGGGTATTGATATTTCATGCATCTATGTTGGAACAACTCTTCATTTTTCTTAGACTACTCAGATCGAATACATGTTTAGAGACATAGCCATACCATACATGCACACATTGTGTCCGAAGGGGGCTGCCAAAATAATACCACTTGCTCCCCAAGAGACTCAAACTCGAGTGGGGTTCTATGGGGTGAACTCCCCTTGGTCAACAAGCCAATCACAGGAGTTCACAATCACTTGTTTTGCTTGCAAATTAGATTTGTTCTTTTTTGTCCATTGTCTGAAAACCAAGTTAATTTTACGTTGTGGTGTGACCTTGCAGTTAGAGAAACAACTAAATGCATTGGCCAACAACAAAGAGTGAAGGTGAAACAATGGTGAAGATGTTTGATACTTAAATTGCCAGATAATTTCTTCATCGATGTTAGGGTTCATATATTTTTTTCTTTAGGTAAATAGAAGTGTATTTGTTTGTGTTTTTTTTTTCCCCTTAGTGTACACCATATCCATGGCAGTCTCTTAAGCTGGAACTCGTGCAAATTTTGAGATGCCATTGCTTGGATCTCAGTTGACTTTATTGTATTTATTGACACCATATTGTAATATAATTACAATCTTTCTCTCTCTCTCTGATATATATGCACACACTTTGCACACACATATATTTGTGCTAGAGATGAATGATTTTAAAGAAAAGCTTATTGGTTTAATATTAGATTAACAGTTTGAAGGTAATCTCAGTTAACTGTGGGCTTAACATGTGTTGTTGAGTCTATTTGTGTATATAACCTAATTTTTAAGCTAAGCAAATGAATGTTCAATTCAAAATTTGATAAAATGTTATCTTTAAATTTTGATGGTGATTAAGATTTAAGAAAAAAGTTCTTTGAAATTACTCAATTTCGTTTATTTAATAAAAAAATAACTTGATAAAAAGATATATCAAGGGTAGGGGCAAGGGAGGCTTAAATCTAATCTAAGATTTGATGGTAATAAAGATTTAGAATTTTTTATTGAAACAAGGATTTTGAAAATGGCTGAATAAAACTTACTTTTAAAAGTTGAAAACCAAAAAATTAAAATGAGTCAAATTAAAAATCAAAGTTTAAATTTTAGTTTGATTAGCATTGGTATTATTGTTAGTGTAAGGGTTCGTGGATTCAAGTGCGCCGAAATGTATTATTCTCCTATTTAAAGGTTGAAAAGAGGTTATGCATTGTATCAAAAATAGTAGATATATAAGAACTTATATTGAGATTAATATTCAAAAAAAAAATCAAAGTTTTTGTTGTATAGCTAAAAAATTAATTTAACTTTTTAAAAATACATACTTTTTGAGAAGGTTAAAATTTACTATCGATTTTACTCTTCACAAATTTAGAACTTAAACTCTATACTTTTATTTTTATGAATTAAGTCCTTTTTAATTTTCAAATTTTAAATTTAACTATTAAATGTGTTAAATTTATTAGTATGACATTTTAAAGAAAAATAGAATACAAAATTTGTTGTCAATGATTCACGTTTAAGGGTCTTTAACGTGTCAGACAATTTTTATGGCTAATCAATGTAGAATGTTTAAAAAGAAGTGTTGCATGGGATCCAACTTGTCCGGCTTAAGGTTGCGAGTTAGAAATGATATTGCACGTTTTACGTGACTGAGTTTGCATAGGCTATTAGATTTCGGGTCTTACTTGCTCATTGCGTGGCCGGCTTTCCTGCATCGAGGTCTACTGATTGGATAGTTGGCAACATTCGAATTTGCCTTAACATTGTGACGCCTGGTTTGGAATGGGGCTTACTCTTTGGTATGTTGGCTTGGTGTCTATGGCATACTCGTGACAAATTGGTTTTTACTGAAGAGAACGTGTTGCCTGAGGAAATTATTTCTTATTGTCGTGCTTTGTCCACAGATGTTTTGAATGCAGACCAATATACGTATGTTGGTGCTGACAGTTTGGGTTTGAATGCTCACTTGCTAGCTCCAGATATTGGATGGGTTAAGCTCAATTGTGATGGAGTGATATACACGATTTCGAATGAAGCATCTCGTACTGGATCACCGTGGGGTAACTAGTTTGGGGATGAGCACGATGCTGCAAGCGAAATTACATGCTATTAGAGAGGGGCTGCTGGTTGCCTGATCTGCTGGTTTTCGACAGGTCATTGTTGAGACTGATTGTGCCCATTATAACATGTATCAATTCTTCTCTGAAAGCTTCAATTGCGTTGGGGGTGATTAGTAGTATAGGGGAGCTGTGCAATCGACAATAAAACATACAATTTAGACAGGTCTGACGGGAGGCAGACTGTGCTACAGATTAATATGGCCAATTTTTTCAGTCATTGTAAGGTATGAAGCTGAGCTGACAAGTTGTCCACACAAGAAGATGTATATTACCCTTCTTAATAATTTAAAAAAAAAAATTAAAAATCGAATAGTATTAAAAACTAAAAAAGAAAATCCCAGTGCAAAAGAAACCCCAAAAAAGGAAATTGAGAGAATTCAAAAGAATCAGAGAGTTTGCTACCTCTGCTCAAAGAAAAGCTTTTCTCATATAAGGGGTGTCAGAAATTATAAAAAAGCACTCTTCATCATTGCCTTCGTATCATTAATTTCTTTCTCTTTTGTTTACCTTAAATGAAAAAAAAATAACAAAGAAAAAGGCAGTGGACCGTCAATGAGTGATTTAGGGTACCTTTGGTTCATTATAAGGAATGACTGTTGTTTGAGTGTTTTTGAGGTAAGAATTTAGTGAGTGTAAGATAGAGTTTTTCAAGCACCGAATAAAAGGAGAGAGTATAGAAATCAACAAATTTCTTTGCATAAGCCCGGAATGGAATACACCTATAATAGGGTATTTTATTGAATCAAACAGTTATTTGTATGGGCCTACAGAATAGATTTGTAATGGTTATTACATTGAAAGAAACATTACCTTAGGGTTTTAAGTTTTAACATTTTGATCTGAGAAGAATTTGGGGATGAAATTTGTAAGTTTTTTTAATGGGCTTTTTGGATTTTTTTTGTTCAGAATGGGCTTTTGGGTTGGAAGATACTTTTATAATATTTTTTTAGACAAAGTTGTTTGGTAAACTATACTATTAGTTACTAAATTATAGGTAAATATTTTATTTTGGTCACTTAATTAAAAAATTAAAAATGTTATCATTAAATTATTCAAAAATTTTATTTCAAGTCACTGAACTGTTAAAATCGATGTTATGTTTTTCTATATTTGCATTGTCTGCACCAATCGAAAGCTCTTTCTTCTATATTTTACAATTATTTTTTTTTATGAAACAACTTAAATCTGTGAACTAAAATTCAAATAATTTTTTCTTCAATTTCCGACACTGATCGTCATATTGACTTAGATCATCACTTGGAGCTTGATGGCGAAACTTAAAAAAAAAAAAAAAACTTAATAGTCCAATGACTTAAATGAAATTTGAATAGTTCAGTGACTAAATTGTAACTTTTTTTTAGTTAAGTTACCAAAATAAAAATTTACTCTTAATTTAGTGACTAATGGTGCAATTTACCCAAAAATAAATTAATGGGAAAGTGGCTAGAAAATTATGAAACCGTAAAATTGAGTTTCAAGAAATATATTTTCAAAGTGCTTTGCTTTCAATTTTTGTATACTGAATTGTCGATAGTTTTGGGTATTTCAGATGTGTTGTTTAAGATGATTTTAATGCTGAAAAATTATGTCTATGGGACAAAAAATCAAAACGTTACTTAAAACTGCTATGATCATCCAGTAGAGTTATGATGAGGAATCTGGTGTTTCCGCATGATGCTGGATTTTATGGAGTTTCTTTGGGGGAAAAAGGTTAGAAAAGTGTTTTTGCAACGTTGACTTTTGTCTTCAAAGGAGCAAAATGGAAAAATGTCCTAGAGAAAGAAAACAAACAATGAAAGTAGAAATAGAAAACCATAGCCAAAACACTTCTCCCCCAAACAAACTCTCTAAACCAGTTAGCTAGCATCATCCGAAGACACCAGATTCTCCATCTACGCTTGAGGAATTGAGCGATCCTCCTCGTGATTTCTACATGCATCCGCCGTCCCGGTTCAAATTTGTGAACCTCACGTACCATTAGTTTAAAATTATGATAAAAGAATTATTATTTTTGGTATTTTTTATGTTCATTTTATGGTCCATATTTAAGGTTCGTAGTTGTCCCTCCCAATAATGTCGTCTTTAAAGCTTGAATATGAATTCTCTCCTCGAAAGTGCAATATACCTCACCATTACACCTAACTTTAAATACACTTTTAAGTAATTTGTCACGTTAGCCTCACTATTTACTTTAACTTAAACCATTACATTTAAATTTTATTTAAATGCAATGGATACAATAAACATGTTACATCACTTAAATTAATCACAACAAATTTTAAATGAATGCGCATCATTTAATTAAGCCCACCTTATAAAATAATTATTAAATAATATTTTAATATATTCTACACTAGATTTGATCATGGGTTGGATCGATATAAAATTTTAAGTCTATTTTTCAAGCTTGGATTCGGCTCGAAAAATGACCCTAAAAAACTTAGCTCAAAATTTTGTCCAAGCTTGAACTAGATGAAAAATGCTAAATTCGAGCTTGATATGACCTGCCCATATTTAAAAAAAAAGTAAGATTATTATTTTTATATAAAACAAATTTAAAAAATATAATATATCTAATATATTAAAATAAATATTTCTCAACAAATTGAAAATACATTAACAATGTTTTGTTACTTAAATAACACCAAGATAGTTGCAACTTAGCAACTAAATGCCTCTAAAATAGTATCAAAATTAACAATGAAGCAATAGTTATATAATATTTAAACAATAACAACAAAATAGTAACTTTATATAATAAATAAAATAACAACAAAATAACAACGAAATAATAACAAAATAAAAGAGTTAAACTGATTCGAGTTAAATCGAGTCAAGCCTAAGTCAAAAATCTCATTTAAAGCTAGGCACATCTAAAAATCAAAACATTATTTTTTAGATATATTTTTACTTCAATCCTCCGAGGCTTAGAGCCCGAGCAATTCACCCGACCATCATAACTTGTACTCCACCTGCCCTGGCCAATTCCCCTAAAAGCAAAAAGTAATAACTGTTAGAAGTGGGGAAAGAGCTTAAAATAAAGAAGAGTGAAAAAAGTGGGACAATTCCCTATATTTGCTGTCATCGGGACTTATCAAATTCTTCTATTTTACGCTTTCCCCACTATTACTCAATAATTCAAGGATCTAAGACCCTTATTATTATATAATTACAGTAATTAAATATAATACGTCCAAAAAATAAGTAATTATTATAAATACATTAAAGTACCAATTTTTTATATAATACGAATTATATTTTTTTAACTAATATTAGATTGTCAAAATCTATATTAACATAAAATATTTTTAATATATGTCAGAAGAAAAATAAACAAACACAATATAATTATATAACCGAATCATTTGATTATATATTAACTTGTTTATTCTTGTAACACATGTTAAATGCATTGATTTAATCATGTAACTGTCTTTCTTCTAATAAAAAAAGAAGAAGAAAAAACCCCATCCGATCATAACGCATATATCCATTGAATACATTATAGTTTCATTATTGCTTATTTCCAATATTTCTTTCACTATTTTCTAGAAAGAGTTTTTAGAGCATGAATATATTAGAGATAATATTTCGAAATCTGGAAATAATATTATTAAAAAAATGATAATTACGAATTTTAAAAATAAGTTTAAAAAAATATCAATAAAAATATAATATATGAGATAGAGACAATTTAATTTGCCTTTTATTTGTTAAATGGATAATTTTTTTTCATCCTTCTTAAAATTAACTATTCCTTTTTAATCCTTTTAAAAATATCTGAAATTCAGGAGAGAGAGAGAGAGAGAGAGAGAGAGAGAGAGAGAGAGAGAGAGAGAGAGAGTGGAGCTCTGATTCTCATGTTGAGGAAATGCTAGAAAACCAAAGGAGCTTAAAGGCTCATTCTGATTTTGAGATCACATCAAAAGCTTTTCTTTTAAAAGAAAATTCGTCACCATTATTTCCCCTCGAAAGCTAAAAACAGGAGCAGCTAATCCAACCGAAGGTAAGTTCATGTTTTTGTTTTTACTTAAATCTATATTTCATCATGAAATCAATCATAATGCATAAAAAAAAAATTCTCAAGTGTGATTTGTATCTTATTAGATTTTTCATTTTATAAATTAAAATTTTCGATCAAATTTGATTATATTTAACTTGGTATATTATATGTAAATGTTAATTAGATACTCAATTATACTCTATATCTTGAAATTTAACTTTTTGAATACTATTTCAGTTTTTTTTTTATTTACAAAAATTATTATTTTTGCTTTTACAAATAAATGTGCTTGGTAAACTACGGTTCCTTCTAACACTTATAATAATTATTTTAAAATTTTAATGTTATTTTCTTTTCTCTTTTTTTTTATTAAAAAAATTTGCGAGTTTTGTAAACGATTCATCTTTCTTTTTTTATGAGCTTAAATAAACAATAAAAATACAATAATTTTAGGGGGGAAATTGTTAATAAGCATGTAGTGACATGGATTAAAAATGATAAATATAGAAAGAAAAGTTGATACCTGCATTATTCTTTTCGAGTTCAATGAGAATATATTTCTAAAATAATTATTAAATAATTCTTAGCTGGATTTTATAGAGACCATGTATGTTTTTCTTCTGTCTTTTAAATTTCCTTTTTCATTGATAAAACATTAAACAAATGTTGGCATTTCAAAAAAAAAGAAACAGTAAAAATATTAAATATATTTGATTTTAGTTTATTTTTAAGAGTTACAAAATAATTTCAGTATATCACAAACATTATTACTTTGTTTGTTTTATGATTTTTAATTTTTTTTAAAAAAAAGTTAAGAAAATGAAGAATAATTTTGTGAATTTGATTAATTAATCCTATAACATTAATTAAAGATAAATAAAATAACATTAAAGTGAAGACTGTCACATTTAGGTGTATTTGATAAATTATTAAAGTTTTTCATTTTATTGAAAATAATTTTTTTAACATTTAATATTTTAAATATATTTGATAATTATTTTAATTTTTATTTAATATAATATTTTCAACAATAAAATAGGTAAGTAGGTAGCTATTTAAGTAAAAAATATTAAATTGATTTTATTTTATTAAAAAATAAAATAAAATATATTTTTTAAAAAATGAGATATTCAAATTATCATATTTATTTTTCATCCAAAACTATTCAAAATAATCTAAAATATTATATTAGTAAGATTAAAATTTAGAACTAAATATTTTTTTAATTTACCAATCGATTTTTCAAAATAAATTTAGCACTTATAAAATTTAGTACTTAATTTTTTAGCACTTAAATTTTCAGTTTATCAAACACCCTAATATACTATTTATGTTAAATTATAAAAATAAATAATATATTAATAATATTTTTCTTAAATATCATCATAAATAATGTTCAATGTTCTAATATATATGTCGTCGTCGTATCATGAGTAGACCTGCTCATGGGTTGAGCTACCTGCCCAAATCCAAAGGCCCGTTTGGAAAATGGGTTTAGTAAAATTTTAAGCTTTTTTTCTATATAAGTCAGGCTTTGAGTAAAATTTATTGGCTCAAGCTCGGCTCGAATATTATGTTATAAAACAATACTATATTAATTATATATGTTAAATAATAATTATATATATTTATATTTATATTAAATCACTCACCTAATAACAATTAAACTCATTACGGAAAATCTAAAAAAAATAAGACAACTAAATAACTCAACTCAAAATATTAAATATTATTTTAATACAATAAAATATTTATATATTTATTTTGTGTTTTTTAATACAATAAAAAAAATTATTATAATTATGGTATTGTTTTTAATATAAATACTGATAAAAAATTTGTTTTACCATTCTTTTAGTGCATTTTTTAAATTTAAATTTAAATAAAATTTAATATTAAAAATTAAATATGGACAGGCCAAATCTAAATTTCCTTTTTTTTAAAATTAAGTCTGAATTTGAAAAAAAAAAATCCAATTTTTGTTTATATTATTTCTATAACTTATCAACAATTTTCAGATTTTGGTATCACAGCATTGATGGGATCAAAGTTAAAAAAAATAATAAAAAAATGCTTTATTCCAATATGGAATAATGGAAAGTATCGATGTTGTGGGTCTAGTGACACGGAAGTTTGTGTACTTTAAGTGAAGCTTTTAAGTTTTGTTGATAGAAAATATAAGGTTGATAGTTAAATTTATCCAATAATAAATTTAATTATAATTTAATGTGAATTATTGAAGATTTAAAACTCTAATATGTATAGTGTTCGTAAATAAATAAAATTTATTTTTTATTTAATGTCATGTACTAATCACTTAATGTGGTAATATAGTACATTAGTATCACACAATTATCTTATTTAAAGTGATTAAATTAAAAATAAAATAAAATAATTAAAATTAAACAGAGTTTATTTTTAAAGTGATCAGGGAGGTAATTTTACCCTTAACTAAAATAGGTACGCCGAAAGAGAGACATTTGCTTATTTATTTATGTAATTTATTACGATAGTTATCAGTAGTAATAATAGGAAATGGAAAGAAAAATATTATTGAACGGGGTATTACTGTCTCCGGTGTCTCGTCTCAGTCACATTTCCATTTTCAAGCACCCCACGCCTTCCTTCTTTTTTCCTTAATTTTTTTCTTTAATTTTCTTGTTCGTGTTACATATTTTTTAAATTATTTTTTCGTTAATAGTATTATATCTACCATTTTTACTATTTAAGCTAAAAAAGCTTTAAATCACAAGACAAACTTGGTTACAAGGAAATTTTATTTAAAAAAAAAAAAGGAAATAAGTTGGCATTTTATTGTAATTTAAGAAACTTTCCATTGTTGTTAACCTGCTAAAAACAGGGAGGTTTAGGTAATCTCAGAAAATTTTACAAAAATTGCATATCAAACTTCCACGCGTCCAATCCAAATTCTCACACACTCTCTATCTATGTCAAACCTTCATTGGTTCTTCATCCTCACCCCCCACTTCTGCGCGTGAGGTTTCCGGTTATCTACAGGTGTTGCTGAATTATTACAGAGATAAAAATGCATGTAAGAAGGGGGGAGGGGACTCAGTTCACTGCACATATAACTTTATAGCATTTTTTTAAAAAATGAAGCTCAAAAAACTTTCATCTCAACATTGTACAGATTATATTCAATGCGTGAGATTTTAGAGAGAGAGAGAGAAAGAGAGAAATGATTGAAGAAATTCAAATGGAGGGGAATTCACATAAAGGAAAAGGAAGATCTGCAAGGAAAAAGAAGAACGCCATTGATGAAGGAGAAAAAGAAGGTGGGGATTTGATGGAGTGTTCAGGCAAGTATTGTGGATCATGCACCGCTGGTGTAATCGCCGATTGTGTCGCAATCTGTTGTTGCCCTTGTGCTTTGCTCAACTTTTTGACACTTGCATTGATTAAGCTACCGTGGAAAATGGGGAGGAGGTGTTTGGGGTTCGGGAAAATGAAGAGAAAACGCAAGAAAAATAGTGGTACTGTTAATGAAGGTGACGAGAATTTCAGAGGGAGGGTAAGGGTAGAACAGGAAATCTGGGAATTTCCAGCAGGATTTGAAGAAGAAGAAGAAGAAATGGGGAAATTTGGTGCCAGATTTGAAGCCGAGAGTGTTTGGTTAGAGCTGTATCAGATTGGCCATTGGGGTTTTGGGAGGGTTTCTTTCACTGGTATTTAATCTTTTTCTTTGTTTAAAAAAAATAAAAATATATGTAAATTTGTACTTAGGATTTTGTAAAGTTTGAAAGTTTTCAGAATTATTTTCTCGGAAAAAAAGAGGGTATTTTAGTTTAGGGTGGGAAAATTAACATCAGAATTTAGCTGGGATTTTCTCCCTTGATTAGATTAATACATGATAATTTGTAAGAAATTCGTATGAAAAAACATTATATATATAGTAGTTTTTATAATTTCTCCTGCATTTGTGGTTGTTTGAATTGGAGTTAATACTAAAAACTTGTAATATTAGGATTTTTGACTTTTAAGCTCAAGGATTTATGTTTGAGTTGGAGTAAATATTAATTTTTATTTTACAAATCATGAGCTACGCTCTGATTATTGAAAACATTATGTAGCACGAAATCTAGCATGCATAATCTCAATTTTATCACATGATAGAGGTTCTCAATCCTCGAAGGTCGGTTCTCGTGAAACTAAAAACCTGTTATCTAAAGGTGTATTAATTGTTGGATTACACGCGAAGCGCCCCAACAGGCAACAGATGGATAGGTTGAGTTGATCAATTGTGGTGGAACCCATTATGAAGGGAGTAGGCGACCTTTAACTGCTTGATTTCATGCGAAGCACCCCAACAAGTGGGTAGGCCAAGTGGACCATTTGTGATAGAGGAGCCCATGATGAAGGAAGTAGACAATGTGGATTAATCCTATTAGATATATCTTTTAGGAGTGGAAAGTGATTGGGTGGGAAGACTGTCACGTCTAACGCTCTAAAAAAATAGACATGGTACGTTGATCCGACATCGGAAAGAATATAGAAATTCTTGGGGTATAAGCCCATCCTATGAGGCAACATCCTTGCGAGGCCCGTGATACAATCTTAACCATAAAAGTTGATGTTGAGTTAGTCCATCTAAATACAATTTTCATCCAATCACCCTTGTAGTATTGCAGTCTCGAAAGTGCATGTAAATTTCAAATTTACCCCCACATAGCCTCCATGGTGTATTGTAGCCGAAGCAAATCTTCAGCTCGTTGCTGGCACTTGACTCCTATTATTTGTACTCGAAATATTATAAGTTAATTTTAATTTTTTATTATTTAAAAATTATATAAAAGTATAAAAAAATAAAAAATCACTAAAATAATAATAGTAGTAATTTAATAAAAATATATTAATCATTTTTTTATCGAATTAGTATCTGATTAACTCGTAATACCAATTTAATCAAGATCTTATTAATAGTATAAATATTAGTAACTTACACGTGACACTTGTCACAAAATTAAAATGACACATTACATTGTTACTTAAAATGTTTGTATATATTATTGTATAATATACATGAAATTTATACCTTATAAAAATAAACTTTCAACAATAATTCTTTTTAAAATTTTATATATTTTAAAGTTTTTAATTGGTTATAAGCTCCATGTTATCAAGTAACACGAGCAAATAAATATCTATGAGTAAATAAATATCTATAAACAAATATTTGTTAAGCTTAGTATATAGAATGACCTCAGAATTTAGTCATTGAATATTTTTGAAATCAAATTAGTTTTTAAAGTTAAAATTTATTGAACAATTGAATCTCTACAAACAGACAATTAACATCTTTCGTTTTAGATAAATTAAGTGAAGTGGTCAAATTAGAATGTGACATGTGGACAAAATAGGTACCTTCCACTTTAATAATTCTAAAACATTCTAAAAAAAAACTTAAAAATTTCAGAAAAAATATAAGAAATATATATTATAAAATTTAAAAAATTAATATATATAATTCAAAAATAAAAATAAGAAATTAGCGAATATTTTAAAAAAGAGAAAATATTAAAAAATAAAAATAAAAATATAGTTGAATATAAAAAAATAAAAAATTATCGATGTTGATTAGTAACGATCGAATGCCAGCCATTTGTTTGAATTTTTATAATATTTTTCCCCTTTTCCAAAATTTTGAAATCTAAACTATTTTTTTTATTTTTCGAATTTTATTCATATTCAATTTTTGAATTTCTATAATATATTTTTAAAAATATTTATTTTTAAAAAATTTAAATTAATTAAGGAAAAAGATTAGGGCAAAACCAAATTTCTTTTTTAAAAAGTTAAAATTAAATTATAATTTTGTCGATAATAAAAATATAATTTTATTGTTTTAATAATTTATATATTTATTAAGCGAATTTATTAGTTGGACGTGTCACATATTTTGACACTGTTAAAGAACCTAAATTTGATCGGGGTTGGGTCGAACCGAATCTTGACGTGAATTTTCTTTTTAATAAATCTAAATCATGGATTAAGGTTTAAGGCATAAGAAAAAGACTACAAATGTAGTGCTGCTTCCTATCTCCTTCGGTCTTTCTTTCGTAGAAAACACTGCAAAAGTATAGAATAGAAAAACTAAAAAATAGCAAAAAGTAAAAAAAATAAAAAAAATAAAAATCTTATTTGTTCTCGAAAGTGCGATCCTCGTTCATCTTCTTCGAACCGGCGCCGTCAGGTACTTCGATTGCCATAAATGCTCTCTTCATTTTATCATATCTGATTTTTATTTTTGTGGTTTTAATTTGTTCTCTCGATCCCTTGATAAAAGAAGGGGTGGGAATTAGGGTTCTAAGTTATCGTTTACCAACTTTCCCAATTTTAGGGTTAGGGTTTTGATTCCTTATTAGCAGAATATGATGGAGAATTTTTTTCACGTTGTTCTTGAACCTGAGTTTGATTGAATGCGAATGTAGAGTTTTTGGGTAGTTAGTTTATTCTCGATTTTAATGTTTTTGTTTCAAATTAAAATAAATAAATAAAATATAATGACCAAATTCAATAAAAATGTAATATTAAGTTATTGTATAATGCAAATTGACTTGTAACTCATAAGATATTATAATAAAAATTTATAACATTCAAATTTGTCAGAAGATGGAAAAGAACTCGATCATGATGCTAAAATGTAATAACTTAATGTCGGAGTTGAAAGTTTCACTAGTCTATCGAGATAGGATACAATTACTGATATTATCGCGACTGAGCAATCAAAGTAGTGAAAATGGCTTTGTCTTAGGCTCTAAGTGGTGAGAATTGACAAAATTTTTAGAGAAGTGACAATTATAATCAAGATCTTCATATATAAAAACCACATAATTAATCAACATTGCTTGGATTTAAATGTCTCATACATGCATATATTTAAAAATTCTCCAATTTCCTTGTGTCTGGATGGTCTTAACACTATCATATCCTTTTGCCTGTTTTTTGAGATGCATCAGTCACCGATGCTTAAAAATGAAGAGTCAACGCAACTTAAAGAGTAAAGTCAAATAAATGAACAAGACAACATTATAAATTCAACATAAATTTGAATCAAAGTCACTTGAACACAAAATTTCATGATTTCAAGGTCTTCTTTTTCCTTTCTTTTTGTCATTAACACAGAATGCCATTGGCAAGGACAAACTATAAAAGCATAGGAGAAAATGATTAGTCAGTGTCCACGATTTTAGCTGTGTTTGGTAGCTGGTTCTAGTGTTTCAAGCAAAAGAAAAACTGAAACATTTTCCTACACTTTTAACCTCCAGAGAAATGGTTCTCTTTAACGAAGCAAAAGCAGAACAGAGTGTTTTGCTAAACTGTTCAGCCATAAGAGAAATGGTTCTAGTTATTGAAACAAAAGCAGGACTGACACTGAACATTTTGCTTGACTGATTAGCTGCCTGATAATAAGGGTCTAGTTTTTACCTATTTATAAAGAACGAAAATAATCTCATAAATGAACTGACTTTTCCATCTCTCACTTATTATCCATTCATGGAATCATAAAGCCATTTTTTAAGAATTGGAATGGACAAGGAGAAATTCATGAATGATCCTAGTGCTGTAATCTAGGATCAGGAGATGTGAATGATGTTTCTTTACAGATATCATTTTTGATACATTGACATACAAATTTTCAACTTCACAAGCGGGTCACATGCTTTCTTCTTTTTAGTTTTTATTTTCTTAATATATGTTTCTTAGATAGGCTAATTTTTTTTCTTGGTCACAAATTAACAATATCTATTTTTTTTACCCAATAATATTTATAGGTATGTTTGGGGTTTTCTCTTTTTTTTTTTTTTTTAAAAAATTTAATGGATGTATTAATTCACTTTTTTTTTGTATTATATTTAACAAACTCCATTTTCTATGCACTCTTGGAGTTTTAAATTTCTATTAACAGGAATAAGAATCTAACATATGTTCTCTTTGTTATATTAATTATTTTAATATTTTTTTATTATTCCTTACAGAAATGTGTTATTTTGCTAAATTTACTAGTGAAAATGTACCATGTATCGGAGATAATTCTATTTAAACAGTATAAAAACTGGATTAATTCAACCCTTAAAAAAGAGAAAAAATCCAAAACCAAAACCAAATAATTGAAGAACTTCTTAATGAATGCATTGCAGTTCTTGGAAGAGCAAATAATGGATTTAACATCCTCATCTTCTTCATCTCCCCAAAATTCCAGCAAAGATTTCGTCAATCTGATTAATCACCCTCAAAATGAAGATATTCACAATCAAGGCTCTGGGTTTAGTTCTGGTAATAACGGGATTAATAACAAAGAAGAGATCCTTCCCAGCTATGATTTCCAGCCGCTCCGACCTGTTTCAGCTAGCCTTGATACCCTGGGAGTTAATAATAATTCCAGGTCTTGCAGTTCAATTGATGCTAAAATTAAGGTAATCTTTAACCTCCTATTTTTTCTACTTTTTTGTTATTTAAAGTTTGGGTTTTCCGAGGTATTGATTTTTTAGTTTTATTTTGTGTTATTGTTTGATCAATAGATATATATGTATATTTTCAAATTGATTCAATTAAAGTTGCTTGTAAACTTTTTTTTCCTTCAATTTTTTTAGTTTTGGGGGATTATTTTATAAAATGTAGTTTGAGTAATGATCTTATGTATCTGGTGAAAATTTGTTTAGAAGTTAACCTTACTATGTACTACTTGGAGTATTTTTATAATTTTTGGGATTTATTCAATGAAATGTATTTTGATTAATAATCTTCTGGGTTTGGAATTAATTTTTGACAGTTAACCTTACTACATGTGAGTTTTTTGAGATTGCTATTTTTTTGGTTAATGACTTTTTCTTTTTCGTTATGGTTAGATTAGTAAACTTTTATTGGTATCAACTTAATTTCTTAGTAGTTAAGAGATACAGTTGGGTTTCTTCTACAGCATTATTGTTTACCTGTCTTTTTCCTTGCTTTGGGCAGAAGTATGGTTCTCTTGACTCTATTGAACCTGTAAAAGACATTTTAGAAAAGGACCAAAAAGGCTTTGACACATCTTTAGTGGCTGCAATTGATCGAACCATGAAGAAACATACTGATAATTTGATGCACATGTTAGAAGGTGTTGGTGACCGACTTACACAGCTGGAGAGTAGAACCAGTAACCTTGAGACTTCTGTGGATGATTTAAAGATGTCTGTAGGAAACAATCATGGAAGCATTGATGGGAAAATGAGACAGCTGGAGAACATTTTAAAAGAGGTATTTTCTTTTTTCTGGAAAAGTAAAAGAGATGTTTTCTTAAACAATCTTATGGTATTTGGTTTTGTTGTGGCTGCCATTGGTATGTAACGGAAGAATTAGATGTAAATTGTTTAACTTGTTAGCTCAAGTCGCACAGCTGTGATTGATGATGATTTTAAGAGCTGTCAGAAATAGATCTACATAGTGAATTTTGTTAGCTCAAGTGGCCGTTATTGACTTAGCTGTCAAATAAGTAAATTGCATAGGTATCCTTGATATATTATATGAAGTTGTCACACCATCTAAACACTTGATTTTGTGTTATGTTCTTGGTCTCTTTAAATTGGAACCTGATTGTCTATATCTCTCTATGTCTTCATCCATTATCAAGAAATCATATCTAGATTCCAAAGCTAAGGTGGATTTCTCGACCACTTTCACTAAATCCTAGGGATATGTTATTCACCAGCAAGATCTTCTTGTGACTCCGTAGAAAATATATCTGTCTGATTATTCATGGCACTTAAGAAACTTGCTAAGAGGAGTAATTTGATAACTGGTTTGAGTGATTATTTCTTTTTTTGACCAACCATGTGCAGGTGCAAACAGAGGTGCATGTTGTAAAAGAAAAGCAGGAGAGTGTTGAAGCTCTTTTACAGCATGCAAAGCTGCAGGAGACCAAGATGGACCAGCCATCAGAAACTCATAACACTGCACATATAGGTTCCATGCAACAAGCTGCATCTGCTCCTTTTCAATCTCATCAACAGCTTCCATTGGCTGCCTCTTTTCCGCAATCGCTTTCTTCCGTTCCTCCTCCTCCGCCTCCTACTGTTCCTCCTCCAGCTCTTCCCCAGCAAAATTTGCCACCTCCAGTCCAGCATCCAGACCAATTCCCTCAGAGCCAAGTTCCTTCTGTCGCTCAACGAGATGCTTACTATACTCCCCCTGCCCAAACTCAGGAGATTCCAAGTCAGCAATTCCCGATGCCTCCTACTCAGCAAGTTCCTTCTGTCCCTCAGCGAGATGCTTACTATCCACCGCCTGGCCAAACTCAGGAGGCTCCAAGTCAACACTTCCCAATGCCTCCTACACAGCAGCAACAGCCCCCTCCTGCAGCACCGACTCATCAGCCATATCAACCGGCCCCTCCACTGCAGTACTCTCTACCACCACAGCCCCTTCAACCTTCCATGGGTCACCATCCTGACGAGGCAGCTTATGTTCCTTCTCAGACCTATCCACCAGACCTGCGCCAGCCACCCTCTCAGCAACCCAGTGGCCCTCCTTCCTCCCAACAGTATTTTGGGACTCCACCTCAAATGCATGAGCCACCATCCAGAAGGCCTGGTCCAGGATTCTCTACTGGATATGTCCCACAATCTGGGCCTAGTGAACAATATGCTTATGGTGGATCACCTCCACAGTATGGCAATGCCTCCCCAATGAAATTGCAGCAGCTCCCCTCTTCTACCGGAAGTGGTTATCCGCAGCTTCCGACAGCTAGGGTACTACCACATGCATTACCTCCTGTATCTGGGGGTGGTGGTGAATCAGCTCCGTCTGGACCTGGAAACAGGGTTCCCATTGATGATGTGGTGGACAAGGTAACCAGCATGGGATTTCCTAGAGACCATGTTAGAGCAACAGTTAGAAAGTTGACAGAGAATGGCCAGTCGGTTGACCTCAATGTGGTGTTGGATAAGCTAATGAATGATAGTGATATACAGCCACCGAGAGCTTGGTTTGGCAGGTAAACCTGTGGTATCTTTGATTCAGTCATGTATAGGAGTTATCACTTGATTCTCATTGTACTTGTTTGGAGCTCAAGGGCCTATTTCACTCCCTCTTAATTGCTTTCAGGTTTTCCACTTACCCCTCTTTTTTACCTTTCTTGTTTGACTGTCGAGGTTTTCTTTTTAAATAACATTTGTGTATACTTAAATAATTTGAATTGAATTGTGAACTTTTCATTTTGTTAACAATGAACCCCCCCCCCCCAAAAAAAAAAAAAAACACGTGATTCTTGTGATGTTAATCGAATTTAAACAAATCTGCTTTTTTTTTTTTTTTTTTTTTTTTTACAAACTTCGAATAAGTTCCTAGAAAATGTTAATGGAGTTCTAACATGATTCATGGCCGGATACATATTCGGTTGGGTCGGATGGAAAATTTTAGGTAAGTTTGCTTAAAATTATTATTTATGAATAGAAATATGCCAGTTATTCTTTTTAGATAATTATAAAGCACATATTGGGTATAACTTGTGTCGAAATCATTTTATATGTAGAGGGATTTTAAGAATAAATTTGGACAAATTTTGAAGAGTAAGGATCTACCATATTTCATAATGGAATTGTCAGTATTATGGTCAAATGTGCTGCTTCCGGAAGTTTAAGTTTGTAAGTATATGAAGATCTCCCGATCACGGTGAAAGGATTATTATCCGCTGATTTAGTTTGGTCGATACTGAGTTAAGATTTAATCGATTAATATATTTCGTTTTATGCTAATATTTTCTATCGAAAAAAAATGCAAATATAATGATATAAAAGAAGGTTCTATAATAAAATAGTGTTTTGAGTGTCTTGACTCGTTAAGATTCAATTTATTATTTTACATTGTCAATATTCAACAATTGATCATTAAATGTGTAAGATTTATTTATGAAAATCATCTTATAAATGTCTTTCGTGAGCTAATCTGAAAAAAAAGTCTAAATTCTCAACATTAAACCATTGGTTAGTTTTTGATACAAAAGATTGAATTATTGAAGATTAGAATTTTTATCTTTGCGATTAAAAAAGTTATGTTGTATTTATTTATTTTTATTTTGTATACATATCAACTAAAAGCAGGTGACTATTCTCCAAGGCACCAAAACTTCGTGAAAGCGAACACACTAATGAAACAAGCAACAAACGAAAAGAAAAAGGCACAAGAAAATTTCCATAAACGTTTTCAAGAGTGTTTAATTATTTTTTAATTAAATAATTACAAATGAGGGAAAAACTTTTATTTATAGTTGAGTTCCTTCTAATTCAACATTCTAGTTTAAACTACATCAATGACTGAGATAGTTGTGGAGATGCACGAGTTAGAGTGTTGCAGCAATTCAAGTTCAGTTAAACGATTCCATCGACACTCCAAGACATTGAAGATCTGTATCACATCGACTAGTGGGAGAGAGAGAACGTATGAGCATTGACCTATATTCCACGCACAATATATCAACATTTGGAACAACAGGTACAAGTTTTTACCTACTCGCGAGGCTATTGTTGCTCCGGAGTTAGCCTGCTATCCGGAGTTCATGTCATGGTTTATGGTCCATGGCAAGTCATATTTGCTAGGTGAAAAGGCGAGGGGTAGGCAACCACATATGAGGAGGCCACGACGGGTGCCTAAGCATCCAAGGTCTGGCAGAGCTGCCAAGGCGGGTCCATCGTATACACCTAGGTAAGAACCAACATCAATGATTGCACCACCCCCGGTTAGTATGATTCGACTTATTCTAGTGCTTAAACTAACCCTGTCATTTTTACACAAGCACTGCATATTGCACCATATTTTTCTGTTTCTACTTTGATGCCAGGTTTTATTTATAGACCTCCGTCTCCGACATATTACATGCCGATGCCATCGACGTTTCAGACGACAACGATGTAGCTAAAGACTTATAGTTCATCTATGTTTAGGGCACCGATCGAAAGTCCTATCATTATGTCATCAGTGTATGGGACACAATATGGTTATACCTCTATGCCATTGGTGTCGTAAACACCTCTGGGATAATTGTTCTACTAAGATGGACCATCTTCGCAACCACCTATTCCTAGAACAGTACACGATGCAATCGAGGAGTAACCAATCACAATCAACTACGGATGAAGACGAAGAAGATGAGAGGCCGAGACCACAACTTGTACTGGAGGTTGAACCAAGAAGGAATTTGACTCGCAACCGCTGGCCACCCCGATGTGGCACACATTCTGACTGGGGATTGGATTGATTTAATTTTTTGTACTTCTCATGTAAATTTTTAAATAAATATGAAATGTTTTTATTATATCAATGTTGTACATCCTTATGTCTATAAATAAATATTGTTTTTGCGTCAAAATTGATTGTTGTTATCATTTTATATTATTAAATCAAGTCTACACGGGAACAATGGAACAAAGTCGTATATTTTATTGATTTGTATAGTATAATAAATGTTTACAAATTACAACAAACTTTGAGTATGAATGAAAAAAATTAACAAACAGAATGCAGTTAAAAAATTAATAAATATGTTAATGAGGTGTTGTCATTATATCATCCCGTTGATGTGGACATGACGACATTGTATACCTTAGGTTCCTACACCACCCGCATAACCTCCATTGGTTTGTCTTTTCTCGAATATCCATGTTGTCGCGTATCTGTGTCAATGTCGATTTACCTTTTAGTTTGTGACGCAATGATTTGTCGAGTAACAAGTTGAATGGAGCGCTCGATATCAACGACCACATACGTTCATTTGGGACCGGCGGAAATATGTTTCTTCACACGTTATACATGTGTTCTAGTTTGTACATTTTGTCCACAAATCTCATGTGATCTAAACGTTGATTGCTACATGTTGAAATTGCATAAACACATGAAAAACAAAGTGTGTCAAATCTCCTACAGTTGCAGGTCTGTTCTCTCAAGTGTACATGGTACTCTCCCCTGGCGATACCTTGGTCCAGTCTGTCGAACTCTGTAACCCGAAACAATAGGTCATCAACGAGTGACACACTGGATGCATACAGTTTGCTCGTGTTGTAGCCTTACTAAATTCTTTCAATATGTCCTCACTCTAAACATGATTGCCCTTCATCTGTTCAACATATTTTTTTGCTTGCTTTGAAAAAAGTTCAGCCAAACGAAAATATTTTTTTTTTGACAATTAATGTTATCAGCAAATGACGTGTTCTCTTCAATATAAAATATATAATCAACTTAAAAATTATATAAAAAACTCAAAACCCTAAACTAAAAACCTTAAAAACCACAAAACCTTAACCCTACTCTAAAAAAAACCAAAACCAAAACCTATAAAACCGACAAGAAAATGCTTCCAGTTTAGCTGATGTGGCAAAATTTACTTTTAAGTGAAAGGTTTTTCTACAAATTAGCTTAAAATGTTTTAATTATTTCAATCTAATCCCATCATTAAAAAAAAAAAAAAACCTAATACAATAACTTTTTTTTAAAATAAGTATTTTTGAGAAATTCAATCCCTCCTCCCACACCTTAGGCAAAGCCTCCAAAAATATTCTCATAAACCCCTCTACCCCTTGATTATATCTTTATTACAATCCTGCCCTCCCCTCCCTTCTCTCCATATTCTCTTTTTTCTCTTTCTATTCCCGAAATACCCCTCCATCGTCCCCTAAATTACATTCTCTCATTTCTGCGTCGGGTGTCGGATTCAATCGGGAATCAGAACATATCTCCGAAGACATCGTTCCTTCCGTTCTTCTAGAATATTCTGTAATTTCTTTTGCTCCCTAATTTATATATTTTATTTATTTGTGAAAACTAGAATTTTTTTTTCTAATTATTCGAATTTCGTCTGAATTTCTAAAATTGTAAATGTGGAAATCGATAGGTTTAAGAGCTCAGTTTTAATATATTTTTAGTAGTTTTTGGGTTAATTTTTGCTTCTTTAGATATTGTTCTTTGATTATCGACTAAATTTACGCTAAAATTTTCGTCGTTTTCAGCATTATTGTACTTTAATTTGCAAATTATAGTGAAGTTTTTGTAATTAACTAATCGATGTTGTTGCAGTAACTGATTGCTGAATGCCTATTATAGAGCTCCTTTTTTTTTTTTTTAATTTTTTGTTTTTGGACCATGATATTTATGTTGGAGCTGACTGTTATTTGTAGGATTGAATTTTCACTGGTGTGTGGATTATTGAAATTATTTTTTACTGTTGCACGATCAAGCACGATCAGTGGCATATTATTTGATTAAGTTTTTCTTTTTGGAGGTTTCGAAATGGTAAATTCAGTATATGACTGTGTGCTAATTTGATAACTTCGAAGAATTTTGAGCTAAAAAGAAGTTATTGACGAATTGCAACCATTTTCTTTAACTTCAGTTCTAGTATGAGTTCAAGGAGCCTGAAGACCATTTCGATCTTCAAATAGTGTTTTTGTTAAAGGCATTTGGTTTAGTCAGCTGTTCTTTGGTGTTTATGTTAGTCTGAGTTTTAGGCATTTGAATGACTCGGTTTTGTTGACCATAAAGGTCTGCTTTAAGGAGCTTAAAACCACATATCTTCAAATAGATTTTTTTTTTTTGGTAAAGGTATTTGGTTTATTGAGGATGTTCTTTGGTATTCATGTTAGCATGAGTTTTGGGCATTTGAATGAGTTGGTTTTAGTGAGCATAAGGTTTTCTTGGAGTTTATACTTCATATGAATCATATTTTTTTGAAAATATTACACAAAGAGATTCATCTCCGAAGCCAGTAATGACACCCTTTCGTTGGAGACTAAAAAGTACTGTTAGATGTGAGACATACCAACTTGCCAGTGTCCAACTATGGTGATACAGCTATATCTCCGTTCTTTTTGAGTTCCAAAACATTTGGGTTTGAAATTGAAAACTAGCTTCTAGTATTGGATATGGTCCTATGGCAGTTTCTTTGCACTGAATGTAATATTTCTTAGTTGATACTTGGGCTGGAAAATGGAGTTATTGCAATATCAGGAACCTCATTAAGAGGCATTGGAAATGCAGTCAGCCTCTATAGAAGCTATCTTATTGGCCTTGCTGCTCAAATTGATTCTTTGTTTCTTGGTTCTTGAGTTATATGAATTTCGTTTGGACATGTGGTTTTTAATGTAAGTGCATCAGAATTTGTGTTAAAACTTAAAAACAGATTAACCTTCTTAAGGAACAAACACAGTTCAATCAAAGCTATAGATTGATAAGTTGAAAGAGATTGTTTATGGATTCAACTTCTGTAGCATATTGATGTCTGCTTGTTGAACCAGTATTGGTGTAATGCATGTTGGGTTATATACATGAGCTCTTAAGCTGGTTACTACCGTTCTAATGGTTGTTATAGATTATGTTCTATTGTCTGTGATGCTATAGATCCATTCATGTAAATGTCCTTAACATCTGCAAATTTAATTTGCATATTGTATGAATTGCTTTCTTCAATACTGTTTTTTGTTGTTTTACCTACCTTAACTCTTTCCCAGTTCTTAGGTTTTCGTTCAAATTGCTTCTCAAGTTGTTTGACTACTGCATCAGGTTAGAGTTTAGAGCTTTGCATGCTCTAAAAGAACACAGATTTATTATTTATTTCAAAAGGATCCAATGGAGCTGAAAGTTTCATCACCTAAACTTGGTGGTGGTTCTCTTCTTGATTGCATCAGTGATCCAGAGGAGAAAGAGGTCAGTGATGAGGATGATGATGATCGCAACCATAAGCATCGCAGGCGAGATAGACACCCTAAATCATTAGAGAGAGATTCTATGGACCCACTATTTACAAGACCATACAGAAAGCACAAGAAACCTTTTGAAAATGGGCATCCAGTCAGAGAAAATGAATCTCTAGCAGGTGAAGCCTGGAAAAATTCTAATGGTTTGCCTCCAGAAAATGACTTGACATCTAAGTTTGAGAGAAAACACCCCGGATTTGCATCACTTCCTCGAGGAAATTTGGATCTGAACCAGAGAATTAAGTCAAACCAAACATTCAACAGAGATTCTGGTCCTGGTAGGGGAAGAGGAAGGGATAACTCTTCTTGGAATCAACATGATTCTAGGTTCAACTTTGTTGATATTGCTTCTCAAATGGTTCAGCCAGGTTCTGTTGCTCCAGGTCTCTTCGCAAGAAGGGGACTACAAAATGTTTCAATTGCACAAAGCCCATCATGGAGCACCTTTGGGCTTATGCCGGGAATACCTAATGGTAGCCTAGATACACTCCATCCTCTTGGTTTACAAGGGGTTCTCAGGCCACTGACGAATTCTTCGTTGAATAGGTGCATTCCTCGCCAATGTTGTAGAGACTTTGAGGAGCATGGATTTTGTCTAAGAGGAGATATGTGCCCAATGGAGCATGGTGTCAATCGTATTGTTGTTGAAGATGTTCAGGTATGCATTTTGTTAATGTGATCGCTTATAAAGTGAGCCTGCACCAAATTGCTAAAAAAACTGTCATGTGGCAATTTAGTTTCACTGATGACCAGCCTGGTAGGTTGCCATATTCCTCCACTTTATCATCTCTGGTTGTCAACAAAAACCATAGGGTGAACAATGTGTTGAAAATGTTTTTGATTGTCATGTTCCTTTTTTAACACCTTCTAATTGCTTTTGTTGGTATTACATTGCTGCAGTGCCACCAGAGGCAGGGTTTAACCTTGTGCTTTGTAAATATTCTAATTTTGCCATTGGTCTTTAAATATCTTCTTCAAGGGAAGCCCCCTGAATAATATGGTGGTGTTATGCCAAGAAACTTCATGCTTATAGATCAATTATCTGCGTTAAGCATTGATTAAGTGTACCACATTAATAGGGATCTCTGCAGTTGTACTTCTCTAACATCATGGGTATTTGCTCCACATTCTATATTGACTGGTGGAGTGGGTTCCTTTTCAATTAATGGTGTCATTTAACTTATCATCTTATTCATAATATATACACCATTCTGAAATCCAAGTAGGGAAGTTCCTTCCTTGGCTTTGATTCTTAAACAGCTAGCATTCACCATGTGTTCTACATAACAGTAACTTTTCTGATTTGCAGAGTCTGTCACAGTTTAACCTTCCTGTTGCAGTTCCAACTGCAAAATTATTGCCAACACCTGCTGGACCTGGAGCACTACCTTCAGGTGTTCCTCCTTCAACCACTTTGATGAACAGCAAGGATCTACACAGCAAAAGCTGCAAGCCTGGAATGACTGAGGAAGCCTTAGGTATGAATGATACTTGTTCTACCAGTGCAAGTGGTGCTGATTTGTATGATCCTGATCAACCCTTGTGGAATAACAATGGCCTGGAAGCATCAGCTGCACTCTCAGGACTACATTCACCCACGATTGATGAAACAGAATCCTTGCTAAATGATGATATCTCTGATCATCATCATGGTAGGTTATGTGATAGTACTGATGATATATTGCCAATTAAAAGCACTGGGTCAGAGGGCACAAATTTGTCTGTTTGGGGTAGAAGTGGTAGCTCAAGAAGTAGAATAAATACAAAAGATAAAATTGACCTCACACCCTTGGACCGTCTTGAGAATGAAACCAAGGTAGAACAACAAGCCTTTCCTACCTCTCAAGGTACTTTGAGTCATTTGAAGTGGATCTGCAGTGAGGATGATGGATCCAAAGTTGTGGATTCATCATTGAAGTCACAGCCTGATAGTTTATGTAATAACAGAAAACCAACTCAAAAGGCACTGCGTACACTGTTTGTCAATGGGATTCCCCAGAAAAGCAACAAAAGAGAGGCCCTTCTTTCTCATTTTCGTAAGTTTGGAGAGGTTATTGACATTTATATTCCACTAAATAGTGAACGGGCCTTTGTACAGTTTTCAAGGAGGGAAGAGGCAGAAGCTGCTCTGAAGGCACCCGATGCTGTAATGGGTAACCGCTTTATTAAGCTCTGGTGGGCAAATCGGGATAGAATACCTGATAGTGGCATAAACAGTGGCAGTGGTGTGTCAGTAACTTCACGTGGTCTAACAGCTTCTGTTATTCCAGCTCAGCCTGCTGCTAATAGAGGAAAAGATAATTTTCAACCTAATCCTCAGAAGAGCAATGTTATCCATGGTGTTGATCTGCCTTCTCTGAATTCCCCCAAGCCTCATAGCATGAATGGTCTCATGGTTCCTCCTGCACCGCGGAAAAAATTAGAGACTTTGGAGCAGATGAAAGAGGAACTACGCAAGAAGCAGGAACTGCTGGAACAGAAGCGGAAGGACTTCCGGCGCCAGTTGGACAAACTTGAGAAACAAGTACTGGGAATTTAGTTTACTTTTATATACTATATTCCTAAATATGCAGTATTTTGAGTAATTTTACATCTCAAGAACCTTATGTGTAGAAATCAGGTTCAGAAGTTGCATGTTCATAGTATTTTTGAAATCAATCAGAAGTTGCATGTTCATAGTATTTTTGAAATCAATCAGAATGCTATTATTGGCTGTCGCCCAATGGGCATTGTCAAAATTATTGGCTGTCGCCCAATGGGCATTGTCAAACATGCATGCCTTTTATTTTCCAATAGTTCGACTGCATGTACATGCTGATTCAAGTTGAGAGAGAATGTTGAAACAGAACATTAGGCTTTTTAAACTATAAATGTGGGATATGATCCCATATTAAGGCAGGTTTAACATTTGTTTATTTCCACCTTTTGCAGTCTGGTGGTGTCAAAGGTGATACTGAACAAGCTACCAAGAGGCAAAAGGTGGACATTGCGGCTGATCCTGCAAAAGCTTCAACTCCAAGATCCTCTGGACCTTGTGCTTCTGCTGCAACACCATGCACAAAGGGGATGACAGATACGGACAAATCAACGGAGAATATTCTGTCCCACAGTCCTAAATCAAAGCGGCAGTCTTGTCAATCAGCACCAGTAGGCATCCATCCATTCGTGTTGAATAAATCCAAATTGGATAACAGACCTACTGCTTTTAGAGTTATTTCACCATTGCCTTCTGATTTTGCACATGTGAGTTGCTCTCTCCTTTTCCTTCTTTGAGGATATTGTTTTCTGGCTCCATCTTTTGTGAGGATGAAATTTACAATGATTCATCATCTTTTATATATTGAAAATGAAAAGATGAAATAAGCACATTTTGCAAACAATCTATGTCTCTTGTGCTCAGATGTTAGGGATGCATGTGTCCGGCATGGATATATTCAATTTCTCCAAGTTTTTCATGTATTCTGAAAAACCTTGGCAGATCATATCCCTATACCTATGTGTGTATGTGTTGGATATAGGTGTTAGGCTCAAGTAATTAAAAGGAAAAATGGTTAGTCATAAAGTAGCATAACTTAATAGTATGTCTAGTTATTTGTAAATTATTCCAAAGTTCTTCGCTTAATGGCATAAACTCGATTGGCTCTTCTGTTTTTCATTGTCGTCAATGAAACAATTATTAGGTCGATGTTTTGAAGGAGCACTTCTCACAATATGGTGATCTTTTCTCTGTGGAGCTGGAGGATGTGGAAAATGAAGATGATGTTATGGTATCTGAGACATTGAATGATTGCTCAGCTCGTATAACTTACAGCACATGCCACTCGGCAGAAAAGGCATATGCAAATAGTAAATGCTGGCGGGGTCACAATTTGCAGTTTTCATGGTTGACATCTAGCAATTCAATCAATGATCCGATTAGCAAAGAAACTTCTTCCGCACCAAAGGAGCCTTTGGAACCTGATGATATCCAGACAGAAGAAAAATTAGCATGCAGCATCTCCCAAGAAGTTGCGGCAGATGATGGGGAATCTGAGAATTCTGATGTAAAGAGTTTTGTGGAGCATAAGTATTTAGGTGAAGTTTCAGGGCATAGTTCATCTCCAACATCTAGAGTGAAAGAGTAGTCACCTAAAGGCAAAGCATGTTAAATATAGGGGGCTGTTTCTGGTTTTTTACAGTAAGGTAAAGTATTCAATTTGTTGAAGTCTAGTTGCCACCAAGGTTTAACGGTTTCACTTGAGTAGCAAATTGTGTTGTCTTTTGAGATTAATTTTGTAGGACTAAAAGGATTAAAAGAATAGGAAAAAAGAACAATGCATTAAGATTTTATTACATGAAAAATGACTGGGAACTGATTCCCATTTTAGTTGGGAGTTTGGGCTCGTTTTTAGATAGGAAATTAGGTATATAACCATGCAATATTTCCTCAGTTAAAAAACCGATCTATTTAAGGGTCGAATTATTTACCCATCTCAATAGACTTGTATGAGTTAGTTCTTGAAGAAGACCAACTTGATTCACTAATGATTTTTTTAAATTTAAATTTATTATTCAATAACTCTTTTCTAAAAGGTAAAAAGATTGAGGATGAAATGAAATATTTGTACATTGAAATTATAAGCAACCGGCTGGTTATTGCAGCTAAGAACCAAGCAACTTCTGCTTATACAATCTCTTGGCTTTCAATAAACCATGGATTACATATTTGCATGTCAAGCTATTAGGTGCAAACCCTTGTTTCATCATTCTATCTTGAAGCTCCATTAACTTCTCCATATCACCACTCTCTGTATATGTACTCACAAGAACATTGTAGCTTTCGGTATCGAAAATCTGGAATTTCTTGGCAAAGAAGCTCAATTTCGACTCTGCTTTATCAATATCCATTTGGTCGCAGTAGCACTGGATAAGCACCCTGCATATGTGTGGATCGGGAAGGATATCAGATTTAAGCATTTCTTCCATCAAGGATTCTGCTTCGTGAGTTTTACCTATTCTACATGATGAGCATATAAGAGCTCTGTATGCAACAAGATTGACTTTTATTCTCTTACGAACCATCTCAGCTTTTACGAGCAATGCATCGGCCACATTATTGCATCTGCAGAACGTTTCGATCAATTCGTTATATATATCTGGTTTAGGTACATAACCATCCTGAGAGATTCTCCCAAGGATATTCTTTGCAGCGAATGGTCGATCCTCACGACATAAAGAAACAATCAAAAAATCATAAATGCCGGATGATATGGAAACCCCAAATCTCCTTAGCTCTACAACCAAATTCAAAGCTGAAACCAACCTTCCCTGTTTTCCATATCCTTCCACGAGAACTCGACAAGTAAAACTATCAGGGGAAATCCCATTTCCTATCATCTCATGCACCAAATACTTCGACTCTTGCATCTTCCCCTCCTTGCAATAACCAGAAATAAGAGTATTATATGACACAATGTCCGGATTCAATCCTCGATGAACCATTCTATGGAATAACTGATGTGCCTCTCTCACCCTCCCTTCTTTACAAAGACCGTTCATCAGTGCGGTATATGAAACCAAATCTGGCACAACACCTCTCCGATACATAATCCGATACAAATAGAACGCATCATTGAGTCTCTCTTTCCTACAATAGCTACTAATCAGTGTATTATAGGTCACCAAATCAGGATCAAACCCTTCTTCTTCCATCCTCTCCAGGAACTCATTAACCTTATCAACATTCCCATCTTTGCAAAAAACATTAGTCAATATATTAAAAGTGTACGAATTTGGTCGAATCCCGACTCTCCCCATCTCTTCATACATTAACCAACACTGATCAATAAAATTCAACCTCAACATTCCATTCAAAAGACAATTGCAAGTGATCACAGAGGGCAAATAGCCGACTTCCAAAACGTTCGTAAAGGTTCTAATCCCTTCTTTAACCATACCCTTTCTCACATAACCCTTAATAAGCATATCAAAAACAACAGGATCAAAGTTACAATCTTTACTACAGCTCACCAAACTTTCAAAAAGATCTTCACAATTTGAACAGTCTTTAACAAAATCAATCAATTCACATAACAAGTTCATTGCCGAAGAGAAATTTTTAGACCAAGCCAATATATGAACAATGTAACAGTAGTTATGTGAAGAAAGTTTAATACCCAGATCGTTTTTAACCCAGTTGAAGAAAGTTAAAGCTGAAGAACAGTCAGACTGGAATCTTAATAATACCCTTGTGATTTCATGACAGCCCAAATGAGGAATAAGGGGTTTTATGTGATTTTGGAAAAGGGTTAATTGAGAATTGTTTTGTTTGAGAGAGGATGAAATGAGGTCTACTATTTTATTAGGGTTTCGGGTTTCAGGAAGAAGATTGTAAAGTGGATTTAAGAGCGGTTTACACTGAGAGTTTTCAATGGTTTGAAGTGAAGAAGCTGAGGATGAAGAAAAGGGTAATTTTGATATGAGGTTCCCATAGAAATTGGCTGCGTTTACTAGGCTCTGGTTTAAGGCATTGAGCGAAGCTCGAGTCATGAAGAAGAAAAAGATAGAGAAAGAGCAAGGTATCTTCAGCAGCAAATAAACAAAACAAAAAGTGCTATAATGTCCCCTTAAGCTCACTACTGAACCATGAAGAAACCAAATTGAAGACTACGCATCATTACAAATATCACTAACTTTATTAGGAAACCTGAAAATTTACTCAAATTCAAGCCATCAAAGTTAGCGGGAAACTAGAAACTCTTACCCAAAGCAGCAAAGAGCACAATCAACCCGAAATCATAATTTGATATGAAGGGTACGTTGCTGAAAAGAGACCTTGCTTTGCATTGCAGGGATGCCCTCCTAGGCTCCCACTAGATGTGAAGAACCATACATACAATATCTGGCAGGCTTTTTGGGCTAATAGGTCCATGAATTTGGCAGATTTAGAATTGTTCGTGGCCCAAGATAGGTACACGAATTGATGGGCCTACTGGTTGATTCTTCTCGCATATAATTTGAAATGGATAATATTTCTATTTTAATATTTGAAATTTTTTTACTTTATTACTTGAATTTGATAATTAGATTTATTTTGATTTATAGACTTAGATTTTGTCAAAGATTTGATGATGTGATTAATATTCTTGAAACATGACTAAATTAGACGGTTGGACCAATTGGACTGAGAATTGACTGGTATATTGTTCCAAACAAAGGGGTTGAATCGATTGAATAAAAAATGACTTGAAACTTGTAAAAATTGAAAATGATACAAAAATCGGTAGTTGAATAGATTGAATCGGTTTAATAATTTTTAATTTTTTTTATGAATTTTTAGTTAGTTATTTAATTATTTTTGGTCTAACAGTTGAATCCATTAAATCATTTGAGTAGAAAATCAGTAGTCTAACCGGTTCAACCACTAGTTTGGTTATTAGAACATTGTATGTAACACTTTAGGATTGTACTATATTATCACCTGAAAATTTATATAATTTTTTAAAATTTTTGAGTGATGATGTGGCACAATCTAAAAGTGTTACATCATCAAACTTTTATATTTTTTCAAGTTTCAATAACTAAAATGAATCTAATTATCAAATTCAAGTACCAAAGTAAATTAAAAAAAAATACATATACCACATTAGACTTAATTACAAAATTCAGACACTAAAAATTATATTATCCCAATTTAAAACCAACAAATATGAATATAAATTTAAAAATTTTAATAAACATGAACACTAAGCTAATTCATATTGGTTTCACTTACAAGTGTCAACCCAAGTTTATATGCAAGTTTGAAGTTAATTATCAAGTATTTTGTTCGTACTACTACTTAGTGGCGAAGCTAGGAGGAGATGGCAGAGTTTGGAAGCCTTCCAAAATGAAAAAAATTCCATTTAGATATTTTTATATGGTATAAAATTTTAAATTAATAATAATAAAATTACATTTTAGCCCTTAAATGATAAAAAAATTAATTTAATCTTTTAAAAATTATAAAAATATATATAAACTATTAAAATGATAAAATTACATTTCTACTAGTAAAAAAATATAAATTTCTGACTCTCCAACTTCTTTTTTACTAAGCCCTACTACTCCTCTCTATACTGACAAAACCAAGCAATACATATTTTTATAATGGTTCTGATTCCTTTCATGCACCCTAATTTTTTGTTTGTTTGTTTATTTATAATCATGTTAGGTTGAACCATATTATATATTAGTATGGTACATTGATGTAACAAATTTATTTAAAAAATACAAAAATTAAATATAATTTTAATTGAAATAATAAAATTAAATATAAAATTTTTTAAATTTAAACTAAAATAAAAAATATATAATAATTTCACAATTAAATTAAAATTCATTGATATGTGACATCAATTTAATTTAAGTATACATACATTGTAATTAAGGGGTCAAGATATTTACATTGTTACTTTGTCTGTACTTTGAAGAATCATGTTCTGAATTTGTATTTATATTATGTTATTGAAAAATTAAATGTTAATTTTTTATTTAATTTATATTAAAAAATTATTTGATAAATTAGTAAAAATTAAGTTTTAAATATAATTATGTTATTTGATAAAAAATAAATATTAGGTTAATTATCAAATATTACTTAATATTTTCAACCTCTTAAGTAATAAGAAGCTAACTACCTATTTATCGTAATTAATTCACTATTTTATTATTAAATAAAAAAGTAAAATATCAACAAACATATTTAAAATATTAAATATTAAATGATTTGTAAGCATTTTTTTTTTCATTTCACATATTACCAACTACCAAGAAATTTCATTTGCTGATGACTAGTAGACTTGCAAAATTATTTGAAAACAAGTAAATAAATAGATAATCTTATGAAGTTTCTCTTGGAAAAATAAAAGAAAAATCACTTTAGATTTTTGCTGAATATTATAATATATATATATATATAGTGTTTTATCACCTCAAAATCATGTATATAATCACAGCACAGTTGAAATTTGGTTTGTGTTGCTGTATACTGTCAAGGAAAGGGAAAAAAAAAAAGAAAAAAAGAAGAGGAGAAAATTCAGAAAGTAGATCAAAGATTAAATTGTAATGATCATCAGAAAAGTTTGGAAGGTGGTAATAATGCAAACATGATGTTAGAGCATCAAAATGATTGCATCTCTATCATTTAATTATAAATTAAAACCAATACAGATGATTAAGAACCCCTTACTTTATATAAGCTGCACGCCCACATATAAACTATGGAAGGTTGGTGGTAGCTTCAAGAGTAGAGTACTGAACATGAAATGATCAGTGCCTTATAAAACTATTGTTAATGGCAACAAATAATATGGGAAATTTTTACATTAATGATCTGGGTTTGGTTTTCTATATCCAGACTGCTTAAACTCAACCAAAATAATGAAAAATGAACCTTAATGCTAGCTTCAAAACCTTCTCATCATAACTTCAGGTATAGAATCATTGAATAAATATAGCAGAGACAGTGCATGAAATGACATATATATATATATGGAGATCATGAAAATACCATAATATCACACAATTATCACCTTATGAGATTCCATAACTAGAAAACCCTAAAGCTAGCATAGTTTTTGCTTTATTTAATTACAAGATACTTCAATTCAACCATCAAAGGCTTCCACCATCTGATCTTCCATTGCCTTCATAAGGTTCATTCCAGTGAGGATTAGGGTAGTAAATATTACCAGAAGAATTATGATGAAAACAAGTTCTTCCCATTGGCGGTGGCATTTCATTGCAGTTGCAGGTGGCGGTGGCATATCGGATTAAATCAGCATGTATGGCATCCAATTCCCTTTGGAGTCTCAAAACTTGTCTTTGGAGAATGGAAATGGCTCCAACACAGCCATAAACAGGATCTTTCAACCTTGCTTCAGCTTCATATGCAAGGGAGTTCACTGCATCTTCTCTTTGATGGGGTGCTACTTCATTGATCAGTTTGCTAACATTGCTTGCACCAAATATTTTGTGAACATTGATAAATTTCTGGGGTTCTTCAGGTGGAAAATAGGGTGCAAAAACACAATCTGGCATGCATTTTCTCCTCAAGAACTTGCAGGCAGCACATGGAAAATTTGATGAATGGCTGGAAGAAGCCATTTTTCTCTGCCTGCGATATGCAAAGCATAAATCAAAGCATTATAATTTGTCTGTTTCAACCATAATTCTATCTCTTCTTTTTATCAACGTATATCACATATTATCTTTTCATATTTTTAAACTGGAAAAAAAGGGGGGGTCTTCTAACAAGTAGGTTAAGGACAAGAAATTGCTTAAGAAAAACCCTTTCTGGCTCTCTTCCATTTTCTTTTCAAACAACTTTTGATTTTTCTCACCTGTCAAGCAGCTTTTATTGAATTTAAATACCACACTGTCAGAAACATTTTCTTCTTAAAAATTGTAGTCCCCCAAGAAAAAGTCAAAAAATAAACCAAGAAAACAAAAAACATGCATAAATTGAAACAAAACCCTTTCATCCCATATCCCATGAGGACCACAAAAATTTCCCAATATTCCAAATTTCCAATAATATGATAGATCATTTTTTTTCATGTGAAAGAAACATATATACACACATAAACTTAGTTTTCAAATTCTTTGTGGGAAATAGCTTAATCATCACCATATAATAAGCAAGCATGAAACAAGTAAATATCTTCAAATGAAACAAAAGGAAAGGGTGAAAAACCAGAACAAGAATCTGTAGAAATATAAAAAGCATTAAGCTAAATTAGGGTGTTTTGTAGCTGAAGTTACCTATTTATATGATTAGGGTTCTTTCAAGAACTCTCTGTCCTTTTGCCTTGTTCGTCACTTTGTCCCAATGAAAAAGAAAAAGGACAATGGAACCATAGAAAAGATGAAACCCTAGTTCCAGGAAAGGGAGAGAGAGGCCTGCAAATAAACAAAGTGAGAAAAGGTAAGGAAGATTGAAGAAAAAGAAGCATAGGCAAAGAGCATTTTGAGTGAGGAATAATGTTAAAAAAAAAAAGGCAAAAGAGAGAGGGGTAATAATGGGGGCTAAGGCTACCAAGGGATCACCTGGACACTGTACTTAAAATAATAATAATATGAAATTAAACCACTGTTCAAGAAACTGTGTACTGAAATCAAATACTCGCATCTCTGTCTCCCTATAACAAAAAAAATGTATATATATAAATGCTAAAGTTTCATTGTTGCGGCTACAACAAATAGCACTTGTCAAAACCAGATTAGCAAATTATCACAAACTGTCATATATATATAACTTGTAATTTGATGTCAACTGATCATCCAATAAACACTTGTTAACTTTTTTTCCTTTTATAAACGATAAACAAACACTTGTCAACTTTAATAATCAATAGGGTTGGTTAAACAGATTCTTTCCAATTATTTTATGAGGGAAGTTAGAAAATCTTTTTAGAGAAGTTAAAATTAATTTGTAATTTTTACAATGGTAAAAATATAATTTTAAACGATTAAATTAAAACTTTATTATTTTTAAGGGATTAAAATATAATTTTATCTTTATTATTTTAAAATTTTAAAAATTTTAAAAATTTTAAAAAGCTAAAAAGAAAAATTTTCTATTTTAGGGGCAAACCCCTACCAACTCCCTTAGATTCGCCCATCTTTATATATGACTCCATACAGTATGATGCAAGCTAGAGAGTACACTATGCGTCTATACTTGTATTAAGCATTTAATTAATTGACTTAGTGTCGACAGTTAATCATATATCAATATAATTAGAAAATTATTAAATTATTATTTTATATAGAAAGTTATATTATTATGAAAGTATTTTTAAATTTTTATGTTTATTTATATAAATCAATAAAAACTAATCAATAATAAAATTTAAACCTGTAACATAATAAATTTTAAACATTTAATTTTACAATTTCAACCAAAAATTCATTTAATTCTTATATAAAAATTTAATACCATGAGATATATATTTACTTAGATAAAGTCATAATTTAATGGCATATAATGAAAATATCTTCCAAAATGATAGCATCTTCTATCTATTCTTTTTTACTTTACAAATGTAACTAAATTTCTATCTTTTGAACTTTCAAATTCAAATTAAAACATTAAGATAAACTATCAAAATAGTTAATTTTGTTTGCCTCAAGGTACATTCTAATTATTTATGTTTAAAATGTTACGTTTTAGTCACTTACATATTATTGTGTTGTAACATTTTAGTTACTGAGCCGTTAATTATCGTTAACAATATAACGGTAAGCTGATGTAACATGTTAAATCATTATTTCAAACAAAAATTTTAGATTAAATTATACAATTGGTCCCTAAAATTTTTTTTTGAGCAATTTAATTTTTTCTTTTATGTTTTTTAACTTTTTTTTCTTTATTTTCTATTTTCTTCTGTTTCTTCCTCTATTTTCCTCCCTTCTCCATTTCTTTTAACATAGTTTTTCTATGTTTTCCATTTGTTAAAATTAGTCCTTGTACTTTTTTTTTGAACAATTTAATTTTTTCTTTTTATTTCTTTATTTGTTAAAGCCAAATATCTTTGACTACTTAGAAAAACTACATTAAAAGAAATAGAGAAGGGAGGAAAACAAAGAGAAAAGCAGAAGAGAATGGAAAATAAAGGAAAAAAAAAAGAAAGTTAAAAGAACATAAAAGAAAATAATTAAATTGCTCAAAATAAAAAAAATATATAGGGATCAATTGTATAATTTAACCTAAAATTTTCGTTTGAAATGATGATTTAATATGCCACGTTAGCTTATCGTTACACTGTTAACGATAATTAACGGTTCAGTGACTAATATGTAACTTGAGGCAAACAAAAGTGACTATTTTGATAGTTTACCCAAACATCAATTATAATGACATCTAATGTTGTAAAAAAAAATTAATTACATTGGATGGTTTGTTGAACTTGTGAAATTAAAAACTACACAATCATCATATAATTATTCGCATTATATTTTGAAAACAACATACAAACCAAAAGGGTATGATTATGATGTTGGATCATATAATATTCATCTTGATAAGAAATTATCTACATAATATAATAAAATATGTATCACAAATACAAAGGCTATAGCTCAGTTGGTAGAGCACTTCCTTTACACATGTGCCAATGTTTTTTCAGGGAAGTCTATCATGCAATCAAAAGAATTAATCCTTTTGAGAAATCAATGTCTTCATTATTTTGAAAGAAGAAAAAGAGACAATCACTAGGCTAAATATAAATTGTAAAATCAAGATGAAAAATATTAAAAATAAATTATCACATAATTATCCACATTATACCTTAAAAATTGAGAATTAATTAGAAAAGGTTTATTCTTGGCAGGTGACATGTTTATGTTTATCCATAAATAAATGGATAGAAAACAAATAAAAGGAGTCGCCTGTCTTTTAATATTGTTAATGGTTTATGTCGGTCGAAAATGGATTATATCATATTCATAGCTATTTATTTCTAAATTATTCGTCTGAATATCGTACATATTTATTATTCAACAGTCAATGTTTTCGTCCTACACTAAAATGCAAAAATTGAGAACGAAGTGGATATTGCTTGTTACCAAATGTTATTTAAGGGCATGATCAAATAATTAATTAAGGATATATATTAAATTAAATTACTTATACTTTTTTTTATTTCTTAAGTGTCTATTGGAATAAGCTCAGTGATTAATCTTTTACATTCTATAAATCTATTAAGGGGTAAATGCTGGCCACGAGTTTTAAAACTGCTTTATACCCAGAACGAGGATTGAACCCTCAATCACTAATCAAGGTAGGAAAGACCCTTGTCATCTCACCTAATTCTCGTGATTATTAAATGATTTATATTTAATGTGCTAGTAATGTATGATTTTATACATCATCAAAAATTTTAAACTTAAGTTTACTTAAGTTTATTTATACTATATATAATGTGTTTGATAGAATTGATGTCAATATGTTATAAATCAACTCAATAACAATTTGATTAATAAAATTACTTAAAAATTCATTTTTAATAAAGTAATAGATAATAATATAATAATATATTCGTTCTTTTATTATTTTTATATAAAATATTTAATTAAAATAATTAAAATAAAATATCTAAACATTATAACCATTCCACTATTGTATTTATAATCAATTATTAATTTTTTTTAAATATAATTTTATTATTTCATTACATATGTATAAAATTCTACGTTCACAATTCATCAAATATTAAACCTAAAATAAATATATCATTGATGAAAGTAAAGATAAGTTTAAGCATATAAGAGGAGCTAGAATCATAATTTAGATTCTACAACACACTTCAATTCTTAACTTAATAAAGATTTGAAGAATAATATCTATATTATTAATAAAATTTCTGACTGAAATGGTGTTATAGGTTAATCGAATATCAATTCGGTTAAGAAATTATAGAAATATCTTTCCACAATTAAAATAAATTATTATTCAATGGTATTTTAATCTTTTTATTTTAACAAAAATCAAGAAAAATATGTCTATGGTAGAATTAGAACCCACACCAATTTGATGAGTAAAACCTATTAAATTTGTCGCTCAACCAATATTTTATCTTTAATTTTTTTTGTACATTTTAGATGTATGATTTATTATTTTTACCAGTTGTATATTTATACTATTAATAAAACCCTGATTGAGTTGGTGCTATGAGTCAACCGAGTACCAATTCGGTTAGGAAAATTATGAAAATGTCTTTCTGTAATTAAGATAATTTATATTATTCGAGAGCATTTTAGTCTTTTCATTTTGACAAAAACCAATAAAAATATGCATATACATATGGTCTGATTTGAACCCATGTCAAATAAATTAGTAAAACTTTAAATTTATCACCTAACTAAAGCTTCATTTTAATTTATTTTATACATTTTTACTAATGTTGTTAATTGAATGATTGATGACAACATCATGACAAACAATTGTAGTGCATTTAATATTGTTAATTCGATTTATTTATGTGTATAAATTGCGTTTTACTCACAATTTAATCTATTTTTTATTTTTATCTTATACATATTTTATGTGTTATTATAATTAATTAACTTCAAACTACATATTTCATTATTTATTGAATGTTATTTTTAAACACACATCCATACATATATACATATAATAGACTTTTTAATATGAATAAATAAAGAGAAGTTGGAAATGTTACGTCTTACCTTTTTTTATAAAATACATATAATTTACGTACATACGTAAAACATGTGTCTATTTTTTACTAGTGACCTGCGTATATAATGTATAATTAATTGTGATAGTCGAAATAATATGAAGGTATAAACAAGTTTATTTAAATTAAAAGATGGAGTTAGTGTAACCAATGATTGAAGATGATGATAATCTAAATTAGATTATGGGCTATGATGATTATGATTATGATACATTGGATTGGATATCTCACTACCTCTACTTTTTCTTTCTTTCTTTTTTTGCAATGCATGCGCTTTACGGCCATATTCTCCATTTGCAAGGTATAATGTATAATATAGATTTGTCCATAAAGTGGATTTTGGGTAGGATATTTCTATTATTTAATTATATATAACATTCTTTTTAAAATTTTATAATAGGTTTTGATAATGTATACTCTTTTTTGACATAATGGCTAACCCATTAATAGGAGGATAATGCATTTCAACGCACTCGAACCCACGTCTTCTTACATTGACAACAATACTCATATCAATCGAACTAAAACTCAATTAACATATAACATTATTTAAATAGTCAAACGACTGGGCACGCTAATAATAAGTTTGTACATATTTTATTTTCCGAAATTAAGCGACAAAAATCTCTATTGATTGCTCTAATTTCGTAATCAAATAATTTAATTGCATAAAGTATTTGTTTTCTATCATAACATTTACGCAATAATGCAATGATTGCTTAAGAAAATAAAAATGGGGAGATTCAAATCCAAATAATGGCATTAATGATAAAATATGTTACATTTTTAAAGAAATATTTTAAGTTAAAACTTTGAAAACAAAGATAATTATAAATATAAAAAAGATTAATTTTCATTAAAAAATATAAAAGATGCTTTATACTATAAAATACATTTAGAATTTACTAAAAATAGTTTTATACTATAAAATTGTCTTTTGCTATCCTTAATGACAGTATTTAGTCTTATTAAATATTAATTTAAGATGCAATTTATAATTAATTAGTTAAATTAATTTTTCTAATAAAATAGTAATTCGAATTCAGTTAGATTTGTTTAGAGGTATTATGGGTCAGATAAGACTGGGTTCAGGTCAGACTTAAGCACAATATTAATATATTTTATGCTTACCCAACTTCACAGGCCGAAACATGAGCCTAAAATCTTACCCAAATTCATTCATATTTGTAAATAGTTAACCTAAATGTAGTTTAAGCTCACTCATATTATTTTTTAATTTCTTTTTAAAAATATTTATATTATTTTTAATTTAATATTTAATAATTTTAAATATTTTTATTTATTAAAATTTTATAAACAGGCAATCAAACATTTTAGTATGTTTATATTATAATATTATTTATTACAATAAATTTAGCTTTTATGTGTTAGACAGGTCTAATTTTTTTCAAATTTGGGTAAGTAATTTAACCCATAAATAGGTTTAGATTTATTATATCATTTTTCTATTGGTTTAAAGTTATTCAATACATTATTATCATGTTTAAAAATGTTTAAAACAAATGTGAAATAGATATATATATATTGAATGTGTCCATATACCTTTAAAATTAAAACAAATGTTGTCCTTAGTCAAAAACATAAATATACGGTTTGTGAAGTTTTTTTTTTTTTTTTTTATAAACATGTTTCACAAACAAATTAAAAATATTACATGTGTTTTATAAATATAATAAAAAAGTTAAAAAAACTAAATATATAAATAAATAAACACTTGTTATATTTATAAGATATATGTCATATTTTTAATTTGTTTCTGGAGTCTAAAAAATTTTCATAAATTATTATGAGATAATTTTCTTATACATATTTGAACTAGACCTATTTAAGAATTAAGCTATTCACTTAAACTTGAAAATTAGCATAATATCTAAAAGGGTTTAAATAAAAATATTAAACTTGAAAAAATGAGTTTTGAAAAAAATGCCTATTTAAAATATTAATTTAAGATTTAATTGCACCAAGCACCCTTAAAAAACCTTGTTTGAAATTGATTTTTAAACTTCTAAATGATTTAATTACATCCAAAACTATCAAAGCTCTATCATTATTAAATTACTTAATATAACCATTAAATGACACATAGTTTGATGATGATTGGTTCATATAAAAATAATTGGCTTTCTTTTTCACCTCAACAAAACTCATATTATTACTGAATAAAAGAAACTGATATCATCTTTAGTTCTAAACATAACCAACACAAAAAATAATAATCTTTTAGAGGAGGGAAGGATCGATGTAAGCAAGTAAGATGGATTGCGCCTACGGTTGGTTATTGGATTGTTAATTGTGACGGTGGCTTCAATTTATTGTCGAAGGAAGTTGGAATTGGGGTGGTCATTAGAGATTCTATGGGTGCTGTAGTTGCTGAGAAGGGAAGAAGTTTCTTGGCTAGCTCTACCCTTGAAGTTGAGGCTCTTGCTATGGATGAAGGTTTGTTACTTGCTGACAACAAGAGATTCAGAAATATAAAAGTTGAGATGAACTCTAATGTTTTGTACAAAGAGATCATTATTACTAATGGATAGAGTTAATGGTGTATTTGTCCAATTGTAAAGAATATGTTGGGTATGATACAAGATCATTATTACTAATGGATAGGGTTAATGGTGTATTTGTCCAATTGTAAAGAATATGTTGGGTATGATACAAAGGTTTGATAGTACACGTTTTGTTTATGAAGAGAAGCCAACAGAGTTCCGGATTAGGTTGCATCTCAATTCAGGGGGAGGATGTGCCTTTCCAACTGGGTGGATTCACCCCATCCTCTCTGGTTCACATTCTGAGTTGAGATGAATTACCAATATCCCATTGAGTGTGTTTTCTTAATCGAAATCTTAAAGAGAATCTGTTACGCTTCTCTAAAAGATTCTTATTTTTTGTGTTGGTTATGTTTGGTACTAGAGATGATATATGTTTCTTTTACTCAGTAATAATATGAGTTTTGTTGAGGCGAAACAAATGTCAATTATTTTTATATGCACCAATCATCATCAAACTATAACCATCATTTTAAATTGGTTCGTAAACATGAAAACATTCTCATTGCATCTCAAATGATTGAAATTATATAAATTATGTCATTCTATTATTAAAATTTAATTTAATCATTAAATGATATGTCAAATCTCATGTTAAAATGAAATTTTTAACGAAAAGTGAAACGTTGCCACATAACTTTTAAAAGTAAAAATTAAAAAAAAAAAAAGTAAAACTAGAAGAGAGAGAGAGAGAGTAAACAATAAATCTTCTATAAAATTTTTGAAAATCTCAAAACTAATATTTTTAAAAACTTATTTATGCAATATCCGTTCTTTAAAAAGCCACTTTAAATTATGTCATATAAAATCGTTAATATATTTTAAAATGGCTTATTTTCCATTCAAAATTACTTATTCAAAATTTAATATTTTTATTAAATATTTGTGAAATTATTATATAGGTGAATTGAATTTTGAATAAGTAATTTTACCGAATTAGTGACTAATTAAGGTATAAAAACTAAATCGTAAAAGTGACAAAAATTAATTGCTAGAATTTTTATTTGTTAAAAGGCTTAAATGACAATTTAACAAGGTTTTAAATGAAAAATAATCCATTTTTAAATATATGGGACCGTTGGTAGATGTTTCTTTTCTTTTATATCAAAAAATTGTTTTAATTAAATAAATATTATATGTTTAAAATATGAAAACAAAAGCCATTTCTATCTTTCTTTCTCCTCCACCGTTTGCATTAGCTAAAGAAACCAAAGTTTTGGCCTAAGGATTTCAAGCTTAGCATCTCTAATTGGTTAGTTTAATTTAGTCATTTTCTTGAAATTTTTATATTTTTAAGGTCTAAAAGCTTGATTTAGCTAGTTCGGGTAAAAAATTGTAAAACTATTAAAATTTATAAAAGTTGTCATTGTTTAATCTTGAAACTTTTGGTGCTAAATTGTTAGATTATAAGCTTAGATAAGAAAAAAGACTAATTTGTAAAGTGAAAATTGTTAGTTTTGAACTTAAGGACTAAAGTGTAAATATTTCAAAATTTATATGAATTTTATGTAATTATAGATGATATAGGGCTATAGAATGATGAAATTGAAATCGGATTGAAAAACGAAGCTTAAATGTGAAAGATATAGCTATTTTGGTTTTAGGGACTAAATTGAATAAAATGTAATACTTTAGGGGACATCCAAAATAAAATTGAGTCGATACATGTTTATAATAGGCTGTTAAAAGATATTTAGAATTGATAAATTGAAATTAATTATTATAGGTCGCGATTTGAACCAATCGAAAGATAATTGAAGAAAAGGAAAAATTGTAGATTAGTCCTCGATGTTTCATTTGTTGTTGTTTTTGTCAGGTAAGTTCATATGGGACTTACTTTATTAGTTCATGTTATGTTTGTATTATATTGTTTTACATATTAGTTTGAATTGTTAGGTAAATAATGTCTTTTGACATCAAAGGGACTAAATCGTAAACATGAAATAAATGACTATTATGAATAGATACATGATAATAATTAAATTTGAAATTGATATATAATTGAGTAGTATGTATATGATGATGTTACAGGGTTAAGAATGTATATGGATTGTAATTCGAAATGTGAAAAGTGGGTATATAGTTTCAATGTTGGAAATGATATAGAGATGATAACAGTGCCCGTGTGAACTTAGTAAACGATTAGGATATGAATGGAATGTCATTAAGGTTTAAAAATAAATTGAGTGTTGGTCAGAGGTTTTGTAATAACCCAAATTCTACGGGCACCGAAAAAGTGAGTTTAGGGCCTCCGTCTTAGGAAAACGAGTCCGTAAATATTTATTAAAAATATTTACGAAGTTAGTATGGGTTGAATTAGATTTTTGATAAGTGAATTTAGTTTAATTAGAAGTAATTATTAGAAAGGACTAAATTGAATAGAGCATAAAAGTTTAATTATAGAATAGAGAAAGGTTAAAAGACTAAATTAGTAATTTAACCAAATTAGTGACATGTGTAAGTTAGAGAATAAATATAGTGTAACTAAAATATTAGTACAAATGTATATTATATATATTTACTTATAAGTTAAGTAAAAGATTATTATCATTAGTATTTATTTATTATGTTTATTATATTATTTTTGTTAAATAAATATGATAGTGCCAAATGTGTGGTAATAATTTATACATGTGTATTTATATGTATTAATACACATGCAATATATAAATTGGTTATTATATAGATATTTTATATTTAGTAGTAGTAATAATAATAATAATAATAATAATAATAATAATAATAATAATAAAGAAAAAAAGATTAGAAAAGTTACAGAGATCAAATGAAATTGGGAAAAGAAAGAAAGAAAAGAAAAGAAAAAAATGGAAAAACTAGGGTTTTGAAGCTTGGAGATTTTTTGGTAAGTTTAATTAAGTCATTTTCATGTGATTTTAATGTTTTTGAAGTCTTAGAGTAAGATACTCTTGAATTTATGTGGAAATTTTGAAAAATGATAGATTTTTTTAGGGTTTATGTTGAACAAATAATGAAATTAGGGATTAATTTGATAGCATTTGTGATTAGAATTGATTGGAGGACTAAATTGTAAACTAGGCTATAAGTTTTGAGTTTTATGGGCTAAATTGAAATAAACTTGAAGTTATGGTTAAATGATGAAAATTGATGGTTATATTGAAGTTTTGATGGAAATTGAATAAGGAAAGGATATGAATTGTAAAAAAAGAAGGAGAAGGTGAAAATGGTTAGGACAAATTTGGGATTTAAGTAAAAGTTGCATGGAAAGTATTATTTTATATAAAATATGTGTGTTATTAATTAATTATAATTATGTTAATTTTCGTAGCAAACAAGGAAATCGAGACGTCTAATATGAATGGGAAGGAAAAAGTGATCGAGGAGTAGCTCGAGAAAATATCAGTTTGTATTATCATAATTCAAGTTATTTATTATTACATGTTTAATTTCAATGTATGTGTATGGAAAATGAAATTGAGGTAACTATTGATATTGGAGTTGAATGTGATTTGGATTTAATTGATGAATATAAATATACATACGTATGTGTGAAATTGAATTGTATATTAAATTGTGGTGAATTTGAAATGAAATTGAGTAGTGAATTTGAATTGAAGATCGGAAACCCTATTAACTAGCCGGGCTAAGTCGGTTATAGTTGGCATGCCATAGGATTGGAAGAGTTCAGGGATTCTTCGACCTTGAGTCAATGAGACACTGGGTGTCATTATTTACTTCGGATAGATTCAATGAGGTACTAGGTACCACTTTACTTCGGCTAGGCCGATGAGACACTAGGTGTCAAATATTGCTTCGAACTATCCGATGAGGCACTGGGTGCCAGTATGGTGTGTTTGGTTGGATCCGTGTATCCGCTAAAGTCTGAGCCATGTTAATAGGGATAATTATGTGAAACGATAAAATCATTTGAATTTGATTATTGAACCATTGAATGAATAGTGAAAGAGATATTGTGAAATGAAATAAGAAATAAAATTATTCTATGTGATTGAAGGCATGAACCAAAGGCTCATGAATGGTTTCTATTGAAATGTGAATTGAATATTTATATGTGATTGATAGATGAACCAAAGGTTCATGAACAGTTGGAATTCTATGGATGAGATATTAATTCAAATATTGAAAATGTCACATTGGAAATATAATAACTTAGTATGAAAATTATATGTATAATGTGTTATTTATCTTAGTATGTTTATGATATTTGATCATTGCTATTGAATTATGATAATACCACTGAGTAATTCCAATACTCAGCGTACGGTTTGTTTTCCGTGTGCAGATTAGGTCAAGACAAGTTAGACTCAGCATCTGATTCAATCCCGGCTTCAGCTCAATTTTGGTGATGCAACAAACTTTTGGTAAATATGGCATGTACTAGGGATAGTGTTTGTCATTTGTAAATATTTTATATTTTGATTGTAAATGTGGTATAAAATTCTTAAGAAATTTTAGGTATAATGAATGTTATTTGATCAAGATTTATAAGTAAATGTTTGTGTATGAATTAGGTGTGTTTAGTATGTAAAAATAACCTAAAAATGGTGAAAAATGAAGTTTTCACACAGCCAAGTCACATGGGCGTGTGCTCAGGCCGTGTGGAAGAAACAGAATTGCCTACGGGCTAGTCCTACGCCGTGTGTAGCAAGTCAGATCTGCCCATGGCCTAGCCCCACGGCCATGTGAGCCCCACGGGCAGGCCACACGGGCATGTCTAAGGCCACACGGGCATGTGCCCCTATTCTCAAGAAAAAGTTTCCAAAGTTCCTGGTTTAGTCCCAAATCACTTATTAATCATATTTTGGGTCTCGTAAGTCCATATTAGGGACTTAAAGATGAAATTTGAAAAGTTTTAAATTGTGCCACGGAATTATGTCTCAATTTACTCGTTTATTAGTGTTTAACTCCGGTAATACCTCGTAACCCTATTCCGGCGACGGTTTAGGGTTAAGGGGTGTTACAGGTTTCTTTATCAATGACTAAGATCCAGGTTGTGTTGCGAATTCTCGACAGCTTGAGTAAGCAGCATCGAATAAAGTTTGCAAAAGTAAACCTGACCTACAACTTGTGTGAGCTACCCAAATATCACAACTTGTGTGAGTAAATCAAATTATTCCTTATCGATAGCTGAGATCCATCACATGTTGCGAATTCTTGACAGCTTGAGTGAGCAGCATTAAATAAAGCTTGTATAAGTAAACCAGCTCTACAATTTGTGGAAGTAAATAAGTCTCGTGTATCCGAATTTAAATTGCTATAGTTCTCTGGAAAAAGAAACGAAAATTATATGGTAATGAAATGATTGAATGTGGATTTCATTGATGTGTTTTAGTATCAAACAAGGTTGAATAGTATGACTTATGCATCAAATGAACTATTGGTTTGGTTTGACATGAAATCTATATCAAATTGTCAAATTTTACCAAAAATAAGGTTCTCGTCATGACGTGGAATATCCATCGTTACAACATCGCTCAATAGTTTGTGACATCACAATGTTGTATGGTTTGACGTCGTGACGTGACAAACTATTTGGTATGTCATGACGTTAAGCCCAACTTTTAAAATTTTACAATTTGGTCCTAATTGGTGCCCAGATCACCAAAAGAGCTTTCGTAAGCTCGATCAAGGTTTAGATTTATTTATTTATCATTGTATTTGAGTGCTTATGACATGATTGAATATTTTAAAATCCATTTATGATATATTTTTTATTTGAAATTTTAAGAATGTTGCAAAAAAGGTTCGTATTCGATCTCGGATTAACTTTAAAGCATTCCTATGCCCATATAAGACCTAGAAAAGAATGTTCACGATATTCAATGTTGTATTGTTGTTGATTGCATGACAGATTATGTGAAATGATGGTTTTGCTGTGAAATTATTCGTAATTACTCCAACAACGAATGTGGCATCCTATTGCTCAAACCCGGCAATCAGGTCGAGTAAGAGGTATTACATGAATCTCCTTAATAACTCTAGCAATAATTTCACAGATTTTACTTGGACGATTAAGCCCAAAAATATCCCTAGACTTAATGACCTTGATTCCTTAAGGAAATCTCTCCAAATGTTCACCTCCTTCCCATCAAAATCATGCCAGATAATATTTTCCTTAAGGAAATCTCTACCCTCAAGCAAGTTATCCCAAACCCATGAAGTTCTAGATCCCTTCTGAGCTTCCATAAAAGAACCATTAGTAAAGCACCTACCCTTAAAGATCTTTACCTAGTACAAATTAGGTTGTTGAACAAACCTCTAGCATTGTTTAGCGAGTAGAGCCTTGTTCAACAAATTGAAATCTCTGAATCCTAATCCTTCCTTTCCTTTTCTCACAGTTAACTCCAACCAATTAAACCAATGTATTTTCTTTTCTTCTTGACATTGTCCCTTCCAAAATTTTGCAATCTCGGCATTAATCCCATTGCATAACATATATTGAAACATCACTGGCATCTGCCTTGATCAAGACTTCCTTTCTACTTTGAGACAACAATTGTTGCTTCCAGACTTGTAATTTCCCCTTGAACCTCTCCTTTAAAAACTCCATAGCTTTGCATTATATCTTGCCCCAGAGAGATGAAATCCCAAGATAAGATCCAAGATTTGTTGTAACTTTAACCTGCAATCCATCAACCACTTCCTTTCTTATCGCATCAGTGGTATTGGAACTAAAGATGGCACTGGACTTCTGAAAGTTAACTTGTTGTCTTGAAGCTTTGCAACAAGACCTGCAAAATTTTCTTCATCTCTTTATAATTTATTGCATCAACTTTAATAAAGAACAATGAGCAAATGTGACAGAATGGGACTTTCCTTTCCTAACTTAAGACCTCTACCAGACTCAATAGATTTGTTTACAAGCTTAGACAAGACATTAATGACAACAAGAACAGGTAAGGGGATAGACGATCCCCTTGCCTAATACCTTTAGATAGGAAGAAAGTAACAAATTGTTTATGATAAAGGGTAGAAGCGAAAGAGGATCATATTCAAGTTGTTCAATTCATTTGGCTTTGACTTGAAAAGAAAATATAAAATAAATTTAGAAAATAACGAAATAAAAAATAACTAAAACAAGATATTTAAGAACAAAGAGTATATATTCAAAACAATAAATAAATAAAGAAAAAAAAAACTAAAAGTGGAAGATGGATCAAATAAACCGATGGATAGATGGGTAAGTGTCTGATTGAACCCTTTAATATATAAATCCCAACAAACTCAATTAACGGTTTTAATCATCCGTTTAAGAAATAATCTTTAGCAAATTGAAGGATGAAGAATGAATTCCCACGACCCCTTGAAGAAAATCGAGAAGAAAACTACTTAAAACTCAAAAGTAAAACGAAACTCTAATTAATCTAAAATTGCTAAACAACTTAAAATACTTAAAAATATATTTAAAATTTAGAATAAATAAATAATAAACTAATAAAACCTAATAAATACAATACTTGGCTCATATATAATAAAAATTAAACCTAAAATTTGAACCCAATATTATTTAAACTTGAATTAAAAGCTCGAAATTCATAATTTCTAGTAATAATCCCGTCCAGAAATTCTGTTAGCGCAGTTTTCACTAAAATGGTCATAATTTGAGCTCCTGAGCTTGAAATTGAGTGATTCAAAGTGTGTTTCGAAGCTAAAATATATTCCTTTGAATACTATGAAGACATCTCAACTCAGAAATGCATTGATCACATCCAAAAAAATCATCGCAAGTTGATTGATTTTCTAAATTTAAAAATTGACCACTTTTGTAAATGAAATTTAATAAATTTCAAACCATCCAAACATGTATCAATCTACCATTAACAAGAAGATTGTAGGAAACAAATGACAAGCACTCCAAACAATAAGATCCAACCCCATTTTAATCATTATAGCTTTTAAAAAAAACCCCTCTACCCTGTCATATGCTTTATCCATATCAACCGCTCCTCTTAAATTTCAGATGATGAAAGGTTTCATTAGCAACTAGGATATTATCATGAATAATTTTTTTCTCCACAAAAGCACTTTTGGTTCGAAGTGATACACCTCCCCATAACCTCTTTCAGTCTGTTTGTCATTACTTTGGATATGATTTTATAAGCAAAATTGCAGCAACTGATAGGACTGACTTTAGTTACATCTTCAAGTCGTTTCACCTTTGGAATAAGCACGATACTAGTCTGATTTAGTTCTCGAAGCATACGGCCATTTTGGAAAAAGTTCTTCACCGAACAACATATCCCAAAACTGTTGAAAAAATGCACAACAGAAACCATCAGGCCCAGGAGCCTTCAGGGCCCCATCTAAAACTCAGTTGCGACAATTTCCTCTTCAGTCACTTCCGAAACTGGTGGGCTAGAACTGAGTCTAGATCATTGGGCCGAGATTCAACACTATAATCTAGATTGAACAATTATTACAATTTTCATGGTGGTTGTCTGTAAATTAGTCAAAAGATAACAAATGCAAACAAGATAACTGCATCGAACTGAACTCCTGCGTCGGATTGGGAAGATAGAAACTAAAACAAGTAACTATATCCTCTGATGATAATTCTCTACTTTTTTGCTGATTTTAAAGTTTTTCAATTTGAATTTTTAATGCTATTCTTATACAAGTTTCCAATTCTGTTATAGTTCTTCCGTTTTTTTAATTCAATATCCACTGATTTTTAGAAGAAAGCTTACAAGTTTTTCTTTTTCTCTTTTCTCCCTTTCTGATTTCATGGGAATTTGAATTGGATCGTTGTTTCATTTGATGGGCAATGATAATTACAGAACAATTATCCCCTTAATTTCGTTAGATTAGTGAATCACGGTTGGTTACTTTGAAATTCCTTGTGCGTGTGCAGTAAAATCTGTTCAATTATTTCCTTTTTCTTTATTGTTAGGGAATTTTTGTTTGTTAAAGACATGTTATTACAATATTTTTATGAGATAATGAGACTGGTTCTGCATTTGGACAGTGTGAGAACGAATGCATCATTGTCGAATTTACTGTCATAGTGAGTTATAATGTCGGGATTAGAAGAGTTAAGGAAGAAGCTAGCACCTCTATTTGATGCCGAGAAGGGATTCTCGGCTGGATCAACACTTGATCCTTATGATTCTTACATGGTAAACTTCGCCATCGATGAGTTTTTTGTGATTATGAAGCTAGTTTTTATTCTTATGATGATTCTTACATAAAATGTTTCTGTTTTGGGATTTCTTTGAAGCTGTCGGATGGTGGAACTGTCAACTTGTTGAGTAGATCATATGGAGTGTATAACATTAATGAGCTTGGATTGCAAAAATGCACATCTTCACCTGTGGAGGAAACGGATCAAGGTGAAAAGACGTATCGGTGTGCATCTCATGAGATGCGGATATTCGGGGCAATAGGTAGTGGTGCAAGCAGTGTTGTTCAAAGAGCTATGCATATTCCATCTCATAGAATTCTTGCATTGAAGAAAATTAATATATTTGAGAAGGTAATTTTGTTGCAAAGATATGCTTGTTTTTCGTTTAAAAGTCGGCTAAATTTATTTCAATCATGAAGAGCACCATGGGGTCTATAGATTTGGTTTATATCCGAGTTACATTTTTGCATATTAGGAGAAAAGACAACAACTTTTGACAGAAATACGGACACTTTGTGAAGCACCCTGTTCTGAGGGTCTGGTGGAATTCCATGGAGCTTTCTATTCCCCGGACTCGGGACAAATTAGCATAGCTTTAGAATACATGGATGGAGGGTCACTGGCGGATATCTTAAGATTGAAGAAAAGTATACCAGAACCAGTCCTTTCATCTATGTTTCAGAAGCTCCTGCAGGTAATAACATCTCATCTTGTTCCGGGATCGGCCTATATATGCTACATATTTTTAAATTGAAACCACATTTCGTATCATCTAGGGACTAAGCTACTTGCATGGAGTTAGGCATTTGGTTCACAGAGACATCAAGCCTGCAAATTTGCTCGTAAATCTTAAAGGGGAGCCCAAAATAACAGATTTTGGCATAAGTGCTGGCCTAGATAATTCAATGGCAATGGTTAGTGATTAGATATTAATCAGTTCATGCTTGATTTTTTTCTTTGCTATCATTACGTTTGATTATTTTAGTTTATTAAAGAGATGTCTTTGCTGGAGTTGCTCTCAAAGATGATAATCAGTTATTAAAATCTATGATAAATGTCTAACAACTGCTTCGGACTTGTTACCAGTGTGCTACCTTTGTCGGAACCGTTACATACATGTCACCCGAGCGAATTCGAAATGAGAGTTATTCTTATCCTGCTGATATATGGAGCCTTGGTCTTGCTCTCTTTGAGTGCGGAACTGGAGAATTTCCATATATGGCTAATGAAGGACCTGTTAATCTCATGTTGCAGGTAATATACCAGTGCCTTTAATACAGAACTTGACATTGAATGTTGCTTGAAACTTATATTATTTTTTAGTTCATTTAATCTGACATTAGAATTTCTGAATTTCATGGAAGATCTTGGATGATCCATCCCCATCACCGCCAAAACACAAATTTTCACCAGAGTTCTGTTCATTTATCGATGCTTGCCTGCAGAAAGATGCAGATGCCAGACCAACAGCTGAGCAGGTAACTTATACTCGATGAATATATGACCTATGTTACTCAGATTCGGTTGTAAGTACCAAACATGGTTATGTATCTGACATGGGTATGTTCAATTTTTCTAAGATTTCCATGTATTTGGAGAGTCCTTAGAGCCTGGAGGATCATATCCCTGTACCTATGTCCAGTCGAATATGTGTTAGATACAATTGGCAGATGTAGGTACTTAAAAGAAAAACGAAAAGTTGGAACAACATAACATGTGACAATTTGAGCTTAACAATATGCTGAATTGATATTGGCTGATTGCAGCTTCTTTCCCACCCATTTATCAAAAAGCATGAGCATGATACAGTAGACCTAGCAGCATTTGTTCGAAGTGTTTTTGATCCAACTCAAAGACTGAAAGATTTGGCTGATGTGAGTATATGAACTCGTATTTTAGATTATATTCCAGAAGTTAAACACATGTTTGGTTTTTTCATTGTGGCATAGGACGTAGGCATGAAATTCGAGATATTTAAACTTGAAATATTGTCCATATTGTTACATAATAGTATAGCATTTCAAGGTTCTTACTTTAGGGGCATATAGAACCTCAAATGCTGCTGCTGATTAGATGGTCAAAGTTAGAATATCAATCATACATTATGGTGGTTGGCAGATCAAATATCTGTTAAAAGAATTCTCTGTTAGTTTCCATCCATTTATTTTCACTGTCTAATATCCATATTGAGCATCTTTTTCAAAACTTTGGAGGTAAGATAATAAAACAGGTTGTCTGGTTATAATATGGTTAAGCATTCAAGGTAAAATATTTTATTTAACATTGAAAAGTTACTGGAACTTGGAATTTGTGTATTGTTTATCTTTTTTATTTTTATTTTAATGGATACTAACACTAATGTTTGCATGATCAGATGTTGACATTACACTATTACTTACTATTTGATGGACCGGACGAAAACTGGCAGCATGCAAGGACCCTATACAATGAAGATTCGACTTTTAGGTAATGAACTAGCAATTGATAGATTTCCTATCATTGTTTTCATGGTAAATCAGTGGAATAATCCTCATGCTTACATATTTCATGCTTTTTAGTTCTCTTCAGGTTTCAATAACATTATGGTTCTTAGTTAATTTACTTTTATTCTTCCCATAAATGTATAACTATGGTTATAAATACCCCATTAGAGTAATCTCGATCAAAAACATTTCTGCAGAAGAAGATACCATTTAAAAGCTTTACAGTTGAATGTTCATATGGCAAAAGTATTTTAGTTATGGAACATGTTTGAAAACGGTTAAATTTTTTTGGGCAGCCTGCTGTGGCTTTATGGTTTGCATTACTAAGAGGAATTTCATTTTTATTATATTCAGTTTCTCGGGGAAGCAGTTTGTTGGTCCAAATGATATCCATGCAAAGTTGTCCAGTATCCGGGGCACATTAGCAGGTGACTGGCCCCCTGAAAAGCTTGTACATGTTGTAGAAAAACTTCAATGTCGTGCTCATGGTCAAGACGGAGTAGCAATCCGTGTCTCAGGATCCTTCATTATTGGAAATCAGTTTCTAATTTGTGGGGATGGTTTACAAGTAGAGGGCATGCCTAACTTTAAAGATCTTTCTATCGATATCCCTAGTAAGCGAATGGGTACATTTCAGGAACAGTTTATAATGGAACCAGGAAATGTCATCGGTCGCTACTTTATAGCTAAACAAGAGCTTTACATTATTCAATAGACGAACTACGAGCATGCTCTCCTCTTGAGGTTAGTAGTTCTTGACTTGTTCACAAAGTTTACATTAACATTCGGTTTCATCTTGCTACCGGATTGATTATTGCAGTCATGGAATGAGAAATTTCCTCATTTTTGAGCTAAATTACTCTTTTCTTATTACAGTTTCTACAACTTTTTCAACTTCTTCCATTGATTGTTGATCTCATGTAGTGCATGTTGGTATCACGTATATTGGTGTAAATCACATGTTCTGCTTTTGTAACATATAAGATAAGAGTATTGCCATTGTTATCGATGTTATTTGCTGGACTTATCAATACAGACATGTGTATACTGACTGATAATGAGTTTTATTATCTGTATTCATCAATATTATCTGTGATATATTTAAAGAATCATATACATACCCTATATTGATACTTGAATGTGTCAAACACAAATAAACACCCATGTGTTTTTACAGTTGGCTGCTTAGTGATTAATTGACCTCTCAAGATTACATGTGTATATTATCATATACATAGAGTCTGAGCAACTATTAAATCTATGGATTAGAATTTAGAAGGAACTTGAGTTGCCCACCTGAATTTCAAGTACTTTTATACAGTCTGGTTCAATGTGGCGACAAGTTTCATTGAATGGCTAGAAAGTAATCGCGGATGGTTTTCCGTTTCAACGAGGAAGGAGGATTCAGCACCGAAGTCGGACTCCTCATTGCGGCTTCAGGTGTTTTCTCAAAGGTTTCATTTGAGTCTGAAATTGATGGGAACTTTTTCTTCTGGGCTTCAGGAGTTCTAAGTAAAGATGCAGTGGCAGGACTGGATGAGTAAATTTGGAGTGCTTCATCTGAAGAATATGAACTACCAGTACCAGGTTGCTTTATTTGATCCATTGGTTCTACAGTCACATTCACCAATAGCTTACTACTTTCTGCGCTTGGAACTGCCATTACTCTTCTTCGGACGGAAGATGGCAATCTTGTGCTCGAGCAGTATCTGGGTTCAATGTTCCATAGTCGAACCTGAAAATTGTACGCAGTTCTGGTTAGAATTGAGAAGCATAAAAATTTCCAAATAATGTTCAATCTCAGCACATGCCATTCAAATTCAAGTGTGAATATCGTATACAAACATGCTTAAAACATGCAAGTTTTTTTCCTTTTTGAAATTTTCACACAGATTTTAGACGCAAATATAACAAGCTCAACACTGACCGTGAAATCATCTGCAGAGGTTGCTATCTTCCCAACCTCAGATGGGCACCTGCAGAATATGAAGAAAAGAAAGATATAACATTTAAAACTAACATTCTAGCAATATGGAGCTGAAACTTGAGTTTCATAAACCATGCAGCTTTAGGCAAAAATTTAATTTCGTATCTGACTAAATTAACTTAATTTTTAAAAGTTAAATTTCACAAAAGAAATTCTCTAAACCATCAAAATAAAGTAAAAGCAGACTCAAGTGAAAAAGCAACAAACAAATAAAAAAATTACAAAAAAAAAAACTAAACACAAGAAAAACCTTCAAAATCTCACAGATTTAACGATACAATTTAAATGACATCGAAAGTCGAGATTAAATTATATCTACAAAATGAGAGTCTAAAGAATTTAAACTCTACAAATTTATCTTTTAAAATTACAAATATTAACCATAATAATTCTAATTTTACTAATGTATTCAAATAGATGGATATTTACGTGCATTCATCACAAATTTTGATCCCTGACGAATAACATAATGACATAATAAAGAGAGAACAATAACAATGGTTGCAATGAAAGGAAATTACCAATCTACTGCCGTAACTTCTCCTTTATGACCTTTCAAGTTGATAGGCTCCGCTAGAGGCTTGTTTACCTGCTTTCCATTGCTAGCTATATTATGCACTGAAATAAAAACAAAAAATATTTATTCCAAACATATATATTCATTTTAAGAACCCAACCTTCCATATGTAAGCATCTCCATCACTTGAACCACTTAATACGTGATCTCCATCTGGACTGATTGCAGCCTGCAATTGCACATATATTCAAAGTATAGGAGAAATTAGCAATCAAACAAAAGAAATCATCTGCAATTGCATGTTCAATTTTCTTTCCATTTATTTTGAGGATTTTGTTAAGATCATATCACCATGCTGATACCCGAATATGCGCTGGGACCAAACATGGATACTTCAAACATAGATGAACAGTACATAAAATTAAGTAGAATGTACCTTTACATAAAAAGATTCTATTTGGCATCCAGAGAAAGTGTGAATCGGGCCCTTATCAAGCTGAAGTACATTATACAAATATATCCTGGTGAAAAAGAAAGAAAATTGCTGCCGAATTAGACATAACAATTAATGTAATGATGTTTTTAGTTAGTGCAAAGCCAGATTAAACAAATTCTGGCTGTACGGTAAGTACAAGCAGACTTAAAGAAACAGATGCTTGTCAGATTCATTACCTGTTATCCATGCAAGATGCTGTGAGAAATACTCCTTTCAAATCCTGGGACAAGTTAGATATACCCTGAAATGGTACCATTAACATGTTCAATATGAATAACTCTAGTTAAAACTCTATCTATGAATCTATGTTGCTCGAATTTAAGTGTGAGTTAGAATATAAGAGTGTATCTGACACTATGTTCAATCTTCTTATTAGTTTTTTTATGCATTTGAAGAACCGTATCCTTATACCCATATAACATTAGATATGAATGTTGAGCATGATTCAAAAATGAGTAGATGTAGAGCAGCTATAAATTCCTATTTAGGGGAGAGTGTTTGATCAAATTGAGTTGAATGAGTGAAAATTTTTCAAATTAATCAAATTGACAAATGTTATTTTATTATCTTAATTCAATTTAAAATTTTTTGGTGAAATGAAATTTGAGTCAAAGTAAATCAAATGAAATTGTTTTAAGTTAAATTAAAAAATTAAATATATCAAATCAAAATCTTGTTATAATATAACTAATTTTATGTTAAAGCAAGTAAATTTAAAAACATATCTTTTTAAAAACTTTTTTAAAGCAAAATAATAAAAAATAAAATATTTTAATTTAAATAATTAATTAACTTATTTAAATATCAAAATTATTATTTAGAATATTTTTAAAATTTAACTTTTTTATAATTTTTTAAGATTTTTATAATATTTTAAAAATATATAAAATTTTGGAATTTTTATAAATATTTTAATTTTTAATTATTTTAAAAAATTTAAAATTATTTTGAATTATTTTTGTTAAGATAGACTAATTTGTTAATTTTCAAAATTGGCAAGTACAAAGATATTTACACCAATCTATTATTCAAATTATTCAAGTTATTCAAATTATAAAATTCAACTCGATTCAAACTCAAAACTCGAATTACTTATTTGAATTGACTCGAATAATTAACTCAAAATTTAATTTTTTTTCAAATCGAATTGAGACTGTGCAATCTTCAATGGACAATTAGCAGTAGATTGCTGGGTTGGACACCAATATTCCTTTATGTGAATTTTCTTATTTAATAAAATACTGTTTTTGAAATATATTGCGGGATAGAAAATCAAACCTTTTGAGTTGAAGACTCTGGATGTGGACATGCCTGAGTAACATTAGATTTCAGATTTCTGGTATCCCAGAACTTCACAACACTGAAATAACCACCAGGATTAAGCGGGAGAGGATATTAAGTAAGCATGATATAGCATATGCACAAGAACTCAAAACTTGATCTTAGTAATGTCACTAAGCTTCTAACGTACCTGTCTGCTGCTCCAGATGTGGCAATGGAAATCTCATCTTTGAGATAAATAACTGATGTAATGCTGGCAGCAGCAGCCTGAAAATATATAAATAAAGCATTAAAAATTGCTTACAGTATATTGAATAAACCTCAGCAGTGAGCAAACCTTGCCACGCCTCCCCCGCCTTGCTTGAGATGAAAGATGAGCTCCTTTCACCATGGAAGTTGATCTGAATCAGGTGAAAATAACAACGAATGGAGGTATTATTTCCTAATATCACAAATATAAACTCCTAGGCTCAATTTCATTTTTTAAAGTATCCATATCCGATAATCATGTTTGATCCATAGATACAAAGATATGATCTCCAAGAATCTTTTGCGTACATGAAAATACTTTTAAAATATCACATAAATACTCTCACACAAATAACATAGTCCTAGACCATGTATGAGAAAATAAGTTGCAACAACTTACGGATGGCAGACTTCATCACATCTACTTTTCGAGTTACTCTTGCATCTTAGATCCCAAATGGCAAAGGACCCATCTCTCGACCCAGAGAGAACAAGATCTGTTAGACAATCAATGGTAAATGGCCAGCTCTTTCTGAACAAACAAGGAAAAGAAATATGTTCAAGAGAGCTACCAGAATTGGTTGGATGAGAACTCAAACATTTGACACTTCCCGTATGCCCCATCAAGACTCCAGCGCATTTATTATCCTGAGCATCCCATACCTTTATCTGCACAATGTTCAAAAGGAAAATTAGTTCATTTGGTTTCTTTTTTTCTTTCTCGTTGAACCAATAAAATAAACTGTTTTCTACACATAGCTACTTACAGTTTGATCCCCTGAAGCTGTTAAAATGTGGGTATCTTCCTGCAAGAAACATCAGAATATTAGCATAAATGCATTGGCTAGAAGATTTTGTATGGTAATTATCTCTTCGGTTCAACCAAAAATAGGTTTAATAGATACGGACTGATGTTTCTCGGATTTGGACGTGGTGTCAAATATGTGTGAGTGTATATATTCTTGAAAGGTCATATTAAATTTCGAAAATATACATTTGACATGAGTGTAATGAAAAGCAAGAGCAATTTAGGCATGTACAGCCTCTATTCTTGATGATTATGTTCAAAAGATTGGGATCAACCATCCCACGGATGTTTTACAACCAACAATGCAAGCAAAAGAACTATCCTCAGGAGTCTAAAGCCTGACGACATATGATAGTTCTAAGATATGTATTTATAGGATTGCCTATCTAACATGGATAATATCTTCATTTGACGTTTCAAGCTGAAGCTACTAGCTTATGTTCAATTCATAATTGCGTAGAAAGAATAAAAAATGTGACCTACCTTGATCCAACATACATCAAATATGGCATTTTGATGTGCTAGCCAATCATCGATTCTTGCTTTTTCTATACAAAATTTATTAGGTGAAAAAAAAAAAAACACCATTATTAGAACTGAAAGTAAAAGTGGTATTTGAAGACAAAATAAATTGGATTTTAGTGAAAATCCTGACTATCTAACCTGCATTTTCATGGTAAGATGCAGCAGAAGACAGCTCCCGCCGAGAATCAAACAGGTTTACATATCCAGCCTCATCAGATACAGCGAAAATATGGGAATTTTTACTTGCCTGAAATTAGGGATTTGATTCAAAATACAATAATTTTTATTAAAATCACTTACACTCTTTTTACATGGGGAAAAAAACATATACTCCATAAATTAAATATTATTTGTACAGTTTTAATAAACTGACCAAAAAAAAAAAAAAAAAAAGAGTACCTTACAAAAGGAGACAGCCAAAGGAGGCGTTTCTAAAACATTGTTTTCAATCGCTCCGATTTCAGTAAAATCCGAAGCTAATTCGTCAATCCATGCTCGTTTTCTAACTGAATTTTTTCCAAAAATTTGAAATAATCTTAGATAGAATTCTTTTAAAAGAAATTCTAGACATGAAAATAGAGAAAAATAAGCCTTACCTCGAAAGCTACTGAGTTCTCTGGATCTGATACCGTGGAAAAAATATTGGAAAGTTGACGAATCGGTTCGCATTTCTTCTTCTTCTTTTTTTCTGCAGAAATCACACGCTCGAGGAGAGATCTAAAGAAGACGATATTAAAAAGAAAAATGAAATTATTTGGAGACTGAAATGTTTTATATATTTCATTTGGATTACGCGCGAGGGAATGTTTGGCCGTGGTTTGAGCTGGCGGGAAATTTCAAATTTCTTTTTTCGCAGTTTACCGGCGGTTTCTCGCTGAAAAATAAAAAATAAAAACACTGGTAGAATTAATACTTAATTACCAAAAATAGTTTTCAAGTTAGATGGGTAACTTTTAAGGTTAAAATTTGTGAAATTTCATCCTTATCCTTAAAAAGTTAAAAATTTAATCTTTTTACCCATTTAATTTGAAAATCTTAATTTAATTGTTGATATTAATGGTAATTTCTGTCAAATTTTATTAATTTAATATATTTATTTTATGTCAATTATATATCACATTATTGAGGATAACTTACTTAAAATTTTAAGTTGACTATTTTTTTAAAAAAATACTTATAATTTTAATGATTAAATTTGAATTTTAAAATAAAATTTTTAATTTTTAAATACAAAATTTGAATTTTACTTTTTATCAAAAATACGTAGACTAACATCACATATTAACCTAATTTTAAATATGTAATCGACCGACCTTTTCTTATCGGCATTTATTAGCCTCATTGCCTCAATATATATATGAAACAAAAAATATTGATATTTACTTTATTGGTGATTCTTTTGAGTGTTGATTAATTAGTGAGTGTTGAGAATAAAATCTTGTCATGATAAATGTAAATTATATCGGATATTACTTTAAAATAGTATTGCTTTCATTTTGGTCACTTTAATTAAAATGATTATTCGAATTAGTTATTACTTTTAAAATTTTCGATAATCTATTAATAGATTGTTGGTGTGGTTTTTTTTTTTTACTTTTAACTAAAGTTAAGTACCTCTTTATAATTAGTCCAAAATATCTTTTTAAGGTTTGTTTGGAACATGAATATTTCAATTATGACATCATTAACATTTGAATACTCTTTAAGAACGAGACTTTAATGATGACAACAAATAACCATGTATAACGCTCACCCTTGTTTGCAAACATAATAGCACCAGCCACTTTTTCAATGTTGAAACGTCTAAAATTTATTCGTGATTTATTTTTAGTATTGAATATTTTTTTTCTCTATTTGATTACCAAATATTTAAGAGAAAAAAGAAACTCGAATCTTGAGTTTTAAACTTGTTTTAATCTTATCAAACAAGTGAATTAGCTAAAGCTATGCTTGACTTATTTTACTTTTTTATTTTCTTTTTCATGCCCCTTAAGAACAAATCGAATAATGAAAATCCTAATATCGAAATTCAATTAAAAAAATGTCAAAGAAAAAGAAGAAAAAAACCGCTTTACGCCTATACTTTAGGAGCATATTTGAGTTTAGATTTTTTATTTATTTTTTAAGTAAAAGTGTAATATTTCCGGTAGCTTGTTTGGTCAATTTTGTACAAATCCCTTAACAATTTTGATGGCCGGTGGTTGTTTTATTATCCATTCTAGTATCTTTTAATCGAAGAGTTCTTTGATATAAGGTTATGATGGAAAATTTGTAGATCTATTTAACAATATATAAAAAAATAAGTTTAAGTGGTTATTTTATACGAATGATTTTTATTTTTTTAAATAAATGATGCGTTAATAATTTTTGCTTCGTCAGAAATTTTATTTTGATAATGGTAATCGGTGGCAGTAGGGTGGTAGATAATGTTATGCTGACAAATAGGCTCATCAAAAAGGGTGTGGCTATGGTCATGGTCGGTTGTCGCCATCATTGAATTCCTTATCCTTAAAGATGATTCAAATGTTGATGATACCACCATTAAAATATACATATTGCAAATAAATAAATAAAAACAGCTTTGGACTAATTATAGAGAGATTTTTAGCTTTAGTAAAAAAGAATGTCACGTTAGTAATTCGTTTGTGGATTATTAGATTTTTAACAACAGTAATAAATTTAAATAATTGTCTTAATTAGAGTAACTAAATTGACAAAAAAAAAAAATTGACCAAGATAATAACAACTTTAATAGAACAACAAAAAATCATATTTACATTTAAATTAAAATGTCAATATATATTTATAAAAAAAATTAAGCATTTATAAGTATATGCAAAAAATCATATACTTATTGAAAGGAGCTATGATAATATTTTATTAATTGCTTAAAAGAACACTTAAATTATAAAAGTTACTATCACATCACAAATTAAAAATATGAATCTTGCAATCCTCCATTTATAATTTAAACATCCCATACCAAAGTTTCGTGGAATATCACGTTACCGAAGAAGATTGTGCAAATGCAGTAGTTAAACTTGTTCCGACATTATGATTACAGCATTCCTGCACATCACTATTTTTTAGTTGGTAGATTTTGACTTCATATTTATGGTAATTATTCATTTGTAATATGCAACAAAAATAGATCAATAGATTATTAGCTATGGAAATTGTCTTCGTGAGATAAAGAAGCTATAATATGGAAACTGTAGTAATATTGCAGTTGAATTATGGAGTATTTATGATGGATTTACGTTATTAAGGAAGATGAAGTTGAGATGGGTGATTATTGAAATGGATAGTGTCGAAACCATTTTTTAGAATGTTTTGAAAAACGGGGATCGACAAAAAAAACAGAAATGGAGTCGCCACTAATCTTTTTTGCTTAGGTGTGATCAGATCACCTTATAAAACATTTTTATTTCAAAACATTAGTTTTGGCCTACGAAATTAAAGAAAATAGGTTCGGAAGTCTGTTACGTACGATGAATGATTAGTACACTCGTAACGCCCAAAATTGGTACCGGATTGATTAGTCATTGCCCTAATGTCGAAAAACCTGATTTCTTTAAAATTTTGAACAATTTGGAATTGGAAATTCCTTTATTCCAAAAGCATACAAACATCACATCCAACACGTTAGGACATGATGTTTTAAACCTTCGTAACCAAAATCATTTCATGATCTACGAAATTCATTAAAAGCATATTTAGTTATTTGGACGAACAAAAAAAAACCGAAACCCAGCACGTTAGGGCACAATTTCTCGAACTTCCAAATACGAAACATTGCCTTATTTTCTGAAATCATTATCCCGAGATAACAAAACGTCATATCCAGTAAGTTAGGACATGACAATTTTGAATTCTCGAAAATAAGTTTTTATTTAACTTTTTTTTTTAAGAAAGTAACAAGTTCTTTGGACTCGAAGAGAAGAACCAAAACCCAGTAAGTTAGGGTACGATTTTCTTTTGAACTCTAGAACGCAGAGTATTTGCTTATTTCAAAACCAAATTTTTGATGCATCAAAGAAAATATAATATGATTGTAATAAAATAAAAAATAAATCATAATGCCAATATGCTCAATGGAATAAAAGTGTGGGTGATAATATAAATAATAATAATGAAGGCAAAAATAATAAAAAATATTAAGTAAAAGTAATAATAAATAAACAAATAAAATAAATAAAAGAAAAGAAGATAATAACAAAAAAATAAAGCTAATATCAAATTAACAAATAGATAAATAATATATACGATAATTTAAAGATAATAAAATAATAATAATAGTAATAATAATAATATGGAAATATGTTAATGAGTAAATAATAATAAAAATAACATTAGAAATTATAAAATAAGAATAATAGCAAAAATAAAAAAAGTATTAAAATAATGTATGGATATTAAAATTAATAGTAATAATAATATAGAAATAATGGTAGGAGTACAATAATAATATATTAATAAAAATAAAAATAAAAATAATATATGTTAATATACAAATAATAGTAAAAATAAAAAAACAACAATAACAAAAATAGTAATAATAATGGTGATACTAAAATAATAATAACAATAATAATAAATATATATATAGTAATAATAATATATATAAAAATAATGATCATAATAAAAATAATAATAATACAAATGAATATATTGATAATTATAAGCTTAAAAATAAAATGATAGTAATAATAATATTAAAGTAATAATCATAATAGACAAATAATAATAGTGTTAATAGTGATAATAAAAAATAATAATAATGAAGTAACAAAAATTATAAAAAAGATGAAATTGAACTTGAAATAAAAAATTTGGGGCAAAATCAAAAATAAAATTAAAAGGAGGGACCGATCAGAATAAGCTAATAACCAGGAGGGGCTAAAAGGGAAAATACCCCTGCACTCTAAAATGGAGTCGTTAAAATAAGGGCCTAATTGGAATAAAAATGAAATATAGGGCCAAATTAAAAATAAACAAAACGTGATTATAAATCAATAAAAAAGCGGAAGGACCAGGGCTATAATTAACCCATTTTTAAACAAAACATGCGGACCCCAAGCAGATCTGGTCGAGTCAGTCCGACCCATTTCAAAACGACGTCGTTTTTGCTTTATAGAGTAGTCCTCAAAACGGCGCCGTATGGATCATCTATAAAAACCAAAATTAAACCAAAAAAATTCATTTCAAAAGACCCTTTAAAAAAAACAAAACAGAGCTCTCAATGCTCTCTCCCTGGTGATTTCCGGCCAGCCTCCGGTGTAGCTCTGACCGCCGTCCGCCGCCGTCGCCGGCCACCGCGCAGAGTTCCAAAAGGTCAATTTTTTTTCTTTTTTAATATTTAAAACCTTCGCATGTAAAAAAAACTAAAGTAAAATAAACAAAGAAAAAAAGAAAACGAACAGGTTCGAAAATAAAAGAAAAAATAAAAGGAAACCTTTTTTATTTTCTTGATTTTGTATTTTTTGTGTATATCCCTTTGTATTCGTTTGTGGAAAAAAATCCCCCTTTGTACATATTGCTTTGGGGTTATTTATAACCCAAATCAAATAAAAAAATACAAATCGCAATCTGCTACTTTTCATTTTGTTTCCTTGTTTTGCAGGTAAATGGCGCGGATCTCGACGGTGGAGCGCCGTCTGTGCACTGATTGTGGCGTGACCGAAGGTCGGCGCTGGGTGCTGCGGCGTGAAGCAGTAACCCTAAGGCAGGGTTTCCTGTTTCTGAAATTAGTTTAGGGCCATTGGGCCATTTGGGTCATGGGATTAAATTTAGTTGGGTAATAGGTTTTGGGTTGTAATTGGGCTTCGTGGGTGTAATTTGGGTTGTAACTGTTAAATGGACTGTTTAAAAAACATTGGACATTTATTTTTTTATTGTTTTTATTTTGGTTTGTTACAAGCCCGGGCATAAATGGGTTGTTACAGATAGTTTAGCAGTTTTGGATTTTATTTGTATGAAGGGCGATATGAGTCGTGATAATACTGTACTACAGCATAAAAAATTAGTCGTTTATGATTGGGAAATTGAGCTCAAACATATGTTTCGTGAAGGGAATCGACTAGTAGATTAATTGACGATAATAACTTTTAACTTGAAATTGAATATTTGTATTTTTCCGTAATCACTAAATGTAATTCTTTGAATTCTACATAAAATTTTAAATAAATTTATAATACCTAAAATGATGACAGATTAATTCTTATTATTTTATCCATTTATTTAGACAGTATATCTTAACAGTTACCAACTTAAACAGAGGTTTTTGAGAGGATTATTTGCTTGAATATCTGTTTATGTAAGGAACACTTTTATTTAAAGAATATTTTATCATTTAATGATTTGAAATAATCATAGTGGGTTGTGAAAATCAAAATAAGGCCTAATCTGAAAGAGAAAGAGTTGAGTTTATTTATTTTTATTGTTTATTGTTTATATTAGTTGATCTAAGGTTTTTTCATATAAAGATTTGTAGATGTAAATTAAATTCTTAATTATTCTGTGTAAAATATATGTGCTCGAAATTAATTATATTATAATAAAATTTTAATTTAATATATTTAATTTTTTAATTTAATTCGAATAATTTCATTAGATTCAATTCAATTTAAATTTTATTTTATTCATTTTGATAAAAAATTAAATAAAAATAAAATAATTAAAATAAGACTCACTGATTTAATTAATTTAAAATATTTTCATTCGATTCGATTTAATTTTATCAAACGCTGACGCTTAAAAAGAAACTCCAAAACCTTTAAAAGACTGAAGCCGCTTAGCTGCCGTACTTGAATGGCTGAACGAGGGGATACAGATACTGCTGTCCTATGTATGTGTCTTCTGAAGCTGTTCAACCTAGTTTATTTCCATAAATTTTGTTCACATTTCATATAGACGAAAAAATTTAAAATAATTATTTTTTCGTAAAAAATAATGATATTTAAAGTGTGTTAGAAAATGATTGCAATTATGACATTCTTCTTTGTATATGTTCGGATGTTCCTTAAAATTGTAACATACTTTTCTTTTTCTTTTTGGGTTAGACATAAACTTTAGAAATAATAATTTTCACTTACAATCTATGTTCATAGTATGTATGATCAGGTGAAATAATTCACATATTTATAAGGTATTTTTATAATTTACTATGTTTTATATATTAACAATTTAAATATTCATCAGCCTCTCCATTTGGAAGTGGCAGACCGAAATGATTAGTTATCACCTAATAAATACAAGTGTCAAAATCAGAAAGCATGACAGAGTCAGTTGGCAATATCAGACATCCCTTCAATCTCACTAGGCTAGGGACCGTTCGATTTTAGAGAAATTCCCTCTTCACCGTGGGATCATCATAAATTTATGTGGTCAAAGACGATGGTTTAGTAAATTCAAGGGATACCCTTTAAAGAGAAAAAGGTCTTATAATTAGGGCGGGATTTAGGGTTACCAGTCTACCCTTTGTCTAACATAAGTACCCTACGAATTCTCGAAAAGGCCCTTAAGGGGGCCCCCACACAATGCCATAGCCAGCCATACAATAGAAAACCAAATTGTGGGACCCTCCGGCGTGGCAGGGTGCCTCCATTCGTCTTAAAGGAGCTCCTTAATCCTATCAAAATTAAAAGACATACATATTCCCTCTTTTCTTTAGGCAATAATAAAGAAGATGGGGTCAAACGTGAAAAGGCAGATTTACCCCCGGTGATTAACGTCGTTAATTACTGAATTCATGAGGGGTTGCCCCTAAAGCGATCATGTTATGTGATCCTCGTTCCCGCCAAAAGAAAAAAAGAAAATCTATTTAAAATATAACAAAATTATTGCATTAAAAAAAATCTATATTGTTTATAAATACACGGTAAAAGATACCCATGTAAAATAAATAAATTCTAATTTTCATTCGATTTTTTACAAAAAAGAAAAAAAAATGAATTATTGAATACTTGAATAATCTTTTGTGAAACAATATTATCTCTTTATAAAATATTAAAAATTTATTTTGACAAAACAAAAGGAATTTATAAATCAAGTTTAGAGTAAGCATTGTAATCATTTATAAATGTATTGTTGAACGCATTAATTTTTAAGGGGAAATTCCAACACCAATCTCAATTATGTTGACTTTTTATCCATTATTATCAATATATTTATATTTTATTTTATCTCAAGTTAAAGTATATAAAATTTTGGGTTTCATTTGCTAATTTATTTCTTTAATGTATTTTTTATATTTTAATTGTACTACATGTATTTTTTATAAAAATGAATTTTAGTCAATTATGAATATTTTAGCTCATATGATTTTAAATTTTTGGTCAAGCTGAAGGGATAAAGTTTACTAGTTAATAAATCATTTATAACTATAATAATCTCTTTTAACAATTTTTTTTGGTATTTTTATAAATTTTAATGTATTTTAAAAAATAAATTATCACACGCTTACAATGTGAAAGAAAAAAAATGACATGAGCTCAAATCTTATCATAATATTATTTTATTAAAAATATATTTATATTAATATTTGTCACTTTATAAAAAGTAAGGGGCTTTGAGTAATTTTAAGAAATGCTTTTAAAAATCATGAAAATTAAATCATATTATTTTATTATTAATTTCAAAGTAAAAACTGAGTTTTGAAAATATTTTATTTGAAAAAAAAAACTTAAATCAGTAATAATAAAAAGCATATATGGCTTCCTTAAAAGATAATATATGATAATTTTAAACATAACACACAATACAATATGAATGCAAAAAGTATTTTAATAATTTATATTTGTACACTAAATACATAAATATATTAATTAAAAATAATTACAAAAATTCGAATATAATGAATGAATAAGCATAAGATATATATATATAAAAAAAAAAAGACCGAACTCTGGTACTAGGAGGGAGATTATCAAAAAGTAGGGTGGCCAAAGAACAAAACAAGAGCAAGAAAAGTGAGGAAGCAAAGCAAAAAGGGAAAAACAAAATAAAGTAAAAGAAAGAAAGGAAAAAAAAAAAAAAAAAGAAAGGAGTTTAAGAGTTCTATATTTTATTTATTTATGCTTGAGACTTGAGTTGAGAGGAAGACCAATCCAAGGATAAAGGACGGCTTTACTCTTCGTTAATTGTTAAATTTAGCTTTGTTTTTTCTTTTCTTTTTTTAAAAAGCGACGGAAAATAACATAGAACATCAACTTCCATCCATAAATTAAGATTTCGTTTAAAACGAAGTTATTATCATTGTTTTCTGATTCTTTCTCCTATATTTTTTTGCTCTCTTTCCTTTCTCTTGTTTGGATCGGATCTGTAATAGGCAAAATCAACCCCCCAAACAATAGAGGAAAGCTCTTTTCACTTTCTCTTCAAAGAAGAGCTTTTGTCTCCTTAGTAATTTCTGGGTTTTCATTTCATGAAAGATATCACCTTGTCCTGCATTCTTTTATCTGTTCTATGATCAGGTAACTTGCTTTTGGCCTCTTTAAATTTTCTTTTTCGATGATGGGTTCTTTTCTTTTTCTTTATCGATCAAGATTACATACACACACCAGACACACTAAGCTTGTTTCGTTTTTCATGCATTTTCTTAGTAACCAAGGATTATATATATATTAAGATTGTTGAAATACAGTTTATTGATTTCTTAGTATATCTGTAATCATATTTGGTATTTTCTTTAATCGTAAGATGTGCTAGTTGATTATATTTTGTTTTGAATTTAAGACTGCTGTTTTAAATTTTCATTTCTTGGTTTGGAACTGATTCTCTTAGCATTCGATTATTTTGTATTTTGTAACAGTTTTTGTGTGCATTTGGGACATTAAGTTGGTTGATTCTGCAATTAATGGCTTTATCAAAGAGTTATCATGTAGAGGAAAAAAAAAGTTGAACGTTGCTGAATTTCACTTTGGTTTGGCAGTGATAGGTGTTGTTGAATTGTTCAATGGAATCCCTTGCTATTTCTTCATCAAAGGATCAGAATCTAGGTTCTGGTATAGGAAACAATGACCCTCCTTCGACATCCGGGATACCTAGGCGGCCTTCTCGGCCTCCATTACCGAAACAATCTGAAAATGAAGGGCTTTCTTCTGCATATCATGGTGTAAGGACCGTTCAACATCATGATGGTTCAATTGGCTCTCAAAAGCATTCATGCAAAACAGTCTATGACAACTTGGTCTGTGAAGAAATGCCTAATATGGCAAAACACTATTATGATTCAAGCAAGATGAAATCCGAATTGACGGGAAAGATTTTGGCAGTGGCAAGCAAATCTTCCTTCAAACATCCCATTGATGACCATAAGAGTTCCAATTCCATTGCTTCATTGGAATACGAACAAACTGTGTCTGGTGTACACTATTATGATTCTAGTAAGGTAAAATCCGAATCAGTGGGAAAGATTCTGACAAGTGCAAGCAAGTCTTCCTCAAAGCATCCCATCGATGATCATAAAACTTCTGATTCCATTGCTTCGTTGGAATATGAAAAACCTGTGCCTGGTGCACACTATTATGATTCGAGTAAGGTGAAATCTGAATCAGTGAGAAGCAAATCTTCCTTCAAACATCCCATTGATGATCATAAGAGTTCTAACTCCTTTCGTTCATTGCAATCTGAAAAAACTGTGCCTGGTGTACACTATTATGATTCGAGCAAGGTGAAATCTGAATCGGTGGGAAAGATTTCGACAATGGCAAGCAAGTCTTCCTTCAAACATCCCGTTGATGAAAAGCTTGTGCCCCCTGCTATTCAGTTGAACAACCACATTGTATCTCAATCAGAACCAAGCATTTGTGTGAGTCGTTCGAGTAGTATGTGCACCAGATCTCTGTATGCCGAAGCTAAACAAAGTTTCACCAATACAGAAGTTAGTGAATGTGCAAGCAGTGATGAAAGCGGTGAAGTGAGTAGGAAGACGAGCATCAATAGGGGGAGCAATTGCAGTGATATTAGTGAAGAAAGCAGCTCAAGTTGTTCAATCAGTGCCATTTACAAGCCCCACCAAGCAAATGATATAAGATGGGCTGCAATTCAAGCTGTTAGATCACGGAAAGGAGAGTTGGGCTTTAAGCACTTTAGGGTGTTGAGGAAACTGGGATGTGGGGATATAGGCAGTGTTTATCAATCTGAATTGACTGGCACCAATACTTATTTCGCCATGAAAGTTATGGATAAAGCTCTTTTGGCAAGTCGAAAAAAGCTTCTTAGAGCCCAAACAGAGAGGGAGATTCTCCAATCTTTGGATCATCCTTTCCTCCCCACCTTGTATACACATTTTGAGACAGAGAAGCTTTCTTGCTTGGTTATGGAGTTTTGCCCCGGAGGAGACTTGCATGCTCTCAGGCAAAGGCAACCTGGAAAGTACTTTTCAGAGCAAGCTGCCAGGTTAGCTGTCGCTCTTCAAATGCTTTTTCAAAGTTAATTTTTCCCGTCTTTGGAGGACTCTTGGAGGTCATATATCTGTATCCTTGTCCGGATATGTCTCCTTTATTCATTACTCTTTATGCTCAAGCTATGTTACTCGGACTTGGGTGGAAGTTTTTAACATGGACAACTGTCCACTGTGAGTATGGTGATATCCCTATATCCTTATCAGGTTATGTGAAGAATGGAAGCAGCATAATATTCAAGTTTGCATTACTGCATTTTCTTACATAACTGCTGCATGCATTTAAGGTTTTTCATGGAAACCTGTGGATCCATTTCCTGTTAACTCTATTGCCCCATCAGGTTTACAATACAACACTTAGAGGAAACTCAATGTTGCAATTTTGTTGTTACTACAGTAAGATTAGGAAACCACCTTTTTTTTTTCCCCTTATGTATTTGTGTCCAACACAGTTGTCCTTAATACAATACAACACTGCTAGGGAAATCATGTTACAATTTTGGTTTTACCACGATAAGAACAAGAAACCTCCTATCTGGAAAATGGAATAACTTGTATCTAGTGGCTTTGCTCTAATCTGAATCCATAACGTTATCATCTCTAGTTGGCGGCTCTAAACGCACCTTTTGGCTGTTCTTGGAGTTATTAGGCTGTTTATATCCCTCCTTTCCTTTAAGTCTCAATTATAGTCAACTTTCATTGATAACATCTTCTCCAGGTTTGTTTGCTGTGATCCCTGATTGATGTTTTGTTAGTTCAGGTTTCTTCATATCAGATGTTTTAGGAAGTATTCATGTTCTTGTCCCACTCATCTAGTTTTTACGACATGCAATTTGAATAAGTTGTGTTCTTCAACATATTGGATGATAACTAGGTCCGATACGATGAATGGATTGCAGCAAAAAGATCATCCATATTATTGGCATTGATCTTCCTCTGTTGCTTTGCAGATTTTATGTGGCCGAAGTTCTCCTTGCTTTGGAGTATCTGCACATGCTTGGGATTATTTACAGAGACCTTAAGCCAGAGAATGTTTTGGTTCGAGAAGATGGACACATAATGCTTTCGGATTTCGATCTCTCACTAAGATGTTCTGTCTCGCCGACACTGGTTAAATCTTCAAACTCGACTCTGGCGTCGAAACATTCAGTGTACTGTGCTCAGCCTGCATGCCTCCAGCCAACCTGTGTAATGCAGCCAGATTGTATCCAACCAGCATGTTTTGGACCGCGTCTTTTTCCGAGCAAGTCCAAGAAAGAAAAGGAGAGCAAAATAAAGAGTGAAACGAATCAGCAAGTTAGCCCTCTTCCTGAGCTCATTGCAGAACCTACCAATGCTCGATCAATGTCCTTCGTTGGCACTCATGAGTACTTGGCACCTGAAATCATTAAGGGCCAAGGCCATGGAAGTGCTGTCGATTGGTGGACGTTTGGGATCTTTCTATACGAACTTTTGTTTGGAAAAACCCCGTTTAAGGGAGCCGAGAACCGGGCAACTCTGTTTAACGTGATCGGCCAGCCATTGAGATTTCCAGAGTATCCAAATGTGAGCTTTGCAGCGAAGGACTTAATCCGAGGCTTACTTGTAAAGGAACCACAGCATCGGCTTGCATATAGGCGTGGGGCTACTGAAGTTAAACAGCATCCGTTCTTTCAGAGTGTGAATTGGGCACTCATTCGATGTGCTAATCCGCCAGAGGTGCCAAAGCCGTCCATGACGGATTTTTTTGCCGGAACCAACGTGGCAAAAGCTCCGACGAATAACATGGTTCCGGGTTTAGATGTGAAGCCTTCTGGTAATTATTTAGAGATTGATTTCTTTTGATTCTTGTGATTATTTTTCCTTTCTTAGAAACCAGTGTTGTAAACATCTCTTTGAACAGAAATGAGGAATCACAAGTTGCTGCTCAATCTCTATTGATTCGGGTGTAATATACTCATTTAACCGGGCAAATCATTGGTCGATTAATCTATTTTTCTATAAATAAAAAAATAGTATAAAAAAATATGAAAATACATAATTATCACACTGATGAATTCAAACAATCAACAATGGATGACATAACAATGTTGTCGTAATAATGATAATATAATGCTAACCGCGTAAGCATCAGTGGAATTTCAATCAAATAAAAAAAAAGTACTAATATGTGATTTTCTTAAAATTTTTAATTGTTTTTTATAAATGGAAATGGGAAGCTGATAAATTCAAAGTGTTCCAACCGACCAACGTTCGCATTATCTTAAAACTTGGGATGCAAGTAGGAAATTCAAGTTAATTACCAAAAATGCCATGAAACACCTGCTTTCCATTTCAAACCTGCCAAGTAGTCTTCGGACATTGGCTTCGTGTCGCTAATAGAATGGTTTGGACTTTGGATCTAGGTTCAGTCAACGGTGGGACCTACATATGCTTTCTCCGAAGCTGAGGTTCAGCTTCCGAATCTCTTATCCCGTTCCGAAGCAACCGTTTCCCGCTCTGTCTCTGCCTCGAGTTCACTCAAGTAATAGCCTATTGTAGAAAGAAAAGGCAAAAGGACAAAGAAGAGAGAGCTTAAAAGCTTCGCTCAGACTCTTCTTCTTACTTACATTCTTTTGTTCATGTTCATGGCGAGGTAAGGTTAAGAAATTAATTAAGAAAATCCAATTAATTAATTAATTTCCATTATGTGCGATTAAAAGTAATCTCTTCTTCAATTTTCTTTGACATGGGGATGATTTTGGTTTCTGGGTGTTTTTCTTTATATAAATTCATGGAATTTAACTTGAAAATCCAATTCCCAAAGAAAACAATTTCTTTTTTCTTTTTGGTTCTAATAAATTTCTGTTTTTCTCTTCCTCCTCCTCTTCTTCTTTTTTTTTTTTGTTTTTTTGTTTTCACTTGAGTTTGAATGTGTAGGGAGGTTATTATATGCTAGAGTTTCATCTTTTATGAGCTGCATTGTTGAGGTTGATATGATTTTAATGGAAAAAATCTTCCATAATTCAGTTGAAAAGAAACCCTTTTTCAATTCAACCGTAATCAAACATCCCATGATTCATTTCTTACAGATTGATACGATTTTAATGGAAAATTCTTCCATATTTCATTGCATCTTTATTGACAAAAAACCATTGTAATTTGCAGCAGAAGCTGGCTCATTGACAGTAGATCAATTGCAAAGAAAGTAAAAAACGCCATTCAAATCACTGACACTGACTGTGGAGCAAATCGTGAATGTCCGAACTGTCATTACCGTATTGATAATAGTGATGTAAGTTCGACACTTCGAGTGTTTCATAGCATGAATTTTTGGCTTCAGTAACGTCCACCTTGAAGCTGTTTTTCTTTGTTTTTTTAATGTAGGTTTCGCCTCAGTGGCCTGGCCTACCAATTGGAGTGAAATTTGATCCCTCCGATATCGAGCTTTTAGAGCATTTAGCTGCCAAATGCGGCATCGGAGACTTAAAACCACACCCCTTTATCGACGAGTTTATCCCCACACTGAACGAAGATCAAGGAATCTGCTACACTCATCCTCAAAATCTCCCTGGTAAGGGTCCATGCCCGACATATTCGAGTCTTATAATGGTATACAAATTTGATTCTGACGATCATTTTCATTTTTTTTTTGCAGGTGTAAAGAAAGATGGGAGTAGTATCCACTTCTTCCATCAAACCATCAATGCTTATGCTACTGGTCAGCGAAAGCGCCGCAGGATCCAGAACCGACATAGTACGATCGAGGAGCATGTTCGATGGCATAAGACCGGAAAGACCAAACCTGTCATAGAAAATGGAGTTCGCAAGGGCTGGAAGAAGATCATGGTTCTCTACAAACGTTCGAACCGAGCTCACAAGCCTGAAAAGTCGAATTGGGTGATGCATCAGTACCATTTAGGGGCTGAAGAAGTAGAAGTTGGTGGGGAATATGTGGTTTCTAAAATTTCATATCAACAACCAAAACAGACCGATAAGAACGATGGCGTTACTAGGATGGAAGATTCGGATAAGTCGATGATTCGTGCGAGTCCAAGGACCCCGAAAACGATGACTCCGAGTCCACCTCGGCCATGGAAATCAATGATATATGAAGATGACATTAACGAAAAGGTGCACCAGGTACTTGGAGTTTTGCTGTTTATGAATTGAAAGGAAGAAATCTTTTTACTTGAATTCATTCGATCCTCACCGAAGTTGGATACTGTGGAACAGGAATCAAAATTTGCTGCAGAAGGATGTAATCTACCGATCCATGGTGTTGAATGTGAGGATCATTTGGAGTATCCATTATGGTTGGCTGGGGAATCTCAGGCTGCTGTAAATTCCGAGATGAATTGCTTGGATAATTCTTCCCTGCAGGTAAAGAATTCGGTAAAGGATCGAGTCTCGTATGCCGTTCATGATCCTGGCACGATGGAGATGTCGGCCGGAAAGAAAGATGCATGCACTTGCGGAATTTCCGAGCTTGAGAACTTGGAATTTGATACACCACCAGATGTGCCACTATCTGTAAGTTAGCCTTTCAAAGTGTTCATCATATGATTATCATAAAAATCTCGAAATTTTCTCATCCATATGTTTTGCAGGATCTACAATTTGATTCCCAGGAAAGCATAAGTTCATGGTTAGACCAGTTATGAGGAGGATGTTGCAGAGGTGAAGTACCCCAATGACAAAGTCAAAGTTTTCGAGCTCCTTGAATCTCTTTCATGGCTGTTTGAGGCTCTTGAAGTTGTTCATCCCACCGGCACTGCCGGACTGCTCTCCTACGTCAGTTTCCGATGATATGAACTCCTATTCTATGTCAAATGTTAAAGTTTCATTCTTGTATTGTGTGTGCGAACAAATACTACAAAATATATGAACACGATTCGAATATAGAATTATCGCGCTAAATGATCTCAATTACAGTGTAATCTTGTTTAGTCGAACAAGCTTGCTAAATTGAAAGATCCATTTTCAGTTTGAGCTTGAGAGAGAGCATAAGAATCCATAAGAATTGAGTTCTAGTAAATTAAATTAGATTAATCAATTAATATTAGGACTAAAACTTTTTAATATTAATAGTTGAGGAGCTCAGTGACCGTTGTTTTATGCGATGTCAAAATCTTAAAATTTATATAAAAAATGATCGAACCTGGAAACTAACTATGACAACGATTTGAGGCAAGCGCACCTATCGAACAGTAGTATAGTTAAGGCAAGACCGGATTGTCGAATCCAAAGGAACCAAAAGTACTAATACTAACTTTCTTTTTATTATTTAGCCTAAGAATTAAATGGATTTTTATCTAATCTAAAATTAACTAACAACTAAACTAAAGACTCTAAGACAAAGAAGAATGAATGTTGGGAAGAATATTTTGGAAAAAACCAATTAATTTAGACAATACCCAAGGAAGAATCTACCTAGACTTCACTTGTTATCTAACTCTGAACCAGACGATTTATTTACTTGACTTAATCCGTAGGATTCCCTAAGTTATATTAATCCCTCTCTCGAGGCGACTAACGTCTAACCATAAGTTGATTAATTGAAATCTCTTTCTAATTAAAACCCTTAAAATTGCATTAACTCAATTTATGGACTCCCATATTAGGTTTCACCCTAATCTGGCAAAATCTCGTTACCCTATCTCTAGGCGCGCGATCAACTCCGCTTAATTATGCTAGATCTACTCTTAGTCGGAGACTTTTGCTCCTCCACCTAAGCACATCATACTTGAATTAGTATCCCGAAAATATCAACACAAGAATTAAGAACACATAATTAAGAACAAGTCAAATATTTGTCATATAGTTTAGCAAACGATAACAAGATTCATCTTAGGTTTCATCCCCCTCAGGTATTTGAGGGTTTAGTTCATAATAATAAAAGAAAACATCTCAGAAGAAAAGATAAAACAAAACATAAGAAATCCCTAAAACCCCCTAGAGGAATTGAAAGAGAGATCCTCCGTCTTGGGTATGATTTCGGCTTCTTGAGATGGATCAACTAGCTTTCTTCGAGTAAATCCCCAAAAATCTACCCTCTTTGGCCTAGCTGGACGCCCCCTGACTAAAGCCTTGGGTTCCCCCCTTTTAGGTCATACTTAGGGTGTTTATATAGGCTTCGGAATGTTTTCTTTGCCCCTAAGTATCCTAATCTGAGTGAAACTTCTCTTTGTCATGGCAGGGACACGCCCATGACACACGCCCGTGTAAATCGTGTAACATCCCGAAATAGGGCCTAAACGGAATAGTGGTTGCGAAACCATAAATCCGAGTCAGTAAAATATTTTAATATTATTTTCTGTGCCGTTGATATATGATTAAGCATGTGGTAAATTTTCGTGAGCTAATTTATCTGTATGTGTGTTTAATTTGATAAAAGAATTGAATTGCATCAAATGCAAAATTAGTGTGCTTATTGAAAAGATGTCTATTTGTTATGTCTTCTTAAGTGTGAGGACTTATGTGGCAATTAAGCCAATTATATGGTTAGTGGACGGCATTGAATGATGAAATGCATAATTACATGTTTTTTTATATATTAAAAACATTAGTTGAAATTTTATATTATATTAATATGTTATAGTATAATCAAAGAAACATGAGTGGATGGTTTTCATTTTACCATCTTCTTGCGAAATCATAAAAGAAAGCGAAAAAAAAACCAAGCAAGGGTTGGCCATTCTAAGCTTAAATTGAAGGTATGTTTTAGCTTGGTTTTTGATAAATTTTACGTTTTTGAGATCGTTGTTTGAGTGCTACAAACCCATATTTGAATTTTGAATTTTGATGAATATTTTGAGTTATGCCATTGATGAAAGCTTGTGTATTTTGATGATTGATGGTAGATTATTCATGTTTATGAGTAGAGGAACAATTTTTATTAAGTGATTTTTAGGTAAAAGCGAGCTAATTAGTAAAAGTTGTTATTGTTCATAAGCATGTGTTATAGTAAGAATTTGAAGTTGCTATAGAAGGGAAAAATGTTCAGCATGTTATAAAACATAAGAATAAGGGCTGAAGTTTAAATTTTCGAGCCTAGGGGTAAAATTGTAATTATGTAAAAGTTTAGGGGCAAAATTGTAATTTTGCCAAAGTTAGAGTTAAGGACTGTTTTGATAAACGTGAGTAATAAATAAGCTAAATTTGCTATTATAGATCAAGAAGAACGAAATCCGAGTTAGATCGGGAAAGAAAAAGATAGTGGACTAAATCGATATAGTTTATCGTATTTTGTTTCGAGGTAAGTTTGCGGTAAATAAATACAATATTCTATTATTTTACATTTAATATTATTAAATTTCAGCATTTACATATTTATTCTGTAAATTTATTATTTAAAGACTCAAGTATGAATTGACTGAAAAGCTATCTCAGAAAGTTAGGTTGAACCTTAGGAATGTGTAGGATACAAATGTCATGATATTAGGGTTTAAGAAATCATGTAAGACCATGTCAAGACATGGCATTGATATGTTATTATAAGGCAAAGGTCCCATGTAAGACCATGCCAAGGCATGGCATTGGTGAGTTCATAAGGCAAGGATACCACGTAAGACCATGTCAAGACATGGCAATGGTTAAGTTTCATAAGGAAAGGTACCCGCGTATCCTTAGTATTCCAAGTGGTTCAACGGAAAAATTCAAAGAGTATTCCAAAGTAAAGGTAAGACAAGTTCAAGCTAAAAAGGTAAGGTAAGATAAATTCATGTTAAAAGGTAAGGTAAGAATACAAGTTTAAGTATATTGAGTTAAAAGCTTAAGTGATCTTGATAAGAAAAGCATAAGATAATCCATTAAGAATGTTGTCATCTATTTACATGTAAACTTACTAAGCTTTATGCTTACTCCCATTCTTTATTTTTTTTATAGTATTACAAGTCAACTCGGGGATCAAAAGGACGTCGGAGATCGTTACACACTATCAAAAGATTATATTGGTATTTTGTGATTCGAACGTTTTAAGTTATGGCATGTATAGGGACTTAGCCATTTTGTATGTATGACCTTATGATATGGCTTAATATTGGCTTGTAAATGCTTGGTAATGATTAGCCATTAAAATGGTTAATTAAGAACATGTTTTGGATGTTATGAAATGCCTAGTTGATAGTTATTTTAAAGAAATTATGTAATTATATGCAGGGGAATAGTTGGACAGCAGCAGTGACGTGATTTTGAAAAATCACCAAAAATAGTAGAAACTGAATTAGGTTGTGAATGAGATATAAAATTAAATAGTATTGAGTCTATTTTCATATAAAGAAAACGGTGTAGGAAAAAGAGTTGTATATTATGAGATAATTGATTTTTAGTGAAGAGAGGTCAGAACTGTCAAACTGTGTAATAGGGGAGACTTTAACTAATAAACTGTACTAATTGGCCACACCAAAAATTCTGGAAAAATTAAAGTAAGAAGATATATGAGTCTAGTTTCAAGGAAAATTTATGGATCTAGATTTCGAGTTTCGTAACTCAAGTTATAATTAATTTAGTGAACATGACGCAGACGGACAGTTTCAATTTTTATGCCCAGAACTAGTAAGTTAAGTCTAGTAATGCCTCGTGCTCGACTCTGGCAACGGTCTCGGGTAAGGGGTGTTACATTTATTGGTATCAGAGCAAGGTTTAGTCGATTCTCGGAATATTTAGTATGAGTAAGAGTCTATCTATACATGCCATACTTATATTTTGATAGTGTGACGACTCTTGACGATTTAAATTTTTTTTTTTTTATAGTTATGGATCCCGAACGAGATGGTGCAGATGATGTAGAGAGTAATGCGCCCGCTCCCACTGAAGGGACGGTGCCACCAGATAGTCGTGAAAGGCCCGTTCAGTTTAGTCGGGAGGAGGGGCTCGAGAAGCCTTCTTCCAAGCTATGAATGAATGGTTTGTTGAGTTCGTTAAATGCGAACCCCGGCCGTTAGACCTCCACCCCCTCATGATCCACAGACTACCCATGTAGCTTCCCCAGTTATAAATACCGTTAGAAGAGAGAAACCGCCCGTTGACAAGATCAGAAAACAAGGGGCTGAAGAGTTTCGGGCTACCAAAGATGATGATGCAGAGAAAGCTGAATTTTGGCTCGAGAACACTATCAGAGTCTTTGATGAGTTACCCTCCACACCGGAAGAATATATTAAATGTGTGGTGTCACTTCTTAGAGATTCGGCCTACCAGTGGTGGAAGACACTTGTGTCAGTAGTACCGAAAGAAAGAGTTACTTGGGATTTCTTTCAAGAGGAGTTCCATAAGAAGTACATCAGTCAAAGGTTTATTGACCAGAAAAGAAAAGAGTTCCTTGAGTTAAAACAGGGTAAGATGACTGTGATCGACTATGAACGTGAATTTATCCGACTCAGCAATTATGCTCGAGAGTGTGTGTCTACAGAGGCTATCATGTGCAAAAGATTTGAGGATGGGCTCAATGATGATATCCGACTGTCAGTTGGTGTTTTAGAGATAAAAGAGTTTATTGTTTTAGTTGAACGAACCTGTAAGGCAGAGGAGTTGTTAAAAAGAAAGGGTAAAGCTGAAATTGAGATGTAAGACACGAAGAAAAGACAGATGAGCAAGTCATTTCAGTCTACATCCAAGAGGCCTAGAGAGTTTTCTACGAGACCTAATTTTTCAACCGGGTATTCTAGCCGAAACAGAGGTGGAAGATTTATGGATTCAAAACCACTTTGATTGCGAGTGTTGGTAGTATTCAGCCTGATAGACCCGAGTGTCCTCAATGTGGTCGACGTCATCTAGGTCAATGTCGAGCAAGCGAGATCGGTTGTTTCGATGTGGTGCATTGGATCATTTCATTCGGAGTGTGTCGAAATGGTTAAAAAGAAGTAATACCGAGTGCAAGATCAGGTAATGCCTCCGTTAGAGGCAGATCTCAGAGAAATTCGGGAGTAGGGGCAGGTAGAGGTACATTTAGAGATACATCAACAAGATCAGATGTTAGAGCACCCATTAGGACTTATGCTACTCGCGCTCGTGAAGAGGCATATTCTCCCGACGTAATTACGGGTACATTTTCTCTTCATGATGTTAATGTTATTGCTTTGATTGATCCGGGTTCAACCCATTCCTATGTTTGCATGAAATTAATGCCTAGTATGAACATGCCCATAGAGTTTACAGAATTTGTGATTAAAGTATCGAACCCATTAGGTCAGCATGTGTTTGTAAACAAAGTTTGTAAAAAATGCCCTTTGATGATTAGAGGTTACTATTTTTCGGCTGAGCTCATGCTATTGCCATTTGATGAGTTTGATGTGATTCTTGGTATTGATTGGTTAACTGCACATGATGTGATAGTGAATTGTGGAAAGAGATTCATTGAGTTGAAATGTGAAAATAGTGAGTTCCTTCGGGTTAATTTAGATGAGTCAGATAGTTCAATTTCCATGATTTCTGTTATGTCTGCTCAGAAATGTTTAAGGAAAGGATGTGAAGCTTATCTTGCTTTTGTGTTGAATACTAAAGACCCAGAGTTGAAAATTAAATCAGTGCTTGTGGTGAATGAGTTTCCTGATGTGTTTCCGGAAGAACTACCAGGTTTGCCTCTTATCAGAGAAGTTGAGTTTGGTATTGAATTGATTCCAGGTACCACACCTATTTCTATTGCTCCTTATAGAATGGCTTCAATAGAATTGAAAGAATTGAAAGCTCGCGATTCTGAGGAATTAAGCGATAAAGGCTTTGTAAGACCTAGTTATTCACCATGGGGCGCGCCAATGTTATTTGTGAAAAAGAAGGATGGTTCCATGAGATTGTGCATAGACTATCGGCAGCTTAACAAGGTAACCATCAAGAACAAATATCCATTACCTAGAATAGATGATTTGTTTGATCAATTGAAGGGAGCCACTGTGTTTTCTAAGATAGATTTGAGATTCGGATACTATCAATTGCGAGTTAAAGAGTTAGATGTTCCAAAGACTGCTTTCTGAACTAGGTATGGTCACTATGAGTTTCTTGTGATGCCATTTGGCTTAACTAATGCTCCTGCTATTTTCATGGATTTAATGAACCGAATTTTTACACCTTATTTGGACAAGTTTGTAGTCGTGTTCATTGATGACATCCTGATTTATTCTCATGATGAGACTGAGCATGCAGAGCATTTGAGAACAGTTTTACAGATTTTAAGAGATAATCAGCTTTATGCCAAGTTGAGCAAAAGTGAGTTCTGGTTATGGAAAGTTTGTTTTCTTGGACATATTGTCTCAGGTGCAGGTATTAGAGTTGATCCGATTAAGATTTCAGCAATTGTTGATTGGAAGCCTCCCAGAAATGTATCAGAGGTCAGAAGTTTTCTTGGTCTTGCCGGTTATTATAGACGATTTGTAGAGGATTTTCCAAGATAGCTACTCCATTGACAAGATTATTACTGTAAGGTGTCAAGTTTGAATGGGGTGAGAAGTGTCAATAGAGTTTCGACAAGTTAAAAGTATTGTTGACTAAAGCTCTGTTTTAGTACAACGTAACCGCAGAAAAGAGTTTGTGATTTCTGATGATGCATCATTGAATGGACTAGAAATTTGTATACTTATGCGGGAAGGAAGAGTAATTGCTTATGCTTCTAGACAGTTAAAGCCACATGAGAAAAACTATCCGGCACATGATTTAGAATTAGCTGCTATTGTATTTGCATTGAAAATCTGGAAACATCACTTATATGGTGAGAAATGCCGAATATTCACTAATCACAAAAGTTTGAAGTACTTGATGACTCAGAAAGATCTGAACTTGAGGCAAAGAAGATGGCTAGAGTTGATTAAAGATTATAAGCTAGTGATCAATTATCACCCGGGTAAGGCAAATGTTGTTGCTGATGCTTTGAGTAGAAAATCGTTATTTGCATTGAGAGCTTTGCACACTAGTTTGGCATTATCAGATGATGGTTCTATCTTAGCTGAGTTGAGAGCTAAATCGACGTTTCTTGAAGAAATTTGTGAAACTCAGAAGGATGACAGTGAGTTGCAAGCCAAAAGAGTTCAGTGCGAGTTAGGTGTAGAGTCTGATTTTCAGATTGGTTCTGACGGTTGTTTGTTGTTCAGAGATAGAGTATGTGTACCAAAGAATGATGAGCTTATTAGGAAAATCTTACAGGAAGCACATAGCAGTTCTTTGTCTATTCACCTAGGTAGTACAAAGATGTATAATGATTTGAAGAAAATGTATTGGTGGACAGGAATGAAAAGAGATATATCAGAGTTTGTTTCTAGATGCTTGATCTGTCAGCAGGTAAAGGCCGAACATCAGGTACCTTCAGGTTTATTCCAGCCTGTATTAGTTCCCGAGTGGAAATGGGATCGAGTTACTATGGATTTTGTGACAGGATTGCCTTCGACACCGAGAAAGAAAGATGTAGTATGGGTTGTGATTGATAAGTTAACAAAGTCGGCTCATTTTATCCCAGTTCGTATGGATTATTCACTTGACAAGTTGGCCGAGTTATATATTACAGAGATTGTGAGACTACATGGAGTACTGTTATCGATTATCTCAGATAGAGATTTGAGATTTACTCAGATAGAGATTCGAGATTTACCTCACGGTTTTGAAAGAAATTGCAGGAAGCTTTAGGTACTAAGTTGAGTTTTAGTACAACTTTCCATCCTCAGACTGATGGTCAATCAGAGAGAGTTATTCAGGTACTTGAAGATATGCTTAGATGTTGTGTATTAGAATTTCAAGGTAGTTGGGAGAAATATTTACCGTTAATAGAGTTTGCTTATAATAATAGTTATTAATCGAGTTTGAAGATGGCACATTATGTAGCTTTGTATGGACGTAAATGTCGCACACCTTTGTATTGGACAGAGCTTAAGGAAAATCAGATTTGCGGGGTTGATCTAGTTAAAGAAACAGAAGAGAAAGTAAAAGTCATCAGAGATTGCTTGAAAGCGAGCCTTCAGAGCAGACAGAAATCCTATGCAGATTTGAAAAGAAAAGACATTGAATTTCAAGTTGGTGATAGGGTATTCTTGAAGGTATCCCCGTGGAAGAAAGTTCTCAGATTTGGCAAGAAAGGCAAATTAAGTCCCCGTTTTATTGGACCGTTTGAGGTGATCGAGAGAGTTGGGCCATTGGCATATCAATTGGCTTTGCCAACTAAGTTAGAGAAGATTCATAATGTGTTTCATGTGTCTATGCTACGTCGTTATCGTTCAGATCCATCGCATGTGATTTCGCAAATAGAGGTTGAGATTCAGCCAGATATGACTTACGGGGAGGAACCAATAAAAATTCTAGCTCGAGAGGTTAAGCAATTAAGGAATAAAAGTATTGCACTTGTGAAAGTATTATGGAATAGGCATGGAATAGAAGAGGCTACATGGGAGCCCGAAGAGACTATGCGAAAACAGTACCCAAATCTCTTTACAGGTAAGATTTTCGGGGACGAAAATCCCTAAAGGGGGGGAGAAATGTAACATCCCGAAATAGGGCCTAAACGGAATAGTGGTTGCGAAACCATAAATCCGAGTCAGTAAAATATTTTAATATTGTTTTCTGTGCCGTTGATATGTGATTAAGCATGTGGTAAATTTTCGTGAGCTAATTTATCTGTATGTGTGTTTAATTTGATAAAAGGATTGAATTGCATCAAATGCAAAATTAGTGTGCTTATTGAAAAGATGTCTATTTGTTATGTCTTCTTAAGTGTGAGGACTTATGTGGCAATTAAGCCAATTATATGGTTAGTGGACGTCATTGAATGATGAAATGCATAATTATATGTTTTTTTTTTTTATATATTAAAAACATTAGTTGAAATTTTATATTATATTAATATGTTATAGTATAATCAAAGAAACATGAGTGGATGGTTTTCATTTTACCATCTTCTTGCCGAAATCATAAAAGAAAACGAAAGAAAAAAACCAAGCAAGGGTTCGGCCATTCTAAGCTTAAATTGAAGGTATGTTTTAGCTTGGTTTTTGATAAATTTTACGTTTTTGAGATCGTTGTTTCGAGTGCTACAAAACCCATATTTGAATTTTGAATTTTGATGAATATTTTGAGTTATGCCATTGATGAAAGCTTGTGTATTTTGATGATTGATGGTAGATTATTCATGTTTATGAGTAGAGGAACAATTTTTATTAAGTGATTTTCGGTAAAAACGAGCTAATTAGTAAAAGTTGTTATTGTTCATAAGCATGTGTTATAGTAAGAATTTGAAGTTGCTATAGAAGGGAAAAATGTTCAGCATGTTGTAAAACATAAGAATAAGGGCTGAAGTTTAATTTTCGAGCCTAGGGGTAAAATTGTAATTATGTAAAAGTTTAGGGGCAAAATTGTAATTTTGCCAAAGTTAGAGTTAAGGACTGTTTTGATAAACGTGAGTAATAAATAAGCTAAATTTGCTATTATAGATCAAGAAGAACGAAATCCAGAGTTAGATCGGGGAAAGAAAAAGATAGTGGACTAAATCGATATAGTTTATCGTATTTTGTTTTGAGGTAAGTTTCATGTAAATAAATACAATATTCTATTATTTTACATTTAATATTATTAAATTTCAGCATTTACATATTTATTCTGTAAATTTATTATTTAAAGACTCAAGTATGAATTGATGTAAAAGCTATCTCGAAAGTTAGGTTGAACCTTAGGAATGTGTAGGATACAAATGTCATGATATTAGGGTTTAAGGAAATCATGTAAGACCATGTCAAGACATAGCATTGATATGTTATTATAAGGCAAAGGTCCCATGTAAGACCATGCCAAGGCATGGCATTGGTGAGTTCATAAGGTAAGGATACCACGTAAGACCATGTCAAGACATGGCAATGGTTAAGTTTCATAAGGAAAGGTACCCGCGTATCCTTAGTATTCCAAGTGGTTCAACGGAAAAATTCAAAGAGTATTCCAAAGTAAAGGTAAGACAAGTTCAAGCTAAAAAGGTAAGGTAAGATAAATTCATGTTAAAAGGTAAGGTAAGAATACAAGTTTAAGTATATTGAGTTAAAAGCTTAAGTGATCTTGATAAGAAAAGCATAAGATAATCCATTAAGAATGTTGTCATCTATTTACATGTAAACTTACTAAGCTTTATGCTTACTCCCATTCTTTATTTTTTTTATAGTATTACAAGTCAACTCGGGGATCGAAAGGACGTCGGAGATCGTTACACACTATCAAAAGATTATATTGGTATTTTGTGATTGAACGCGTTTTAAATTATGGCATGTATAGGGACTTAGCCATTTTGTGTGTATGACCTTATGATATGGCTTAATATTGGCTTGTAAATGCTTGGTAATGATTAGCCATTAAAATGGTTAATTAAGAACATGTTTTGGATGTTATGAAATGCCTAGTTGATAGTTATTTTAAAGAAATTATGTAATTATATGCAGGGGAATAGTTGGACAGCAGCAGTGACGTGATTTTGAAAAATCACCAAAAATAGTAGAAACTGAATTAGGTTGTGAATGAGATATAAAATTAAATAGTATTGAGTCTATTTTCATATAAAGAAAATGGTGTAGGAAAAAGAGTTGTATATTATGAGATAATTGATTTTTAGTGAAGAGAGGTCAGAACTGTCAAACTGTGTAATAGGGGAGACTTTAACTAATAAACTGTACTAATTGGCCACACCAAAAATTCTGGAAAAATTAAAGTAAGAAGATATATGAGTCTAGTTTCAAGGAAAATTTACGGATCTAGATTTCGAGTTTCGTAACTCAAGTTATAATTAATTTAGTGAACATGACGCAGACGGACAGTTTCAATTTTTATGCCCAGAACTAGTAAGTTAAGTCTAGTAATGCCTCGTGCTCGACTCTGGCAACGGTCTCGGGTAAGGGGTGTTACAAATCGTGGCCAGGCCGTGTTCGAGTCTGTTGATGTGGCACAGCCGTGTGGATTTGGGCCCAGACCGTGTCGATTTCGTGATATGGCCCATTTACTCCGTTTTGGGCCTATTTTTCGTTCTTTTCGTCATCCGGTGCTCTTCTGAGTATAAAATATGAAAACAAAGGATTAAGAGCACCAAATTACATAATTCAAGGCTTAAATCATCCAAAAGCATGCTAAATGTGGGCTTAAAATATATTACTATTACGGTTTATCATTCAGCTTTCTTGAAAGAAATTTCAAAGTGCTGCCTATTGTACAACTAGTCGATTCCAACAATAGTTTATTGTATCCATGCTAGAGTTTTATCCCATGCTTCTATTTAGTAGTACCCACTTGATTTACAAAGCATGGATTGAAATACCATCAAGAGCAAATACTTACATTCCTTATGTGAGTGAAGTATTCTATTCTTCAAGGAATTGAGATACAAAATTCGATCATAAAATCGAGAACAAAAATTTCAAGCATAATACTAATTATGGTTGAAAAGTGTGTTTATTTTTATAACTGATATTTTAGAAAATTATTTTAGAATAAATTTGATCGTCCTCTCAATATTAATTAAAATGAAATATTTAATTAAAATTTTAAACTATTTAAATTAAGTATCACAATAATTAAATTAAGTTAAATTCACTAAATTACTCAATTCAACCATAACAGGAAATTTTGAGGTATTATGTTCCTTTTACGCCCTTATTTATAACACATTTCCATTTTATTTTTGGACCATAAGATTCTTTTCCCATTTTGCCCAAACTTCAATTCAAGCGAGGCCCAGAAAAAACCAGAGAAGAATGGTATTTGAATCTTTTATTTATTTATTTAGTTTTGGCAATTGAATCTAACAAGTGGCAAAGATGGAAATCTAGACATAAAAACCATTTATATTTCTCCCACGTGTCAACAATTAGGGCATGACCATAACGAAAAGTACAAAAAGGTCAAAATTTTATCCACCATTAACTTCTATTTTTTTAAAATTATAAGTTTGATATTATTATAATTTCCTTTTTCCTGAGGTAAAAGAAGCCCCCTATCACCGTTTATTTTTCTATTATATCAATTATTATTGAGTTATAAATATTTTATTCAAACTTCATTTGAAAAAATATATAGTTACTTTTTGATCAAATTAAGGATTTGATTCATTAAAGAAAAAGAAAAAAAATCCAAGCTTCGAACTTGAAAGTAATCTGGCAAAACCGGCAACATTGTATTTCCGACGAAGAGAGGAAACAGGAAACGATGTCGTCTCCGGACATTGCTTCAATCTTGGAAAACTCGAGGGAACTCGATCGGTTAAGGAAAGAACAAGAAGAGGTGCTTGTCGAAATCAACAAGCTTCACAAGAAGCTTCAAGCTAGTAAAATTTCTCAACCCTATTTTATTTGTTTAGCTTCAAATTTCATGATCTGGGTTGTTTCATTTGGTCCCTAGTATTAATGGATTTTGTTTTAGATTATTAGTACAATATATAATTGTTTTGGTTCTCTAGGTAGTTATTGTTTCATTCAAAAAATTGATTTTGGAGGTGGGTTTGGTTTAAAAGATCTTAAATTTTGTTGATAATGGATTTTATTGGATAAATAAGCTAACATTTTTGCACATTATTGCTGATCGCTTAATCCATGAATATATATATATTCGTTTTTAGGAGAAAAGGAAATTAGAGATAATCTTAATAACAAAAGATAGGACAGTTTGACTATTGACTTTTGCTTTAAAACTTAGCTGCATTTGTTTTATGGTGAAGTAGTTTACAAGGTTTTTATAATCTAAATTAAGGTTTAATGCTAAGTGTGGTTATCTGTGTAATGTAACTTTGGTGTTAAGGATTTGCTTCTAGGATAACAAAATATGATATTCAACTAACATGGCTGCTTATGGGGCTTAATTTTCATGGAGAATCAAAGTTGTGTTGTTTTTCGCGCATTATTCGTTATGTAGTAGAGAGTGGTCAAATTTGTATGCGATTAATGGTCAAATCTTCATGTATGATTTTCCTTTTAATTAGTGAGCCTCATGATTATTCGTTGAGTTGTTTTAGTTCAGAATTTCATTATTATCACATAATTCATATCGTAACTTTGAGATTGTTTGCACAAAAGATATCAGAAATCAGAATATTCTACAAATTAACAACTAACTGTATGGATTGGAGCACTAAATATGTTGTAGTCAATTTGATATGGTTTAAGTTCGATCAGCAGTTTTTTGGATGCGGATAGCCTAATCAGGAGTATAGAAGAAGCATAGCAGGAATTTCGAGATCCATTACTTATTATCATTTAAAAGTCATAACAGAAATTTCAAGATGCATTGTCAAGCTTGTGGTTTGGTTTTGTGCATCCTTGATCCCAACCCACTGCGTGAAAAAGTTCCAGATTTGAAGCTTAGAGATTTCTGCAAATACTTTATATAATTGCTTTTTGAATTGTTGTCTTGCATGAAGTGATCTACTACACTTTTAATGGAGAGAAAGTTTGCTTAAAGTATAGGACACGAATGATTAAATTGTATTGTTTAAGATTCGAGAATCGTTTTCCTTCTTCTTCTTTAACCTTCTTTGGCCTTATTCTTGTTTAACTACTGATAGTGACCGTTTATAACTAATCTAGAACTTCTATGTATATGCAGCTCCTGAGGTAGTTGAGAAACCCGGTGATTCTTCATTATCGAGGCTGAAAAGTTTATATATTCAAGCTAGAGATCTTTCGGAAAGAGAAGTAACGTATGCTCATTATCTCTAAGAAGTCTTGTACAATTTGCTTTTTCCTTCTCTCTTTTTCTCCCTCCACATTTTCTAGTAAAACCGGGCTACTGCAAATTCACAATTCTTTCTCTATTGGTATTTGGGGCCAGTGTAGCAACGAACTTTCTGTCTAGCCTTTTATGTTTTCCAGTACCGTTTCTGTTTTTTTTGACAAACCCATTGTTATGGCATTGATACAGGATTTCAAACTTGTTACTAAGTCAACTTGATACTTTCTTGCCATCTGGACCTCCGGGACAACAACGAAGAAAGATGGGTACGTGCTACTACCAAATATGTCTATATCAGACATTTTGGTTGCTTTAACCTCTATATTCATTTCTCCCTTTGCATGACAACATTTAAGCTTGGTTTGATTGGTGCTTTGCTTTTTAGATATTCACACCTTTTTTCTTTTACATTTCGCTTTTTATCGCGAAAAAAGAAAAGGCAACCAAGCACTTGACTTACCCTTTAACCGTGGTTATATAATAATGAAAAATATGTTAAGATAATGCTGTAATCTTGTATGATTTGATTTTCTCCATGTTATGTCGTTTCTTTGTCCTATCAGAAAGTACAATAGGTGAGTTGTTTAATGAAACATACATTTGCTTGGTTGATGGCATGAAGGTTCTTGAAGTGATATGACTACAGGTCCCGAATTATTCCGTGATAGTTGAAATTATTAAGTTTTTATGTTCTTTGTATTCTTCCAAAATCGAACATTGAATGTATGAGATATGCCAAAAAGGAAAACTCATTTCTTTTTGTGGATTTTGGATATTAGTATAAGAGTATCGTAACTTCCCTATTTATGTGGCTGACATTAAACCAACTGCAGATGGTAATGATCAGAAAAGGAAAAGAATGAAGTCTGATTCGGATATTTCTCGCCTTTCTCCTTCAATGCGGAGTCATATCGAGACATTTGTTAGTCTCAAAGATGAACAGGTAAGTTTTTAGACGATGTGGCAAACATAAAAAACCAGATTTGTATTGATATTTGTTCGTAGACCTAATTTATTGTGTTCATATACTCAGGTAGCTGCAAGAGTCACCTCGGATGCTGAGAAGGATGAGTGGTTTGTCGTAAAAGTGATAAATTTTGACGAGAAAACAAAAGAGTAAGTACGGTTACTGTAAGATGTTTCCATCTGGAGTCTTCTTTGTCCTTGGTTAAGGTTTCATTTCCCATTCGCAGATTTGAAGTACTCGACGAGGAGCCGGGTGATGAGGAAGAGGGCAGTGGCCAAAAGTACGCTTTTATGCTTTAGTTCTTTTTAAGTTGCATCGAAATAGTTTTCTATATTATGCTTGTTCGAGTTTGTTACTCACTGGTAAGAAGGGACTCTATCATGTTTTATTGTTTCTGTAAATTAAGACTGGCTTTAACTGTAATTTTGAGTTATATTACCCATATTTGGATGTGTCGGATAAGGGTGTCGGAAATAGTTACTTAAAGAAAAATGATTAAAAATGAGAAGTCAGAGCGGCATAGATTTCAAGAACACTTGAAAAAGTACAAATAATAATCCGTTTTTGTTATTGCAACTTCAGGAAGTACAAGCTGCCTGCATCTTGCATTATACCATTCCCGAAGCGGAACGACCCAGCTAGTACTCCAGAATTCCCTGCCGGGAGACAAGTTTTGGCCGTTTATCCTGGAACAACCGCACTGTATAAGGCAACTGTCATCAGCACTCCTCGAAAGGTGATGATTCCATGCATCACTCATCAGTGCCCGAAAATTGATTCTGGGTCATTTGCTCCGGTTTTTATTTTACTTTTTATATATTGAACTGACTACTAATTTCTTGTGTGTATCGATGGGGGGCTGTCAACCATTTCTGTCTTTCCAGAGGAAATCAGATGAGTAAGTGACATCCTCAATTCTTGCCCTAATGTAGCAGATAAATAGGTCACTTGTTGTCTACCTGATAATGTTCTTCCTCGTTTTATCGATCTTCTCCACGTATCCGAGCATGAACTTTTCATTTCGGACTGTTCGTTATTGTTATTGTTATTATTAGTTAATTAAATGTGGGTTATTTGTCTAGGTATTTACTGGAATTCGATGATGACGAGGAAGATGGAGCTTTGCCTCATCGGACGGTACCGTTTCACAAGGTGGTTCAATTGCCGGAAGGACATCGGCAATGAGATTTTTGTATAAAAATGTGTATAATTTAGAGCTATATAGCTGGCGTTTAAACCTGTGAATTTAAATCCTGATTTTTCACGTCATATTGGATTAGTAAATGAAAGATTGTCACTGTTATATCTATTAGTGATTGTTAATTCAGTTCTTCATTATTTGTAAATGGCTGCCGTTCTCCAAATCGAGGCACTAAAAAGTAGTAAGACTGATGTGAGATGAATTTTAAATCTTCTAAAAAATGATTTTATGTTAAACAAATATAAATGTTTTTGGAAAAAAATAAAAAATAAAAAGGATTTTCGGCCTTCTTTCCTGTTGTATATCGGTTTTTTACCGATTGAATTAGTTTAAGCTTGATTTGGTTTAACACAGTACATTAGTGGCGGATGGATATTAATTTAAATATTTTAGAGGATTTAATAATAAATTTTAAAGTTTTTAATTTTGAGAAATTTTTCAAAAGAGATTTAATTAAAATTAACATTTTTAAGAGTAATGGGAATTCCTAAAAGCTTTAGGTGAAAGGTCTCAATTCTCATTATGGACCGTCTCTGTCATAGTATTAGATCCGATAAGCTTTTAATTTAATTGATAATTTTATTTTTGTTATAAAAAATTGGATAAAACTAACCCTATGTTACAAAAGAAAATCAAGGAAAAAGAATATCCTTTTTCCTCATTTGGATAGTATTTTTTTAAGGTAAGGGAAAGCTAACATTATATTTGGATAAATATAATTAGAATAAATAACATCTAAGTCATTAAATTATTAATAAGTTTATATTTTGGTCAATTAATTTAAAAATTTTACAAAATGATCATTGAATTATTCAAAAGTTTTCATTTAAGTTATTGAATTATTTGAAGGTTTTTATTTAAGTCATTGGGTTATTAAGATTTTTTTTCCTTTCCTTTTTGTAAGTTTGGCTAACAAGCTCTTAGCGATAAATTGACGATTGATACGATGGATTAATATTCATTGACGAATAGAACATATCTTAGATCTAAGTCGATCTGATGGTCAGTGTCGTAGATCAGAGAAGAAAGCTGTTTGAATTTGGTTCGTAGGTCATGATGTTCAAAGTTGCTTCGTAAAAAAAAAAAAAGAAAAAACTAATATGATAGAAAAATACCAATATTCTTCATAAAAGATAAAAATTAATGACGAGATTGTTAATTTTTTAAATACAATTTTAATAAATATATGCCTAATTATTAAAAAAAAAGATTAAATACATTTGATACGATAAAAGAGTTCTTTTTATTTTTATTTTTTGCAAAATTAAAAATAAATTGTTAATAATAAAATCTTGAAAGAACAAAATTAATTTTTTACATCATCCAATTTGTTTTATGTTTCTTTCCCTCAAATTGAGGTATTAAAAAATAAAAGAAAACAAGAGATTCCCAATTCCCTTTTTGCTTAATCACATTTATTTTATCATTTCCTTTCATTTACTTAACTTTCTTTTATTTTTAAGAAATCCCAACACACTCTAATAATTTTTTCCTTCTCAAAATATTACTATCAAATTGGTTTTCGTTTTAGTGAAAATACTTTTCCATTTGAAAAATATTATATTGAATGAGATATATTTAAATATGTAGATATCGGGTGATTAAGTCTTACCTCAGTTGGTATCATCATTGTTACTAGTGTAAAAAGACGTAGGTTCAAGTGCGTTGAAGCGTAATATCCATTTTATTTAAGGATTGGAGAGGGATTATGCCTATTTTTATGCATGATATCAAAAACTAAATATTAAGAATTATGATGCTATGCTCACATAAAAGAAAGTAAATAATATATATAAATATAACAAATATATTTAAATATGATTCTATTTTATAAAAGAATGAGTGTAATATATCGATGATGCTCTTAAATAGTGTATAATATGATTTATAATTTCAAATACCAAATTATTTTTTTATAAATTTAATATTTAACTATAGAATATAACTTTACAAATTATTTTGTTTTGTTCACAGGTTAAATTTTGCTATTAATTGATATATTTTGTAAAAATTGTAGTAATTTATGTATTATTATTTAATTAATTTTAGTTCTTGTATTTTTTGAATTGTTAAATTTTAGTCCTAACTCATATAACAGTAGTTAAATTCGTTAGTTTAAACTTAATTACTAGTCTAATAGCATGTGTATTGTTGTAGATTTAGATCATTTTCTCTAATTGGATCATTCTATGTCTCTATACTTTTCGAATTTTGAAATTTCAGTCTTAACACAAATGATAGTAGATAATCTGTTAATTGGATTTTTAGTAAATAATGTGTGAAAATAATAAGTTGACATGACATTAAGCATATGATAATATATTTGACGAAGCAGATTTTGAAAATAGCAGAATTTTACTTAATGAATTTAACAATTATTGTTTGGTGAGGACTAAAATTTTAAAATTTAAAAAGTATAAAAATTAAAAATAACCAAATAAAAGTATAAGGATTAAATCTATAACTTTTACTAAATATAGGGACTAATAGCATAATTTAAATTTTTTATGCATTGGTTTCATTTCGTTTAGCTCATAGATTCCAATTACTTATAATTAAATTTTTATATTAATATTTTTATAATTAACTCATATATGTTTTTTTTAACACAATGTCTAGAACTATTCATAATCTTTTTTCAACACATAATTAGGAAGATAATGCGCTTTAGTACACTCGAAGTCACATCCTCCTACATTGACAATAATATTCATGTCAATCGAATTAAGACTCAATCAACACATTTATATTTATATTTAATTATACAATATTATAAATATTAACATAGCTCAAAAATATATATATTTACTCATAAAATATATATTTCAAATTTAGAACCAAAGAAGTTGAAAATAATGTAAAAATATAAAACACTAGCACCCAATTAATCTAAAAATAGGGAAAAATATATAACTACCCCCTTATTTATCAACTAATTTAAATAAATAAATAAAAACCCCACGAAAATCGGTAGACCAAATGGTTGATTTACCAAAATAGAAGCCACGATGACATTCGCATTCCCTATATAAACCCTCAGCCTCTGCCTTCTTTTCAAAGCATTCAACCGTTTTGCAGTGTTTCTCTATTTACATTAGAGAATATATTACTGCATTTCCCTTGAATCACATTAATAAACATTTACTTATATTTCCTTTAAATTTTAACCCAGCAAATAAAGATGGCTCGCCAAGTTATGCTCATCGTCGCCCTTGTTCTCATTGCCGTTGTTGGGGCTTATGCGGCGGATGTGCCCAAGACCTCTTCTTCTTCGTCACCTTCAACATCTCCCGCCTCATCTCCCTCCTCCTCCATTAGCACTAGCAGTTCCCCTCCTACACCAAACGGCGGTGCTCTCGCTCCATCACCATCTAGTGCCGTTTCTCTCAAAGCCTGCAGCTTCGTTGGTGCTGTTACCGCTGTTGCCGGACTGGGACTCTTTTACTTCTAAGGTTTAACACGCCACATGCATGGCCCGTGGATCAACGCTTTTATTTATTTGTTTATACATATATATGATTAAAATGTATTTTGCTTGCGAATAGCGGCGGCATAGAATGTGTGAACAGTCTTGAATAATAATAACAAGAAGACTTTGGCGAGTGTTTATTTATTTATTTTTATTTTCATTTTTTCCATGCGTTTTATTTGATTTAGGTAAATAAAAATTGAATTATTTTAAATAATAAAAAAGCATGAAAAGTATTAAATATATTAAAAATATTAAATAAACATATCTATATTATATATTAACTGCATTAACTAAATCAAATTTTTTTTAAAAAAAATTAACCGAATCGAAATATTTCAATTAATTCGGTCGATTAATCAAATTAATCAAAATTTATATGATTATTTTTTTTGTATAAATTATATAAAAGAATAAATTGATAATGTTCAATTGACCAAATTATCTGAATTAACTGAATTAAAATTATATATATTTTGTATTATTAATTGTTAAGTTCGATTAATTATTCAATTTCGAAATCGAATTAACTGGTAATTGAACTTTTAAAAAATCATTAACCGACCTCTAATCAAATTAGATCAGTTAACTAATCAATTAGTTTGACTTTAACCGGAATTTAAACACACCTACAAATAACTATATTACATACATTATTATATTATAAATACAAATACTAAAATTAATCACTTTTAATAAAAATTGTTCCATGTATCCCTTTAAAAAATCGTTCCATGTATTAACTTTTTATGCTTTGAGTAAAATAGAAAAAATAATAGTTTAAATACCAATTTTTTATTAATAATGCTTTAAATATTTAAGTGAGAATGACTTAATAATAAGAGGAAGAATTTTACATTTAAATTTACTAAATAAATGATTGTGTGTAATAGTAAGACATAATATACTTTTAAAAGAAGGACGAGGTTCAAATATTGAAGACAATATTATTGGCCTGTTCGAAATTGTCTTTCATTCTAAGGCATAACTTGTATCCATGCGCTTCATGTCAATCCATTATGTTTTCACGGCCCTTTAAGACTCCGAAATTTTAACAAATTTCTATTCTTTTTTTAAGAACACATACAAAATTTGTAGTAATAGAAATACATGATCTACTGAAACAGGAGTTACATTTAAATTTTATTTATTTTTTAAAATCACAATTATTCGATTTCATGGAGTTTTACAACCAGATTAAAATATAAATCTTTAAATTCTATTTCAAAAAATAAAATAAATATGAATATTTTTCGACCTGTTGAACGAAAAAAATGGCCTCTAATGTATAAAATAATATATATATTTTCAATGCATACTATTTTAAAATTATTAACAAAATATTTATTTTTAGATTATAGAAAATAGAATCGGTGTTTCAAAAAAAAAAAGAAAAAGAAAAGAAAATAGAATCGAACACTTCGATTATAGAGGTGGAGAACGCAAAGAACGAATATATCCCAAAAGAAGGACCCGATACAGAAAAAACATAACCTCTTTGGGTTTTTAAAATTTCTATCTCTGATTTTCTCCAATCCAACCGGGAAAATCAGAAAAAAAAATGGCTTCTTGGAATTCAATTCCACTGGAAATCACGTACAACACTTTTGGTTGGCTAGCCTTTTTTTCGTGGTCCATTAGTTTCTACCCTCAAGTCATCTTAAATTTTCGAAGAAAAAGGTACTCATTATAATTCCTTGAAATCCCAAATTTATAGTTTCAAATTCTTTTCCCTGATCCTCCAAGTTTTTGCTTTTGTTTGTTCCAAATCACAGCGTTGTTGGGTTGAACTTTGATTTCGTGCTGCTGAATTTGACAAAACACTCCTCTTATATGATCTACAACGTTTGCCTCTACTTCAGCCCTGTTATACAGAGGCAATACTTTGAGAAATATGGCTCTGGAGAGGTTTCTTTCCAATTATTCCCTTCCCCTATTTTGTTATGTTTTATTTGGTGAATTAGTTGTATTTGTAGAGCAAACTAGTAAAACAATTGAAAACAAACTTCATTTCTGGTAGTTCGTTTGTATAAGTTTGGGATTTTAGCTTAGTATCACCAAAACCCAATAACTTATCATGAATTAACTCTTGTTATTGGGGATTTATGATTTTTTTTCACTAAAATTTATATGGATTTCATATATTTATTCATTTCTCTTTTGGTTAATTGACTTTGTGCTTGAGCAGATGATCCCAGTAGCTGCTAATGATGTCGCGTTCTCAATACATGCTGTTTTGTTGACGGCTATTACTTTGTTTCAAATTGTGATTTTTGATGTAAGTTTCACTAGTTTCTTTGTTGCTTGGGTGAGTACTTATCCTAGACTTCGTAAGTTGAATACCAATGTTTCATTGGTTCGGTTTTATGCAGCGTGGGACGCAAAAGGTTTCTAAGATTTCTGTGGGAATTGTCATTGCTGCGTGGTTAATTGCCGCCATTTGTTTCTTCATAGCATTGCCTAGCCAATCATGGCTTTGGTTAATCTCCATCTTTAAGTAAGTTCGTTTTTAACCCTTTTTATGCATGTGAGAAACCGAAAGTAAATGACATGGTAGCTCCAATGTAAACTACTGTTTAAATTTTGCTGCAGCTCGATACAAGTTTTCATGACGGTGGTCAAATATATTCCCCAGGTTAGATATCATCCTGTTTGATATGTTTCGAATCATTTATTAGATTTTCGTGTTGATGAAGCTGATTGATGATGCATCATTGGCTCAATTATGGAAAACGTCTATTAGCACAAAAGGTAGTACTTTTCCTCGAGCAGTTAAATATCAGATCTTATGGAGGAAAATGAGGAAAGAAAGAAAGAATCAGAATGGTTTTGAAAAAGAAAAGCTTCTTGGTTTCCTCGAATCACATGAGGGCACGATGTCAGTGCCCATTATTTAACTAGTCTCTTCTAAAAACCAGCACGGTTGCATAGTGTCCTTGGCTGCACACCTAACATAGGAAGTTGCTTGATTTTTATGCTTACAAAGTCTTATATCACTGAATTTCAGGCAGTCATGAACTTTGCACGAAAGAGTACGGATGGGTTTAGCATCGGAAACATTTTGCTTGATTTTGTTGGAGGATTGGCAAATTACGCACAGATGGCTGTACAGTCTATAGATCAAAGTATGGTTCTTCTTCACCGATCAATCTCACGGTCCAACATTACGCTTCATATAATAATATTAATTGTGAGATTAATTTCTTTTTTAGATTCTTGGGTGAACTTTTATGGAAATATAGGGAAGACATTGCTTTCTTTGGTATGTGATATTCTCCCACCTTATTTGCTTTCATTATTTACTCCATCAATGCTACTGTTTTGGTGCTCGGTGATCTTTTGCCGGTTTATATGTGATAAAGAGGATCTGCCATTTTCCTTGGCGTAAATTCTCCCCGGTTTTTAACAAGTATTCCTTGAAAAATGCATACGGAAGTCTTACATGTAATGACCCGAGCGGAATACAGCAAGCAAGAAGTAAAAAGTTGAACTCAGCTTGCAAATTGGTTTTATTGCTTCAAATTTTTGTCTATATCACTGCATTTTAAATCAGATTATGTAATTCTTGTATGTTCTTTGTCATGATTAACTGTGGTGTAACTCTTTTTCAGGTATCCATATTCTTCGACATTATTTTCATGTGTCAACATTATTTGTTGTATCCTGCTAAGAAAGCAACCTTTCGTTCTAAACTCGAACGAGAGGGCAAGGAGCCACTTGTCAAGTCTCTCGATGAAACAGCCTCGGAAAATGTGTAAGCCTTGGCAACTCACATAGTAGTAAACAATGTAATTCTATATGCAGGAAAAACAATTACAATGTCATAATATGTAAAAGTCATAATCTTTTTTATTTTGTTTTTCTTTCCCTGTTGTATATAGAAAGAAGACCATACATCTGAATTCGTTGTGAAACAAACAAATTATGCAAGTTTGCAGAACATCTGTACTTATTAACTTCGCTGTATAACTTTGATTGTGATCGAATTGGAAAGTTTGTTGATATAGATTAACACTACTAGAAGCTGAATATGGGCACACTGCTGATGATGTCATGCAGCACATGTATTAGGATTCAAATTGTATTTTATTTTCACTATTTAAAAAATGAGTAAATTAGTTTCTATACATTAGATAAAAAAGTAAATTAGTCTTTTTGTTAAAATTTTTATCCAATTTTGCTTTTAAAAATTAGTTTCTGTACAATAGCATGAGGTATACATGATATATCATATGTCACTATCTAATTATTTCATCGACCACGTTAGTTTTTAACAATAGAAATGGATGAAAATTTTAACTTAAAAGAATATATTTACTCTTTAATCTAATATATAAAAACTAATTTACTAATTTTGACTAAAAAAGATAATGTAATTTGACTCTTAATATTTTTACTTAATTTGATTTTCACAAGGTATAATAATAATTCAATTCTGTTGGGTGCGTGTGATTCTAAATTTTTTAAATACCCAATTAAAAATCCTAAATAACCGAATCTTAAATTTCATTATGGATTCAATTTCATAATTTTTTAAAAAAAGTTTGAATTATATTTTTATATAGTTTTCTTTTGAGTTGTTTTGTTAATTTAAGAAAAAAATATTTTTTATATTATAAAAATAAAATTCTATAAGTTCAGATAGTTATGATTTTTTTAAGGTTGAAAATTAAACCAAAAATTATAATTTAAATTGATTTTTGATTTTTTCGGTGATCACGAAAAAAAAAGTAGAAGTGAGCATTTAATCGAATCAGGTGAAAATATTTTAAGTTAGTCGAGTGAATGGTTGAAATTTTTTTTCCAAATAAAGTCGAGTGAATTCGAGTTAAGTCAAATAAATTTGTTTCAAATAAAATAAAAAGATTAAAACGGTCATAAATCTTATTGACAATATAACTAAACTCCAAATTGAAAAACATAATTACATAGATATCATGTATATTTGAAAACAAAATAAAAGTTTATGGTCTCAAGATTATCATTTTATAATTTTTTTTTAAAAAAAATTATAATTTAGCATTTTTTAAAATGATTTTTAGTAACTTTTTAATAATTTTTAATTTTTTGAATATATATTTAAAAATTAAAAAAATTCTTTTATAAATATTTTTAAAGATTATTTTAATTATTTTTGTATTTTTTTTATAAATTCAAGTCACTTAAATTCGGAAAACTAAATTACTTTATTAGAAAAAAAACTAAATAAGTTTTGCTCAACCCTAGAGAAAGGGATAAGATTTCTAACTGGTCAACATTCTACAGCTAAAGCAGGGAATCATTGACATGTTTTCGTTGTTACCAAGCAAATGAACTCCTTGGCTAACAAGAATCATGACCAGACAAAACAAAAAAAACTCCTTGCTTCCCAAGCATATATGGACACGGACTCACTTCTCTGTTCTATAAATAAATTGATAATTAGTAAGATAACCAACCTCATTCATCACACTCATCATTCATTTCTCAGGCCCTCTAATGAAGAGGGAGGCTCCCCAACAAGGCGTGGTTCGGACTTATCCAGTCCCCCTATCTCCTTGGAACCCGAAACCCAAAACCCGAAGTGTACAGACACTCGATTCCCTCCCGGTTTCTGGATCGTTTTCCAGGGTGACACCAAAGGCCAGCAACCATTCCAAGTTTAGTGGAAAATGTGGGAGGTTACATTGTGTTGAGTGTCATTTGAATCCGGTTAGTAAGTCCCAGGACAAGTCAAAGGGTACTCAAAAGTTTAGGACATGTAATTTGGCCGGTTTCAATTTTTCCGGGTTTTCTGCCACTGGAGTATTGGAATATTTGTATAGTTTTAATGATGATGATGATGATGAGATTGGTAATCGTGTCAATGATCATGATTATGTCTACGAGGATGTTACATGCGTTCTTAACGACAACGACGACAATGATGATTTTCTGGCTAAGTTTTGGTCTCTGCATGACAAGCCGAACGACGACGACGACGACGACACGAGTTACTGTGATGTGGATTTCATGCTAGACATTGAGGAAGATGAAGGGTGGTGTTTATTGAGAGAACTGTGATTGGCCGACTCTCTATCTTTCCATGTATTGGCTTTTGTTTGTATTTTGCCTTTACAATGCTCTATTAAATACCCAAACAAAAGGTGCATACAAACATGAATTAAGAATTAAAAGGGAATTTCCGGACAGCCTTCTATTTCCATCCAATTTTAGGCATCCAAACTTGTGTTTAATCTTATCAAATGTGATTAGCAGCCATTGCAACTGAAATTTACTTCTTAACTGAAGACTTTTGATGGGGAAATAATTATTTGCTTTCCTGGGAGTGGATTTTCTTCCTACTTCTGTTCGTGTCAATGGAACCTATGAAGATGAAGACGAGAAACTATATAATATACCCGAATTCAAGTGTAAGTGTATTTTTAGTATCGTCAGAGATAAAACTAGATTTGTATACCTTTTGCATTTCATCTTTAATTGTTCTTCTTTCTTTATAAAAATCTGGAATTGGTCTAGCCTAGACGTAGTTTCTTCAGTTCTGTTTCAGCTTTTTTCTGCAAATGTTTATGTAGAGAGAATAATATAATACAGAACCCCCTTGATTAATTAGCTCTATAGAATAGGACAAGGTGGTTTTGATTTTTGATCCTATGAAAGATAGAACAAACGATGCTCAGTTCGGGATTTAAGCACACAAGTTACCTTGAGTGTCGTCTGCTGCTCTACTTTTTGTTCTTGACTTGCATTGAATTTCTCTTCAAGCCTCTGAAAAGGGAAATATGAAGTAAATTTGAGTGAGTGAATACATACATATGGTAACAACACAAATGTTAAACTGGTGGTTGTATTGAGAGCCATGCCTGTTTTCTTCTTGCAGCTCTCTCTTCAGTTCTCAAACTGAAAGGTGCTAATATAGCAGGGGACTTGGATTTTTTCCTGCAGGCACCATTGTTAACACTTACGTGTGTTATTCGGATGCAAGTGTCGGGTAAGATATGTAACTGACAAGGGCATGTTCAAAATTTTCTAGTTTATCAATGGTCATCCCTATATCTGGATTTGCATCCGACATGGACGTGCCATACTAATACTTCAAAAATTCATAAAAACATAGTCTCTTACAATATTCTTGATCACTATGAAAAATTTTACTTCTTTTCTGGTTCACAGTAGTGAAAAAATAAATAAAAGGAAGTTCCTTACTCTGTTGGAAGAAGGTTCCATTTTCCACGAGATGTTTTGCTCACACTGGCTGAGGAATTAAAGGGCGTTCTAGCACTGTAATGCATACATGTGGAAACATTTCTTAGTAGTTTCAATTTAACTAGCATTTTTCTTAGTCATATATATGTCTGATACCTTCTACTTTCCAACCATGGAGTGGCTAAGGACTGCTTTAGTCTTCCACTTGTAGAGGCCTGCAGAACATATAAAAAAAAAAACCTAAGTTATCATCCATGGCAAGAACTAGAACAACACAATGACAAAGTTGCAGAGAAAAAATGATACCATGTTTGAAGTCCTTAAAGGCGTGGGGCATTCTTTAGATGGTTTAGAATTGGAAGCAATTCTTGAACCATCTATCTTTCTAATAATGATGGAAGTTAATCTACTGATTTCTTTTGCAGGGGTGGAGTTGATAAACTTATGACTTGATTTTGGAGTTGATTTCTTTCTATCAGAAATCTCCATTGCAGACTTGTTGGACATTGGAGTAACATTATTCCCTTTGTTGCGACGAATAGCAGGTGAAGATGGCACTGTGGTTCTTCTTGCATAAGGACCATAACTTGACACCTTAAGTAGAGGTTTCTCCATCTGGGTTTCTTCACTGAGCTCCAATTCCATTACTTCCTCAAGCTTTCTCGACTGGTTAATCTTCTTCTCGAGATTCTCCACATGGGTTGCTTCACTAAGCTCCAAATCTTTAATTTCAGCTTCATTCTTCAAATTAATTTCCAAAAGAACATTGTGTTCACCAACCGAGTCAGCTCCTTCCACTATGCTGCTTTCAAACTCGACAAAATCCGAGTTATTATTCTCTTTACCATCATAAATGGAGCCAGTTTCTTCATGGCCAAGGGCTGCCATTTGAGAGCTTGAGTTCATTATCTCTGAAACTTGGGTTCCAATATCCTGAACCATACCTTCATTAGCTTTGGCTTGCTCAAGCAGTGCTTTCCTAGCTGCAAGGGTCTTGTAATGAGCTTCAAAGAAAGCTTTCTTTTGAGCAACTGAACCGGGTCTAGCATATCTCTGAGCCTCTTCTACATATTTTTTGTGAGAAAAAGTTGACCATTTCTCCCAAGCTAAGGACTGATCTGACATAAATCTCCCAAAAGATATTGACTGTCCAAGAACAGCAACTGGGTTGCCCTGCATAGTTTTCGCATTTCTACAAGTTTCAAACTCAAAAACTTTCAATAATCTAAAATTATACCCATTTTCAGAAACTCAAAAGTTCCATAACAAAAGCAAGTTCAAACCATGATTATATTAATTATTACCATCCATATGGTGTGTTTGAATGAATTCATTATTTGACGTAGGACCAATACAGGGAGGAACCTCAACTGACCTCCTTGGATTCATTGGGAATGCCTGCAGTGTAAGAAAATGGTTGCATGAGACAAGCTGAGTCTTCCATGTCTGTTGGCAAATGTTTTTCCAAACCTCAAATTTTCTGCAATATATATTATTCTATGTGTTCTTTCTCAAAAAAAAAGAAAAAAAAAACAAATGGATTTGAAATTCAAATGAATAAAGGTAGGATCATAAGGAGATAATAGAGAGAGGAATGGAGAACAATGTTTTTGGATTGTGTTTCAAAGTGGGGTCAACTTTCTTCCATGTCTAGAAGAAAGCTCCAAAGCTGCCTAGCCATCAGCAAGTGCAAGCAACCTTTTTCATGCAGGAGGCTGTGGGGTCACTTGTTTACAACGTCCATTTATCATTGGGATATTTTTAATTTAGAGAGCCCAAATGATTAGTCAGTTTGAATTTGGACATAATTCACTAACATGTTCCCAAGTTTCAGCTTTGGTCTCAATTTGGTTTTCTTCTGTTTTTTAAGTAGGAAAAATGTGTCTTATCACTCCATTTAATATTTATTAGTACAAATTATCGGATTTAATTATAATTTTTTTAATTTCCTTAAAAAAAGAATTATGGGTTTTTAGGATATATGGGAACATGAGAGAGGAAGTGGGTGAATTTTTCAGATGTAGCATGTTGAACAACCAGAAGTTGGAACATCAGTGGTGTTTGGATTCTTAGGAATTCTTGCAAGTTTTATTTCCATCTACCCATCTAATTCTAGGAAACATGCACCATCAAAATAATCATTTTTGTTATTCGGATTTTTTAATATATTTTAGATATAGATATAGATATTTATTATTAATGTAATAAGACGTAGATTTGAGTACGCTAAAATATATTATCTTTTTCTATAATGCTATTGTTAAAATAAATATAAATATAAAAAATAAATTTATTTATGAAAAATCAATCATTCAAATTACATACATCACCGTAGTTGGACAAATTCTTTTGTAAATCAAGAATAGATATTATCTATCAGGCAGGTGGGGAAAAATAAAATACATCCATCAATATTTGGTAAAGAGTATTTGGTTCTTTAATTATATGAGATCCACGGTTTATCTGATAGTTCCCAATTAGTCCTTGTAAAATTTTAAGGGGCAAAATTTATAGTTCTCAGGGATGGCATACAGGCTTTTATAGGTGCTTTTATTTAAATGCCCATAACAATTATACTTAATGTAATTAAATTATTAGTAAATTTACGTTTTAATCATTAAATTTTTCAAAAATTTTGTTTAAGTCATTAAACTGTTAAGTTTTTCTTTAAAAGCTCGACTAGCGAGCTCCAAATGATGATTCGATGATCGGTACGACGAATCAGTACCCATTGGCGAGTAGAAGAATATACCTTAAATCCAAGTTAATTTGATAGTCAATGTCGAAGATCGGAGAAGAAAATTGTTTGGATTTTGATCTATAAATTTATGACTTTCAAAGTTATTTCATGAAAAAAAAATCAAATTGTAGAAGAAAAAGCGGAGAGTTTTTGATTGGTGAAAACGATGGAAAAGACTATACAACAACAATTTTAAAAGTCTGACGACTTAAATGAAACCTTTCAAATAATAAAATGACTATTTTATAACTTTCTGGAGTTAAATAACCAATACTTAATAATTAGCTAAAAATTTTCAAGACAAATATGTTGTAACCAATACTAATAATAATTAGCTAAAATTTTCAAGACAAATATATTGCTGCCCAGGATCGAACTGGGGACCTTTAGCTAAAAATTTTCAATACAAATATGTTGTAACCAATACTAATAAAAGTAAACTTTCAAAATAGTCATTTTTATTTATCTCAGGTTAATTTTAGTCATTTATAATTGAAATGTTACATTTTAGTCACTTACGTTATCGCGTTGTAGCATTTTAGTCACTGAACCGTTAATTGCGATTAATAGTGTAATGGTAATCTGACGTGGCACGTTAAATTATCATTTCAAATAAAAATTTTAGGTTAATTTATACAATTGTTCCCCATATTTTTTTTGTTTTGAGCAATTTAATTTTTTTTCTTTTATGTCCTTTTTAACTTTTTTTTCTTTTTTTTTATTCTCTTCTGCTTTTCTATCTGTTTTCCTCCCAAATTTTAATGCTCTTCGTGTAAAAGCATTTCTGCATAGTCACTCCCCGCAGTCAATAACTCTATGGCATGTGCAACCTCCCTGATGAAAAGAAAAAACAGATATATATTAAAGAATGTATAAGAAAATCCAAGCTCTAATTTTGTCAGAACAAAAATATATTGAAATAGCACCCCATATAAAGCTCCAAAATTGCACTACTAACAAACAAAAATATATGAAGATCAAAATATGACAGCTCACCAGAAAGAATGCAAATTGATATTATACCCCCATATGCAAAAACCTATATACAGAAGACATTGGTTTCGATTAAATGCTTTTATGCCAAGCTGTACAAAAGTGATTAAATAAACATGTTGCTGCCCAGGATCGAACTGGGGACCTTTAGTGTGTAAGACTAACGTGATAACCACTACACCACAGCAACCTTCATGTCAGCCGTAAAAGAATTAGTTAATTGACTGTATTAACTTTTGGAAACAAAGCAATCATCCAATTTAACTAAGTGCTGCCATTAACTGACCATTATCGAAACTAATTTGCAAAATTCAATTATTTTCGGTAACTATAACTTCGATTCACCGAAACAGATGGAAATCATTACCTATGGGTAGATTTTAGAAAATATTTATTCAAAATATAAGAAAAATATTTTTAAAGAAATTAAATATATTTACTTATGAATAATTTCTGATAGCCTTTCATATTGTGACAAGGCAGTGACAATTTATATACTCAAATTCGAGTGCAAATGTAAAATATAGATATATTTTTTTAAACAAATACGATTAAATTTTATAATTTTTTTTTTACATATTTAAAAAATAATTTCAAAGTCATATCCTTATGTCTGAAAATGCATCATACACGGAATTCGGATGTATGGTCCAAGTTAAGAGTTGAAACATGGGCAATCAGGAAGCATTTCAGAAACCCATGGATCACCCCAGCTCTTTTTACATCTCTAACAAATCGCGCTTAAGACTTGTATTCAATTATTTCAACTTCATTTAAAAACATAAGTATTCCAATTACAAACTCATTCGTACCCAATAACCAGCGCAGTTCTAAAGTAAAATCTCCTAAACCAATACTTGTAAGCAAGTACAACAGTATAACCGGACCCCGACTCTTAATATGAAGCAATCACTGTTAAAATACCGGAAAACAATAACAATGGCGTTAATGACATGAACCTATTTTAGGTAAGATCATCTTCCTCCAGCTCTTTAGCTTTCAGTTTTTCCTTCACTCGAAGTAAAAGGGTTGTCTTCCATGAATCCTGCAATGCATATTGTGAATAGAGAAAACACATTATGATTGTAATTTCATCCAAGAAGCAGTTCTAATTGAGATCGACATACCAATGGGGTCATGCTGTCAAATTCCTTGACAACATCTGTAAACTTTGTGACATCTTCCTCGTCCAGAGCAGAAGCAGTGTCCTGTCACGGAAAGCATAAGCTCATTACGATACCGGATTCTTAAAATTACTACCATTTAAAGTAAATGAATTATATAGTTGACCAGTTTTTTGGTTTGGATGTATGGCAGTAACCGGATAAACCATCAGCCAATGCACATGAAGGATCAAAAGAACCAAGAGGAATCCGATAAATTCCTTTAGTGATAGAAAAATAAATTAGAACAAAATAAATAAACGGTTTCCTTACGATAACTTACAGCTAATAACCTATACTCTCGTGTTCCAGAAAAAGTTGGATCCAAATCCTGAAGAAAGCAAATGCAGATATAAGTTCAATATAACCAAATGTAAACGTTTCACAATGGAAAAAGGTCAACCTGATATCGCTCTAATGCATTGGTGATAGCAACGACATCGCCTTTGCAGAGTTGACAAAGGCCAGCATTAAGAAGATGCCCTTTAACTCCATACTTCAGCAAGTTATTGGTAAGTGACTGCCGTGCTATCTCTTCGTAGATCTCAATGGCTTTCTGGTATCTGGAGAAATATCATAACAGAGCTATAAAATATATCTTGAATTTTACAAGGGCCGCTGTATTTATGCAACTGTTTTAGCAAGTAAAGTAATACACCAACAATTATTACAAATCGTATTTAGTAGTAGATAGCACAAAATAGTTTCCCGAACAACATCTATGAGAATCGAGTATGCTTACTGTTCTATCTGAGCGGCAAATTGTGCAACTTTCTGCTTGCACTGGTTGGCAGAAGTAGATACTTCTTCACTTTGGAAGAAATCTGCAGCCTTTTCGTAATGATCAATGGCCTGCTCAATGTTTTGTTCAGACTCGTATAATTCAGCAATTTCCTGCACATGAAAGAAGCACCAATGTGTCTATGAATAACTACAAGTAACATCATGATACAAAGTTGTGGATATTGTGGAAAATCACTAACGGTAGTACAGAAAAACATGAATGCCTAGAAGGCTTAACACCATTGGCAACAATGTGAATGAAGACTGGAAACAATAAAAATATGTCACTCGATTCTTTGTTGTTCTTGAAGCATCTGTGTTCAACATCCGTATGAGACAAGTCTACGGACATATGGATATTGGACATGACCTTCTAAATACATGAAAAAACGTATTTCTACATCAACACTCACGCTAACATATATAAAAATTCAATCAAAACAAAACAAAAGAAAATGAAAAGTGCTCGCTATAAGATTACTCTTGCATATGAATGAAGAACCAATACCTTATAATACCTTGCAGCCATACTGAGCCTTCCAATATCACAAAACATGTTCACTGCTTGCTGCAAGCACGATATTGCCTCTGTATAGGAATCAAAATTTAGTAATGGGTAACAATTTCACAGTGAAACTATCTATGCACAATTCACTTACCCTTTGTCGATGTTTTCTTATAGCAATGAGCAGCACTAACAAAAGCTTGAGCGGCTTCATGGTTGCTTTCTAACTACAAATGGAAAAAGGGAAACAAATAGAAGGGTCAAGTTCAATCGTACAAGACAGTTTAATCACTATGAATTGAATGCTATTTTGCCCAACTGCTTACTTTCAAATGACAATTTGCTAACTTTACATAAATTGATCCAGCTCTGTCCCCTTGAGAAAATAAAAATATAGAGTAAAATCAAAAGCTTTATTGAAAAAAAAAAATCAATTTAATCATATATCAAATATCTATTAAATTAAAATTAATTGATCAATAAGCTGATTTTAAAGAAACATTAAATTTCACATTCTCTGACAGAATCAAAACAACAACAATAATTCTTTGACACAAGTGGGGTTAACCAGCAACAATAATCAATAAATTGAAAGAGAAAATAACCATTATAAGTTAGGAACAAGAAGAATAATAAAAGTCTTTGATCGCGAAAAAGAATAGTTTTCTAATTATGATCGCATCATTAGCAACATCAATGTTTCCACCACTTTTTTTCCTTCCGACATTTGCCCAACAAACAAACATATAATCATGAATTTTAGATTACGATTTCTGTGTCAGCAAAATTAATAAGTTGATCTCGAATTTTCATTCATATATTTTAATCCAGATTTCTCGAGAAACAAACAGAAAATATATACTCTTTAAAAAAGAAAAGATTAAGGAAAAAGGAAAGAAATACAGGATTTGGCGAGCTTGAAGAAATTGGCAGCTTTATCAAAGAGATCGGCGGCATCTTCATATTTCGAGCCAAAAAAGCTCCAGCTGTTTAGCTTTTTCTCTGCGTTTTTCTCGAATTCTTCTCCTCTGATTGATTGATCTCCCATTTTCCTCCAATTTTTTCTTTACCTTTGTTTGATCAGAGATCAATTTAATTAAAAAAAAACATAAAATTTGAGAAGCCTTATGATTTATTGGAAAAAAAAAGATATTTGTGAAAATTGACTGATTTTTTTTCTTTTTTTTAATGAATTTTCTACCTTTGAAGTAGTTAGAAAATATATTTTTACACATTACATTAATATTTAATAAATATTTAATAAAAATAAAAGTTTAATTTAATTTTAATACTCAAATTAAAAAAAAAACAATATATATAATACTCCTATATCCTGTTTAATATAAAATAAAAAGTCGAAAATTTGAATTTCTTGTTAAGTTATTTTAATAATATAAAACTTAAAATAAAATATTTAAATTTAATTTATTTAAAATATAAAATCAAATCATTATCAATTTAGAGTTCAATTAATAGACGTTGCTTAAACCAGGATTAATGATACCAAATCGATTTCTGAATGGGTGGATGTAAGGGATGATAATTGCTCATTCCGTTTCATGTGTTGCTTATATAAAATTACCATTGTATTTTTATTTATGTCTATATATATTAAAAGGGTAATAATATAAAAATATATTAACACCTTAAATTTAAATTAATTGTCTAAGCGGTTGTTTCACTAAAAATGGCTTTCGAAAAATAATTTATAGAAAATGACCTTCTTTTCTTAAAAAAATTAATATTTTCTGGTGTTTGGATAAATTTATGTAAAATATTTTCTATTATTTGTAGATTTCTTGAAAATATTTCATAAAAGTTGTTTTTATAAAATAAATTTATATTTTACATTGTTTTTCATATTTTAAAAATATTTTGTTAAATTCAAGTTTATTACAATATCATTTTTTTTAGTTACATGACTACCAAGTGAGTATTTTTTATTTAAAAATGTGATATAAACAAAATTGACAAAAAAATTAATAATGTTAACAATTGGACTTGTTTTTTAAATATGAAAAGTAAAAGGACTAAATTCTTGAAAATAAAAATACAGGGATTAAGTTCCAAATTTATGAAGAGTACATAGACTTATGGAATATTTTAACCTTTATACCATAAAATATTTATTATTAATATATTTATAATTGTAGATAATATTTATTATTAAAACATTAAATTGAATGTTTTCAATAATATGTGAAGAATATTATTTAAAATTTTATTATTAAAATAAAATTAAAATATTAAATAATTTATTAAAATAATAAATTATATTAATTGTATTAATAATTTATTATATAATTAAATATAAATAATTAAATATGTATGTTTAATAATATTTTAAATATTTTAAAAATAAAAATAAAATTTATTATCAATATAATAATATTAAGCTTCCTTTAAGTTAATTTTTATATAAAAATAAAATTACCTAGAGAGGAGCTCTTTTCCGGAAAATGACTTAAGTTATTTTCCATTAACCAAGTTGTTTTATATTAAATAAACACAAGAAAATGTAGAAAGTATTTTCTGTGAAACAAACGGACCCTAAAATTTTTTACTTTTGTTAGATCGTTTGTTTTTCTTTGTCCTCTCATAAAGGTCTTTTTCCATACTTATAATACAGTTCTTTGATGTGACGTACTATGTTTAAATAGGCCTCATGTATATCAACACGTATCCTTTTCTAGGATCAGCACGTGTCTTCTTAACAAATAACAAATATGAAGGTGAACAGTGGAATTTGAAACAGCATGTCAACACTGTTGATTTAGCAAAATCAGTGCTCTTGATTTTTTTTTCTTTTTCAGTTTTATTGAGAAAAAAAAGCTTTGGAAGGGTAAAACTGTGTAAGAATTATAATTATTTGATTCTAATTTGGAAAAAAAATAAATTTAATTTGCATCAAGCTCAATAAAATAAATTTGGGTATTTCTTTAAATAAAAATTTTAAAATATAATTTGGCTAATCTTGATTCGAATGTTACATCATTAGTTGAGTGAAAAATACAATTAAGCATTAATTTTAAAGGTGTTCATGATCAGATCACCCCAAAGTTTTATATAACTTGAAATTGAGTCCAATAAGCTCAATAGTGTATTTTATTGTTTAAATTGTCATGTAAGCTTTTCATTAGGAAATATTTTAATTAAATTTTAAAAAAGGAATACCAAAGTAATAAAAATGATAGCAAAATGATGAGAAAATAAATAGTTATCTCAAAATTTTAAAACATATTCAGTGGGGGAGTCAAAAAAAAATTTTGAGCAGGACGAAATTAAATTATATATTTTTACCATAATAAACATACAATTTCATTATTTTAATAACTTATATTTTTATAATTTTTAAAAAGTTAAATTAAATTTTTATTATTTAATAAGTTAAAGTATAAATTTATTATTACTACTAATTTAAAATTTTATAAATTATAAAAAGCTTAAATTAAAAATTTATAATTTTAGAGGTCATTTACTATGCTCCGCGACTGTTTATAATAAAAAAAGTGAAAAAAAAAAAAAAAAAACCCTTAAAAGGTAACAAAATCTTTGCAGACACCCAGGGACATCTAACTGAATATTCTTTATTATGCTCTTTTTTTCATTTTCATGGTATCTTTTGTAAAGTCAAGTAAGATGGAATAAACCTGGACATTTTTCAGAATGACGTGTGACAGTACAAACACATTCACAATTTAAAAGAAAAAAAATAAAAAATAGACTTGATTATGGGTTGGATCGAGTTTGAATTAGGCCAATACTAAATTTTAGTTTTGTTTTCTAAGTTCATACTAAATTTTAGTTTCGTTTTCTAAGTTCAAATCCTGATTCGACTTAAAAAATGAGTTTAAAATTATACCTAAGCCTGACCCAGATAAAAAACACTAAACCCAAGCTTGACCCGGCTCGCCGGTATTAAAATTTTTTATATTATTTTTTAATAAATATAATACATTAAATACACTAAAAATATTAAAATAAATATTTCCAACAAATTTAAAAAATATTTATACTTAATAACACTAATATAATTGCAACTTAGCAAGCAAATAACTCAAAAATAATAGTAAAATTAATAATAAAACAAGAGTTATACAATATCCAAATAATAACAATAAAATAATAGCTGTAAGGCCCAGATATTAACCCGGAGCCCAAACCAAGATTAAAAACAGTCCACTTACAAAACTAATAAACTCCCGAGGCCCAAAATTAAGCCTAAGCCCAATAACTAACCCAATATCAGTCCACTAAGCCCCAAATTAGAAAATAAGGCAGAAACAAAAACCCTAGCAACCCCCTTGTGCCCCGCAGCCACCAAGCGACCCTCTCGGCCACGTCACCCCGCACCTCCGCATCGTGCGCCTCTCCGTGATGTGCCCTCCTCCACCATACCTACAAAATAGGGAAAATCTTGTAAACAAAAGGCTATAAAAGCCGAATCAAAATCTGTAAAAGGATACGATTTTCTTTCTTTTTTTTGACAAAACAAAAAAGAATACAGAGCACATTATACACAAAATCGATAAAGAGTCAAAATACCCAAATCAGTAGAGGTTTATTTCTTTTTTTACTTATTTATTTATTTTTCTTTTTTCTTCTGTTTCTTTTTATTCGAATTCGAATACTGTTATTTTCTTTTTATTTTTTTCTATTTTTTGAAACTATAATATATATATTAAAGTATTTTTTTTAAAAAAAGAGGGGAATTTTTACTCGTTTGTGGTGACGTGATGACAGAGTGGCGCCAATGTTATTATTAATTTAGTATCATTATTATTTTTTTTGTAATTATTATTTTAATATTACTACTACCATATCTTTTTAATTTTATAATAATTATTATATTCATTAGAATTATTATCATTTTTTATTTGTCACTATTTTTTTATATGTACACATATTATTATAATTATAATTATATTTGTCATTCTCATTATTATTTTTATTATCAACATCATCATTGCTATTTTTATTGTTGTTTTTTTACTATTATGATTATTTATTCTTATTGTAACATCCTGAATTTTTGGGCCTATGCGTTTAATGGGTGAATATGTTTAATATGTTAATTTAAGTAATAGGGGTCCAAATTGGACTCAGAATTAGGCAAAGGCTTTGATTAAAATTATCTGTTTGGGCATTATAGGGTTTAAAAGGTAGTATCTATGTTTAAAATACCAAAGTGGGATTGTGGCCCAATCTTAGGAGGTGACTCCACACAAGGGAGTAAGGGGCCCAAATTTAAGTTTCATTGAGCCAAAATCTTTTAATTTAAGTTAGCTAAATTTTGGGCATTAGGATTAAGTGGAGTGGATGGCAACAAGGCTAAAATTTAGGGGTTTTAATGTTTAAAATATGTGGATAATAAGCAGATAAAGGCTATTATTTAGAAATTTATTTTATGTGGATAATAAGCAGATAAAGGCTAAAATTTAGGGATTTTAATGATTAAAATATGTGGATAATATGCTGATAAAGGAGGAAGGAGTTAGAGATAGTTAAGTCTCTTTTAGATGAGCTAGTAGATTAAGATAAAGGAGAAAAGATAGGATTTATCTGGAAGGTTAGCTATAAATAGGGGGAATATCTCTTCAATTTCGGCATTTGGGTTTTTCTCTCATTCTTTTCTTCCTCATCTTTTCTCCCTGGCCGAAATTCCTCTTTGTTCTCTTCTCATATTTTTCTCTCTTCTAGCCGAAATTCCATAGCCTTCTTCTCTTCTCCAACATCTTTTTGAAAGCCGAAATCTTCTTGCTCATATTCCTCTTCCATAGCCGAATATACAAGGGAGGTTTCTGTTTCCCGAAGGTGCACCGTAAGCCGTATACTCCTCTTTAATCCGGTGAGTTTCGGGATTTCTCCTTTTTTTGTGATTCCTTTATTTTTATCAAGCTCCTAATTCAAATTATTATTTCAAAGGCCCTGTCGATTATACTCTTTATCCCTAAAAGCCGAATCTGTTTCATTAAAGCCGATTTGGTGGAAAAGCCGAAGGTAGGGAGGTGACGTTTCTTAGGGATTTTCGGGATTCGACAAATAAGGCTCTACGTTAAGGATAATAGATCTTCGCAGTAACAGGTGTGTAATACTCCCCACCATCTAGATCTGATTATTAAAGTATGTCCATAAGTTTATATGTTGTGATAAATGCCGATATCTAGGTTTAATGTTGGAAACCCGAAAAGGGTGAAGCAAATCACCAGGTCAGTGAATGTTTTGACTTTATATGATAAAAGTATATTGATTTTATGATTGCATGGGTTGGGTTGATGAAAGGAGGAAGTTATACGATATATGTGTAGCGATTTTACCGTGATCTGATATAGCGACTAATGCCGTGAATTGTTATACGGGCTTCAGCCATTATATGTTATAAGGGCTTTGGCCATCATATGTGGATGAGCAGCATGACTGCCATCATGGTGTGTAGCGGTGTGGGTCAATTGTAGAAATCCCCAATGGTGTGTACGGTTGGTACGGGGGCGTGTAGCGGATGGAAACCTAGGCAAACGGGTTGGGCCTTGCATATTATTTGTTATAATTTTTTATTATGAGTATTAAACTGTTTACTTTGTTTAACGGGCTTAAAGCCCAAAAATCTAGTGGTGTATGAGGGTTGCACACTGAGTCTCGCTACTCACCCTTTTAATTAACATTTCAGGTGATACCTAGTGCTTCGGACTGGGCTGGAGAGGAACGCAAGGTGGCCATGCAGAAGAATATGTAGATTTAGCAAAAAGACTCAAGTCATTATTTTATATTTTTAATTGGTGGATTTTAAAATTTCGTTGTAATAAGGCCATGGGCCACTAGTTTATATTTTGTTTTATTTTTGGGCTTTAATTACTTTTAGTTATTTAATTTTTTTATTTTAATTAAACTAAGGCATGTAATTAAAAGTTTGGTTTTATTTTACAAAGGCATATTCTATATGAAATATATTTGGGCTTTTCGGAAAAATACGACATGTTTGACAAAAATTTTCTTAGTGACATACCAGATCCGGTCGTAGCAATTGGGCCGGGTTTGGGGTGTTACAAATTGGTATCAGAATCCGGTTCAAAACTCAGCTCTGGGGTTTTTGGGCTCAAAACGTTTTCTGAAAATGGGCTTTTGAAACATATATGTTTTTAAAGGATTACAGGTTTGTTAGATCAGCATGGCACCTGCGTCTCCGGCCCAAGTCCGCCAGGTAAGTACTCTGAACCATTGTGTGATCTTTATATATGTGGGCTTAATGGGCCTAGTGGGACGTAGATTAAGTTAGAATTAGAACTTGATAGACTCTAGGTTTAGTACAAACTACTTCTTAAAAATGCATAAAACTTAATTTCACTGAACAAACCTGTTAACGAGTCGCAAGACTAAGGTGTGGTAACCGTCATACGCATGTCTAGGAAGGATCCAAAAGAGCCTGGTATTTAAGCAGTCCTAGTGACTCACCTCCTCTTCATTTGGAATCCTACAGTGCGTAGTATTGCTCACCTTAGTCAAGTTAGGGTGTGGCAATGGGCATACGCATGACGAGGAGTGGATTCAGGGAGAGTTTGGTACTTAAGCAGTCCTAACGGCTCACCTCCTCTTCACTAGAACCCTACCTGGTGCGTAGTGACCATTCACCCTAGTTACGAGGACTTGTTGATGGGCTAAACCTTATAATTAAAACCCGAAAGGGACCAGCCACCCTAGTTTGAAAAAAAAAAAGAAGAAAATTTCTCAAGTTTTGCAAAATTTTCAAAATACGTTTGATTTGTGAAAATTTCCAACCAGCCATGAATTTTTAAAATACCTATGTTTTGAAAATTTATCCGAAAATCTCATGTTTATAAGAGTAACCCCGACCATGAAACTAGATTTTTCCCCAAAGTACCCTGTTTGAAAAAAAAAACAACAATAACAACATCGAAATATCCCTAGTTAGAAAAAAATTACCAACCTACCTTCGTTTTGTCAAATGACCAAAATACCCCTGGTTTGTACAATTACCAAATTACCCCTGATTTGTAAAATTACTAAATTGTCCCAGATTTCAAAATTACCGAAATACCCTCGGATTTCAAAATTTTTGAAATACCCCCAGATTTCAAAATTATCGAAATACCCCCGAATTTCAAAATTACCGAAATACCCTCGAATTATAAATTACCAAAATACCCCTATTTCACAAAATCACCAAGGAACCCTATTTTGGAAAATTATGAAAATACCCCTATAAGATAAATTACGAAAATACCCCTAGGTAGTGGAATAGCGAGAATACCCCTATGTATTGAGTGTGGATGTATGGATGTTGTATGTATGTTGATTGTTGAATGTATGTAGTTTATAGAACTAGGAAAGGTGAACTTGAGACTGAATTGCGAATTCAAAAGAACTACTCTTAAAACTACTAATCATAAGACTGTTCGTGGATAATCAGTGGAAGAAAACCAATAATTCATAAAAAAAAAAATTTAATCAGATAAACGCAAACCGATAACATGAGTACAAGGGGACGAGGACGCTCTAGATGTGAATACCGATGCGTACTCTACCATAGTGTACTAAGTGTTTATTTTCGGTTTAGAATTGGAGTGCGCAGCGAAAGCATGGTAGTGAGACTTAGGTTGTACGATTAATAGTTAGTTGGAAATTTCGAGGACGAAATTTCTTTAAGGGGGGTAGAACTGTAACATCCTGAATTTTTGGGCATATGCGTTTAATGGGTGAATATGTTTAATATGTTAATTTAACTAATAGGGGTCCAAATTGGACTCAGAATTAGGCAAAGGCCTTGATTAAAATTATCTGTTTGGGCATTATAGGGTTTAAAAGGTAGTATCTATGTTTAAAATACCAAAGTGGGATTGTGGCCCAATCTTAGGAGGTGACTCCACACAAGGGAGTAAGGGGCCCAAATTTAAGTTTCATTGAGCCAAAATCTTTTAATTTAAGTTAGCTAAATTTTGGGCATTAGGATTAGATGGAGTGGATGGCAACAAGGCTAAAATTTAGGGGTTTTAATGTTTAAAATATGTGGATAATAAGCAGATAAAGGCTATTATTTAGGAATTTATTTTATGTGGATAATAAGCAGATAAAGGCTAAAATTTAGGGATTTTAATGATTAAAATATGTGGATAATATGCTGATAAAGGAGGAAGGAGTTAGAGATAGTTAAGTCTCTTTTAGATGAGCTAGTAGATTAAGATAAAGGAGAAAAGATAGGATTTATCTGGAAGGTTAGCTATAAATAGGGGGAATATCTCTTCAATTTCGGCATTTGGGTTTTTCTCTCATTCTTTTCTTCCTCATCTTTTCTCCCTGGCCGAAATTCCTCTTTGTTCTCTTCTCATATTTTTCTCTCTTCTAGCCGAAATTCCATAGCCTTCTTCTCTTCTCCAACATCTTTCTGAAAGCCGAAATCTTCTTGCTCATATTCCTCTTCCATAGCCGAATATACAAGGGAGGTTTTTGTTTCCCGAAGGTGCACCGTAAGCCGTATACTCCTCTTTAATCTGGTGAGTTTCAGGATTTCTCCTTTTTCTGTGATTCCTTTATTTTTATCAAGCTCCTAATTCAAATCATTATTTCAAAGGCCCTGTAGATTATACTCTTTATCCCTAAAAGCCGAATCTGTTCCATTAAAGCTGATTTGGTGGAAAGACCGAATGTAGGGAGGTGACGTTTCTTAGGGATTTTCGGGATTCGACAAATAAGGCTTTACGTTAAGGATAATAGATCTTCGCGGTAACAGGTGTGTAATACTTCCCCACCATCTAGATCTGATTATTAAAGTATGTCCATAAGTTTATATGTTGTGATAAATGCCGATATCTCGTTTTAATGTTGGAAACCCGAAAAGGGTAAAGCAAATCACCAGGTCGGTGAATGTTTTGACTTTATATGATAAAAGTATATTGATTTTATGATTGCATGGGTTGGGTTGATGAAAGGAGGAAGTTATACGATATATGTGTAGCGGTTTTATCGTGATCTGATGTAGCGGCTAATACCGTGAATTGTTATACGGGCTTCGGCCATTATATGTTATAAGGGCTTCGGCCATCATATGTGGATGAGCAGCATGACTGCCATCATGGTGTGTAGCGGTGTGGGTCAATTGTAGAAATCCCCAATGGTGTGTACGGTTGGTACGGGGGCGTGTAGCGGATGGAAACCTAGGCAAACGGGTTGGGCCTTGCATATTATTTGTTATAAATTTTTATTATGAGTATTAAACTGTTACTTTGTTTAACGGGCTTAAAGCCCAAAAATCTAGTGGTGTTTGAGGGTTGCACACTGAGTCTCGCGACTCATCCTTTTAATTAACATTTCAGGTGATACCTAGTGCTTCGGACCGGGCTGGAGAGGAACGCAAGGTGGCCATGCAGAAGAATATGTAAATTTAGCAAAAGACTCAAGTCATTATTTTATATTTTTAATTGGTGGATTTTAAAATTTCGTTGTAATAAGGCCATGGGCCACTAGTTTATATTTTGTTTTATTTTTGGGCTTTAATTACTTTTAGTTATTTAATTTTTTTTATTTTAATTAAACTAAGGCATGTAATTAAGTTTGGTTTTATTTTACAAAGGCATATTCTATATGAAATATATTTGGGCTTTTCGGAAAAATACGACATGTTTGACAAAAATTTTCTTAGTGACATACCAGATCCGGTCGTAGCAATTGGGCCGGGTTTGGGGTGTTACACTTATTCCTGTCATTTCATGTAGATTGATGATTTTGAATTATATTTTAACGTATTTATTGTTTTTGCTTGAATTATTTATTCTTTTTTACCCAAACTCATAAAAAGGGTTTCACAAAGGTAATATTTAGTGCTTGGAAGTTCAGGAAATCGTGCCCTAACATGATGAGTTTCGATTTTTCGTTCGTCCAAAGGACTAAATATCCTTTTAAGATTTTGACCGTGCTTTCTCAACTTCAAAAATAAGGCAATATTCCATATTTGAAAATTCAAGGAATCGTGCCCTAACGTGCTGAGTTTCGGTTTTTTTCGTTTGGCCAAATAACGGAATACCCTTTTTAAAATTACAATGCATGAATTTTGGAAATCATGAAATGATCTTGGTGTCTAGGGTTTGAAATATCGTATCCTAACGTGCTGGATGTGATATTTCATTCCTTTGGAATAGGAGAATTTCGATATCCAATTCGAATTATCCAAACACTTTCTAAAGGATTCATATTTTAAAATCTCTTCCAATTTTTGATTTAGGACATTAATCAATCAATAATGTACCAATTTTGTGGGCGTTGCGAGGGTGCTAATTCTTCCTCGTGCGTAACCGACTCCCAAACCCGTTTTCTTAAAATTCGTAGACCAAATGTTTTATAAGGTGACCCAATCACACTTCAAAAAGGATTGGTGGCGACTCCATTTTCCTTTTTTAAAGTCGGCCCGTTTTTCAGACAAAAAAATAGTTTCGACAATAGCAATATATAATAGTAAAATAGTAGCAACACAATAACAAAGCAACACCAAACAGTAGTAGAAAAAAAGTTTGCATTTCAAGCTGAGTCAGGCCAAGCTAGGTCAAAAAAATTCTTATCCAAGTCCCAATCCTTTTAAAAAGTAAATTTTATTTTTTGTTTAAGCTCATTTTTCGACTCATATTTTTATTTAAACGCTCTCATTTTTCGAACAAACCTTTAAATCTGGACAGATAAACTACCCATGATCAAGTCTAATTGAAAATCAGCTAATCCTATCTACTTGTATTGAATTATGTATACCAAAGACATATATTTAATTTTATTTAAAATCTTTACGTACATTAAGAGTTGTTAAAAAATTGTTAAATATGTGCGAAACATAAATATCAAATATAATATTAAAAAAATGTTGCAGGCATCATCAAAATCTGAAACACCTCCTTTTTTTTTTTTTCCCCTGAACTTCCTTTATTGCTAAACGAAAAAGATTTTAAGAAAGAAACTATGTTCAATTGCCTATTTCCCAAGAGGGAAAGAATTTATCTTCCACATGAACAAAGGTATCCCAAGAAAGAAATGAATCCACACCATCAACCCAATATTCTTCTTCAACACATGCTGTTTCATCCATTGAAACACTGTTGGATTCCTTCAACCAATCTAAATCAGAGCTTCCACATAACATCTGGTAGTTGTTCAATGGATCATCTGTTTCATCCACAGTTGCTTTCATTTCTTCTGGTTTTTCAGCTTTTTTTGGACAAATTTTCATGCCATGATCATCCTCGGGCCTTGATTCTAAGCTAGTTGCTTCTTGTTTATTTGATGAACTAGAGTCTGAATTCGTGTTGTTTTTATTACCATAAATTTTCTGGGATTTCTCAATCTCAAAAGGTTTTTGTGAGTCTAAACCGAGCTGCTTTAGCTTCTTCTTGATTCGAGTATTCCAATGATTCTTGATTTCATTGTCTGTACGGCCAGGGAAATGTGAAGCAATCTTGGACCACCTGGAAAATATTCTTTCTTGTGTTACAAGAAACAAATAATTCAGTGGTTCAATGTGTATTTGAAACATCGGTATTGGATATGTTCCTTCTAAACACATGAAAATTAGAAAACAATCACACTCGAGTTCAAAGATATTTACCTATTTCCGAGACGTGAATGAAGTTGAATAATCTGATGTTCTTCAGAATCTGTAAAAGACCCTCTCTTAAGGCCAGGTCTTAGATAATTTATCCATCTTAATCTGCAACTTTTTCCACATCTTAACAGCCCTACAACATCACCATACGGTCATTAACTTTAAAGCATATGGATATGATCATAATTTAACAAATTTACCTGCGAGCTTGGGAACCTTTCGCCAACAGATAATACCATTGTTGAGTATGAAATTGGTGAGCTTATGATCTTCTTCGATTGTCCATGGACCTCGCTTTAATCCAACTTTATCACAACAAGGTTGTCTTCCCATTTTGAAAACTCAAACAAGCAAAATCGTAAAAAGGGAAGGTGGTGTTGTAATTCATGATTGAGTTTGAAAGGCAAAATTTAAGACATGAAGGGTTTGCATGAGACAGTGGAAATGGTCCAATTTGGTTTTGGTTTTTACGTAAAAATGAAGTAAGAAAATTTATTCCTGCAACTAACGTCTATCCTCCTATTGATTTTGGAGTTTACATAAAAGAAAATTTAAATCATTTGATGCGATTCTTTGGCCACTAATGCTGGCCAGTTTTGTCGTTGAAGTCACTTTTTTCCTCTGTGGAGGAGAATCAAAAAAGATTCTTCATTTTCCTCGTATTTAGATATTTGTATTTGGTAATATTATATTTTTCATTCCAATCCAGTATATGTACTTGTCCTATCACTTGATATTTAACTGCCTTGGGCTGAGATTCCTGCCATGGATTTACCTGGTGAAACCGTTCTACTTATTCATGCTTATAAACTTAAAAACTAAAATTAATTAATCAATCAACTTACTCGTGTTTCTCATGTTTATATATGTTTTTAGCAAAGCATTAATTCAATGGGCCTTCTAGGGTTAAGTTTAGTTTAACAAATGTAAAATTTTTCTAATTAATTTGAATTTCAAGCATTAACTTAAACCCACAGCGTCACATTTTCAATAATATTAAAGATTTTAGAACAGGGGTGAGGTTAGAAATTTTTGTTGAGGGAGCTGAAATTAAATTGTATATTTTTATGATAATAAAAAATGTAATTTTATTATTTTAAAAGTCTATATCTTTATAATTTTAAAAGATTACATCAATTTTTATCATTTTTGAGGGGTTAAAGTACAATTTCACCATTATTAATTTAAATTTTTTATGAATTTAAAGAGACCTAAATAAAAAATTTCAAGGGATCGGGCACACTGTTTCAGAATGTATCTAAGTAATCTCAATATCTTCTTTTTCTTTAGGTATTATGACATTTTTATTATTATACTTTTACACTATTTTTAATGATTTTAAATTATTTACTTAAACTAAAATTGAAAATGAATTAAATTCTCCAATTTTTTGATATGTTCTTCAAATAATATTTTAACTATATATATTTTTATTATTATAAGTCGAGAAAATTTAAATTTTATTAATAATATTATTATTTTCATCATTCGATCAAATTTGCCTGGAAATCATGTCATATAACATGTTCTAATAATAAAAAAAATTCTTCTTTCCTTTCTCTATCATTTTGATTAAAAGAGAAGTCCTAATGGCTTTTCTTTCTTTTTTTCAATTTCAACTTATTTATTTAAAAAAGGTGATATAAAATTAATTTATTAGAGAAATACATAAAATAAAATATTATATGCTTCAACTTTTGTATAGTACACAATTAAAAAAAATAAATTCTACGAGGATAATTTAATAAAATGCATTTTTAGATCATGTTAACCAATCATCAAAATTTGACATTTCAATTGAATAAACCAAATAAATATAATAAGTAATCTTACATTTGAGTAATTTTATAATTTTTTTAATCAATTACAAAGTTTTTTCAGAATTAAACATCCATAAGCAATCACTTAAAATTGTTAATGCTCTTTTTATTATTATTAATGTAAATTAAATGCTCTAATTTTCTATTTTTAATAGTTTTTACGAATGATATATTTGTACATCAATATGATAATATCAACTCTTCAAGGTAAAGCAATAAGAAAGAAAAATAAGAACACACAGATTTTACGTGGAAAATCCTTATCGATAAAAATCATAAAAAGAGAAAAAGAAATTCTGTTTAAAAACAACAATACAAGAGGTTTGCGGTTATACACAATTTTTAAATGTTAAACAACTCTAACATGTGTATATATATTTTCACTCAACATTTACTTTTGCACCCGAAAAACATATAGTATAAAATGGTAAATTCGATATTATTATAATGGAGTTTTTCTTAAAACAAATGTCTAAGAACAAAAATTGATGAAACTTTAATATTCCATTTATGATTTAATTGTTGCAAAATTTTTTTAATAAATTTATTTTTATAATATAGTTTTTTATTCACATAGTGACAAAAATTTAGTGTATATATATGTATCCCTTTCTACATGCATGAATCACAATATATATGTGATTTGTTGATGCATGAAGGAATAAATATTCCTTATAATTGCACGATTATCCATTACGAACAAGTTTATATTTTTGAGGCCAGTGCTGGCTTTGTTGGGGGTTGAGAAACTACAAGCTATAGAATATAATACAAATACTGAAATAGCATTGTTTGACATCATAATGATGGATGAAAAAAATTTTTATTATTTTAACATTTATGTGTTATTGGATCATTATTTATGGTTAAATTTTTAATTTTACAAACAATGTTAAAAAATTGTTGTATATTTCCTTTAATTGGAGAAAAAAGAATTTAAATTTACAGTTTTAATTGTATTTGTAGGACCCAATTTCTGACTCGGGCCCAATACCACAAATTAACCAGTAAACAGAGCTCAAAACGAGGCCAAATAAGCCCAAAGAAATAAAACAGAAAATGGGAAAACCCTAAGTTAGCTGCGAGAGTCCTTGCGCCGCACGACCCTCGCCAGCAATACCTTCCCCCTCCCCCCGCGCGCCAACAGCCACCACGCCACGTCCACGTCGTGCTCTAGCACGTATCTGCACAATAGAAAAAATAGTTGTAGAAAAGGCTATAAAAAGCCAAATCGAGTCTGTAATAGGGATCCTTTTTTTGGAAACGATTTACGCCGAAAAAAAATACAGAGTTTATAGATCACTTTTTTTCAAAAAGAACAGAATCAAAACAAAGAAAAGGTTTTTCTTTTATTTTTGTTCTATTTTCAAATCTTTTGGGTTCTCCCTTGTTTATTTATTGTTTTTTTTCTCTTTGTGTTTTAAAATTCAAAAGTTAAAAAAAAAAAGAAAAAGAAAAAGAGAGCGAGAGGATTTACCGGGCTCTCTTGACCGCCGCTGTCGATGCGTGCATGGGGGTGGCTCCTGGTTTTGTTTCGACGCAGAAGGGAATCCAAACCCTAAAAAAAAAGAAAGGAAATGAGGGGTTCTGTTTTGTTTTAAAACAGAAAAAGAAACGAATGTAAGGTTTTATTTTTAGGTTTTAAACATTAAAAAAGGGTGGGCCCCGTGCAATTACTTGCTTCTGCAGGTGGATGTAGGTGGATGTGCACAATTTCACCCTAAATGGGTAAATTACGTGATAAGCCCTCCTTTTTATGTTGTTGGTTCAATTGCATCCCCTTCTTTTTTTCTATTTTTTTAAAATTTACCCCTAAGTTTTGCGCGCCGCTTCGATTTAGTCCTGGGTCAGGTGCAGTTGTTCAGGAGCTGGGAGTAATTGCATTACTGGCCCCTCAATGTTACTCGTGCCATGCAATTTAGCCATTTATTCTTCTTTTGTTTAAAATTAGCCCCAAATATTCTGTTTTTAACCCGATTTAGTCCCTGTTCGTTTATTTTGACTATTTTACCATTAAATTAATTGTTTTTTTATATTTTTTATTACTCTTTGTGTATATTATTATAGTCGTATTCTCTCTATTATATCTACTGTTATTATTATATATATTATTTTTGTTATCTATTATCTATTATCATTATTATTATTTTTATTATTATTAAATTTCTTGTTTGACTATGTTTTATTAATACTATTAGTATTTTTTTTAATATTACTTTAATAATTATTATGGTCACTATTCATATCACTCTTACTTTCGTTTTTTTTAAGTATTGTTCTGTTGATAAATGTTGTTTTTTTACTAGTACTATTATTATTATAATTATATATTTACTATTACACGTACTATGATTTTATATACTATTTGGGCTTATTTCTTTTTGTATATTATTATATTTATATTTCTATTATTATTATTTTTTTTGCTACTATTTTTTTTAAAAATACTATTATTCTAATTTTATTATTATTTTCTTATTGGCATATGTTTTTTGCTTATTGTTGTTTCTAGCCTATTATCATATTTATATTATAGTGTCATGTTTATTTGTTTTACTATATTTTTGTTACATTTGTTAGAATTATTATCATCCTTTTATTTGTCATTATTTATACATGTACACATATTGTATATTACTTGTTTACTATTTCCACTATTATTTTATTATTATCCCTCATTATTATCATGTTTACATTTCAATTTTTTTTTCCCTCGAAATCCATAAAAAGGTTTTAAAATAAGACAATATTTCATGTATTGGAAATTCACGGAATCGTACCCTAACGTGCTGGGTTGTGGTTTCTGTTTAGCTAAATCATTAAATATCCTTTAAAATCGTGTCCGTTCTTTAACAAGGCAATGTTTCATGTTTTGGAAATTTGAAGGATCGTGCCCTAACGTGCTGGGTTTCGGTTCTTTCATTTGGCCAAGTGATGAAATACCCTTTTTAAAATGGCAATGCATAAATCTTGGAAATCATGAGATGATCTTGATATCGAGGGTTTGAAACATCGTGTCCTATCGTGCTAGATGTGGTATTTCATCTTTTCGGAACAAGAGAGTTTCGATATCCATTTCGAGTTATCCAAACATTTTTTAAAGATTTATATTTTAAAATCTTTTCTAATTTTCGACATTAAGGACGTTAATCAATCAATACGGTACCAATTTTAGGCGTTTCGAGGGTGCTAATCCTTCCTCGTGAGTAACCGACTCCCGAACCCGTTTTCTTAAAATTCGTAGACCAAAATGTTTTCAAAAGTGGCCCAATCACACTTCAAAAAAAAGATTGGTGGCGACTCCGTTTTCCTTCTAAAGTCGGCCCGTTTTCAAACAAAAAAAATGGTTTCGACAGCTTGGCGACTCCACTGGGGGCCTATAAGAGAGTCAAGTCATGTAATTAATTGATTAATGTCCCTTATTTGAACATTAAAATTTGATTTTAACTTCCTTTTTTTTCCACCGCATATGTTTTATGTTTTACGTGCCTGGGATATATTTGTATCATATTGCATGACCATAATGGTCGCACCTTTAAGTGAGAGTGAGAAGCTACTCCTTCGTGAGGTTTTCACCTCCGTGCAGGATAGTGGATCGCTTTCGGGATACGTTCGTACCTATGTCTTCGTGAGGTTTTCACCTCCAGTGCGACCATAGGGAAATGTATTCCTCGAATCGAACTCGGTCCGTATGAACCTATAATGGGTGAGGATCGAGGAATCTGTTGGTTCAGGTACCCTTGCTTTAGAGCCAAACCGCATATAGAGAGCCCTATGGACTTACCTTAGGTAGAGCTACTCCAAACCTTAGTATTTCCCCAGATGAGTGATATATTGTTGTTCTTTATATTATTTCTGGTGCATGATATTAATTTGTAGCATCTTCTTGTAATTGCATGTCATTTCATTTTAAAGAGGTGTCGACTCACATTCGATTTCTAATTTAGGAAGCTTGTCATGGAGAACGAATTTCACGATAAAGTAGAGGATAATGCATTGCCGTCCGAATATGGTCGAGCGAGCTTAACGCAGTGGAAAAGGGGACAACCTAGGCGAGGATATACATCGGAGTTATGTAACTACACTCGCATTAGTGTGACGCAAAATGATCTTCGGAGTTAAAGGAAATATGGGATCGGTGGGATCGAGAGAGGCGAGACAGTTGTTTTATGATAATTATGGGGATTTGTCTCACTTATTTGGAATCAATATAGATGAGCATTTATTTGGGCCCTCACTCAAGATTGGAATCCCGCCTATAGCTATTTTACCTTTGGAGGATAGATTTTTGGTCTCTACTATAGAAGAATATACGGCTTTACTTCGTTGCCCGAAGATCGAAGTTGATAAGGTCTATATTAAAGCTACTTGTGGCCCAACCTTTTTAAAGAAGATGATGAATGTTACCGGGATGAGTGTACAGTGGGTTGCAGCGAGGATCAAGCAAAAATGTGAGTACAAGTGTATCCCATGGAGGATTCTGAAGGATTTGATTTTAGTACATCCTAACACGAAGAGGAGAGTTGACGTTTTCGCTCTAAGCATCTATGGCTTAGTGGTTTTCCATAGGGCATTGAGATATGTAGATAAAGCAGTCTCGGATCTTTTTGACCGACTGGATAGAGGGGTCACACCTGTTCCTGCGATCTTAGCTGAGTCGTTTAGATCTTTGAATGCATGCGAGAGAGAAGCTAGGGAGGCGATTCATAGGGTGTGCACAGTTATTATTAGCTTGGTTCCATAGCTATTTTTGGAAGGTGGATAGAGTCTCCTGTCGAGTTTTTTTTGAGAATTACTCACCACTAAAAGAAGTAGCAGCCACTTCCAGAAAGGATGACGTATCAGAAGAAAATTGGATTGCACTTTTTAGGAATTTCAAGGAAGAGGATGTTGAGTGGAGAGCTCTTTGGTTGGTTCCCGCCGAAATTCTCTATCGATGTGGAAGTTATGATTGGGTCCCTCTATCGGGGATTTGGGGAGCCGTTGGGTATGCTCATTTACTTATGTTGAGGCAGTATAGATCAAGATAGTTCATACCGGCAACATTTGGACTAGCTCAGTTTGAGTTTTCATATAGGGATGACCATTATAAGAAGAAGGTTCGAGAGATTTCTGATGCTTGGAAACAGACTCGCCGAATGAAAAGAGTTGCTGTAGGTCCGATGGCAACCCTCGAGTATAAGGCATGACGGAATAGGAGAATCGATGATAATGTCCCCAGAGTGACACAGAATAGTGCTCGACCAATAGAAGAATATCTGCAAGTAGTTCCTTCTGAGTTGGAAATCATAAAACAAGACTTTGAAAGTAAAACTTCAGAGTTAGAGAAAAAGGTAGAACAACTGGAAGAGGACAAAATGAATTTGGGGTTAGATATTGATATCCAAAAATCAGAGGCTGAGAAGCTGAGAAAAGGAAAAAGGAAGGTCGAAGAAGATTTGGACAGCTTGAAGACCGACTACAAAAAGTTGCATTTATCCATGAGGACTGCTGGGTTGGGTAAAACCACAGAACAATGGCGTCAAAAAATTCAAGAGGAGAAGGCCAAGGTCGATCAGTGGAAGAAGAGATTCCATGAGGCTCAAGCATAAAAGGATGCCTTGAAAAAGACTGTGGGTGAGAGCCAAAGCGAAAATAAGATGCTAAGAGCTCGAGTAGCAGAATTAGAGAAGGCATTGTGTCAAAGTCACAACTCTACGGTGAAGTTAGAATCAAGCCTAAGCCAGACTGAAGAATTGAAAGGAAAGGTGGTGGAGCTCGAAACGGTGCTGCGAAGTAGTGAGCTCCGGATCCAACGATTGGAGGAAGATAACCAGCGATGGAAAGAACAACTTCAACGATCTCAGAACCAAGTCAGAGAAAGAGACTACCTTATGGGCGAAGCTATGGCTCAGATACGAGAAGTGGCTGATCACTTACAAACCTTAGCGGTTCAGGCTGACGTGTTAAGTATAGTATATGAGTCAAAGTCAGACCAAGGTCAAGAGTTAGCTTCGCTTCTTGAGAAAGTTAAAACCTTGGGCATAAGGGCTAGGTCGTATATGTGACTCTGTTTTATGTAAACGATTTTTTTTTCAATAAGTATTCTAAAAGAAATTGAATCAAGATCGACTCCTCTTGTTTTTGCATTCATTCATTTGCATGGCATTTCATGCATTTGCATTGCATCATATCATTTGCATTAAATTTCATAAAAAACCCTATTAACTAGAGGTCGTATTATAGTTATCCTAGGACATCGCTACTACACTCGGAAAAAAACAAAAGCTATGGATCAAAGAATAGAAAAGTTAGAGCAGATGCAGAAAGAGATGCATGACCAATTGCAAGCTCAGATGCAAGAACAGTTGGCTAAAATCCAACAGGACATGAGGGATCAAATGCTGGAATCCCAGAGAAGTATGATGAGCTAGTTAACGCTGTTGTTGACTGGAGCGCAGGATAAAAGAAAAGGCCCTATGGTCGATGTCGGGGATGAAAATGAAAATTCTGCTTATCCGTCAGGCCTAGCCCCGGTATATTCTCAAGCGCAGCCTCCGAGAGTGTCTGTTAATATTAGACCTCAGTATCAAACTGGTGCTTCGGCGCTGGCAAACTTCCCGACAGGCTCGAGCTCTAACCCAGGAGACAACTTGCCAAAGATCATGGTCTTTGATTTCGACGATGCTGTAGAGGGGGAGAAAGCGTAGGCGGAGTTCCCAAAAGAATTTGAGGATCGCTGCAAATGGCTGGAGGAGAAGTTTAAAGCATTGGAAAGTGCTGATCACCAATGCTAGGTGGATGCTAGGAAGCTGAGTCTAGTCCCAAATCTGGTACTTCATCTGAAGTTCAAGATGCCGAAATTTGAAAAGTACAACGGGACCAGTTACCCTGAGGCCCATATTACCATGTTCTATCAGAGAATGACGGGATATGTCAACAACGACCAGTTGTTGATCCACTGCTTCCAGGATAGTCTGATTGGAGCTCCAGCAAAGTGGTACAATCAGCTTAGTTGTACTCAAATCAAATCATGGAAGGATTTGGCACAGGCCTTCATGAAATATTACGGTCATGTGACTGATATAGCACCTGACAGGATCACGTTGCAAAACATGGAGAAGAAGTCAGGTGAGAGTTTTAGGAAATATGCCCAAAGGTGGAGGGAGGTCGCTATACAAGTCCAGCCACCGCTACTAGAAAAGGAAATGACCATGCTCTTTATAAATACCTTTAAAGCACCTTTTATCAATCATATACTGGGGAGCGCGACTAAGAGTTTCACAGACATAGTAATGTCTGGCGAAATGATAAAGAACGCGATAAGGTGTGGGAAAATTGAAGCTGGAGAGAGCATGAGAAAAATGGCTCCAAAGAAAAGGGAGAATGAAGTGGGTAATATAAGCTCGTGTTATCCCAAACCCATTACTATTAATAAACTAAGAGCAGTAACCGTAGGCCAGCAGGCCTCATCAGGACAAGAACCCAACACGAGGCAGAAAACCGAAAAGTTTCAGTTTACTCCTATACCTATGACGTATAAGGAGTTGTATAAAACTTTATTCGATGCGCACGTCGTGTCCCCGTTTTACTTGAAGCCGTTGCAACCTCCATATCCTAAGTGGTATGACACAAACGCTCAGTGTGAGTACCATGCGGATGTAGTAGGTCATTCGATAGAGAACTGTACTTCTTTCAAAAAGCTAGTCGAGAGACTTATCAAGGTAGGGGTGGTAGACTTCAATGACCCACCTGGTGGAGGAAATCCGTTACCCAGTCATACCGATAATGGGGTAAATACTATAGCTGAGAGCAGGGGAAGGAGAACCAAGCAGGAAGTTGCTGAAATTAGAACCCCATTGAGAGAAGTTTGGAAAGCAATGCAGAAAATGGGGTTAGTTCCGTAAGAGAATGTGAACAGATCTCTAGATTCAAGGAACTATTGTGAGTTTCATGACAAGGACGGCCATGAAATTCAGCAATGTAACGAATTCAGAGCCCTAGTACAGAGGCTAATGGATAATAAGGAGATGGAGTTCTTTGACTTGGTGGAAGGAGAGGACGTATGTTCCACAGAGGGAGGGTTTGCAGAAAGGATCCCTAAAGTTAATCACCCAATAGCGATTATCACACGGCCAGGGGTCGAAGAGGCCGGAGTGAAAATAGTGCCGAAGGTCGAAATTAAAAAACCCGTGACTTCTCCTTATAAAGATACACCAAGGGTTGTAATCAAAAAACCCGTAACTTCTCCTTATAAGGATACACCGAGGATTGTAATTCAAAAACCCGTGACTTTTCCTTATAAGGATGACAAGAGGGTACCGTAGAACTACAATTGTCTTTGTGCGGTTTTGCGGGAAAGTGAGTTCGGCCAAAGACACCCAACTCGAGAAAGTTTGAGTCCTACATGATGAAAAAGAGAGACAATGAGACAGGGTCACTGGTTAATGAAAACGATGTGAGAGAATGAGGCGAGAGAGTTTACGAAATTCTCGAAGCCACGATGAGTACCGTGTGTTGTGTACTTGATTACACAAGTAACCAGCACGCATATCAGTGATGGCATTGCTCTTAAACTCAGAAGGACACCGTAGTGCGCTGATGAAAGCGTTGAACTATATTTATGTCGCTGATGACATTTCAGTAAGCAAGTTGGACCGCCTTGTTGGTAATATAAGCGCAGACAATTTCATCTCTTTCAATGATGATGAAATTCCACCAGGAGGCATAGGATCCACTAAGGCTTTGCACATCACCACCCAATGTAAAGGGTACACGTTACCGGGGGTATTAATTGATAACGGGTCGGCACTGAATGTTTTGCCCTTATCTACACTGAATAGGTTGCCTATAGATAGCTCTCATATGAAATCATGCCAGAATATAGTAAGAGCATTTGACGGCACTGAAAGGAAAGTAACGGAAAGGATTGAGATACCTCTCCTTATCGGGCCAAATACATACGAGGTAGACTTCCTCGTGATGGACATCAAGCCTTCATATAATTGTCTATTGGGGAGGCCCTGGATCCACTCAGCAGGAGCCGTACCATCATCATTGCACCAAAAGTTAAAATTGGTAACAGAGGGCCGGTTGATAACCATAAGTGCGGAGAAGGATATCATCGCGTTAGTTACTAGTAATGCACCGTACATAGAGAATGATACGGAGGCTATAGAGTGCTCCTTCAGGTCGCTGGAGTTTGTAAATGTGACTTTCATCAGTAAAGGAAGCAAGATTCCGGCGCTCAAAATCTCTAAAGCAACAAGGATGGGCCTACAACTGACAGTAGGAAAAGGAGCATTGCCTAGGAAGGGACTCGGAAAATATCTCCAGGGGCCAATCAGAGTGCTAGGATTGGTTGACAAGCATGATCGTTTTGGCCTGGGGTATAGGCCAGATGCCAGACAGAGAAAGGAGGAGCTGGAGAGAAAACGTGAAAAAGCGAAGGCGGCACGCATCGAATGGTGCGAGAGAGATCGAATGGGGTCCAATGACCTTTCCCCATATATCTAATACATTCGTGTCAGGGGGAATTATCCATTTGGGACAGGAGAACGAGAATAAGGAAATGGCTGAGGATACGATGGGGACTTTGAACATTAATGCTGTGTCTGAAGAAAATTCGAGGAGAGGAAACTTGGCGGGTATTCGCCCCTACAAGCCTGGAAGTGTTCTGGACAACTGGAATGGAAAGAAATTCCTGTAGTTTTTAGGACTAAAATAGAGTAATGTTCAAAACACACTTGTCGTTTCAAGCCTAGGGAACAACGAGAATCTTTTGTGAAATAGGCTCATGTTTAAGCATCTTTACTTTCAATAAAAGTGCATTTTCCTTTCATACCGTGCAATTATTCTTTTATTTTTTTTCCATTCCATTAATAACCATAACTCATAAATAAATCATTCTTAAATTCTTTTTCATTGAATACTCTTTCATACCTACCATAGGTCCCCAGATATCGATGTCATGAACAACGCTGTTACGGACCCAGAATTTCCTGATAAGCAAGACATGTGCCCAGAGGAACCTCAGAACTTTACAAGTGACGGAGATTGTAGTATATCCCCGGATCTGTTAAGGATAGTGGAGCAGGAAGAAAAGCTGATTCTGCCTCACAAAGATACAATTGAGAATGTGACTCTGGAGGAAGGGAAAGAGGTGAAAATCGGAACCCTCATCACCAGGGAAACAAGGCAGGACCTCATTAGACTTCTGTTAGAGTTCAAAGATGTCTTTGCGTGGTCGTACCACGACATGCCTGGGCTGAGCATTGATATTGCGGTACACCGTATCCCCATAAAGGAAGATTGCAAGCCGGTTCAACAGAAGCTCCGAAGGATGAGATCCGATGTCGCGGTGAAGATAAGGGAAGAAGTCAAAAAGTAATTTGATGCTGGGTTTTTACGAGTGGTGAATTACTCAGAATGGGTAGCCAACGTTGTCCCTGTCCTTAAGAAGGACGGAAAAGTACGAATGTGCGTCGATTATAGGGACCTAAATAAGGCTAGCCCGAAAGACAACTTCCCACTGCCTCACATCGACACCTTGGTAGATAACACAACGGGGTATTCATTTTTCTCTTTCATGGACGGTTTCTCGGGATACAATCAAATAAAGATGCATCCTGAAGATATGGTAAAGACTACCTTCATAACCTTATGGGGTACTTTTTGCTACCAAGTAATGCCATTCGGGTTAAAGAATGCGAGAGCAACGTACCAAAGGGCTATGGTAACCTTGTTTCATGACATGATGCACAAGGAGATCAAGGTTCATGTTGACGACATGATCGCAAAGTCTCAAACGGAAGGGGAGCATGTGCAAGTTTTGAGAAAACTATTCTTGAGGTTGAGGAAATTTCAGTTGAAACTCAATCCAGCCAAGTGTACCTTCGGGGCTCGATCAGAGAAGCTACTTGGTTTCGTGGTCAGTAAAAAAGGAATTGAAGTGGATCCAGATAAAGTCAAGGCCGTACAAAAATTACCTCCACCGCGTACTCAGAAAGTAGTCCGAGGTTTCCTAGGAAAACTTAATTACATTGCTCGATTCATCTCGCAATTGATTGAGAAGTGTGATCCCATCTTTCGTCTTCTTAAGAAACACAATCCAGGCATTTTAGGACGACGAATGCTAGAAGGCATTTGATAAGATTAAACAAAACTTGTCTAATACTCTAGTGCTAATGCCGCCCAGTCTTAACAGACCATTGATTTTGTATCTGACAATATTCGATAATTCAATGGGGTGTGTGCTAGGCCAACATGATGAAACAAGGAAGAAAGAAAAGGCGATATACTACCTCAGTAAGAAATTCACCGAGGGTGAAATGAGATACTCGCCAATTGAGAAATTATGTTGTGCATTGGTCTGGACAACTCGTAGGCTGAGGCAATACATGTTATACCATATGACTTGGTTAATCTCTAAACTAGACCCTCTTAAATACATGATAGAGTCAACCGCCCTGAATGGAAGAATGGCCCGATGGCAAATTTTGCTCTCTGAGTTCGACATAATTTATGTGAACCAGAAAGCGGTAAAATAGAGTGCAATAGCAGATTTTCTAGCCAGCAGGGCGCTAGATGATTATGAGCCTCTTAATTTCGATTTTCCTAATGAAGATCTAATGTTTGTAGCGGCGTCTGAGGAAGATACCCTAGAAGATCATCCTTGGAAGTTGAACTTCGATGGAGCATCAAATGCCGTTGGTAATAGAGTAGGGGCAATCTTGGTATCCCCAAATGGAGAGCATTATCCGTTCACTTGTAAGTTGGACTTCGATTGTACGAATAATATGGCGGAATACGAAGCATGCATCATGGGAATCTGAGCAGCCATAGACCGCAAAGTTAAGGTGCTAGAGGTATATGGAGACTCTGCGCTGGTGATCTATCAGCTAAAAGGAGAGTGGGAAACGAGAGATCCCAAATTGGTCAGTTACCGAAAGTTGGTCTTGGAACTAATTGAGGAGTTTGATGACATCACATTCTTTTACCTCCCGCGTGATGAAAATCAAATGGCTGATGCCTTGGCCACATCAGCTTCTATGATCAGAGTAAATGATCAGGAGGGTATGAAGCCAATCCAAATGAGTATCTGGGAGACCCCGGCTCATTGCTGCAATATCGACGAAGAAGAGGAGAGAGATGATCATCCTTGGTATCAGGATATTCTGCGATATGTGAAGAGTCATGAATATCCTGATCAAGCAACAGAAAATGATAGAAGAACATTGAGAAGACTGGCCAATGACTATGTCTTAGACGGGGAGATCCTGTATAAAAGGAGAAAAGATCGGGTGTTGTTAAGATGTGTTGATGCTGTGGAGGCTAGGAAAATCCTAGAAGAAGTCCACGAAGGTGTCTGTGGGACGCATAACAACGGGTTTACAATGGCCAGACAAATCATGAGATTTGGGTATTACTGGTCCACGATGGAAGGAGATTGCATTCGTTACGCCAAGAAATGCCACAAGTGCCAGGTTTATGGAGACAAGATACATGTGCCTCCTTCACCTCTTCATGTTATGACTTCCCCGTGACCTTTCTCAATGTGGGGCATGGACGTCATTGGACCAATCTCACCGAAGGCTTCTAATGGACATCGATTCATCTTCGTGGTCATCGATTACTTCACCAAATGGGTAGAGGCAACTTCATATGCCAATGTCACGAAGACGGCAGTTAGCAAGTTTTTGAAGAAAGAGATCACATGCCGCTACAGAATGCCAGAAAGGATCGTGTCTGACAATGCACTAAACTTGAACAACAGCGCGATAGCAGAAGTCTGTAGTCAGTTCAACATTAAGCACTATAACTCGTCACCATATCGCCCGAAAATGAATGGAGCAGTTGAGGCGGCTAATAAAAATATCAAGAAAATTGTGGGGAAAATGGCTGAGACCTACAAGGATTGGCATGAAAAGTTATCGCTTACCCTCTACGAACATCGGTTAGAACCTCTACCGGGGCAACTCTTTTCTCGTTGGTTTATGAAATGGAGGCAGTCTTGCCTATTGAAGTTGAAATCCCTTCACTCCGGGTTTTGTCAGAGCTGAAGCTAGACGAAGCAGAATGGGTTCAATCTCGATATGATCAACTAAATCTAATTGAGGAAAAGAGGCTAAGAGCCATTCGCCATGGTCAATTGTACCAGAAGCGGATGATGCGGGCTTACAATAAGAAAGTCCGCCCTAGAGTATTCCATGAAGGAGATTTGGTGTTGAAACAGATCCTCCCTATGCAAAAAGACTTCAGGGGAAAGTGGATGCCTAATGGGGAAGGACCTTATATTGTAAAGAAGGCCTTTTCTGGAGGAGCTTTGATACTAGCCGAGATGGACGGCAAAAGTCTGCCAAATCCAATTAATGCAGACTCAGTCAAAAAGTACTTCGCATGAAAATGGGCCAAGGCGAAAACCCGCAAAGGGTGTCTTGAGTTAAAAAAAAAAAGAGAAAATGGAGAGGCCAATGCAAAAACCCGTAAAGGGCACTTTGAGACCAAAGGGGATTTGAGTCGAAACCCGAAAAGGGCGGCTCAGATTATGACCAACTCGTGATGGGGCATACAGTAGTTTCGCTACGCTTGAATTAACAATGAGGAGGTATGTTACATCTTGGGGCATTGACAAAGTACCTCGGGTTTCCTAGACGCATGTTGAACTCAGAGTGGACTTCAAGAAGTACGTACAGAGAGCCTCAGGCTGTGATATCTGGGCATCAATGCCATTCTTACTCATTTTGCACCTTAGTGAAATTTGTTCTCCTTGTTCAATTCATTCTTCATGGGTTTTATCCCGAATAAATTTCAGTTTTATTCATTTCTACAGTCTTTTTTCCAAGCATCTCACATCGAAGTAATGATTACTGAACTAATAATACTTTTTCAAAAGAAGTTTTGTGTATTACTCTGAAAGTCTCTAAATAATACAAGAATCTGAAACAGGACAGTTATTTAGAACTAACCAGGCTTAAAGGGTTCGGAGCACTTGAGATAAGGGTCTAAGCAGTGACGACATCTTCAGATTCTCTATTAGACGTATCAGTTGAGCACACATCAAGGAGCACCTTAATAAACAGCAAGCAATGATAGCCCAAGTGTAACACCCCTTACCCGTATTCAACGCCGGAATAGGGTACGAGGCATTACCGGAATTACAAATTTATTTATCAGACATTTTATTTCATCTAGCATTTATATTTGAAATCAATCAAAATCAAACATATTGTCCCTTAAACATATTTATTTTTATCGACATGTCTTACTTGAATTTATTACTCGTTTGATCATACTTAATTACCTTGTATTATCATATTAAAGATAATCACATATTTACATGTCATGATAAATATCATTCACTTGCCGTTTCTTCGTAAACATAAAACAGTTAATTCATCATATCAATATTTCACGTACCATCAACTTATATTTCCTTATCACATAATTAAGTTACACGAACTTACTCAGTTAAATTTGCGTAAATATCAAAATTCAGGGGCACTTTGGAAATTTTCTATTTTCATTGATTTTTCAGTCGATCTTAATCTTAATTAATAATTTCATTCAATTTTGCAATTTTAAATAATAAAATAATCCATTTCATGCAAATTGATCATTTCCACATTTTTACAAAATTAATCAGAAAGTTTTACTTTTATTCAATTTAGTCCCCTGAGCCTAAAACATTTCAAATTAGCCATACTACCTAAATATTCATACATATTTTCCTCCTCCTCCTCTCCATTCCACATCCTTAATGTATATAACATGCTATAAGTAACATTATCAATAATTTCATTAATTACGTATAAGTATATTCAAAACTGTCCATTTGAGTTATAGTCACTAAATTATTTATTTCCAGAGCTACAGAACTCCAAATGAAGAACCGTTAGATTTTTCTGAAACTAGACTCACATATCTTCTTGCCATAAGATTTTCAGAATTTTTGATTTAGCCAATTAGTACAGTTTATTCTTTAAAGTCACCCATGTTCTGCTGTCTGGCAGTTCCGACCCTTCTTCACTAAAAATTAATTATCTTTTTATATAGAATTCATATGATGTTAGGGTTTATTTCTTATAAAACTAGACTCATTAAGGAATCTAACCATATAAATTATGTTTCCAAATTATTTTTATACAATTTTTAGTGAATTTCTAAAGTAAGAACAGGGGATCACGAAGTTATTCTAAACCAGTCTTACAAAAATTTAAATATATCAAAATGTAGACTTCCTTTTCTTTCTATGTTTCTTTTATATGAAAATAGACTCAATAAGCTTTAATTACATATCTCACTCAACTTCTAATTCGATTTATACCATTTTTGGTGATTTTTCAAAGTTAGACTACTGTTGCTGTCCAAAACTGTTTTAATGCAAAATGTTAATTATCAAGTTTATAACACCTTTATTTCCTTTCTCTACAACATTTCCCATTACTTTCTCTTATTTTCCTTCTCTAACATATCAAGAACATAAAACTTTATATAAGAAAACTCTACATTAACATCATTTCCATGCTTTTTCCACAATATCAAACTTAAAATATATTGAAAACATGACGTTCTTACCTTGTTTTATAGATTTCAATCTTTAACTTGATTTTCTCTCTCCTCCAGCTTCTATTTCTTGAATCAAACTTGATATTCTTGCTCCTCATAGTCTCCTTGTCATCTCTCTCTCTTGATGGCTATGTAAATTCTTTTGAATTCTAAGTGAAAATGGTGAATTTTTGGTGGAAGGACTAATTTGTAAAGAAAGCAAAACTTTCTTTTCTTTCTCTTCTTCTCACGTTGGTTTGCATGGGAAAGAGATGATGATAGTTCATCATCTTTCCTTCCTTATATACTACATAAATAATAATAAAATAATAATAAATAATAAAATATCTTATCAAAATATTAATAAAATAATATTTATCTAATTAAATAATTATAAAATATCATCACTATTATCATTACTTTCTAGATTTCTCTCTCTTCCAATTGACCATTTTGCCCTTTGTGATCTTTTAAATTCCATCCTTGAATCATCACATAATTTGGTAAAATTATGATTTAGTCCCTCATAATTCTTTACCTATTCAATTTGGTCCTAATTCATCCATTTCCCTTAATTTCTAGATTATTCCACCCCTAAAATATTTGCACTATTGGTCCTTAAACTTTTTCATATTTACACTTTAACCCTTAAATTTTGAGTATTTACTCTTAGGCAACAAAACTTTTCTCACTTTTACAATTTAGTCCTATCTTGAATTAATAATGTAATATATCATAATATATTTCCCAATGTTGACATAATTCAAATTTCCCCTTCTCGTCACTTTATTTTCTTATTTTACTATATTAAGGATAATATTTCACTGTAAAAATTTTCGGGGTGTTACACCAAGGGTTAAAGATGGATTATTCTCATGACATTTTGCATCCATTCATAACATTCATAATACATATGGTTAGGAGCATTTTTCACGACATCCTAATCATTTGACATAAGCATAGACCCCATGAAATCAATTCTACAGGTAGGTTCCCCAGAGGACAACGTAGCAAAATTGATGGGAGTTATAGAAGATTACAGATCTTATCTCCACTGAGTAGGAGTGGAGCAGATCGAAGACAACAGATCTTATCTCTACTGAGCAGTAGTAGAGCAGATCGAAAGACTGAAGCCTTATCTCCACTGAGCAGGAGTGGAGCAAATTGAAGACAACAGATCTTATCTCTACTGAGCAAGAGTAGAGCAGATCGAAAGACTGAAGCCTTATCTCCACTGAGCAGGAGTGGAGCAGGCTAAAGATAGCAGATCCTATCTCCATTGAGCAGGAGTGGAGCGGATTGAAGACAACAGATCTTATCTCTACCGGCGAGAGTAGAGTAGATCGAAAAGATCAAGCCTTATCTCCACCGAGCGAGGAGAGTGGAGCAAAGCTAAAGATATAGATCTATCTCCACCGAAAGGAGGAGTAGAGCGGATTGAAGACAACAGATCTTATCTCTACCGAGCGGGAGTAGAGTAGATCGAAAAGATCAAGCCTTATCTCCACCGAAAGCAGAGTAGAGCAAAGCTAAAGATATAGATCCTATCTCTACTGAGCAGGAGTGGAGCTGGCTAAAGATATATATCCTATCTCTACTGAGCAGGAGTGGAGCGGATTGAAGACAACAGATCTTATCTCTACTGAGCAGGAGTAGAGTAGATCAGAAGACTGAAGCCTTATCTCCACTGAGCAGGAGTGGAGCAGGCTAAAGATACAGATCTTATCCCACTGAGTAGGAGTGGAACAGATCAAAGAAGATGAGCCTTAACCCCCTAAGCAGTAGGATAACAGGCCGAAAATTACAGAGCTTTAATTCCCTAAGCAGTAGGGTAACGAAATGAATATTATAAATCATAAGCAGTAGCAGAACGGATTGAGACAAAGCTTTTGTGCCCCTGAAGATGCAATAGGTCAAAGCAAGGCTACATTAAGTCAGGACTCAGCAATGCAGGGCAAAATTGGTCCTTTTAAAGTCTTTACTCTATTCCCGTTACACGACAATGAGCAAAGAGGGGCAGCTGTAGGACCCAATTTCTGACTCGGGCCCAATACCACAAATTAACCAGTAAACAGAGCCCAAAACAAGGCCAAATAAGCCCAAAGAAATAAAACAAAAAATGGGAAAACCCTAAGTTAGCTACGAGAGTCCTTGCACCGCACGACCCTCGTCAGCAATACCTTCCCCCCCGCGCGCCAACAGCCACCACGCCACGTCCGCGTCGTGCTCTAGCAGTATCTGCACAATAGAAAAAATAGTTGTAGAAAAGGCTATAAAAAGCCAAATCGAGTCTGTAATAGGGATCCTTTTTTTGGAAACGATTTACGCCGGAAAAAAATACCGAGGTTATAGAGCACTTTTTTTCAAAAAGAACAGAATCAAAACAAAGAAAAGGTTTTTCTTTTATTTTTGTTCTATTTTCGAATCTTTTGGGTTCTCCCTTGTTTATTTATTGTTTTTTTCTCTTTGTGTTTTAAAATTCAAAAGTTAAAAAAAAGAAAAGAAAAAGAGAGCGAGAGGATTTACCGGGCTCCCTTGACCGCCGCCGTCGATGCGTGCATGGGGGGTGGCTCCTGGTTTTGTTTCGACGCAGAAGGGAATCCAAACCTTAAAAAAAATAAAAGGAAAGGAGGGGTTCTGTTTTGTTTTAAAACAGAAAAAGAAACGAATGGAAGGTTTTATTTTTAGGTTTTAAACATTAAAAAGGGGTGGGCCCCGCGTAATTACTTGCTTCTGCAGGTGGATGTGCACAATTTCACCCTAAATGAGTAAATTACGTGATGAGCCCTCCTTTTTATGCTGTTGGTTCAATTGCATCCCCTTCTGTTTTTTCTATTTTTTTAAAATTTACCCCTAAGTTTTTTGCGCTACGCTCGATTTAGTCTGGGTCAGTGCGGTTGTTCAGAGAGTAGGAGTAATTGCATTACTGGCCCCTCAATGTTACGCGTGCCATGCAATTTAGCCATTTATTCTTCTTTTGTTTAAAATTAGCCCCAAATATTCTGTTTTTAACCCGATTTAGTCCCTGTTCGTTTATTTTGACTATTTTACCATTAAATTAATTGTTTTTTTTTATATTTTTTATTACTCTTTGTGTATATTATTATAGTCGTATTCTCTCTATTATATCTACTGTTATTATATATATTATTTTTGTTATCTATTATCTATTATCATTATTATTACTTTTATTATTATTAAATTTCTTGTTTGACTATGTTTTATTAATACTATTAGTATTTTTTTTTTACTATTACTTTAATAATTATTATGGTCACTATTCATATCACTCTTACTTTCGTTTTTTTTTTAAGTATTGTTCTGTTGATAAATGTTGTTTTTTTACTAGTACTATTATTATTATAATTATATATTTACTATTATACGTACTATGATTTTATATACTATTTGGGCTTATTTCTTTTTGTATATTATTATATTTATATTTCTATTATTATTATTATTTTTGCTACTATTTTTTTTAAAAATACTATTATTCTAATTTTATTATTATTTTCTTATTGGCATATGTTTTTTGCTTATTGTTGTTTCTAGCCTATTATCATATTTATATTATAGTGTCATGTTTATTTGTTTTACTATATTTTTTTGTTACATTTGCTAGAATTATTATCATCCTTTTATTTGTCATTATTTATACATGTACACATATTGTATATTACTTGTTTACTATTTCCACTATTATTTTATTATTATCCCTCATTATTATCATGTTTACATTTCAATTTTTTTTCCCTCGAAATCCATAAAAAGGTTTTAAAATAAGGCAATATTTCATGTTTTGGAAATTCACAGAATCGTGCCCTAACGTGCTGGGTTGTGGTTTCTGTTTGGCTAAATTATTAAATATCCTTTAAAATCGTGTCCGTTCTTTAACAAGGCAATGTTTCATGTTTTGCATATTTGAAGGATCGTGCCCTAACGTGCTGGGTTTCGGTTCTTTCATTTGGCCAAGTGATGAAATACCCTTTTTAAAATGGCAATGCATAAATCTTGGAAATCATGAGATGATCTTGATATCGAGGGTTTGAAACATCGTGTCCTAACGTGCTGGGTTTCGGTTCTTTCATTTGGCCAAGTGATGAAATACCATTTTTAAAATGGCAATGCATAAATCTTGGAAATCATGAGATGATCTTGATATCGAGGGTTTGAAACATCGTGTCCTATCGTCTTTGGATGTGGTATTTCATCTTTCGGAACAAGAGAGTTTCGATATCCGCTTTGAGTTATCCAAACATTTTTTAAAGATTCATATTTTAAAATCATTTCTAATTTTCGACATTAAGGACGTTAATCAATCAATACGGTACCAATTTTGGGCGTTTCGAGGATGCTAATCCTTCCTTGTGCGTAACCGACTCCCGAACCCGTTTTCTTAAAATTCGTAGACCAAAATGTTTTCAAAAGTGGCCCAATCAGACTTCAAAAAAAAGATTGGTGGCGACTCCGTTTTCCTTCTAAAGTCGGCCCGTTTTCAAACAAAAAAAATGGTTTCGACAGTATTATTATTCACAGTAGTGAATTGAGGGGCTGGCAGGGACCCTGATCCCCTAAAATGAATTTTTTAGGGAATCGTGCCCTAACGTGCTGGGTTGTGGTTTCTATTTGGCTAAATCATTAAATATCCTTTGAAATCGTGTCCGTTCTTTAACAAGGCAATGTTTCATGTTTTGGAAATTTGAAGGATCGTGCCCTAACGTGCTGGGTTTCGGTTCTTTCATTTGGCCAAGTGATGAAATACCCTTTTTAAAATGGCAATGCATAAATCTTGGAAATCATGAGATGATCTTGATATCGAGGGTTTGAAACATCGTGTCCTAACATGCTGGGTTTCGGTTCTTTCATTTGGCCAAGTGATGAAATACCATTTTTAAAATGGCAATGCATAAATCTTGGAAATCATGAGATGATCTTGATATCGAGGTGTTTGAAACATCGTGTCCTATCGTGCTGGATGTGGTATTTCATCTTTTCGGAACAAGAGAGTTTCGATATCCGTTTCGAGTTATCCAAACATTTTTTAAAGATTCATATTTTAAAATCATTTCTAATTTTCGACATTAAGGACGTTAATCAATCAATACGGTACCAATTTTGGGCGTTTTGAGGGTGCTAATCCTTCCTCGTGCGTAACCGACTCCCGAACCCGTTTTCTTAAAATTCGTAGACCAAAATGTTTTCAAAAGTGGCTCAATCACACTTCAAAAAAAAGTTTGGTGGCGACTCCGTTTTCCTTCTAAAGTCGACCCGTTTTCAAACAAAAAAAATGGTTTCGACAATATTATTATTCACAGTAGTGAATTTAGGGGCTGGCAGGGACCCTGATCCCCTAAAATGAATTTTTTTCATAAGTCTCATTTAAAATTTTTAAAATTTTAAATTAGTAAAAGTAAAATTGTATTTTGGCCCTCTTAAAATATAAAAATTTAATTTAATCCTTTAAAAATTATAAAGATATAGTCTATTAAAATGGTGGAATTGCATTTTTTTATTGTAAAAATTACAATTTAATTTCAACCCCTCTAAAAAAATTTTATGATTTCACCCCTGATTATTCAAGCAGTGTTCGGTGATGCGCAAAGAAAGGCATTGTATAGATAAATTACGATTTAATTTGTTTATTCTTTGTTTAAAGAAAATCTCCATAATTAATATATCAAATATAATTATCTTTTCTTGTTTTATTGTACAATTAAAAATATCTATGTGTATTAAGGGATAAACTTCAAAACTATATATAAATTTTGGTCCAACATGCAATGTTATACCATGAACTTTAATTTTATGTCTTTTTATATATAAAATGTTGATTTGGTTCAATTTTTATGTACAATTAACATTGCTATCGATATATCATCATTACATATTATATATCAAAATAATTATACTTATCCAATATAAAAATAAATTGATGTCTTTATTTATTTAAATGTATGCAATTGAATCAAAATTAAAATTTAATGTATATATCTACACCACAATCAAAGTTTTATATATATAATTACACCAACTTAAATTTTATGTATTGAGTTGTATATTAGATTAAAGTTTATATATAATTTTGATATTTATGTCAAATAACTTTGTGCTCAATGGACTTTTCTTTTATGGGCCACAATTGGCCCAAGACCCTTTGACAAAATCCGTTAATTAATGCTCGAAATTATAGCCGTTACAAAAGCCAACAGCTCAAAACGAAATTCAAATTTTTTTTACCATAATCTTTCCCCCTCTATAAAGCTTCCATGGAAGGAAACCGTTTCAGTTTCTTTCTGATTAAACCCAGAAAAAAATCCAAGAAAATGGCGATAGAAGAACCAAAACAAACATCACAAGATTCGAAGCAGGCAAACCCTAATGAAAATACCCAAAATGTTGATGCTTTATTGTTTAGTCCCAGATTCAAATCCGCGGCTGCCATGGCTGGGTGGGACGAGGAAGCCCTAATCGTCGCTACTCTCGTCGTCGAAGACACTCCAGATCGACAATCTAAACACAAGAAACGCTCTGATTTTGTATTTAAAACCCCACCATCCACCAATTCAAGAAGGTAATTTGATAAATAGATAATCCCAAAATATTATAAATCAGTCCCTTTGTTTGCTTTTTTAATTTATTTATTAGTGATATCAATTCCCCCCCCCCCCAAAGGAAACGTAGGGTTCAGAGAAGGAGTCCCATTTCAACTCCTGTTGCTCCATTAAAGCTTGATGAAGAAGAAAATTCACAACAAGGTGTTTAATTTGATCTTTTGCTTCTTAGAATCTTTGTTGAGAACGTAAAAGAAAACTGGGTTTTTATTGAATTATGTATGTTGCTTAGAGTGTAAGGAGGAGTCACTGGAACAAAGAATTGATGTGAAAGCTGAGAGGAACACAGAAGTAAATGAACCATTAGAACAGACCCCTGATGTTTCTTGCTCCAGTCCAAGTCCAGCTCTTCAGTATATGGATAAACTTAGAGAAGAGCTTTCTTGTGCTGTAAGAACCTTTAGATACTTTTCTATATTGTTCAACTTGTTCAGCTTTGATTGATTAAAGATGATGGATTGATCCTTTTTTATCTTATTGATATTTCTTGGTAGATTTGTTTGGATATCTGCTATGAACCAAGTACCACTCCTTGTGGACACAGGTAAAAATAAGACCCAATTTCATAATCTAATCCAGAAAACCAAAATCCGATATCTGGAATGGTTTTTTGATTGACTTTTGTCTCTTTAGTGAAATCCTTTTCTCTTTAATTATAGTTTCTGTAAGAAATGTTTGAGATCCGCTGCAGATAAATGTGGGAAAAGATGCCCAAAATGCAGGCAGATAATAAGGTAAAATCCGTCCAAGGCCCCGATTCCCAGCTATAAATCAACATCATTTTAATGAACTTTGGCGCTTATAATTCCTCTTTGCATATGCAGCAATGGAAGATCTTGCACTGTGAACACAGTTCTTTGGAATACAATACAGCTTTTGTTTCCCAACGAGGTTTCTGAAGCAAGGAAGTCTGCTGCTGGCGCCTTAAATAGTCAGGAAGTTGAGCGTGGAAGTCCGGAGAGTGGAAGGCGAAGTAACAGAAGGGCTCGAAGTGTTAGACCTCCAATGGTCATCTCTATCAGAGATGCAGCTTTGGCTTTTAGGCAGCAGAGTGAGGAGCTTTCGCCGTTAGTAAGCATGAGGACAAGAAGAGGGACACCAAGCCAAAGTGAGGATGTTGCATTAGCTTTAAGGTTGCAAAGAGGACAATCCATGGAGTCTTTTCCCAACGAGGTTTCTGAAGCAAGGAAGTCTGCTGCTGGCGCCTTAAATAGTCAGGAAGTTGAGCGTGGAAGTCCGGAGAGTGGAAGGCGAAGTAACAGAAGGGCTCGAAGTGTTAGACCTCCAATGGTCATCTCTATCAGAGATGCAGCTTTGGCTTTTAGGCAGCAGAGTGAGGAGCTTTCGCCGTTAGTAAGCATGAGGACAAGAAGAGGGACACCAAGCCAAAGTGAGGATGTTGCATTAGCTTTAAGGTTGCAAAGAGAACAATCCATGGAGTCTTTTCGGCAGATTCGTCAGCAAACAAGAATCCCAACCCCTCTTTCTTTAGCTAGAGCAAATTTGAGAGCAATGGCTTCTCGAGCCATTAACATTCATAGGTGAGACCGGATCGTAACTCACAATAATTAAACTTTGTAGTTAGTTCTTTCTTTCATCTTTTAAGATTTCACCCATCGTATATGAAAAGCTTATTGGATTGGTTGAGTTTAGCATTTTGTTAGTTGTTGAGAGCAGCATCTTCTAGTATTATCAAAATTTGAGAAACTCAGTTGCTTTCAAATGGTAGAAATACAGCATCAAACAGTAGCTGAAGTAGATGGATAATGTTATTAAGATGTCCCCATCAAAGCTTGTGTAGAAAATAAAGTGTCCCAAGTCTCCAACTTTAAACTGTCATTTAGTTCAAGTTTGATATTCATACAGCTATTTCAACATGCTTTGAATAGGATAAGAAGTCTGCCATCGCCAAATCTTTCCTCTAATGAAAATAACTTGGTAACTTCAACCAGCTTTTGGTGATTCAGGGGGTGATTGTTCCATCAGATTGTGGAGGAGGTTTGAATCCTTGTCGTTTGTCCTCTACGCTTTTAACTCTCCCTCAAAGATGCTTCCGATATAGGGGCGTATCAACCAGAATATCACGATTCACACCAATGTTTATAGTATTGTCCGTTTTAGCTCACTGGGGTCTTCAAGATTTTGTCAACAAAACCGCCTCGAGATACATGGCTCTTCCGTAAGATCATGACACGGGATGCGTCACGGTCCGTGCATGCATCTTTAGCCTCTCCAAGGCAGGCAAAGCTTTTGAATATGAAATGATGCAATGATGCCCAGGGTTTCTACTGACTTGCAAATGGTATTTAAATGAAAATTGGGAGTTTATTTTGCGGAAAACCAACAAAGGGACTGAGATAAAATTATTGTCTTGTCAACAATGGAAAAGACATTGGGCAAAACAAAAACAACTAAGCATTGGAATGTATACAAGGTACTGCCAGCGAGGAGGAGTTTTTAAACTTATTTTCAGCATTGGTAAAGTCACAATGTTGTAGGATTAGTTTGATGTCCTTATTCTTAAAGAATCATCCATTGTCTCCCAAACACAAATCACTAATACGTGTTTCAAAAATGTTTTTGATCATCTCTTTCAATTTTTCCCATATTTACAAGTGTTTCTTATGTCCGACACTCAACCCAAATCGAAATCCGGGTAACATAGGTGGTTGCCATTGCTATTTTAACAGAGTGGTTCATTGAATAAAATTTTATGATGAAAAATAGTGTACATTCTAATTCACAGCTCACTAATCTATTATCATACAAAAAGAACAAAACAGGATATGGGATAAACATTACTAGATGATGAATTAGTGAAAAACAAAGAATGCACTATATTATCCCCATCCTTTGTATGGCATCCTTGCATCATTTTCTTTTTTTGACCAAAAACGGAAATGATTCTTGGCCCCGAGTCTTTTTTTTTTCTACATTTAGAACTTCCTACCTAATACGAGAACTCATGACCTCGCAATGAGATGTACTTCTTAACCCAGATGGCAATGTCCTCGGCACAGGCATGAGCCTGAGGTGTATTTAGAAGCATGTCAAGGGTTGCAAATTCGTGAACTGCATCTTTATACTCGAGAACAGGTGCATCGACATTTACCTTGCGAAGAGCCTCTGAGTAAGCAATAGCCCGGTCTCTCATCCAGTCATGTTCCGCTACAACCGTTAGTGTCGGGGGCATGAACTTCAAAGGGGGGCCCCTGTCTGGGACGAGTGGATTGGCAGCGGGGTGGTCGAGGCTGAACTCTTCCTCGGGGAGAAAGAGTTTCCATGCAAGTAAGCACATTGACTTGTCATAGAAGTAGGAGTTTGCCAAATTTATTTCGGACCGTGTCGGAACATTTCCTATGAAGAATGGGTAAATTAAGACCTGTGCTACAACCTTGACAGGATCCAGAAGCCTTCCAGCCTCAACGGCTTTGCGTGCCACATAATCCGCAATGTTAGCTCCACAACTCACTCCAAGCAGAACACATCTGTTTCAACAATATCACAATTAAAGATCAGGCAAAATAACTTTTTATAAAAGATAGAAGAGGAGAATATTGCACGGTTATAGAACACGGAACAACAACTTCAAAAGCCTCTACAACCAACCGGAAAGAGCAATCGGGCTCGAGACACACTTCAGATATCAAAGACTTATTGCCAAATTTAAATGATACTCGAGAGCACAATCACAAGTTATGTTATCAAGCTAACATTACTTTCAAAAAGTTTTACAACCGAAACCTCATTTACAAGTATGCATTCTACCTGTATCTATCTAACCAAATCTTACGAATTCAGGCTTACAACAAATCACATTTCCCTAATCAAGATGTACTTCCTAGTCCCAACCATCTCATCCGAATAAAAGAAAGCGATGAATGCATGTTGAATCTACACCCGAATCATCGCAACAAATATAAAACCAATTAAAGATTGAAAATTTAACTACATTTCATATATCTGCATTGAACGAATTTAAGCTTATAGAGTCAAATTTCCGTGATCAGATTTCACTATCTAATCCCTATCCTTTTAACCAAATTGATGAATAAATACAACAAATCTCACAAAAAAACAACAATGACAATAAAAGATCACAGATTCACAGCATACATCAATTAAAAACAAAGATCACAGCATCACATTCGTGCCCGAGACAGATATCGTCAGATTTTTCTAAGTTTTTAAAGGATGCTTGAAGGTTAACTGCCCACTACTTTTTCAACCAAATGAACTCATTAATGAAAAAGAAAAAACAACCTTGATGGATCTCCATGAGCAGCCAACCATGGCTCAACCATAGAAGCCCCAAAAGCATCCACAAGATGTCTCTGAACTTGAGTCTTGGTAAACTCTGCTCCAACCCCAAGCGCCCCACTCCCCATAGACTTACTACACTCAGCTAAATTCGCTTGCTTTGCTAACCAATACAACACCTTCAATCCATCCTCAAAAGCCGCCGGATACTTATTCTCCGGCGCCAACCTGTAACCGACCGCCACGATTATAGCATCGCACAGTTTTGCTATCCTCCGACAAAATATATCGTTAGCTACCGAGTCATTACTCCCACTCACCCAACCGCCGCCGTGGAACTGTAACATTATCGGCAATCTTCGACAATTTTGAGGTAATGGTGAATAACCTCGGTAGACATTATTGTCGGATCTTAAATTCGACCCTTCAAGACTGCTCCTTCTAGAATCATTAGTCGGGGCTCCGATATTAGGATAACTATTCCTACGGTGATTAAGGGAGTCGGACTCATCCTGTTGAGATGATCCGGGCTTGGATTTGGGTTCAGGTGGGGAAAGGGACGATTCAGGGAGGAAGATCCGAACCGAAAGGGCCGTGGAAGGGTCGATGTGGATGTCTTTAGTGGCGATACCGTCAGTGAAAGAAGGGTTGGCGGCGGAAACGGATTCTTCAGGTCGGGTCGTGACACCGTACGGGTTTGATGATTCGTCGACATGGGTTTGGATACGATTCTGCAAACGGTGCTTCAAGAGGAACTTGAAGAATACACTGTATAATTTTACAGCTACGCTTGGCATTTCCCTTAAAGATCCACTCTTTGATGGGAAAAGAAATCCGGGTCTTAAATTTTTTTTCCGGGTTTCTTCTTGATGAATTTGCAGAAACCCGAAAATAAGACTCAAAAACTTGAATTTTTTTTTTTTCTTTTCTTTTCTCTTTTAGCTTCTGAGTTGTGGAGACTGGGTTTAAGGCTGAGGTAAATTCATGGTTTAGGAGAGGGAAAGTTTGAAACTTGAAATGATTAGTTATTGATTGAAAATTCACATGTGAATTAGGTTACTAGGGTTTCTAAACTTGGGAATTGCTCAAGCATTGGGTTTCAGATGGCTAATTGTTGCTTGAAATTTAAAAAAAAAAATTCAATGGCAAATCACATGCAAGTAAGCAGCAACTTTTTAAGCTGCTTTAATTTTTTTAAAATTTAACTTTATTTTTAGTGCTAGGTTGCTATACCGTATGATTATTCTAGTGAAACCATGAGAAAATTTAAATTCATAAGTTGTACAGTTATGACAAAATTGACCTTAGAAGTTGAAGTACAACAACTGGAAAGGTGGATTTTGTAATTTGATTGTAAACACTAAAATGTATGAAATTTGATAAGATTTTCTTGGAAAATGTTAATAGAAAACATGACTAAGAGAGAAGTAGAGACATATTGATTAAACCCATTATTTTAGTATTTGCCTTTTTTGCCCGTCTTTTAATTTATGATTGATCTTTAAAGTTTTGAAAATAACACAAATAAATGCAATAACTTTTTCTCTTTTTTTTTTTTACATTTAAAAGTTTTTTTCTATCCAATTTGAAGACAAGTTCAAAAAACAATGAAAATAAATACACTTTTCATTGGATAATAAAGTATGACTATTAGCATTATTTTAAAATATTAATCCATTAAAGAAGAGAAATGGTGCTTCAAAATTTAAATAAACACATAAATCAGCATCATCAATGGTACAACATTATAGGCTATAATTTATATTATATACAATATATAAATAATAAAATGATTAGTAGAAAAAAAATATAGGAAATAAGAAGAAAACTAATCTTAATTGTAGTTTTTCTGACGAATAAAAATAAGAGTGGATTAACAATTTGATATAATTTCATTTTTTTAAAATTAAATTGCTATTATAACCCTATAATTTGTTATTTTTATTTCATGTTTTGATTTTAAGCATTTTTTAAAATAAATTGGTATCATCACTATGTTAAATATATCAAACGCAGTAGGTATTGGTATAAATTATAATTTTTTTTTGAAAAAAAGAAGAAGCCTTCTATTATTTGAATAGCCCTTCAAATATTTACATATGCAGCCATCATCAAAGTGCCTTTGAAGAGAGAAAAAATTAGGACGAAACAAACATAAATAAGTAAATTATCTAAAACATGTGGAACCCATCCTTAAAAAAGATTATGAATGGAAAAGAAGTCTACTTTACAAGCCAAATTCATTTGTTTTCTGTCTCCAAATCCCTTATATATACACATTTTATGCATATATGAGCAAAAGGGGTTTTAGATTTTACCCCCCATATGTTGATGAATCCAAGTGACACATCAAAAAATCCAGCAAACCAGATTTTCAGAAGGTGTGAGTGAACACTTGATATGATGGAAAACTCGGCTTCATCTTCATTTATGTTCTTGAAACCATCATGTCCACCGACCTACGGTTCCCCGAACCGTTCATGACATGAAAATGTCAGGTAGCTAAAACGGCAATCTCTTGTCCTAGCAAGACGGGTTGCAAGTAGTTGCTTTCGGGGAGACGAGCACGGGTTCATTACTTGCAGCTTTCATTGCAGCAATCTCTTCTAATCGTTTCCATGTGGCTTCGCGTTTCGATTTGACCTCGTTCTCTTGCGCTTGGTCTTCCTCAAACTTATGCAAGCACTCCTCAAAGAGCTCAGGGTCGGTATCGGAGAAAATCTTGCGGACGTTTAAAGTCAAGCTCTGCACTGCTGGATTCCAGTGGCTTCTAGCATTCTTTTCCAAGGAAGGGAAGATAATGGGAAGTATAATGTTTCGATTCTGTTTTATTAGGGTTTCAATATGATCATTGTTCCATAAGAACAAAGCCCTCTCTGCCACCTGCAAAGAAAGTATTCAAGTTTTTTAAGCTGGTAAGGAAATAGAAAGACTAAAAGAAAAAAGCACATCACCTTTACAACTTAAAAAATGCTAGTTCTATACATAAATTTAAGCGTATATATTCGTTAGTAGCATAACCGACTCGACGCTAGTTCCCAATCTAACGTCCATGTTAGACACATACTTGGTTGTACGCATGGGGATATGATCCTCCAATGACCCTCCAAATGCATAGAAATCTTAGAGAAAAAATTGAACATGCCCGTGTCAAACGCATACCCATATCCAACAATCACACACGAATCTAAGCCACATAGATATCTACAACCATGATTGAAAAGTTTTTAGTACTAAGGAAGAACATCTTGACATTTTCAGACAACAGCATTTCATTCATATAAAAAACCAGACACCATGGAGATATGCCCTTGATTGCTATAAATCAAATTCAAATCCATCCTCTTGTCAGCACATAGCAAACCAACAAAATTATAAAGGACATCAGCAAAAAGATTTACAAATTTTTACGTGGACGCTAACTCGCTATAATTAAACTTACTAAACACATACAAATCTTGTAACCACAGTTACATGCAGGTAAAGTGATGCAGAACACCTATTAATCATAACCAACTATATGGTAAGTTTGACAAGAGAGCTAATTACACAAACCATTATTTCAACGGTACAAAGAATTCATCTTGCACGGTTATAAGCAGTCAAAGAGTACAGCTTATCGTAATGCATCAGTTTCTTCAAAGACTCTGTCAGATAATCAGTAAATTACAATTGTAAAGTACAACAGCAAAAGATGAGAACAAAGAAGATTTTATCGTCCTAACAGGCGAATGGATAATCAAAGGAACGTAACAAGAAATAAAGAGAAAATCATGTCAACAAGCTGCCATTACTTTTAATGAAGTCACTTCATGTAAACAAATAAGATTGCCTCTCTTTTTTAACTTTTGATATGCTTACATAGTTATGCTTTGTCAAGGGACTTTTGCAAAAAAAAAAAAAAAAAAAAAGTTGTAAGTAGTGGACTGACAAAATTCCTACCTGAAAATGTGAGCTACTCAAGCAACGGCCTATCTGGCGGAATAAGGGTATCATGCAGCGTTGAAACTCAGGAAGTTGTGTGGCTTCTAAAACTTCCTCCAGTTCACCCAAGAACATGACTTCTTTTGAGCTATTTGTAATTGGCCAATACTTTAGCAAGCCTCGAATAACAGTATCAGCAAGCTTGCAGTCTTTCTCCACAAACTGAGTAATGCAGTAAGATAACTGCTGATGGTACATGGGTATGCACTTTGGTCTGTGAAGTGGTATCAATGCACGAACAAGAAAGAGCTTATGTTCTTCTTTCAGTGGCAAAGCGAACCCATTGATTATACTTCCAAGTATTTCTAATAGCTCTGCGATTCCATTGTGTTTTTCGGTTTCAAAAATGAATCGGTAAAAGATGTTGTTGATTGCTTTCCTGATGAACGGTCGATGAACCATAAATTTCCCATAGATGCGATGCAGAACAGTTTTCAGGTACTCCCTTTCTCTGGGGTCCTCTGAATCGAAAAGATCTAACAACCTTAGAACAAAAGAATGATCGATATATCGCTTGGCCAATTTTGCATCCGTCTCAGGTGATGCCACAAACCTTAAAAGAAATTCATAAACAACTTGTAGATGAGGCCATGCAGAATCCATTGAGGGCTCCTCCTCTTCCAAATCAAACGCTAATAGAACCTTGTTCTCACGTGGTGCAGAAGTAAGTGCTCTAAACAAATTTACAGACACCATCTTGACAATTTCTTGCATAACGATCTCCGAAAATTTCCCATTAGCAGATGAAATATAATCCACGATCTCTAGCAAAGTCTGCCGCTTGATATCCTTCTCTTTGACGTTTTTCGTCGGGTCAGTGAAGTCAAACACAATGCAACATATGTTCAATTTTCTGATAAACAAGTTCTGCTTCTCGGAATTCGGAACATCTCTAAAATTAGGCAATGCCTCAAAAGAAGCAGCAACAGTGTTCCCATTCAGCTTTGCATTCACCACTTGAGAAATCTTATTCCCTTGATTCAGCCCAGAATTTGTAGAATGAAAGCCAGAAAACGATGCACCGCTTGAGTTTGCATAATGATTACTCGCTAAATTGCTGTTTCTTGAACTGGTGTAAGCATTTGATGATGATGTAGAGGTTCCTCCCTCACGATTATCACTCGACTTAGATGGTTTCCGAGGGAGCCTATTAAGTATCTGTTTGATCATCTTAAACAGGAATCTCTTCTCACACGCAAATCGACCAGATGTGAAAAGAAAACCCTTTAAAGCAAATGCACCATCAAATACCCAGAAAGGAAAGCATGGATACCGAAAACCATCAGGTCATGAACTGAAAGCCATTGATGAATCCATTCACCAATAAAATTGCAACTCCGTTTTCAGTAGCAGAGATATTCCTTTTTTCTTTGAACAGCAACATCAACCCAGTTCATTTGTTGACAAAAAAAGATCTAAAACACAGAAAACCAGCCCAAGCTAGAGTACATCAATCAACTATGACAAAAGGCCCAATTAACATAGAAAATATCAACAAAGTTCATCTTCTTTTCTCCACTTCAGTGGCAAAGCATGCATTGTTTTAGACTTATATCCCCTAAAACCCATACACCTAAACCAGTAAAAGGTAGAAAAAGAAAACCCAATTATTATCCCCATTCAAACCATAAATTCAACTCCAAAAGCTTTAATTTCTCTAGCTGAATTACTTTAGAAGGAAAGGAACAAAGAATATTCACCTGTTGTCTCCTTGAAACTAATTTTCGTTAGCTTTCGAAGATTAGAAGGAAAAAAAAAAAAACATTCAGCTAGATCAAAAGATAAAGATCTGGGTTTGATCTTAAAAACCCAATCAGCATTGTCCACCAAAAGCAACCTACAAAATTAACAAAACAACATAAGAAAGAAGGAGAGCTTTGGTCCCAAAAGAAGAATAAAAAAAGAAAATGAAGGTAAAATCCTACACCTACAAACACTCTTTTCTTTCTCAGAAAGAGAAAGGGAGACATTTTAGAACTTAAAGAAAAGTAATGGATTTAGGGGGAAAAAACTCATCGATCGACCTTCCTTTGTTGTTGTGGTTGATATTTTGTTCTTCTAAGGAAAATAAATGTTATAATTAATCCCATTTCTTTTTTTTAGATTTGATCTTTTTCTTCTTCTTTTTTTTTTTTTCTAATCTTCGGACTTCCTCAGAAAAATTTCGCTTTTGATATCCTACGGATGAAGATGGAATTCAATTGACTAAATCACCCTCCAAACTTTTGAGGAAAACCCGCCTTTATCAGCTTTAGGGGAAAAAGAACCGAAGGTTAAGAATGAGAAATGAAAAGAGTTTTATTGAGGTGGTGGTTCTCACGCACTACTTAAGAGCGAGTGGTATTTTTGAAGACATAGGACAGATCCATTTTCACAGCCTACTGTCTTGTCAGCCCCCAAAGCTTCATAGATCACCATATCGACATCTTAGGTTTAGCACGGTTTTCCGTTGTGGTCAGGCAAACGATCCCACGTGCGTTTTCTGGCGCGTGTACAAAAACTATATTTATTAGCTTTTTTGTTTTAGAAATATATAATGCATTGGCACGTCATTTAGTATAAAAATTTTAAAAAATAGGAACTCACAATAATTATAATATCACTTAAGAAATTTTTCTATTTTATTATCAGTACATAGAATAGTGATCCTAATTATATTTTGTAATTAATTTGTTTCGCTTTTTAGCAAGTGTATATCGTGAATTTGAATATTGATTTATCATCATTAATAATTATATATAAGCCAGCGAAGTAATTACTTTCTATCACCAAATGACCCCAGTAATTAAAGACATTTTAGGTGAAGCGACAATGAATTTAATCATGCAATTTATAAAAGATTTAATTTTTTTTTCTTTGGATTTAGTTGAAATTGTAGACTACTCATTTGACTTGACAAGCCTTGAAACACAGTATTTTCTTCAATTCAAGACCGGTCCATCTAAGCCGAATTACTAATTAAAAATAATGACATTATTTTATTTAAAATTTATCACAAAAATATTAATATTAATATTTAAAAAAAATTAATATGAAATGGCTTATCAAGCTCGGTTGATTTCAGCTTGAGCAAGGAATTTTAAAAATTTACTAGCTGCTGAACACCTTTAAATTAAATCAAGCTCCAAATGCAATACCTTTCTTTATTAATCAAAATTAAACTCCTTAAACTTAAATTCTAAAACCATCAAAAGAAAAAAAAAAACACAAAGTACACACGTAGGCATAAAGGCAGTAGTGAATTTTTTTTAGCTACTTGGAAATAAATTAAGCATTTAAAATCCAATGAGGTAAAGAATCACAATCACAATCACTCATCACACGTCGGACTTGTATGACTATAATGAATGAAAGTTTGTCTACATCGTCAAGCACCGAACAAGAAGAAAAGAAAGGTCAATATATCAAATCTAAAACCACAACCACCACTAAGAGATCATTTCTAAGCTAAGCTAAAGCCTATGTACACCACACTCTATCCCCAATCCATTTGCACATTTTCAAAACAAATCTAATAAAACATACGAAGTCAATAAACCTCCTTCATAAGCAATGATTGTCACCACTATAACCTTCCGCACAAATCAAAGTACTCGGAGAAAAATATATAATGAATTTAAAGAATACTTTTGCTCGTCTCGATTTTATCTTCATATTGTAACAAAAAATAATCAAGAAACTTCAAAGGGGGAATCTTACCACAGTACTCATCTGTACCAAAGAAGTCTTTTAACATTCAATACACACAGTATGAATAATAATCAAATTAAAGAAGATATTAACATTATGATCTCAGTGTCGGAAAAATAAAAACTTTTGTTGAGCTTGTGTTACCTTACAAAATAATACCAAGAAGTCTTCAAGATTTCAGTGGGGGTAGCTGCTCTTGTTGTAGATCTGTCCCTTAAAGTACATACAAGTATCGTGTCAAGCAACAAAAATCAATGTGAGAGTGCTGCATGTCCCAACCAAGGACCAAAAGCGAAACCATCCAAACATAATTGTCCAAACTCCACCTCAGTGCTCCATCAAGGCCGTTTCTGTTTCTGAAAGTGGAGCTGCACAAACAAACCTCCAAATAAGCAACAATCCCATGAGGTAGAAAGCAAGAACAAATAGAACTCTGCTCATAAGTCAAAAACCATGGTAAAATTCTCAGTTTCGGCACTAGAATCTTGCATTGATTTGGTACATGAGATAATTAGTGGATAAACAAAGTAAAACATTAATACAAAGAATCCTATTACCAGAGGGCCTACATACCGAGCAAATCTTCATAAGAATCAACAAACAGGGACGTGTCCATCAGCAAAGGAGGAGAGAACACCTGATCCTGCACTTCTTCCAAATCAAAAAGTGACCTTTGCCAATCAGAAGCTGCAGAACTTGAAGCAGCAGCTGAGAGGAATCCATTATCTTGATCATGATTATCAAGAGAATCCAGATTGTTCAACATGTTTGGTAAGTCATCATAGTTATTCCTAATGTGACCATCACTGGGATGGCCGTTGAGAAAGGAATTTTCTGTTTGTGTTGAAAATAATCTCTTAGTCCTTATCGAGCCTAGTTTATTTTCTGGTCCCACACGAGAATGATTAGTTGACAAAACAGGTACAAAGAAATGTTCAGAACTTTCATCAGATTGACTGTCCTGTGATAGCTCTGAATTGCAGGATGGCACTGACAGTGCAGCTTGCCTAACAGATCTCTTTAGATTCTGAACATAAGAATTATCACTATCTGCACACGAAATCAAGAATCAAATTCTTCAGCTAAAGGAATTAAATTACTTCTCTTTCAACTCGTAAAAACAAAGGCATTAAACCAATAACATGTAGGCGACCAAATGGAGCATGAAAAGCAACAAACCTTGGGGTGGGTTATCTAAGTGATTGTTTGCTAGAGGCTGTTCCATAGAGCTACTTTCAGACAAAGTGTCAATTTGGTTGGTCTGAGGAGCTAATGTATGTCGCTTTTGCATGCTTCCAACCTTTCCAGATGAATTTGGAGTTAAACGAAATAACTGTGGAAGCTTTAAAGCAGGAGGACTAGCTGAATTCTTCTCAAGCTGAACAGCAGACATTTTTGAAGTAATGTCACCAACATCATCAGAGCTACTTTCCTGAATGATCCAGAAAAAGAGATCTTAGAATGAGTCATAAGTTCTACATACACAAATATTCTAAAGTTCCAAAATATTTTCAATATTTGCATTACAATGAAATAGTGTTTGATCATTTACCAAGGTCCTTCTACTGCTCTGAGCTAGCATAGGTGAGGTGGTTTGACCACGATGTTTGGCCATTGAAGGTAAGTTGGAGGAAATGCCATTTAATTTCTCTGTGCACTCTGATATTGACTTTTGAATTGATGGAGCAACTTCTTTTAGTTGGTTAATAAGCACCTGCATTTTAAATGTATTAGGAATTAATTATAGTAGCATCTTGAGTCCACATGTAAGTGTGAAAAAGACCCTTTAGATATAAAAGGCATAACAGCAATTTATTGTTTAGGAGAGGCCCGTGTAAATGTACTTGAAAACCCACAAGCGTGCATGTATGAAGCGAAGTAAAGAAAACGAGAACAAAACTCATATTCCCATTCTTTCATCTCTCAATCTCCAAATAATTAAACTAAAAATTTTTATAAGCTAAATAGTTGCCAGATTCTTAGGGTTATATCATCAAGATTTGACCATACTTTAGTGATTGCCAAGAGAATTTGCCAATTCTGGGCTGTCAAAAAGAAGGGGGGGGGGTGTTCTTCTCTGTGTCTGCTAAATTCTATACCAAATACGAAGCAAAGAGTAAATTAAGAACTTTCAAAGACTTCAAAAACCTACTTACTTGCCAAGTATTATTTGTGTTTCTAAGACCTTCAGCCCAACAATTAAGTAAGCTGAAAATCCTACTCGATGAGGATAAGATACACAAGATATGTACAATTGCCCCCAACGTTAATCAAATTAGAAAAAACAAGATTTGCTCAAAACTGTGATTCAATTTCCAGTACTTAGAGTAAGTAAATAGCTACTCAATGTATCATAGCTATTTTGTACCTGAAAGCTAGCCAGGTGTTGCTGATGCTCAGTAAGAGTTGCAGCTAATGACTCAGCATGGCCACTTGTCCCACCATCGTGTGCACTTCGTAAAATATCAGGACCCTCTCCATCATTAGCCTTTGCCTGCAAAGCAATGGCAATACAGTTATTGCATACTGGCACCTTACTTCAACACTTATGATTAGAAACATGTAAGCCATGGTTGCATGGAACTGTGAAGCATTAATTTTAAATCCACAAATTACTTTTAAATGATTTAGAAATTGCAAACCAAAAATTGCTTATTTCTCACATACCATAAACATATCTAGTTAACATCTCCAAAAGATGAAAAATATTAAATGAAGGGTTTTGCTTATAACTAAAAAAGATTCTGTGCATAGAAATAGAACACAGCGAATATTTCACTGCTGCCACTTAAAACTTAATGTTGAAAAATAAGTATTTGGTCAATAAAATTTACCATATTCATAATTAGTACTATATATATAGACATAATGCTATTCAGAAGTTGACTATATAACTGATGGCCAAGTATTAGCACAAGCGAAGGCATCTCACTTAAAAAATTAATATAAATTAAAATAAAACAGCATACCAGCTGAAGTGACTGTTTATGAATCCGTTGTAAAGCATGCGTCCAACGTCTGATAATTTCTGCCACATCTACAGTCTGGTGGACTCTTCCACTTCTATCATCTACTCGAGAAAGTCTCTCTTCAATGACCTGTGTGTGATATCCATCATTCTGCTCTTTGTTATCCAAATCACCAGACTGGACAGATAAAACATCTGTGCAAGGAACTTGAGAACTCTGATCCATAGCTGCAAGCAAAGACGACCCGGAGATGCGGTACCTGGAAGATAGTATTATGAAAAAAGAATAAAAAGTGTCATATGCACTGTCTAAAAGGACCAAAATGAAATGTGGTGGCAAATTACCTATGTTCCCGGTGAGCAATCAAATCCTCAATGGGACCTGAAGCAAGAATTTCATGCTGACCTGGACATATTGTTTGATTATATCAAGATTATGAAAATCGAACAATCTAACGAAGAGAAAAATGAACATGGTTGATTCCATCTTACTTACTTTTACGAGACAATATAGAGTCCCACAAGCGAGTGGCCTTTGAAACCAAATGAGAATTCTGACTTGAAGTAGAGACAAGATCATCCCAGAGCTCACCTTCCAACTTCACTTTGTTCCTCAAGTCATGAAGTTTTTCCAGCTCTTGCTGCAAATAAGCCTAAGATACAGGTTTTCCAAGGCATTAGTTAAAAGATATTAAGTAAAATCATCCCTTAACAAAAAGGAAAAAGGAGCAAGGGGATTGTATTGATAATTTGACATTAAAACTAAAAACGAGTTCAAACGAGTGATCAAGGTTTTCCAAGATATTAGTTAAATTTACTAAGTCAAAGTCATCCCTAATAAAAAGGAAAAAAAGAGCAAGGGGTTATCAGTGTGGTTTAGGGAGAAAACAGCAGTAAATCAATAGAATCAAGACTAGAAAACATGTATGATAGAAGTTGGAACTCTTGAAAACATAGGGTCATAAAAACCTCTAGTTTTTGAAGTTTATTAATTCAAAGGAAAATAATAACGTTGTGGCTGTGAACATATACAGCTTATTTATAACCCTACATTTTCAAGAGTTCCAACTTTTTACTCATTTTTCAGTCTAATTCTACTAACTCATTGCTGTTTTCTACCTAAACCACACCAACTGTATTGATAATTTGACATAAATACTCAGGAAGAGCTCAAACGACTGATTAACTATTATTTACTTACCTCCTCAGCACAAAGACCACGGAACTCTGCAGTCATTTCATGAGCCAAATTTGACCACATCGCCTGTCTCTGCACTGCTGTTTCTGCATTTTTCAGAAATCTCCTCCTTTCAAGTGCAATTCTAGCCTGTTCAGTAATAACTATGTTACTTTACTGCTATGGAATTCAAGAGAAGCAATTTTGAAACTAATGTTGAAACTCTACTTGAAGTGAACCATGATAAGAGAAAACCTAGAAACACAGAACAATGAAGTACAACTTAGGGGAAAAAAAGGATATAATTGTACGTCATATGAATAGTCAACAGAACAGCATTACCTTGGTTACAGGAAGTAGTGTAGCAGCATGAGAAAATGCAACATCAGTCAATGGTGCAGGCAATGGGTTAGAAGCAACATCTGAAGCAAAAGTCCGTCTATGAACCTCTCTCAATGCGTGCAATGAAAGCTGCCACAAAAGTTCAACAAATCTACAACCAAACACATAAGAAGACCTAATGTAGTGACAAATTAAGAAATTTCATTACTTGCACATAAAACAATTCAGACAACTCTACACTAACACTCAGTGCCATTGTAAAATATTCATTGTAACGAGCCTAGGGAAAATAGAACCAATTATACACTTTTCCAATTAACTTTCTTGAATTTTCTTAGCAACCAAACAGAAATTAGCTAGCTAACCTTGGTCCACAGCAAGTAGCAAGCGAAGAAACCCTCGAATTACTCCTTGGTAGAGCTCCTTGAGCTTCCAGCTCACTAATTATCCCTTGCACAACCTAAATTACCAATAAGTAAATAGTACTTCAAATAAATAATAAAATGAAAATGAAATAAATCGAAAAATCAACCTTTCGAAAATCACGAGATTGCGCTGAGTCAAAAATCGGCCAAACTCTATCGAAATCCTGAAAGATCCAAAAGCAAAACTAAACTCAGAACCAATACGGACCAGATCAAAAGTAAACCGAACCGGAAACAATGATAATTACTCTGGCGGATTGAGCGGGGCCACGAAGAGAAGAAAGGATGAAGTAAAGAAGCTGCTCGCCTAATTTAGGGTTGGAGTGACGGAAGAGTCCCACCCGAGGGGTACCATTGGATTTTCCGAGACCAATTATAGACGGATCCAAACCTAAAAGCAAGCAATTCGTGTACATTGCGCTTTCAAGCTCTAACTCTCTCTCCTTCTCTCTGTCCATTGTCATCGCCCTCTTTCTTTTCTCGGAAAATCCTTTTCATTTGAGAAACGAGAAAGTTTCAAAAATGGAAATTTAGAAATGGTGGGGCTTTTAATTTTTAAGGGGCCAAATTTTAATTTTGAGAATCTTTGGGGGGCTTTATTTGAAAATTTGGGATGGGACAGGTTGGAGGGGATAAAGGGAGTCACGTTTAGCCGTTTGAAATTTGACAGAGAGAAAACGAAAGGGTTGACGCTACTACGCTAACATGCGCTGGTGAATAAAAAATAGAATGGAGGCTCGACGGTTCCTTTTGTGAAGTAAGACATTGAGCCTAACGTGCGCAGGGTGAAAGAATTGTCGCCTTCTCTGTCTGCGTTAAAAAATACAAAGCCTATTTGCACCGAAAGCCAATTCTGAGCTACTTTTGCTAAGGATAACAATTATTTGTTAGGGAAAAGTTTTAATATTAGTAGTGGAGTTAAGATTTTATGTGTTATTAAATTTTATTTTTAAAAAAATTACAGATAATTATTTAATTATCAAAAAAATTATTTTAGTTATATGAAATAAAAAATTTATAATTTAAACATTCACATTAAAATTATAATGGACTATTAAAAATTTAACATAATAATAAATTTAACTCTCAACTTTTAAATTTTACAAATATTCTCAATTTGATAATAATTTTAAAAAAATTTTAAAAATATATAAATACATAAATATTTTAAAAAATATAATAATAAATTTAAAAAAATATTTTAAAAATATAATTATATTAATATTAAATAAAATAAAAAATCCCCACCCGTCCCTCTCCGTCTCCTCCACCGAACCTACTCCCACCACCGTCCCCATCCCCCCACCTCCACCACCATCCCTACCCCTCCCCATCTGGATTTGAACAACGAAGGCAATGGACCAATTTTTGTCACTCATGGACATGGTGAAATTGGTGAACAGTGTCAGAACCACTGTTCCAGATTTGAATGTTGTCTCCACGACTCCACCATCCCCAAACAATCATGCCGATAATTTTTGTATCTAGAATCAATCAATGCCATTCTAGTGGCCACAGGAGCCCTCTTCTGTTATGGATAGTTAAAAGCCAGTCGAATTAGCTGATGCAAAAGCTAACTTTATATTCCTTAATTTGTAGCAGCGGCAGAGAGGGACGGGGTGGGAATTTTTTTATTTTATAGTAATATAATTTTATTAATTTAATATTTATTTTAAATTTATTATATTTTTTAAAATTATTTATTTATTTTTATGTCTTGTGAAATTTTATATATTATTATTTATTGTCAACAATATTTTTTCATTTTTATATATTTTTAAATTTATTATAATATTTTTTAAAAAAATTGAATTTTTTAGAATTAGGATCAAATTGAGAACATTTATAAATTTTGAGGGTTAGTTTTTTTAAGTTGTGGCTAAATTGTTATAATATGTAAAAGTTTAGGTTAAATTTATTATTATACTAATTTTTTTAACTGTAACGTCAGCTTGTCATTTGTAATTTTAACGGGAGTGCCAAAAATGGTCGAACTATGTACTGTAAGTGCTTAAATTGCAAACTTTTTATTTCTAGTGCCTAATGTGAAAATTTTTTATAGTTGGGTGACTATCTATTTAGTTTACCCAAATAAAAAAGATTCTGTTAAAATTTCATATATATAAAAATACATAAGATTATAAAAAAAAGATTGTGTTAAAATATTCTCTTGATCATAATTTTAAAAATTCAAAAAAATATATAAATACATTTCAAAATATTATAATAAAAATTATGATAAAAAAATATAAAAATACATAACTTTAATGTACTAGCCAGTATTTCCAGTTAAAAAACAATTCGATTTTTTATGAGAAGTGAATGATTAAATTTGACACTTGTAAAGGTTGAGTATAATTTTAACTGGAAAAAAATAATAAACAAATTTGATAAAAGGCAAAAACGTTAATGATTTACTTTGACAATATATGAATAATAAAAGTAAATATTATTCTTACTCAAAGCTCCAATACCCTTCACTAAAAAAAAAAACTTATCCACCACCTTTTATTTTGTTTTTGTTGTTGTCGTCAGTCATTGGCACCATCTTGAAAGGTGGTGTTTGCACTCCTATCCTCCCCTTCCCTCTGTTCAAACTATTAACATATCACTTTTCTCCATGTTTTGTTTCAAAACTGTTTTAGTAGCCTTATTAGATTCAATGTCACTTGTTGTTTGACCACCTTGAGAAACTTGCCACATGTCCCTCTTATCCGACCAAGAATATTGACCATTCGGATCTCCATCCAAAGATCCCGAACAACAGGATCTGAGCATGAGATTTAGAGCATTCCAAAGCTTCATTGAACAGTCGGTTGCCACCCATCTTCGCCACTCCTGTTATCGCTTATGGTGTCGGCCATCGACCATTTTTCAACTCAAATGAGGATGATCTTTTGGAATAATAAAGTTTTTTGAGGTTCACGTGTTGGACAGTGCTTTGGCTTCACTTGTTGATAGCTACAGAATTAGAGTCTCATGGTGACTCGATTTCTCTAATCCTCAGTAAAATAATTTGATTTGAGTCAAAGATGTTTTTGTTGCCACCACGACAAGGATTTGCATAGAGACTCACTATTTAAGGTTATGCTTCTTTGATGCTTGAGAGTGCTGTCAATTGAGAGGGTCATAAGTGCATGCTCGAGTCTCTCCTTGTTCCCACTTATTGGCAAGGATGCCTAATTTCTAGTAAACGAGGCTTGTTTTCTCCTTCACAGAGTTTCAGGTTTTACTCAAATGCTCTATTGAGTTTGTGTGATTCCTCGTCTATCTATTATTCATTTTTCTCTCATGGAGTGAAACGAATATTTGATTAAAAAAGAAAAAACAAAACGTTAACCAAAAGGTTCCATACAAGGACGAAGGAAAAAGAAGCAGACAGAGGCTTTGGTACTAAAAATTGGTAGATTTTCATTTAAGTCCTTAATTTTTTTTTATGAAATTACATATTAATATAATAGTAAAAATGTATTTTAACCCCTCAATAATTTATTATTCATCTCTGACCCCTAAAACAATTTTCTGGCACCTAAACTATCGACAGATGCTTAATTAATATCTCTAACAATATTGAGACCTCTCCCGTGAGCTTGTAGATCGTATCTATATCACCTGAGACATTTCTTAAACTCTGTAAATCCGATTGGGCTCTCCGCAAAGTGCAGGAGCCAAAATTCCCCGAAGGAGATAATACATTCCGTTGAGGGTTCGAGACCCAACTCCCTTCAATAGAATAGTATGTAAAATACTCGAGTCTTTTACTATTAAATTACATTTATACTAGTAATTTCAAATAAAATAAATCAATATAAGTATTAAAATAATTAATTAATTCAGCGATTAAATTTATACGATCTAAATGCTGAAAGTAATAAATACTTAGTTGTGCAAAGGCATGATTGTAAGGATAATGAGTTAATCTTATCATAGAGCAAGATGGTTTTGGATTAAAAGAAATTTATGCTTAAATATTATATATTTTAGTATCTAAAACATTGAACTAAAATCAAATTGAATATTAAATTAATTGAGTTAAAATCTATTAATTTAAAAAATATTTTTTTATTATCTTTAAGTTTCTTTTATAATTTAAATTTTGTTTCCATATTGTAAAATAAAAATTAATAAAATAATAACGTAACACCCTCAAAACTTCTTTAATAGAAAATAAAATGAAATATTTTCTTAATGAAATAATCTATAAAAAAAATAAAGGATAAGAGATGATAGAGAAAAATGAAATAAGAAATATGTTCAAGTGAGAATCCCTTATCTAAACTTGGATGAGTCGGTTGGAGTATTTTGAATTGCACTTGCCACCCAGCGCTTGAACAGTTTTGTGACTTTTTAGTTTTTGGAATATTAAATTACATAACTATTAATAAGTTTATGTTTTGATCACTTAATTTTAAAAAGTTATAAAATAGTCATTAAACTATTCAATAATTTTTATTTAAGCAAATGGGTTATTAATTTTTTTTAAAAGAAAGTCTGGCTAGCGAGTTTCAAGTGACGATTCAACAATCGATATGATGATCAATTCTCGTCGACAAGTTAAAGAACATACTTTAGATCTAATTTGATTTGACAATTAGTGTCGGAGATCGATGAAGAAAGTTATTTAGATTTTGGTTGACAGATTCATGACCTTCAAAGCTATTTTGTGAAAAAAAAAATTATGGAAGAAAAAAAGATATTGAGCAAATTGGTCCATCTAAAAAATTTTGAGCAATTTAATCCCTTTCAATTTTAAAAGTGAGCAGTTAAGGACAATTAGTCTCAACGTTAATGTTTTCCGTCAAAGTTTAGAGATTCTGTTAATGTGGTCCCAATTTAACAAATTTAGCTTGCAATATTTGTGTAAATGTTGAGGTTACATTTGTTGAACTTTTTAGAATTAAGACCAAATTGACAAAACATGTAAAGATTAAAGGTTGATTTTGTTGTTATACCATTCAAAAATTATGTACAATTGATGAAAGACATTAATACCATAATTAATTCTACTTAGTTACTCACTTTTAAAATTGAAAGGGATTAAATTGATCTAATTTTTTTGAGAAGGGGCCAATTTACTCAATTTCAAAATTGAGAGGGACTGAAGGGGTTTTTTACCTATTATTTTCAGTTTTTTACCATTTCCAACGAATCAATCGGCGTTTACTAATTTTTGTGGTCGCTACTTTCCACTAAAAATTTCCGTCAATCAGTTGTTCCTTCATTTAGGTTAAAGTCCTCTCATAAATAAACTACCCTTCTCTTCGTATCCTACAGTTATCACTCACTTAGCGCTTCACTCTCCGATCTCTCTACTCCTTTTATCGTCTTCATTAAGGTTTCCGGTTCTCCGTCATGGCAAAGATCAAGATCGGAATCAATGGTATTTATTTTTTATTCTTTTTTGGATTTTATTTTGATTTCATTTCCTTTTACAAAATTGTGATCTGATTTCTTTTTTGGTGTTTCGTGAAGGATTCGGAAGGATTGGACGTTTGGTTGCGAGAGTTGCTCTCCAAAGCAATGATATTGAGCTCGTTGCTGTTAACGATCCTTTCATCACCACTGATTACATGGTTCGTTTACGCACATTTGTACTTTCCTTTGTATTTGCTTGCTTGCATGTTAGTTGATCGGTCCTTTGGATTAAACCTCGTGTTGAATTTCTTTTAGTAGATGAAGAGCTGATCTGGAGAAGTGATGATCGACTTTAATTTTCTTGATTTGAATCTTACATTTTCTCGCTTACCTAACAGACATAATGTGTTTTAACTGGAAATAATTTAAATTCAATTTATTACAGATTATTTAAAGATGATCTGTTAACTATTTTACTTGTTTTAAATTTTAAAGGTAGAGAATCTTATTGTTTATTGTTTGAAATTTAAATTAATAGTTTCCTTATCGATTCAATTTGGTGATTGTATTGTACAGACCTACATGTTTAAGTACGACAGTGTTCACGGTCAATGGAAGCACCATGAACTTAAGGTGAAGGACTCAAAGACCTTGCTCTTTGGCAAAAGGCCTGTCACTGTTTTTGGCATCAGGTGGTATTATGTGTTCTTTTTAACAGAGATTTTGTAATTTACTTAAATATCGTTGTGATTTTTGTCACATATAAACTATTTTATTGATTTTTTTTCAATTGATGTTAGAAACCCTGAGGAAATCCCATGGGGTGAAACCGGAGCTGATTATGTTGTTGAGTCTACCGGTGTTTTCACTGACAAGGACAAAGCTGCTGCTCACTTGAAGGTTTGTGATAATACCTTGATAATATGTTTATTTGATGGCTTGGCTATATGAGAAAATTTACTGGAACTAACATGTCTATTGTTTATCCGACCCAATTAAAGTTCTGTGTTTTGAACTGATTTTTTTCTTCATATTTTCATGTTTGGTGTTCTTATCCAAAATGTTTTTCAGGGTGGTGCAAAGAAGGTGGTCATCTCTGCTCCCAGTAAGGATGCCCCCATGTTTGTTGTGGGTGTCAATGAGAAGGAATACAAGTCTGACCTCAACATTGTCTCCAATGCTAGTTGCACTACCAATTGCCTTGCTCCATTGGCTAAGGTAATAATGATTTCTCTTATTCTTAAGAAGCATTGGGTAAACTTTTATCGTCAATGTGTTACTTGATCTGTAAACGTGGTGACAGGTCATCCACGACAAGTTTGGCATTGTTGAGGGTCTTATGACCACTGTCCATTCGATTACTGGCAAGTACTTATGATGTTTTATTGCTTCTTGTTGCAAACTTGTGTATTGTTGAATTAAACTGGTCTTTTTAATTTAGCAACCCAAAAGACCGTTGATGGTCCATCAATGAAGGATTGGAGAGGTGGTAGAGCTGCCTCCTTCAATATCATTCCCAGCAGCACTGGAGCTGCCAAGGTATATTTTGGTTGTTAGATTTTCACATGCTTGTACCTGTATTTTACCTTTGAATGAATGAGTGATTATCAGCATAAGGTATCTATTATATGATTAGTTGCTGGAATTGAATTGTGATGGTTGATTGTGGTGTTATCTTGTAATTGTATAGGCTGTTGGCAAAGTTTTGCCAGCATTGAATGGCAAGCTCACTGGAATGGCTTTCCGTGTTCCCACTGTTGATGTCTCTGTGGTTGACTTAACAGTGAGACTTGAAAAGGCTGCTAGTTATGAAGATATTAAGGCTGCCATCAAGTAAGGATTAGAATGTTTTTAACTTATAATGATAATGGCATTTCAACCTTTAGGGTTCACACCTTAAGTTGCCCTTAAGGTATTTTCATTATTAGACAAATTATATAACACAAGTTCTTGCACGTCTTTTGTTTGTGTAGGAAAGAATCTGAAACCAACTTGAAGGGAATTCTTGGTTACGTGGATGAAGATTTGGTCTCAACAGACTTTGTTGGAGATTCCAGGTGCGAAGCTACATCCCTTTTGCCTTTTGTAATGTTGATACTTTTTCTCGGACGTGGGAGTTTTACGTATCTAATAACTTCAGGAACTGCAACCGGGACTAAGATTCTATGGTTCTGTTTTGTTTTAACAGGTCTAGCATTTTCGATGCCAAGGCTGGAATTGCTTTGAGCGACAAATTTGTGAAGCTTGTCGCTTGGTATGATAACGAGTGGGGTTACAGGTATAAACTATACATATTCTTATTTTTATAGCTCGATAATACTTTCAAATATCAAACTCGTTTATGGCTTCTCCTTTGCTGCTTGTCTAATGGCTTTCTTTCTTTTTTTAATTGTAGTACCCGAGTGATTGACTTGATCAGACACATGGCTTCTGTTAACTGAGTGATTTTGGTGTAACAGTCATTACATCATGGAATTTTTAGCCTCTTTCTTGAAGCTTTTAGGAAACTGAAGAGATTTTCTTGGAAATAATAGAATTGCACGGCACATATATCAGCGAACCCGTATGCATCTTTTGAAACAGTTTTTGTTTTGTTTAAATTGGATTTTTATTTTGATTGTTAGCGTAAGTTCTCAACTTTTAAAGGCAAGTGATTTGAGGCTGGTGACGTTTGTGCCAAGAGATGGTAAGAGAAAAGGTGCTGAATCAACTTTTAATGAAAACTGTAAAGATGCAGCTGACCAAGATGAAAAGTATCACCTATAACAACGATTACACGTGTACAGTAAAATCATGAATTCTGCTTGTCATTCTTAACGATTGATTAAAACTTGTATGAATAGTAATAATGGATAGTAAATATGTTGAGAGGAAATTGACCTGACAGCATATCCATGGTAGCAATTGATAATTTTTTTTGGGGTTTAATAAATTATGAAAATTTTTGGTATAAATAAATATTAATTTTCTATATATATATTATCAGATAAAATTATATCATTAAATGTTACTTTTTGAAAGAATATTAGATAAAGTTGGAATCGAAAGATCTGTGCTCTATTATCATGTATGCTACGACTATCCTTAAGATTATTGGAGTCGTGGTGATGAAGGGACTCAGCCATATTCAGCCCAACTTTATGACATTAGGTCCATTCCATTATTGGATATGACTACATGAGCCATTGAGACTGAGCAATCTTCATTTTTCGTTTCAAAATTCATGAGCCTAAACAAGCCCAATTTTGGTCCAGTCCAATAAAAATCAATTGATCTCCATTCAATTTTATTCCAAATCTAGAAACAAAACCATTTCTTATTTTTGAACTCCTCCCAAAAAAAAAAAAAAAAAAAAAAAACTAATCTTATTTCAACTTTGTTTTTTCCCATTATACAATTATTGACATAAATTTTACAGAGATGCATAAAAATCAGATCGGATGAGATCGTTGATAAGTGTGATTATTGGCAAGGACTAGAGGAGGCAGTCAGGATAGGGCCAAGCAAGTGCAACAAATGTAGGCTGCCGACCGGGCACGCAAACCCAAGAAGGGCTCTCAAGGGGCAGCCAACGCTGCGCCAAAACCATCAATTCTCTCAGCCGAAGAAGTCAAGTCAGCAACAGTAGTTGGTCGGGACCAATATATACTCAAGGGCGGAGCAGTTCTAAAGATCATATGAGAATATCAATGAAAAAGTGCGTCTGGATAAGGGATGATACCACTAGTTCTATAACGTTATAGAATCCAATTAAATATCGGTCGCAGTCCGATAATCCTCACCATTTAAAATATAACACACACGTCTGAAGACGATTGTTGCATAGCTGCTAGTGGTACTTCTTCTATTTACATTACATTGAGCTAAAAACAAAAGATTGGAAATTACGAGATAAAGAGTTGCAGATCAAATCACATAAAATCTACTCTCTACGTTAAATATACCCCACATTTCAAGGAATCAGTTGGTTGTTGTTGCATTCCTCTCTGTCTCCTCTACTCAAATCAACACATTTATCATGAACGGCTACTTTCCATGTGCAATTGAAAGGTTCATTGCATCATTCAGTTGGGTCCCAAGTCTCTAATATTTGCCATTGTAACTTTAAGTGGAAGTCAGAATCCGCAGATTCCTTTACTTTATGTAGGCAATGAGACATCCAATAAGTTTTTAAAATCCCAAAGGAGATTTGAGAGACCAATTGTGTTTTCTGGCAATGTGAAGATGAGTTTCATAATAATGGCCGTTGAAGGTAAGAAAGAGACCTGTAAGAAGATAATTTAAGAACAAAACAACAATGGTGGGAAACATGAAAGTGATACAAAAGCACATCACATGCATTATTGTTGATAAAGCAGGGAAACCCACTCCTCTATTTTCAGCCTTTTTCAATGTATTAGTAGCCATTATATATTGTTAAAAAGCTGCTTTTCACATGGCATTCTTTGCTTTCGAAGCTGTGAAATCCAAGTATTTTTGAGTAGTTGGATATGGTTCCACCTCACCATGTCTTAATTTTTATCTTTGAAGTAACAAATTATTCTAGTTTCAATCTTGAATTTGATCTTGCATGTTAAACTTTTTTAAAGTCTAAATTTAAAACAAAGGTCTTGGAATCCAAAATTTACAGCAGAAGGTGACATTTTTGAAGCCTTTCACTCTTTATGATGTAAAATTTTCAAACTTGACAAGGTTCCTCATAAACCAAACCTTCAAAACCTGAACTTCTTCTGCTATCAGATCTGGGAAAATATATACAAATATAATTACAATATCATTCTTCAATACTTCCAAGTTTCTCAAGAGATCAGGTTAGAAATTTACAATTAAGTTCCTCAGCTGTCAATATCATAGGAGGAGAAGAAAGCACTAACATAGTGGTAGTGGTAGGGGTTGCCCTGTTGACTTGACTCAACATTAGGCCAAATGTGTATTAGAAGATTAACTACATTAACTACCAAATTAATCAATAGACTTGATGGACCATTACACAAATGGTAATTAACTAAATCTTAGATTAAAGTAAGCACAATTTACCCACTTCATAATATTTGAAGATTAACCGATATGATCTTGGAACAGCTTATTATTCCAATTGAGGAACATACCATCTTTTCATGTTCTTCACCTTTTTGTGAGACTGATCATTGGCTATTCCCTTTCATACACCATCTTATAGTTGATGTTATTTATCATTAACTCTCAAACTCTTGGCTATCAAGACTAGAAAGAAAGCATTTATTCACTGCACATGCTTTCCTGATCTACTTCATTTTCTTTTCAGGGTGTTTCAATGGTTTTTTATGCTGGTAGTTCAACTGCTTGAATATTTTCATTAATGAAGCTTTAGTTTCTTACAGTGGTTAGTTAAGCCTTTTTCCCTATATGAGCTCTTGCTTTGTCGCATTGAGTCCAGTAGGGCCTTTGCTTTGTTAATCTTCATAATGCTTCCTACATACTTCCCTCTTCGCTGGGAAAGCACTGGAGACCAGTGGTGGTATGCTTCTCCCATTGATTGGGCTGCAGCTAATGGCCATTACGACTTGGTCAGAGAGCTTCTACGGATCGATGGGAATCATCTCATCAAGCTGACCTCTTTGAGGAGGATCCGCCGGCTCGAGACTGTATGGGATGATGAAGAACAGTTCGATGATGTTGCTAAGTGTCGTTCTGAGGTTGCTAGGAAGCTTTTTATCGAATGTGAAGCGAAGAAAACAAAGAATTCCCTTATCAGGTGTGGCTACGGTGGATGGCTTATGTACACAGCTGCCTCAGCCGGAGACTTGGGTTTCATTCAAGAACTTCTTCAAAGGAATCCTCTACTTGTTTTCGGAGAAGGAGAGTATGGTGTTACTGATATTCTTTATGCTGCTGCCAGGGGCAAAAACTCCGAGGTTTTCACGCTTATATACGACTTTGCAATCTCACCAAGGTTTATGACAGCAAATGCAGAAGTGTTCAAAGAACACATCGGGGAAATACCTTCTATTTATAAGTGGGAGATCACAAACAAAGCTGTTCATGCTGCTGCTAGAGGAGGAAATTTAAAGATTTTAATGGAGCTTCTTCATGGCTACTACAAAGATGTATTGGCTTATAGAGATAAGCGTGGTTCGACTGTATTACATGCTGCCGCTGGCCGAGGCCAAGTCGAGGTTAGGCTCAAGTATTCTATGTTTATTTTAGTGGTTAAGTTTCATTACCTTGACTAATGCAAGCATTGTTTCTTTTTATAGGTGGTTGAAAACCTCGTTTCATCTTTCGATATCATCAACTCCGTAGATGATCAAGGCAACACCGCGTTGCATATCGCTGCTTACAGGGGCCAAGCAGCCGTTGTTGAGGCTTTGATTCGTGTGTCTCCGTCGTTGATCTCCATAAGAAACAATGCCGGGGAAACATTTCTCCATTTCGCGGTGTCTGGTTTTCAGACCCCAACTTTTAGAAGAGTTGACCTACAGATCAATCTTATGAAGCGACTGGTACACGAAAAGTTCTTCAACATGGAAGACATTGTTAATGCTAAAAACAATGATGGAAGGACTGCACTTCACTTGGCTATCATTGGGAATGTCCACACTGACCTGGTTCAACTCCTTATGTCTGCACCATCAATTAACGTGAACACCAGTGATGCGAATGGAATGACTCCACTCGATCTACTTCGACAAAGGCCGTGTTCCGCTTCATCGGATATGCTTATCCGACACTTGATTTCAGCCGGGGGAATGTTTGGTTGTAAGGACCACACTGCGAGAAGAGCCATTGCTTCACACTTAAAGATGCAGCATGGAAGCAGTCCCGGAACTTCTTTCCGATTATCGGACACCGAAATCTTCTTGCATACCGGTGTTGAGACTACATGGGATGCTTATGATGCTAATGATCCCAGTAGTGGAGGAAGAAGACGTTCATCCACAATCGATTATGATTCTGGTGATGAAAACAGGAAATCATCAGTCGATATAAAACCGAGTTCGAAGAATAAGGCAGCACAGAGATTAAAAAGTGTTCTCCGTTGGCCTCATATGAAGGGGAAAAAACCGAAAAGATTGAAGAAATCAATTGAAGGTTGCTCTGAAGAAACTCCAATCCCACTTAGACAAAGATTTTCAAAGCCTTCATCAGCACTTCCTAACAACAAGAGAACACTATCCGTGAGGAGTAATCAATCCAGTCCAATTGCAAAGAAAAAACTTGCATCAGGGATTATGAAAGGTGTTATGCAAGACATGCCGCAGTTAACGATTCAGGGAAGATCTCGATCGAGTTCGTTCTCGAGGTCATCCCTTTCTTCTCCGAGCTCATTGGATAAACAAAAGGGAATTTTCACTGAGGATATTGGTGGACCATCTTGCTACATTCCAAGTACTGATGATGAAAAACCAAGTACAATTGAGAAGCAAGGATCAAAGAAAAAAGGGTTAAAGAGACAGTATTTCTGTTTTGGAGGTTCGGGCCTGACTATGAAATCCACAGTTAGCAGGCAGAGGCCGAACCTGAACCTGAACCTGAACCAGACTACTGTAAATCCAGCCATGGCCTCAATGGCTTGATATGGTTGTCTCTGACAGGAAGAGTTGGGTCCTGAAATGATCTCAAGACCAACAATCTGAATCTATATAGGAAGCAACTTACAAAAGAAGAAAGATCAGCAATATCTGCATCTTGCTGTCTGGTTCATATATAACAATTATATAATAAAATAAATCTGTATGTGGAAAGTAGACTTTTATGTTTCTAAGTAGTTGATATGATGAAATCTGAAGTTTTAGACAAAGAAAAGCTCATTTTAGATTGCATATAAGCATATAAACCTTTGTATGAGAAAAGGTATAAACCAGCCTATCTATTAACTCATTTTATTGGGCATTCAAGTCATTGGTTATAATATAAACAAGCTTGTAGTCTCTATGAATCAACTGAACTAAACATAAGGTTATAATTAAACGGACTTTTTTTCAACTAAATGTTTGTTTCCAGTCTATCTATTATTGAATATTGTAACTGAAAAAGGCATCAGTAAGAAACTTCATGCTTGTTTTACTGTTAGAAGGTTTCAGCAGATTGATCCCAGAAACTGAAGAAATGTGGGAGAGATAGAGAGGTGTCAAATTTAAGACTGCAAATTATATGAATTAAAACAAGATACAACATTTTTTTTTTGAAAAAAAATAAACATAAACATAACACGAGTATACAAATTGCCAAGTTAGAGTCAGCTCTAATACAAATTGAGTTAGAAGTGAGGGTAAATTCAACAAGTGAAAGAAATCTGATTAAAAAAAAAAGGGTCATCTAAATCTACAGTTACAAGAACTGGCCAACATTAGTGGCCGGAATTATTCTATGCAACCGTTAGGTGAAGATTCTTGGACTCTTTCTCTTCTCTGCAAGACTACAGCTAGTAGACACTCTTGAAGTTAATATGTATGTTGAAGAACCATTCACTAAAGGCACACCATGGCATCCGATAGCTTGGAAAAGAAAAACCATGATACTCTCTTCTAAAACCCTATTTGATCCGGCACAAACTTCCCATGTTCTGTTCGAGGTGCCAATTCTTAAACCTACCTGCCAAACATCCCAAGAAAAGATGTAGTACCCAATGTGAAAATGTCTCTGCATAAGTATTTGGGCACTTGCCATTGTTAATAGATTGTCCTTGTTGCTCTAGGATTAAGATGTTTCTATACATTTTTTTTAGTACATTGTAAAAGAGTCTAGAACTTCTCAAGCACCCCCATTTTTTTAACATTATTTTTTGGTTTAGTTGAATCAAGTTCTTATAGACAATGGATTTATAAAGGCTGGAAGAATCGTGAAATACGATTGGTTATACGGGGACAGATGACAAAGGCCAAAGGGTGCTAGTAGATTCAATTTTTAGTTGGCTGGTGGCCATGTTACTCGGACTCGAGTGCAAGTGTTGGACACATGTACATGTCTAATATGGGTATAATCAAATTCTTTTCAAGACTTCAATGTATTTGGAATGTCCTTTTTAAGATTTCATCTGAGCAATATAGGCTGCCAGAATATACACTGTTTTGCTATGTTACAATTGAGACAAGTAACTGAAGAAAGTTCATTCCAAATTAACAAGAAAATGAATTAGAAGTACAGAGGGTGAGTGGAGATACCTTTCATTTCAACAACGGGGCATAAGGTGCAAGGCATGGAGACACAGTGTGATCAGGTAACTCATCTATCAGTTCAGTTGTTGCTTGCAGACAAGCATGGAGAATTTTCTTCTCCAACCTAACTAGCTCAGTGGCAACTCGTCTCCTGGGATTCAAGTTAGGATCTGACAACTAACATAAAAAAAAATATGTTAATCAAAACTAAGATCTAATCGTCAACTTGATCAAGAGAACAACAAAAATTACCAATGACTCATCTTCGTTCAGTGTAGTAAGGTAGCCAGCCAGACGTCTATTGAAGCAATCAGCAAGCTGGTCTAGCACTGCTCGTTCCATACAGGGACTCACCTATTATGAAAAGTATGTCACCAGAATTTTAGTGGAGGAAAAAGGAATTTCACTGGTTCTAAAATGATACCGGGATTTTAATTGGTCTATAAAAGGTGCAACTAGAAACAATTTTTCAAAGGAAGAAAGGGCCACTGCTGAAAACCTTTTCTTCTACAAGTAATAATCTTTCTCAATCACGTTTGTTCAGTCATCTAACTGAATTAGCTGGATTTCAATTTGAGTAGGACATAAATCTTAGATTCAATTACGATTTAGTGATGCAGTTAATAAAGTATGCAAATAAAAAGCAGTTTGCAATAAACAAACTTACTGGGCACACTGGACCTTGAGAAGAAAGAACAGATTGCATCTCAGAAGGATCTGAAACATAGCCCAATCGCAAATATGGAAGCATATCGAAAACAGCTTCTTTTTCCTTCCCTGCATAAACCTGCAACAGGTACAAAGTAAGATCAGAAGGATAACATCCTACAATATAATCCAATTAATATGAGGTTTGAGTTAATACATGAAAAACTTGAACTGATAGTTTGCCGTTTCTTTGAACAACCAGTCTCTTGTCCTGATATTGAGGATCTTCGGTATTCAAAGCTGCCTGAACATACAGTAAATAAAAATATCAACATGGTTGAATCTTGAATGAGAAAAACACAAAATCTCAATCTCATCAATGCCATATCCCATCACTTCAATAAATCAATTTTTCAACATATATTAGACATTCAAGCACAGAAGCATAAATATCTTTTCATTCATTAAGCATATTAGCATGGTTGACAAAGAAAACTATGAAATTGCATATACAAGTTAGAAAATCCAGATTTTACCTCAACAACCAGGCGATCATAAGAATTATCATCATCAACAAATCCGTAGTTGATGAGCAGTTTTGAATTAGGCTGTGGTCCACACCTGAATAGACAACAAATCCACCAATGTCAACTTTTGTTCTGAGCGATAAAGTTTCATTGCTTTGATGCTAAAGCATGACAGAGAGAAATCAATGTTATGGACAAATAATAAGACATTATATGTTTATATTTATACCAGACAACAATGGGTTCCCCAGCCTTACATGCGCGATCAATCACTAGTTCAACAGCACCATTAACAGCACTTAACATTGCCTTGCAATTGCTTCTGTAAGCTAGCAATGGGGGTCCAAGAGGAACCAATGCAAATCTCTGAGCCAAAGGTACTTTCTGAGTAAAAACAAGTTTTCAGTTTATCATTCAAACATATTGTTTCAAAATTTTCAAGAAAGGAGAAAAAAAAAGGGTTTTGGTATACGCAAAGCTATCAAGAAGGTTTAGCCAATCAAGTTTTTAAAATTTTATAAAACGCGAACCATAAAGACTACTGCCAGAGAATAAGTCAGTCATGTCCACAAGGGTTGAAAACATATTTCTCGAAAATTAGGGAAAATTGGAAAAGTTTATAACCAGCTAGAGAGAAAATTACCTGTAAATGCACCACACAAGACTGAACAGCAACAAAAGCTTGTTTGAAAATCTCAAATGGAAAAGCCTCAGTAGGTATATCATATGGATATTGCTGCAATGCAGAGAAATAAGAAAACATTTACTATCAAGCTCTGAGCTCTAAGATTCAGAAATGAAAAACGAAAAAAAGGATGAAATACAATACCTGAAAGAGAGACCCAGCCATAAACCAGATAGTATCAAGCTCATTATACTCTCTTTTTATTCCTTCAGCCCTTTCAAGAACTTCGGCCTAATTTATGCACAATATAGAACACAGTCATGAAACAGTAAATCGGGTATAGAAAAGGGAAAGCGGATAAAAGAAATTTGTGTCGTCCTTGGTACCTTAGTGGGGCTACCAGTTAGGTAAGCCAATTCTTCTTCTGACCATAGAAGGGGAGATTCCACAGCCAGCTGGCCCCTTCCTCGTTGGCGATCGAGCTCTCTAATATAGGGATACCAGAATGATTTCCTTCCTTGCTTCTTCTCATACATTAAATATAAAGCTAAGCATGCCAATTCGGACAACTTGTTCGTTGTCAAAAGTTCAGCTGTAGGCAAGTAAACATAATTACAAAACCAAATCAAGTTGAAAAAAGAGAAGAAATTTGCGGCAGTTTGTGTTCTCCCTTTTCCACTCAATTTAAATCTACAGTTAAATATAAACAGAAATGCATAGATGTTCCACAAGTACTGCAAAGACACGTAAGCTCGCAAAACAATTAAATCCTACTTTATAATTTCTTGTTTTGAGAAATTTACATGGAAACTGTTGTAACAACGGTCTAGACTATCATCCAGGGCCATAATCAGCTTTACAAGTTGAGAGAAAAGAAAAACAAAACAATGTCTATCTATGAACCAAGTTTCCAATATTGAAAAGAACATTCAGTGCTTTATAAAATGTTCAACAATTTATATAGTGCACCTTACCAACAGTCTCGTTTCCCAGCACTCTCTCAAGCGTAACAACCAATGAATTGGGCACCGAAAACGCCACGTCACCTGCCTACAAAACCCAGAACAGGAAACGCGAATTTTACAAAACCCCATTAATAAAAACAAAGAAAAAAAACCAAAAAAAAAAATTAAGCTATTTTAATTACCCGAAGATCCTCACTGGCAGTGACATAATGTACAGGCATATGCTTCTCATCGTGTGAAGTGCTCTCATTGAGCACAACTTTACAACGGGGCAAGCCATTTCTGTGCATCCAAGATTTCAAGTCCCCAAATTCATCATCTTTCTTGCTGCCAAGTTCCTTTATTGAACTAGCCACAACAGTATCCGAAGCCGAAGCTAGAAAAAGAATGTTTATTTTTCGAGGGAAGATTCTGGGGTTAGGGTTCTTGAAGAATGGACGTGAAAGGTGAGGTAAAGAAGGAAAATTGAATTTGTTATGCAAACAAGTGAGCTCCATTAAGAAAGTCTCTTGAGAGAAGTAAAAGTAAAAGCTAGGATTTTAACTTTTTGAAGATATTAGAATTGGAAGAAGGATATAGGGAAAAGAGAAGAAGAATGGGGTCTGAGGTTTGAATTGGAGGGAAGCAAAAAATCGTTGGGCCGTTTTGTGTGTTTTGACCAGTAGATTTTGAAGCTACTCTAAATACCAAGAAACTACTTCCGACTGGGTTTATCGCAAATTAACTAGCCATTTCAAAAATAATTATTTATTTACAAAATAATAAATATTAAATTAAAAGTATTTTATTTTAATATAAAACTTTTTAAATATTTTTTATTGCATCATAAGTTTATCATAATCTGCTTTTTCTATTTATTTATTAATGCAATTGAAATTATTATTTCTTCATTAATTGCAACTATTCATTTCCTATGGAAGTTTTAAAAATTAGATTATGTGGCATGATATGGGTAAGAGAAAAATATATTAAAATTGATGTAAAAACTAAATGAATAAATATTTTATAAATATATTTTTAATATAATTTTATAAATAAGTAATGTCACGTCATGATATGTGTGAACTTTTTTAAAAGAGTAATAATATAATTTATTTTCATATAGAAATAAATAGTTATATTGATATAGCTGAAAAAGAAAAATTTTATCAGCCATATCAAATTTGGAATATTAGTACAATGTTTTGGGGAAAATTCCTCTCAGTAATAAATGAAGATAAACAACACTTGACAAAAATCATTGACAAGTGTTATAATAATTTTTTTAACTATCAAATCCAAGCCGAAATTTATTTGATGACCAAGGCCTAGTATCTACTTCAACTATTCTGGACTGATGGCAAAAGAATTTTAGCATATGACACTGGAAAAAGTCAGGAAGAAATAAATGAAGAATCCGTTCAGTTATTAAGAAAGATAGTTGACATGGAGATCAATGATTTTTCGATAACAACGGAAATCAAAGATACGTGAGAAAGCTGGAATTCGCCAGTTCCAGAGTCATTACATCTTGATGAAATCGAGGAAATAAATCTCAAAAACATCCAAGAAGGATAACAACAAAATACAACACGTGGAAGAATGACATCCACGAAAGGAGCATTCAATTTTGAAGGCGAAGTGAAAAGAGGAAATCTATTCACCATCACCATCCATAAATATCCATAAACAAATGAGAAAAAAGATGATGAAAGCCTAATAGAAGCAACCATTAATGCATGAGAAACGTGGAAGAAACCATCAAGTTAACATTTATTTCAAGAAGGCTACGTGGAAGCAACCATTCAGCCAGCATTAAAGTCATATGCTGTGCGGATTTGAATTGTAAATAAATTAAAGTCTAAAATTTGTATTATAAATTAAAGTTATAGGATAGTAATTTTTAATGTAGCTTGAGTGGTGGATTTGGTGGCCTTCTTTTAATGTTTTTTTCTTAGGATTAATATGGTTTCACTTTCGATAAAGGTACTCTTTCTTTAATTTGTATATCTTTGAGTTTAATTTCAATGTATTGAGACTTTTTCTTCCTTTGTAAAAGTTTACAAATCAATGAATGCAGTTCATCTTCAAGCTAAATAATTAAACAAACCATAACCATACGAATCAAAGGTTGAGTAGCGCAGATAAGCTAAACAAAAAGATATTTATAATTTATGTTGGGATTAAGCCTTGTTTACTCAAGCTTTATAGAAAATTATACTTCATCTTGTTGAGAAAGAAGCAAATTTTACAATAGAGTTTTTATTGAAGATCAAGGTGTAATGATCATTGTAGTACTAGTCATCTTTGTTGCTGTTTGGTGCCTCAGTTTCATCTTTCTTCTGTGAATTCCTGTAGATAACAACTTAATTTTATTTATATAAATTTTGAGTTGTGTTTCTCTTATAGTGCTTAATATTACGAAGGCTTACTGTTGAGCCTTGATCCAACGGGAGAGCTGATAAAGCTGCACAGTTTCATTACAGGCATGGCAAACAAGAAGATGGAGGTTGCGTGGCTGTACCACCCATGCAAACCTCATGAATAATGCTGAGTAGCCGCACATTACTTCAAAACACATCAATCACTTTAATTTAGCAACGCATATCTATATTACTGGGATTAGAGTTGGATATCGTAGGAGTAAGTTTGAATTAAGAATAAAAAGAGGGGTCAAACTTAGAGATTGGCTGACCTGCAGTCATGTTGCCTGATATCACTTCTGGGGGTTTCTTTGTGTCTAAAAATGCCTTTAAAAAAAAGAAAGTGAAAGACACAAGAGTACTTGCATTAACCTCATAGAAATGACACTAAACAGCAGTGAACTATGTTGAAATGGATTTGAGTTTTTAGCAAATACTGCAATAGGGAGGCTCCAGTTGAAAACAGGGCCCCAGAAATGAGTTGTTTTAGGGCCAATGGGACTGTTCACAAAAGCTCTTAACACCTCCATTCCTCCTATTTCTGCAAATGAAAATCTCGTTTGTAAAACAAATAATAATGATACTGAAAAAAGAAAAAAGACACAAGATTGTATCCCCATATAACAATTGTTTCTTTCCATTATTGAAAATTCATGAGCACCATAAAAACACACACAAACATATCTTACCAAAATATGACTATTGCTGCAGTTTGATGAACTCAAAACTTGAATAGGCAATAGTCAAAAATTGATGAAATGTCTTCCCAGAATGTGGAGGATATATACGAATTTTCAGTAGTAGAAAGATTCAATTGCGAGTCCAACAAGCAACCATTAACTGACATTTTTTTAATAATTTTATATTTTTAAAGTAAATTACTACAAAAATATTCATTTATATCCAAGTGTATCTTTAATCCTTGTATTTTAACCAAAGTAACCAATACTTCTACTTCTTCCCCTCAAATCTAACTCCCTTGACGTTTCGTTCCTTCTCTCTATGTATATAATTGAAAATGACAACTTTGTTTATCTTCCATGTCATTTAGCTTTTAACACTCAACATCTTTCATAGAATAACAGTCAATGGCGGCTCCTTCGTCACATTAAATATAATCAATGGCGGCTACTTTATCACATTAAATTATGTTTTTCCAATCTGATCAAATCCTTGAGATAAGGTTTTCTTGCCAGGTTTAGTATATATTTGGAATATGGATTGCCTTTCATGAATTATGCACTCACATTCACCCACTCTACCGGTCTAGCTGCTCAACATTGTTAGAGGATGAGTATTCACTCGGTACAGTTGATTCGGTTATATAGCAATAATCGATTAAACCGACCAGCCATATCCATAAACAGAGGAAATAATGTATCAATCTCTAACTGTTTGTAAGGTACTAACAATAGTTCATAACAATGGCTGCAGTGGAGATTGTCTAAGGTGTTTCAGCTGGCACAGACTGATAAAATACCTGTGAGGTGAGTTTATGGTGGAAGTTCGTGCCGGATCAGTAGTTCAGCCCGGAAAGTTTTGTAGCTGATTCACGTGCAACCCATATCAGTTTCTTTAGCAATAAAACAAGCCAGACACTAATCCAAGTAAAGATTTACCCATTAAACCAGATCGATGCTTACTGATATAATCATGGCCATGGGATTTAAGATATTTTTATTCAATCTTATTCTTGGAGACTGAACAATCTTGGGAGGCTGCTGCATCTTCAATAGTGCTAATCCTTGTTGGGAACAGTGGGTTTCGGAGCACACTACCATTGAAACATATTAATTAAGCAAGCATTGTATTTTACTACAGGATTAAGAGATTGCTATATCCGATTTTATCGTGTTGAACAGCAGGATACAGTGTTCTGTTCCTATGAGTATCAAACCTATGTTTCTGTAAATTCCCAGAATTTTCTCTATCGTGGTTTCAGAAAATCCAAATATGTTCTTCCCACAATTTAAACTATCATCTTTTATGGACAAATGTTAGCTATAGATGCTTTTTACAAATGTTGCCTCCATTTCTGTGCTCTCCACTGCCTGGCAATATATCGTAAGGCAAAGCCGATATCTGAAAAGAATCCCAAATAAAATCCGATTGATCAATACAAGGAAAGCAAAAGTTGTGATTTCCATGTCTCCATCAATATAAAAAAAATGTAATAAACTGAAACACATACAAGGTGATAGCAATGCGAAATTGTTAATGGCATGTACAAACTCCTCATTATTAGGAAAATATGACTGTACTGTTACCCATGGAAAGAAAATGGATATATATATTGCATGTAAAAAGGTTATGGAAATTTGAAAATAACCATTAAAATCATACCAATTAAAGCTGTTTTAAACTATGACTTTCTCCAGGTTCAGAGCAGTGCTAAACCTCTTCTACATGCTCATCTGTGTTGCACGTTCAAGAAGACTTCTGTATTCACGACTTCTTGACCACTCGTCAATCTCACGAGCTCGTAGAACAGGCAGTGGATGTGAAAGTTGCCGTGTTTGGGCATTTCTAAAAATCATGAGGTAATTAGACAATCAAAGGGAAAAGCAATATGTGAGTTTTGAATGCTTCACCAAAACCATCCTCACCTTATATACCACCCAATTGGGCTTGAAGAAGCCTTTTCATAAGAGTGAGCTTGCTCCAAAAATGCATCAACATTTAGCTGATCAGCCATTGATGGGCAGCCACCAGTTAATTTCATCAAAACAGAGATGGCAACCTCTTGTATGTGCATCACAATTAGAACTAGATAATGAAATCTCAACTATTTGATCACAGATTATATTAGCTCGGAGACGTTTTGGCAAACCTTGGGATCTTGTGCAACAAGAAGGGCTGCACGATCACAAGTTAGCTCTGTTGCCCTAAGCCAGCGGATTAACTGTTCCTCTAACCTCTGAGATATAAAGCCACCAAGTCCTGTGAGAAACTAAGGTATTCAAAACCGTGTTGTTTAATAACTGCAGTAGAGTACTATAACCAAAACCAAAGGTGGTTCAGAAAATATATATATATATTTTGGATGATAACATGCCATCTAAATTCCCTTTTTTCTACTTCAGTAGATTGGAAACGTTATTCCTATTTCCTGTAAAGACAACTACTATAAGATGCATGCTAGCAAATGACAAGTAGGCCAATGTATATGTATACTGTTAGTAACTTAATATATATGCATCCACACCGATACATAAAGTACTCTTCTAAAGGTAAAGTGCAATGGGATTAACTAAGAATCGCTTCTAGAAGTCCATTAGCTTGTACAGTCTTACCTAAGATCTTGTTTTCCCATACATACTAGTTTGAACTTTTAACTAAACATTGCACATAAAGGATATTAGATATAATTAATGATAATGTACAGTATAAGAACAAAAATATTAAAAAGATGTATAATATTAAAATATAATTCTATTTTTCAAAATAATAAAAAGATAAACATTTCAAGGATTAACAGTTCTTATATACTCCAATAATTAATTGATTAAAATGATTTGGTATATTCATTGATTATCAAGGCTAACTATGACATAATAGATGTGGATTATATAGAAGAGGTATTACAAGATACCTATATTACAAAATAATAAAATGTGCTGTCATTGAACTAAGAATGTACCAAGTAGCTAAGTTGCTCCAACTGATGGATAGAACCAAAATACATACCAGGTAAACGATAGGATCCAAGAGTGAGAAGATTTGCAAAAGTAAGCCATACACCATGATCGCATTTGAGATGGCCTAACTCATGAGCCAAAACAGCCTACCTTGAAGTAGCACAGAGAAAAGAAAATTAATGACATTTTATCATTCAAATCACAATACTGCTATGGATGATAAAGCACATACAATTCGATTTAGACTTTTATAATCACATATATAAATAGGATTGGAGCAGCAGTCAAGACACTAAAAGGAAATAACAAAAAAAAAAAAGGGAAAATAAGTTTTGGCTCGTGATGGAAAGGGAGTGAGAAAGAAGTGAAGACCTGTAATTCTTTTCGTGTCAGAAGCTCCACAAGACTAGTATGGATAATAACAAATGGGTTTTTACCACTTATAGCCAATGTATAAGCATTCGGAACAGGACTTTGTCGAACATAGAGATTAGGAGGTTCAATATTCAATATTCCCGCAGCCTCGATCATCATTTTATGAAGTTCCGGAAGCTGATACAAGGAAAAAAATTGGAAGAATTTGATGCCATTGACATAGGATACAACCAGGAAAACAACTTCAAATAAAAAACACTCTAAGCGTCAAATAACCTGATCTTTCGAAACAAGGATTGAGGTTCCTATATTCTCAAGAAGCATGATTTGCTCAGTCACGGTTCCTGCTATAAAGATTCAAGTTAAGGCTTCTTTAACATCGAAAACTCACGCAATTTACAGTAATGCTGCATTTTGGACTTTAGGTATTCGATTTTCCTACTACTTGCTTTTTGCTTTCAAAATAGAGAAATCAATGGCTTCGAAGAACTAAATAGATGACAAAATCACATGTATATGAAGCACTAATCTTCGAATTGACGTTACATCTAACTAATTTCCTTGGTTTTAATCAGATTTTAATTTTGTTTTTAACTAACTAATTTTGGAAAAAGAAAAGGAAATCAAATTACAAAAAGTAAATAGAAAAAACAACAATTGAAGTTACCTAGTATAGCTCTTCCTATTTCGTTAAGGCCTGGAATCGCTCTCAATAGCAACGTATTCTGCATCCAAAATCCAAACAATATATATCTCTTTAATTGTGTATAAAAGAAAATTTATTAAAATTGTCATAGAAAACCGGACCTGTTTATCGAGCGGGTGCCGGAAATCGTCGGCGTCGAGGTCACGAAACACAAGCGGATGAGCTGTGGAGTCAACCGACGCCTCGATTCTTCCATTTCTCTTCTTGACCGATCCGAATCCGACAAATAAAGGACCATCGAACCTAGAATCAGTCGGAACTCTGATTCTGAATCGGAGAGAAGAAGACGTAAAAGAACAAGACTTTTGAGAAGGGAAACAGAAAGAAGAGAGAACCAAAGAAGCCATTATTTTTTCAAACAGGCCAAGCGAATGACATGAGCTTAGCGTTAAGTAAGAGATTGAATTTCTTTTTAAAAAAATCTTTTAAGGTAATTTTCCGAAATTTTTTTTTTTTTAATTTCTTTGTAGTTTTATGGTTACAGTTTGGCGCCACTTCGTTTTGCCGTTGGCTGATAAGCTTTTTCGTAGTTTCAGGCTAAGTTCAAGGAAAAATCTGGTAAAATACTTCCACTGTCTTAAAGCACCCAGACGTTGTCGTTTTAATAGACTGCGTCGTTTTTTTTTTTTCCTAATTTTTTATTTTTCAGAGCTTTAACATCATGTAAAATTTTTTTCCCTTTACAGGAAACATTCAAATAATCGACCACCAACCCCAGATGCTACAGAAGATCAAGGAAAAGAACTGACCCTTCAAGAAATTATTAACGTAGTGTTCTTTTATATATATATATATATAATTATTGCAAGTTTTTGGGTGTGGTTATTTATATGTTATGATTTGATTGAATTTAAGAGTTAATTGAGAGTGGGAAAAAAAAGAGAGTTTAACAGAGATATGAATGAAAGCTCTTTTGCTTTCTACAAGTTATTTATGTTAGAACTTTGAATTGCCTTGCTGTAAGAATCCAATTTTCCTCCAGAGTTATTACCATTCGATTCGATAGCTTGAAGCACAATGGACCAATTATAGCAACGAAAATTAGTTCATAAGGTGGGAAAGAAAAGAAGCTAGGTTCGACAGTCCCAGCTCCGGCTTGTTGATTCACTTACCCGCTCTTAAGCTCATGACTCCAGTTGTCATTGAGATATGATAACAAAAAGGGTTAAACTACCTGAGAGGTCCCTGTATTAGGATTAAATTAGCCCCTATACTTTGCTCTCTGATAAAGTATTCTTTTACAACTCTACTGAAGCCCAGCTGACCTAAAACGAGACAGGAGACAGTTATAAAGCACAAAACAGACTTCAAATTCAAGGCCTTCATTTCTTGAGGACTTTAAACATTACACATAGTAGTCATTCTCTTTCACATTTTGCAAGTCTATCTATATAGGATTTTTAATACATAAGAATATAATGCAAAAGTTTACAAAAGTATCTTTCACAAGACACAAACGCAATTTTATTCAGCTGGCTAACGCCATTTCCCACTTTTCCTAAGTTGATTCCCCAACTGGTCTTTAACCCACAGCTTGCGCTCTATGGAAAATCTGCAAAAAGCAGGCAGCCTTAAGCCCTTAACCCTAGCACATTTGCACTCAGATAACTTTTGGCTTATGGAGAGCCTGCTTGTTCACAAAGGTCTAATAGATCCAACGTCTGCAAAAGAATGATATGAAGCTCTTGAGCTTCAGTTAAAAGGATCCAATATTTTGATTACCAGAAAGTTCGCATGAAATAAGAGACCAGAAGAAAAAATTATAATTGCTTGCAGTACCTCAGGAACTGAGAGCTCGAGACGAAACTTGGGGCCATCATAGTGGTGCAAGACTGGCCTAAACGCATCCTCTTCCAATGCCTTGCAGAGTTTCCTAATACGGATTCTCACCTATTTATTTGGGGAACAAATTTAAAAGAATTAGAGCTCATGCACTCTTACAAGGGAATAAGCAAGTAAGTTACTACAAATTATAAACACAAACTTTACCTGAGCAGGAAACCTTGACTCGCCTTTGCATTTTTTGTCTTCCCAAGCAGTTGGATCGATGTTGGAACCCCCAAAAGTTGCTGCCTGTATGTATAGAAGAAAACATCAATGACAAAAGGGAGGAAAATAAAAGATGTTGAAATGATTTGCTACAGTACTATAAACATCAAACATCCAAGGCCCTTTTTTTCCCCTTTGGGACTGAGGTGGAGGTGGAGCGAAGGAGAGAACAGTCTTACAATAAACCATACATCAAAAGATTACATTGATGAATCTTGTTGGCTGTTGGACAACCAATTGAAAATAAATAACATAATCATAATTTGTTCCCTAATTATTCCTCGTCCAGCAAAAGTGCGCAACATGCAAACATTCAGAGAAATAAATGAATTCCTAATAGAACAGCAGCATTAATCATTATAGAGGGATTTATAGTATTGTTAATTTATGAGTATGATGTAGGTGAACAAACCTCAAAAATACCATGCAACTGATGAGTAGTATAGTTATAGAGAAATAGAGGTAAGCCAGGTTTAATTGCCCGAACAGAGTCCCTATATCTTGGTGGTAAACCTATCAAATGAGAAAACAGCAACATGTAAGAAATCCCACCTAAGATGTTAATAATAGAAATCACTTAAGTGGTGATTACATCAATGAAAATGGGAGTCTTCAAACAAACAGAATAACTTATTTCCAGAACACTAAAACACAAATAATGAAAGAAAAAGGTTGGAAAGAGAAAATGACAATTACCAAATAGCTGCCGCTTTAGATCTTCCTGCATTGTATCATTGTTACAAACAAAAATGTATCCTCCAAGCACCTCATTTCTCGGGAGTGTCTCAGTTGCAGGCAATGTCTTGAACCGTTTGTCAACAGCATTGTTTGCACTGTTCTCGTTGCTGTTGATATTGCTGGTGCTGCTGTTATTATTGACATCTTTGTTGCTATGATTATTGCCGCTATATTTGTTGCCAGCCAGGTTTTCCAGGCTATTGCTATTATTTTTCTGGTAAACAGCATTTATATTGTAGGTACCATTTCGGAATGAGCTTTTGCTTACATTATCTCCAATCTTGGAGTCCAAGTATAACATACTGAAGTTAAGGTTCTCGAATTTGTTGTCTTCCCGGAAACCAAATTTATCCCTTGTCCTTATTTCGGCTGGACCCTTCGAAAGATCAAGATTGCTCAGGCGTTCACCCTTTGTCCTCGTCTGCTCAGCCAGTTTAGAGGCAATCATCAGCCATTGGTTATCCTCTGAGGCTTTTGATTGTCCTCGAAGATAATCCCCCAGCTGCCAAAAGCTATCCATGCTCCCCATCTTGCAAACTCTAATAAGAGAGGAAACGTAATTTGTAAAGAATTGTTTAATTACACAAAAGAGGCATAGAAACAGGGCAAAGACTAAGCAAAAGTAAAAGGAAAACGAAGGCAAATATAATAATTCGTCAATTGATTTTGTTCAAGATTGGCCTAACAATAACAATTAGAAAAGAGTAAGCAAATATTAACCAGTCAACGCCAAGAAGCTTCAATTCCTACACAATAACCATGGAAAATCTCAAGAATTAAGCAATAATTTGATAACCAACTGTAACGCACCAAAAACTTGAAAGTTCACACTTCCTTTTTCTTTCCCGCACTTTTCACAAACACACAAACATAAACCCAGAAATTCTAAAACTTAAAGAGTCAACCACACTTGAGTCAGAAAAGAACCGACAATTTTTCTAATCCAAACCCAACACAACAAAATTAACCCCAAAAAATAAAACCCAAAGTATAATCGTCTTTAGAACAATACCTACAAAGGCAAAATCATCAAAAAAAGAATACATATTAAATGTAAAGAATTGAACATAGAACTAAACAAAGAGATGCAGACTTCACCAAGCAAGTTAAAGCTTCAATGTTTTAACCCATATTTAGGGATCGAATGAACCCTAGATTTGGGGGATCCAAAAAAGAAAAAAGTACCTTTAGCTTTGCTAGCTATGCAAGTGAAACCCGTCAGACACGACACAGAGGGAGAAGGGAGTGGGAGAGAGAGAGAGAGAGAAACTATGAAAGAGGGGATTTTAATTGTCTTGAACAATTTGATGACGAAAATGCCCCTCAGGAGATTGAGTATTTTCGGGCTTTCCGAACAAAAATTGTGGTGCGGGTGGAGTTCTCGAACACGCCGCGTGTACACACTTTGCCCTTTCCTTTTTTGGAGTAATTAAATCCAATGGACTTTTTGACCGAACTTATTAAGTGAGTTATTAAATTGTGATTAGTTTTGGCTCTGATTAATCTTAATATGTGTTTTAAAATTTTTAATTATTTTATGTTTAGATTATTTTAAAATTAAATAATTTTCCATTTATGTTATTTCATTTAGATTTTGATCCCTTTAAATTTGTATTATTTCAAGTTTAGAATATCCGGATTCGAAATATTTAGAATTGTACTTAGCTTGAGTACAAGTTAAATGAATTTGAGTTTTTGGCTTTCTTTGATCAAATCAAGTTCGATTGGGTTTGAACTGGTTTGGATTTGTTTTGGTCATTTTTTATTACACGTATTTCATGTTTAAGTCATTTCAAATTTAGGTTATTTTGAATTTATATTATTCTATATTAATTTCCTTTCATATATGGCGTATTCTTTTAGACTCAAGTAATTTCATGCCAATTCTGAAATTCAAGTCGAATAAATTTGAGTCATTAGTTTTTTTTTTTTATTAGCTCAAACTGAATTAAATTTAATTTCAAATGAATCAAATCAGATTCTCAAATTCACGTTAATAATTGATTGAATAACAAATTATCAATCATGTTTTTAATTTTTATTATCATTGAATTAAATAAATAATTTATGTTTGAAGATTGAAGGGTGATTGTTATTGTATTAGCACGACATGTTATATGCATTTTAAATCATACTAAAACATGATTCCAACATGTAATGCACAAAGTGAGCACTAAATTATAAATAGTGAGTGTGGCTGACAACAAGAATGAATGGATGAATGCATTTTGTCTGTTGGTAAAATTGCACACCATGTGACATCTTCATATTAAATTAAATGGTCAAAGTGAGCATACAGTATTATAATTATAGGAACAAAACATTTTAAGGTGTCCATTCAATCCAAATAAATATTAATGTGGCAAACATCTGTCTAAAGTTAGCTGGCAAATCAATTCCACTTGTCCCTTTTTTTCACTTTCATCAAGGGAAATGGACCAAATCATTAATTTTACCAAAGCTCAATTGTCATTTTAACCCAAAAGAAGTAACAATAAATAGCATCCAACAAACAAGGGATGGGGCCAAAAAAAATTTAAGTGGGAGGGGTGAGATGAAAACTTGTAGAATTTAATTTATATGGGGATAATTTTAGAAAGTTATTTTTAGTCCTTCAATAAAAATATATTACTTTATATCTATATATATTGATATAATGCATAACTTTAAGCACAACATCTCAAACCTTTTAGAACTGAATTATAAATTTTTTAAAAAGTCAAAATGTAATTTATAATAACATATTTTAAAGGGAATAAATAAAATTATTTTTTCACATTTAGAGTTAAAGTGCAATTTTATTATTTTTAAAGGGATTGAACTATTTTTTTTTCATTTTTAGAGGATCAAGGTCCTTGCCATCCTTTCCCAACATTGCCTCTTCAAATCCTTAAATCAAAGGAAAAAATCGTGCTTAAGCACGCTTAAACTCACATTCTTCTTATTGTTGCAATCAGGGCGAAGTGAGAAAATTTTTGTAAGGAGCCAAAATTTAAATTTAAATTTTAATAGTCTATATCTTTATAAATTTTGAATGAATAAATCAGGAGATCAAAGTACAATTTTATTTTTACTAATTTTAAATTTTAAATTTTTTAAAGGGCCTAAATAGACAACTTTCCATCTTAGGGGTTGTTGCCAATCTCCCTAGATAACCACTAGTTACAATAGCAACAATACTAATTAAGTTAAGGCGCAATCAACGTCACTTTATATTTCTTTATAATAGTTTTTAATTAATATCAATCACTTTCTAATGCCAGATAAATTCTCTTTAATAATATTTTAAAATTGAACATTAATTAATGTTGATTAATTAAATAGTTTAATAAATAATAACAGTAACGCAATGTTTATTCGGTTTATGACATATATTATGTTTAGAATTTAAAATCTTAAAATTTAGGATTTTAGGATTCTAAAATACTGGGTCTTGAGTTGAAGATTATTAGGATACAAGATATTAAAATAAAAAAAAAAATTATTTTAACGTATGCTCGCAGCTGGAGAGACAGCTAGAAATTTATATTGGGCCTAAATACAGTTGGAGAAACAAAACCCACACAATTGTGAGAGTAGGGCAAAATACCTGATAATATTTCAACAATGTCTTTTATTATCATTAGAAATTTTATCATACGTGTATATATGTGAAAATCGTGAATTTAGAACATAAATACATGTTTAAAAATAACATATAACACATAATAAAATTTATCGTTTGAAACTAATTAATTATAATAACACGTGAAATATGTACGATATTAAAATAAAAAATAAATTAAATTGTGAGTAAAACTAAATTTAAACACATAAATACATCAAATAAACAATATTACATGCCCTATAATTATTTATTATGAATTTGTCAACGATTTTGAGTTAGTTTCAAGTTGACTTGTGACATCAACTTAATTAATAACATTATTAATATATATACAACCGATGGAGATAATAAATTGTGTATATTAAAATAAAATTATATAAGATATATTAAAAATAATTTTTGATTAAGTGGTAAATTTAAGATTTTATTAATCTAATTAGTATGAGTTCAAATCCCATTATATGTATATTTTAATTGATTTTTGTTAGAATAAAAATACCACAATACCCTCAAATAGTATAACTTATTCTAATTACGAAATGATATTCTTATAATTTTTTAATAGAATTAGTGACTCGAGTAAGGGTGACATCAACTCAAAAAAACATTTCATAGATATAAATAAATATTTATTGTTATACCGGATCACACATTGAGATGTAAGAGCAACATAACACATAAAGATAACAATAGAAAAAGAAAATAAAAGTGAAAAAGATTAAAATATACTATTAATCCCTGTACTTTTTTAGAACTTGAGATGTAATCCCTATATATTAAAAGTTAAAAATTTAATATTTTTATTTTTTTAATTTAAGAATTATAGTTCAATAGTTGTCACCGATGATAGTTTAAATAAAAATTGTTAATTTAATATGTTTATTCTCAATTAATCATACATCACTTTACATGATGACAACTTAATAAATATGTTAAATTGATAATTTTTTACAAAAAAATACATATTATTATAATAATTGAATTAAAATTTTAAACTGAAAAAATAATTTACTAAATCTCAAATTTTATAAAAGTAGAGAAAAAAACAAAACATTCTATTCCCGACACTACACCCTTCACTCCAAACTGCCCTGCTGGCCAGGTTGATGAGCGGTCTCTTTGTGAAACCCTCTTGATTATTGAATTTCAAACCCCACACCATTATTGCGAGAGATCATGTCCAACCTCTGGTTTGGTGTAGTTAACCGACTTTTCACCAAATTGAGGCTCCACTTCCCCACTCCCCACATAATGCAATTAGATAGATTCTTTGACACTATTTCCAGTACCACTTTCCTAATATTTGCACAAAGGTTAACTTCAGTTAAATAAGAATATTTTCGAGAATTGGTCCCCGTTAACCCCCAAAACGTCAGAAAAAAGGTGTAGATCTCGTATCAGATTTTCGTCCTTTTTCTTTTCGTTTTTTTCATTTTAGGAGGAAAAGTAGGAATACGGGGCTCCTGCTCATTGATTAAAAATCATGACATCATTTCCTCCATAGATAACGTTAATTCATTTACTAGAAAGAGATGAAATTTTAGTTCAAGGGTGAGATTTGATGGTAGAAAATTAAACTATCCCAAATGAATTTGCTAGACAATAAAAATAGCAGTAAAAAGTATTATAAAAGCTCTTATATTAATAATTTAATTGTATTTTGTCTCCTCCATTTAAGAAACAAATAAATTAGTCGTTATATATTAAATTAAAGGGTAAATTGATTATTTATGTGAAAATTTTCATCCACTTGTATTGTTAAAAACTAGTGTGATTGACAAAATAATCAAACAATAAAACGTGACGAGTTACGTATATCTTATGCTGACATACAATTACCAACTTTTAATAGCAAAAAATGGATGAAATTTTGAATAGGAAGACTCGTGATTTAACATACACGAATTAATTTACCCATTTTTTTAAGTAGAGAGGATAAAACGTAATTGACTACTTGCACAAGGACATCCATGGTACTTTTTCCCAAGATGAGCATCCATACAAGGAAAAAACATAAATCATTGGACCAAAACTCAAGGATTGTATTTGCTTCAAGTAGTTTCCATTTCAACACTAAAAACTAAACCCAAACCCAACAAATATGAATATAGAGGAAAACCAAAGTCTATACTGAAATTAGTTCGAGATCTCGGACAATTTATCTCTCGATCTGTGCTGTTGAGTCAGTAACATGAAAGCAAGCCTGCAATTTAAACAAAAGATTCGGAGTTAGCACAATGCCCCCAAAACTAGCAAACTCGAGTCCAAATGAAAAGCATGCACATTGCTGAGGTGTTTGTGGTGTATTTCACAGAGTTCTACTCAAAGAAGATAAATTAATGGCTATATCTATTTGTTAATCTGCAATTATTTGGTTTATTTGCTTATGGATGCCACCCAGATACAGAAACTTAATCCAACATGATCATGTCTAACCCTGCTGCAGAATCCAGTATTTGACATGTAACAGGTAATTGATACTTTATGTTTATGACCCTAAAACAGCTTCAACAAATATGATCTACGAAAGCTCGCCTTCGATGCTTTCTTAGTTCTCACCCATTCTCATTGCTTTATCTAGAATGTGAGTTTAGACCACTTTATTGCTCATTAGGTATAGCAAAATTGGAGCTTAATGAACTATTGCATGAACAAGTCGAGACCGTCCAAAAAGGTTTCTAAGACAATCATATGAATCACCATAGCAGGAAAGGAGTTTTCCCCTTATTATTTTACCATGACCATTTGTTTATTCCTTTTTCTACATAATACCGACCCTGGGACGCCAAATGGGTATTCATCAATGAAGAACAATACTATGTAGTTAAAAACTAATTCAATTTCCAGGTTTTCCCTACCACTCAAGAATCTAAACTTCAGAAAATTTTCAATTTTCATAGTTGTGGAGAACAGATTTTCACAAGATCCAGAAGATTTCTTTTTCCAATGCATTAACTTCCAAAATGATTCACATAAATACAGAAAAATACCGAATCAGTGACAGATCTATAGTAATTAAGACAGCAAACCTCGTAATAATGTGGAAAATAAAGTAAAAAAAGAAGGAACCTAACCTTACCTAACCGGATCCAACAATAATGTTGTTAATGGGGATAAAGATGAGCTTGACGAAAAATCCTACAAATCCCATAACCACGAATCCGATCGCTGTACGGAACGCCACCTTCGTAAATTCTAAGACAGAGAATCTTCCAATCAGGATTCTGACGGATCAACAAAATCTAATAATCGAGAGAAAAAAAAAAAGGAAACATCAGTAACCTTTGCGATCGGGCTTGTGGCATCTCTTGACGAGACGAACACTGTCCTTAGCGAACTCCCTTAGCGGATCAAAAACTGAGTCAATTGCGTCCATTTTTCCTGTTTATTTAGCTGATTTCTGCTTTGCAATTTGAAAGTAAGTTTTGATTTCTAAGATCCGTTAATCTCTTATGAGGCTGTTGACGAAAATAGGATTTTATTTGTTTGGACACTAATAGCCCCATATGTTCATTTAAATGGACAATTTTACCCCTTGACCTTGCGTAGATCTCTATAATAATAACTTAACAAGCAGATTTGAGTTCGAAATCATAATCTTGATATTACATTCGATTGATGGAAACTTTTATCTTAACTGCTAACATTACCTTTTAAAATAAAATTATATTATTTTAATTCCTCGTAATTTTATATTTTTAAATAATGTTAAGACTAATTTCATTAATCTTACATTTTCGAATAAAAATAAAATTTAAGTATAGTTTAAAACAAAACTACTCATTTTTCTTAACAGTGGTCAAATTTTAAATTTATAACTATTATATTTATTTTAAATATTTATTTGTTATTATATTAATGAATTATAATTATGGTGGGATATGAACAACTTTTCATGAATGATTAGAATTATGATTTATAAATTTATTTTAACATCGTATATTTACTTATATATAAATTGTAATATAAATAAGAATTATTATAAGTTATCATAATTTCATCGAATTTGAAACTAAAAAATATTTTAAAAAAAACTAAATTTGTTTAAAAATAATCTATAACAAAGACAGTTTAATAAAATATTTTTCTATGTAATCTTAAGTTGTGTCAAATAAGCAATTCATTTTTTTTGAATAATTTCATTATACGATTTAATCATATCTTCTTTTTTTTTCTGAGACAATGTCTTATTGTCTAAAATTACCCATAGCCCCACCCTAAACCATAAATAATCGGATAATGTACTTCAACACACTCAAACTCACATCCTCCTACATTAGTAGCAATGCTTATACCAATTAAGCTAAGACTCAATCGATAATAAACAATTGAATCTTACATTACAACTAAATGAATGCAACATACTATAAATTTCTCCGTAAAATATTACATTCTTATTATCCTATTATGAAATATTCATTCAACTAACCGTTTCTAAAAATTATTTTAAAATAAAAATTATATTAGCGTAATACTCTTGTTTGAGGTTGTAAGAATTAAATTTAATTGGTAAAATATTTAAAAAATTATTAATAAGTAATAAATATTATTATAATTTTTATATTTTCATATAAAATTTTATTTATATAAAAAAATTAAAAACAATTAAAAACACTATTTAAAATAATTATGAATTTAAAGAAAATTATTTACTTCTTCGCTTAAAACTCATTCAATAAATAGTTTCTTTTTACAAATATATTTTTGCAGCTTAGGTTCCATTGCTTTTGCTTTTTTAAAGCCTTTTCTTTTTTGGGGTTTTTTTATTTGTTGATTTAACTTCACTCAATTCTTTGACAATGATGGGAAAATAATCAATTATTAGACCTGGCCGGATCACTTGTTTAGATTTGGAGGTTCATTCGAAAAGTTAGAGAATTTGGGTAAAAATATAAGTTCAAAAAATAAAATTGGACAAAAAATAAAGCCCGTTTAGGGAATGGGCTAAGCCTCGGACAATACTTTTTTAGCTCGGGCCCAGCCAAACTCGAATTTGACAAAAAAAGCTATTGTTGTTTGTTGTTGTTTTGCTACCATTTCACTATTATATTATTACTGTTTTGTTGTTATTGTTTAGATATTGTATAATTATTATTTTATTGTTAAAATTGTTACTATTTTAGAGCATTTATTTATTAAGTTGCAACTATATTGGTGTTATTTAAGTATAAATATTTTTTATATGTATTTTCAATATATTTGGGAAACATTTATTTTAATGTTTTTAGTCTATTTGATGTATTATAATTTTTAGAATTATTTTTATATAAAAATAATAAAAAATTAATACGAACAAGTCGAACTAAGCTTGAATTTAATATTTTTATTTAGATTAAATATATAAATAGACTTGATTTTTTACACTAATCCAACTCGAGCCATGACCAGCTCTAATTAAAATTATATATGTCAGCATATGGTTTGAGGAACAATTGCTTCCATAATTTACCAAATGGCAGTCATCAAGGATGATATTTGTTTTATAAAACTTAAATACCACCTCTTATTTAAACATTTCTTATAATAATTTGACGATTTTCCTTTTATAATTTTTTTTTTTTTGAAATTGAAATCAAAATTAAGCTTATTCATAAATCAAACTATTTGATCGAGTGGGATTTTTCTTAATGTATTTTTTAATTCAAATCAAATTTGTACTAAATAATAAAATATATTATTATCATAAAAATAATAAAATAGAGTAAAAGTATCATGGAAGTTATCGTATTAGGAGTTAAGTTGTATTTTATCCCTTTCTCAGAAAAACGAGTAAATTAGTCATTATATATTAGACTAAAGAGTAAACTGATCAATTCTGTTAAAAAATTATCTATTTTTATTGTTAAAAACTGGTGCAACTAATAGAATAACTAAACAATTACACATGACGTACTGCATGTACCTCATTTTAACAATAGAAATGGATGAAACTTTTAAACGGAATGACTAATTTGTTTTTTAATTTAACGTACACGAATTAATTTACTATTTTTTAATGGAGGGGTAAAATACAATCTAACTTTTGATATAGGGACCTCTATAGTACTTTTACCATAAAATGGGTCGGCTAATCTGATTTGGACGCAGGTGTAAAGCTTAAATTTCAAAACAAAAATGGATAAATATTGTGAAAATTTTAAAATAAATTTATTTTGTAAAATAATAAAAATTAATATCATCGTTTATTCAACATGTTATAACACTTAAAAAAATAGAACAAAATAAAATAAAATTCTCAACCGAATGAATTGAATAAAGCAATAATTGTGTAGTGGATCCAATAATAGTTAGGATTCTTCAATTCAACAACAAACATATTTGGACGCATCTTAAGAAAATATTAAATCGAAAAAAGAACACAAAAATCAAACCCATCCATCTTCAATCATTCATGTAAGACGACCAGAATCCAAAGTGTTATTCATCTTTATCATCTTCCATTCCATGTGAGAATTTTAGAATAAAGTATAAACAAACGGCACAAAAAGGATAGCTTCGCTGTACATGGTAGCTGTGCCGTTTTTTCTGCTGTTATAAAATCTCACCTCATCTGCTCATCATAAAATAAATAATAAAATAAAATAAAACATTAAAAAAAAGCAATTTTTTTTGTATACAAAATCAATGAGTAGAAGCAATATCAAAACATAGCTGGCTGGTGGGGATAGCAAACCCCACTGCTTTCAATCCCTCTCTCTTTCACTTGTTCTTCTTCCTCTTCTTCTTCTTCTTTTTTATTTTTATTTAGTTTGTTTTTGTTTCATCATTACATACATGTTAGTATCTTTAATCTTTGTACTATTTTCTCCATAATTTTAGTAATTTGTTTCTTCTTTTATTTTAAAAAAAATCGTGAATTTTGTGGTGGTTCTGTTCCAGCGAAGATGCTCTGTACAGTACACACCAAATAAACCCGCCACCCTTCCCTTTCAACTTGCAGTAGGAGACAACCATTTTATCTTGCTTTACAGCCCACAAATACAAAGGGGAAAAAAAAAAACCCAAAAAGGAATTTCACAATTTCAAATCAAAACAAATCAAGAAACAATTACTACCCAAAAAAAGGAAGAATTGGGTTCCCTTTTTCTTTTTCTTTTATTTCTTGTTTATATCAAATTTTCTACTCTGCTTGTTCTTCATTATCTTTATAAAAAGCCTTTTAGCTTCCCAAGTTTCTCGAATAATTCCAATCAAACGAATAAAAACAGTAGTTTTTTTCTTTACTTTGCTTGATGTACATATACATATAGTATTAAGTATTAAACCCTGAGGGAAAGCGTTGTCGGCGCAGTGTCACTTTCTGTCGGCATTGTCTGTATCCAACGAGGGGTATTCGTTTCTAAGTTATTCATTCAATTTTTAAATTCAGAACTGAATTTGCATTCCAAAGCTGTCTGTGTGTTGTGTTTTTTTTTTCTTTCTCATTTGTTTTCGATGATTTGGACCTTCCACCTCGTTTATTAAAAAAAAAAAACCAACTACAACTATTCCACCAACTTCATCAACTATTGCTCACCTCGATTCCTCATCACTGCTGTCTCTTTTTGTCTGCCCTCACCATCCTTTTTTTTTTTTCACCTTGATTTCACCCATTCGCACTTTATCTGCTTCTGGATATCTCTCGGTTTCTTCCCCCAAATCGAGTTTCTTGTTTCTCGCTTCTTTCGATGTGGGAATGCGGGTGATTCTGCTCCTAAAGAGATCAATTTGATTTCTCATTGCCAAATGAATGGGAATACAGGTTTGAAGTTTCCGACTTTTCTTTTTCCCTTTCATTTTCCGTCAATGTCTCATTATCTTTTTTCTCTGTGATTTGACTTTATAAATTGTACCATTTTTTTGACGACCAATTGGATTATGTATCTGTGATTTATATGTCCACTTAAATTCGAATCTCGTCAACTCTATGAAGGAGGGATGCAAAATGCTCTGGGTGCTCAAATTAAATTCCATTTTTGTTTCTGATTTGCAGCATTATTTGGATAATTACGATTGTTGAGCGTTTCCGTACAATGGGTATTCAGTGGTATAGAATTTGAAACGTTCTAAGCTGAGTTGCTTCTTTGAGATTTTTTAACTTTTAACCAATGCAAAGCATCTTTCTTTTATAACTAGCAACTTGCTTGCCTTATCCACATAATCTATATTCTATATAATTGGATCATATGTATTACATTTCATTATATTCACACTGACTTTTGTTGTCTGAAATTTGAATGCATATGTTGGTTCTGGATAAAGATTTATCCGGTCATCTCGTCTTCTTTATTTCAGGTTAAATGTATAATAATTTCAATCATAGCTGAAGTAGTTCCAATACCAGATGTCAAGGAATCTTGCAGCAATATTAGGAGGTGCTGCAGGAGCCGTGGCATTGGTGGGGATAGTTGGCTTGCTTATATGGTTCTGCTTATTTCACAAACGGGGTGTTTCAAGAACATCCGAGACCGGATCTTCGGATCCCTCTGTTCAAGGTAGTAACATTTATGTCATGCTTGTTTCTAGAGTCCCTTAAAAGCCACAAGCACGGTGTACTAGATAACTTATTTGTGTTTTTTCCGCTGACTTTTAGGAAGACATATTGGGGTCCAGTTGTCACTGCGGGAAGCTAGACGGTTTGAGTTGAGGGAGTTGTCTTTGGCGACCAAAAATTTCAGTGATAGAAACTTGATCGGGGAAGGGAAATTTGGTGAGGTATATAAAGGTTTGCTTCAAGATGGAATGTTGGTTGCTATCAAAAAGCGAGCTGGAGCTCCTAGTCAGGAATTTATTGATGAGGTAAAAGCCACTTGCCTTGATCATGGTAATGGGAATCATAACTAACATCCATGGCCGATCAAGGATTGCTTTTAGGTAGAGATTTTTCATAGGGTTCAAAAAATTCTAAATAGTTACTTGCTAATTTGAGTCCCTCATAATATTTATTTAGGGTTTCTAGCATCTGTCAAATATAGCAAAGAATATCATACAACCCACACTTAGGTCTCAACCTGGCAGGGTTTCATCCTAGTAATTAGTTGTCAACATTTTTGGTTAGTCTTTTTCTTATTGAGCTCAATTTGATGACTCCATCTTGGGTTGTTTGCAAGCTTGTCATGTTCTTTCTTCAGCCTTTGGTATGATTTATTTAAGATGTAAAATCTGTATTTGCCTTTAAATTTTGGTCCAATATCGTTCCCTATCTATGCTTCTTTAGTACAGACTCATTCACGGTTTGTCCTTTGATCTAATGGTACTCAACTTTACTCCTAGGCATGCTATCTTTCATCTATTCAGCATCGGAATCTTGTCACTCTTTTGGGCTACTGCCAGGAAAATAATCAACAATTTCTTGTTTATGAATATATACCCAATGGAAGCGTTTCCATTCACTTGTACGGTAACTCTCTATCCAGTCACAATTTTTGCATTTATGAACAAACTTCTCTGTCCTACATATATGTATATGTCATGTTGGGAGAGTTCATCTAGGCAAATGGATGAGGATTTAATAGTGAAAGTGAAATAGTATTTAGTTCTATATTGAACTTTTTTCTGGTTCATTTCTGCAGGAGTTGGTCAAGTCTCAGCTCAGAAGATAGAATTCAAGCATAGACTTTCAATAGCTCTAGGTGCAGCTAAAGGTGATCCTCTGCAAAATCAGTGAGCATTTGTGGCTTTCCTGGTATCAGTTTTTCTTTTCTTTAGATAAACTAATCCAAATAGGAATAAGGGTCCCACAAAATTGTTTCGTAAGCTTCTGTAACACTTCAAAATTCAGATGTTCATCTTCTATGGTTGTAATTTTCGAAAATTTACTGCCTGATTTACGTTGCCTAGATTTGTTGTTTGTCCCTTTTGCAGGCTTGGCTCATCTCCACTCTTTAAGTCCTCGATTGGTACATAAAGATTTCAAAACGGCAAATGTTCTTGTAGATGAGAATTTTATAGCAAAGGTTGCGGATGCAGGACTGCGTAATTTTCTGGGAAGAATTGATGTTGCTGGACCTTCTTCTCAAGTGACAGTAGATGAGATATTTCTTGCTCCTGAGTACTCTCTCTTCACTTTGTGACTGTTCTGATGGTGTATCGTTCATAATTCTTACATGTATGCATTGACTAATGCAGGGTGAGGGAGTTTAGACGTTTTTCCGAAAAAAGTGATGTGTATAGTTTCGGAGTATTCCTTTTGGAGTTAGTAAGTGGGCGAGAAGCATCAGAATTACCATCTTCAAACTCCACAGAGAACCTTGTCGAGTGGGTATGACATTGGCTTCATTTGTGCACCTTATTTATACGCTTTCGAAATACTTGCTTAGGGAGATGAGATGACAGCTATTAGTATCTTTCTATGCATGAAAGGAAAACGTGTAAGCTTTCATTTCTTTGTGCATGTGTTTGACTTCCATGGCTTCGCAAACGCCATGGATTGGAGATGTTATGAGTTGCTGGTTCTATACAAACTTAATCGTGCATTTCTAAATATTGTAGTTACTAACCACGTGATTTAACTTTCGAGTTTGCGATTTCTCCATGAGAAAGCATTTGAGCCTTGGCAATGAAATTCAGACATTAGTGTGAGTTGTAGTTAAATAACATAACTTTTCGGCTTTTGCTTTTCTGGAAGGTGCAAAATAGCCACGATTACAGCAACATTTCCAGCATCATTGATCCGAGGTTGGGCAGTAGCTTCACAGCTGAAGGCATGGAGGAATTCATAAGGTTAACCGTCCGATGTTTGGAACCATCGAGCGAGAGGAGACCGACCATGAGCTATGTTGTAGCGGAACTTGATCGGATACTCGATAAAGAGATGAGCTTGACGACGGTGATGGGCGAAGGAAGCCCAACTGTGACCCTTGGAAGCCAGCTTTTTAGAGCAACAAGATAGAAAAAGGAAAAAACAAAAACCTGTAAGCCTGCAGCAACCAAATACCGGGAGTGACATGCGTGTGATATCGGTGAAGTACAAATTTTACTTTGAGATTCAGCTGTTTGTTAAGTGTATAAAAAACAGCTGAAATAAATTTTTTTTTCTTTGTTTTCATTTTTATGTTCATTATTATTATTATTATTATTATCATTATAAGATAAAAAAGTGATGAGAAATCTTTGTTGTAAACCAAATATTTGTTGTTAATAGCAAAAATGGGTTGGTGTGATTTTTACATTAATCATATACACTGTTAATAATCGTGAACTTTGGATTCTGATTCATCCTTGTTATGTACTACGAACTATGATACAGAGAGTGTCATGCTTTATTTATTGATCATTTTGGTTAATTGGGTCTTCTTACTTTGTATGAATATGTATATTTTTCCCATTCAATACATGAGAATAAAAGTTAAAAACATTTTCGTCATTATTCAAAAATTAATATTATCTACATCAAAATCAAATAAATTTTAATTATATTTTTTTTTGACATAAAAAGTCCAGAACTACTCATATATTTCTCCTCAGGATAATGCCTTTCAACTCAACAGTTGAATTCATCTTCTCCTAGATTGAATAATGCATATGTCAATCGAGATAACATTTAGTAAAACAATGAGATAACACTTATTAAAAATAAAAAAATTGAAAGATTTTGTTAAAATTATTCGTTTGGAAATTTCCTGAAAAGCTAATTATAGGTTTTTCTCTCCATCGGAATAATAGGATCATTATGCTCGTTAATAATCTTATTGAAGAGATGAAATATAACTAAGGTATATCTTTTAGACAAGAAGTTGAATCGATCATTAGAAGAAAAATTAGGCCAAAAATTAAAATACATTATGAGAAAATAAAACTTCCATCGAAGAGAAGCAAATGAAAGACTTTTATAAAAATTCTTATAGAATTGAGAAAATCAAGAATGAAGTTTTCATCTTGTAAATGTCAGATCATGAATTAATAACTATATCAAATCTCCAAAAAAAATCTCAATTTAAAAATAAAATTGAAAACTGTATGGGGAAAAAAAAACATACAAACAATAATAATTTTTTATGCAAACAATAATATTATAAAAACACACATTAACACATTTATATTACGGAAAATATAAACAAACAACAAAATTTAATTTTCATTATTAATTAAATTCATTAAACATAAAAATATATATATTCAAAACCCAGGCAAGCGAGGGTTAATTCAATTACGCTAAACACACCCATTATTGTAAAAGCAACAACCCTTACAGAACCCTGGCGGCTTTAATCTGAAATCTTAACTTCCGGCCGATCGCTGTGGGTTACTCAAGTTCTCAGTTTTTCTTTAACACGAGAGAAGAGTAAATATGAGATTCAAGAAGCAGAAGCGTCACCGGAAGACAGTGAGATTTTTCTGCGTGTGCTTCGGTTTCAGGCAGCCATTCAAGGTTCTTTGCGATGGAACTTTCGTGCACCACCTTCTTCACAATGACTTAACACCCGCTGACAAGGCTCTCTCCAATTGTCTTTCTGCCCCTGTCAAGCTTTTCACCACCAGGTTCAAACCCCCACCCTTTTGTTGGCCGAGTATCTAAAGATAAGTGCTTTTATATGAAAACCTAACCCATTTTTTGTTGTGTGGGGTTTTCAGTTGTGTTCTCGCAGAGCTGAAGAAAATCGGTGCTTCTCAGTCTGCATCTTTCCAAGCAGCTCGTAAACTCGCAATTGCTAGGTAAACCCCTTTTTTTTCTCTCTCTCTTTTGAACCTGGTAGGGGCTACGTTACTGGTACTATCAGTTTTGCTTCTGAATTGTGATGGCGTGACTTCTCTGTTTAATTTTTTTTTTTCTTTTTTGACAGTTGTTTGTGGAAAGTTAACCGTATGCATAGTTTTCCTAGTTTGGCCTTGTTTCTATGAATTAAATTTGTTTGAACAGTAATTGAACCTCATATTCAGATGCGATCATGAGAAGGTGGTCAGTGCTGATGCTTGCATTGCGGAGGTCATTGGAGAAAATAATTCTGAGCACTTTTTTGTTGCTACCCAGGATGCTGATCTCCGAAAGAAACTTCTGAAGGTAACTTTCTATCCCTTTTTTCGCTTTTAAATTCTTAGCATTGCTATTCTATGTTAGTTGGACTTGGGTCCGGGTGTTAGATGTATTTATTTTTCTTCTTAGTTTTTACATGTCTTTAGGGGGTCCTTAAAGTGTTGTATCATCGCACTTTGGATGTGTTGGACATGGCTACATCACGAAAATAAAGAATCGGAGCAAAAGTTGCTATTTGCTCTATTCTTTTTCCTTCAAGGAGACATCATTTTTTGCATTCAACTTGAACATTCATACTGTTATGCAGTCTCGCTTTTGGAGTTTGTATTATTATTTTCCTATGAACTTGTATTCTGATTTTGTGTTCTTCCCTTCCCTTAGGTACCTAATGTTCCTTTAATATTTGGCCTACGAAATGCCCTTTTCCTTGAGCAACCATCTAAGTTTCAGCGTGATTTTGTCAAATCTTCTGAAGAAAAACGCCTTCATTTGACTGAGAAGGAATATAAGGCATTAGAGAAGAGGACTACTAGTGTTTCAGCAAATGCGGATGAAGAAGATTCAGGTGATGAAGAAGGTTTGGGTCATCACAATCCAGGGTTGCAGCCACATAATACCAGGAATTATTCAGGGAAGGAAAGAGATGTAAAGGATAGAGTTCGATTTAAAAGAAAGAAAGCTAAGGTACTTTTCCATATCCATCTTCTGAGTTGTACCAATTTGGTCATGTTTATGCGATGTACGTCTCTAACCTAATCATTGCAGGAGTTTCTATGGTTTGTGCATTTTTTATATGAGAATGCAAGTTTCCTGAACTGCTTTTGCAAATGTTACTGAGGATTCATGAAATTAGAACATATTAGTTGGAAATACGAAAATGTCAATGAACATGCATTATGCAAACTTGACATCTACTGCCATCACCGATGTCATCCGACTAACATTACATGCCATTAGTTTGAAAAGCTAAAATCATGCAATAATTAGAATCATTTGAGGGATGTAGGTTGCTTGGAGATTGTGCTATCACGTCTTGAAACTGAATTCTAGTATTTAACATTAACTGGTTTACAGACTAAAATGTATAACTACTGCGATATCATTCCCGTATAACTGTTTTCTTTAACTTATAAGGTGCCATCATAAAGCTCATGGGATTGACCTTTTTTTCTTCTCAACTTTTATAGGGTCCAAATCCGCTTTCAGTTAAGAAGAAAAAAAGCCATGAAAACCTGAATCATGCATCTGGGAAGGTAAGCTTGTTTTAGTCTCTTTTTCAAATGTATTTACCTTTGTCTTAGGGATTGAGTCAAATAATCCAGCCTCCTGCAGCATTAGTAATCTATTAAGTTGAGCATTTGAATGAAAGCTAAATTTTGCTTTCATGCACTATTTGATATCGAAGTCTCTTTGCAGGAAGTTAAGGTTGATGATGGCAATGGTGAAAACAAGAGGAAAAGGAAGCGGTCTCGCAGAGGTAAAACTGTTGCTGGGGCAGATGTGTAGTGCAGTAAGGTACGAGAGACAAAAAAAAAACTTTGTTGTAAGTATGATGGTACCCATTCCCAAAAAAAAAAAAAAAAGAAAAAGAGTATGATGGTACCCTAACTGCAATGCAATCAATTGAAGAGATGCTACTGTGGTTTTATGAGGTTTTCACTCTCCAAAAAGACTTGATAACATTTTAGATACTCTCTAGGGGGAGTTGAGTTGAGCTGAGCTAAAAGGGATCAATTTTGTGTGTAATGTCTTATCTCTTTGTTCATGGTGTGTTCGGAGAATGTAAGCATGCCGTTTCATCATTTTTTTTTTTTTTCACTTTTGCTACTTTGCATTAAATTTTGTGATGGTTTTAGATAGGAGCCATGAATCCTATAGGGGCTACATACTCCAATTATTGTTGGGATACAAGTGTTCATACCGTATTCAACATATGAGGTGTCTTTGTGGACAAACCCCTTAGGTTTAATGTTGGCGGGGATTGTGACATTTGGTGTGAGAGTTTAGGTACTAGAGATTTACCATGTGGACTTTTGTTGTAGTGAGGAGGATGCCAATAAGAGGTCATGAATCTTACATTATGAGAATAGATTTTGAAATATAAGTGTTTCACATAATTTTCAATTTAGGAGATGTTGACTAATTGAAGTTTTAAAAATCTTAACTATTTGTCTAATTAATTTTTTTTTTTAAATTCATTAACCAAACCAAATTAACTTTGGCTTATTTGGTCAGTTAATCAAGTTAACTGGAATTTATAACTGAAATTTATTTATGTTTTTTTTTTTCCTTTTGATTAAACAAGTTTAAAGCATAACAAAAAAAAAAAAAAAAAACAATGTCAATGTCAATGTCAATGTTAATGCTCTTTTTCTTTAATTTTAAATAACATAACGGCAACATTAAATTAATAACATAACATGTACAGCAACGGTAGGTTTTAAACTTTTGTTAATTGTTTTATTTTAATTTTATTTTTCATAATATTTTTTATTTGAACTATTGATCAATTTGGTCATATGTTGGGCTTATAAATATATACTATATTAATTTTAGTTACGCGATTAATTCAAGTAATTAGTCAGAGACAAATTTTCACAATTTTTAATCGATTGATGAATCGATGAAATAATTAATTTGTAATTGAAATATGGTAAATGCAGTTGTCCCTTCCTCATTGTTTTTAGCACTCCAATCACATTAATTCAATCATTGTGTCAATGGAAATTAAATAAGGATGGGATATCATCTCATGTTTTGAGAGTAGAGTACCAACTTTCTTTGAAAGGACAAGCTTTAGATTTTAGTTAGATGGATGTAGTATGAGTATGGCATATTATTTGGTAGTCTAATAAATAATATATACCCTTGCAGACATTAAGAAATCATATATACAAGCGATTTAAAGTTGGAACTTGAAATGTTGGGGAAGACCGAGTAATCTCTAATAACCAAGTTGCGTAACCCTCTCCAATCCTTTCTATCAAGTACTATATAAAAAACAAAACCCCAACAACAGGCATCAAACTCTATATATTTTGTAGGCATTCCACCTTGGTGACAACTGACAAACATTCAGCTCGATTCTTGGCCCATGCCCATCCTCCCCATCCCTCCCTCCCTCCCTTGTGGTTTCCAAAGACGTCCTCGGGCTCCACCCATTTGGTTTCATTCTCCAAATTACCTCTATTTATCTGTGTCATAATAATATAAATCTAGTACTAATAATATTATATGGAGGAGAAAAAAAGGAAATGCAATCCAGTACATGGCCCCATCCCATCCCATATTATGCATCTCAATATCTGATACGAATGCAGTGCAGAGCAGGCATCCACATGCAAGCAAGTTTCTTCACCTATATATGTATTCCATTGGTACGTCATGGGTTCAAATTCCACCGTCTCTCTCCCCTTCCCTGCAAACATATTGGATGCCAATTTCAGGGGTTCAGCAGCTCACAACACAACCCCCATGTGCACCATATAGATATAAATGAACAAAAAAAAAAGAGTGATTTGAATGGTTACCATTGGTCCGTTGAAGAAAAGTAGGGTCACTTTTTGTTAAGCTCTCATTTCTTAGTATCTTGTCAGCATGTTCAGAATCAAATGACAGCTTTTTATTTCATTAGTTTATTTATATATAAAAACTCCTCAGGTTGCAGAAAAGGAAATAAAGTAGAGAAGTTGCAAAAAAAAAAAAAAGTGAGAGCAAGCTAACAAGTTCCGTTGCCAAAGACCAGTCTCGAAATTCAAAGTCAAATGAGGTTCATCGTGCTTTCCTTAATTATGATGTTGTCTTTGTCTAACAAAGTAGTACCACTAGTGACACCATTCATCTGTCTCTCCTCTTTAACCAGACAGTAATGGATACTCCCCCAAGTTGTAATTGTGATGTTTGGGTCTCTTTTAAATAGACGTGGATGAAATTTGAAGCTTTGAATCATGATTGTTGCCACTGTGTCTGTGTAGGGTGGGTGAAGGTCTCTCCCTGATTGAAATAGGTGAAATTATCTTAGATTAGCTTTTCTCATGAATCAATTTAGTATTTTTTTTATTATTAAAAAATCAAATAAAAATATATTTTAACTGAATTTTCTTTTATTAATTGAAAAAAAAAAACTTTATGTGAATTTTTTTTAATTGTAGAAGTTTACTTTAGCATATTTGAATGGATTAAATTAATTCATTTAATAAAAAAAAAGACTAATTTGACTCATACCTATAATAGAGTGAACTTATATGTATCTAGATTTGATTATGAGTTGGGTCGGGTCGGGTTCAAGTTGAGTTAATGCAAAATTTTAGGCCTGGGTTTGGTCTGAAAAATGAGCTTAAAATGTTGCTCAAGCTCAGTCCAGGTTAAAAATGCTAAACTCGAGCCCGACTTGATCGACCTGTATTAAAATCTTTTTTATTTTTTATATAAAACAAATTTAAAAATATATAATATATCAAATACACTAAACCCATTAAAATAACTGTCTCCCAACAAATTAAATATATATTGCTTAAATAACACTAAGATAGTTACAACTTAGTAACAGAATTAAAAATAAAATAAGAGTTATATAATATTCAAACAATAACAATAAAGTAGTAGTAATATAATAGCAAAACAGTAGCAAAACAATTTATTTGGGTTAGGCTCGGGCTAAAAAATCCTACCCGAAGCCCGACACATTTAGAAAACGGGATTTATTTTTTATCTAATCTTATTTTTCGAACTTATATTTTTACCCGAAACCTTCTTACTTTTCGAGCAAACCTTCGAACATAAATGATGACCCAATCCATGATCAAATCTACACGTCCATAATTTCTACAATTTATGACATTGGCCCAGGACCAAAAGATTAAAAGAATAAATATATAATACCAAAAAATATATAAAAATAAAAATAAAAATAAACCATAAGAACATATCAAGTGTTTCAATAGTTTTCTATTGGAAAAAAGAGTGCTCCAATAATTCAATAACTGTCACTTTCTTTAAAAAATATTCCAATAATTTTAGGGGAAAAAAATCTGTAGTGCATACCTATTTATCCCTTTATAAAAGAAAATCATTACTAAACAGGATGGATGTCTAAAAGATTTTCCGATTCAATTATAATTCACATAACAATTTTATAATTCAAATTTATGTTATTATAATCAAATTTCATGTTAAAATAACATTATAAAATAAGACTAATATATCATTTATATTTGATAAAAATTATATAGTTGAATATACAAAAGTAATTGTGTTAATTTTTTAGCATTTAAATTTTAATTTTAAAGTTGATTTGATGAAAGTTAATTGCTAATATTATTATATTTGAATTTTTATGATTTTATTAATAGAATAAATTAGTGTTAATTGTACATTTGTCTAGTTTTACATTTAATTTGTCAAATATAGTCAGATGTATGTGATTTAATTCTAATTTTAGGGTTCTTTTTATGAAAGTTAATTGAGCCAATTATGAATTTTCATGAAATCAATTCTAGAATTCAAAATATCTAAATTAAAAAATAACTTAAATATCTATAAATACTCAAAGTTACACTCGTGTATGTATTACTATAAAGTTATTGGCTGAGTTGCTATCACGAATTAATCAAATATAAATACAATTAAAAATAATTCAAAAACCATTTTTTAATAAAATAATAAATATTATTAAATTTACATTTTTATCTTTTAATCTTCTCATATAAAAATTTTAAATAAAACAATTAAAAATCACAACATAAAATAAATCAAATGTTAAATGAATTTTTCTGTAAATATATTTTTATATGATTTTTTAACTAGTATTATATAATTAACTATCTCTCGCTATAAAGAATCGGTTAAAATACCTCTCCAATCCTTCCCAATTTTGATATTGAGTAAATACGTTTTTTTAAAAAAATAGAGTAGTTTAATCCTTTTCAAATTTAAAAGTGAGCAACTAAGAACAATTAATCACACAACATCAATGTTTTCTGTTAATTGTACGTAATTTTGATTAGTATAATAACAAATTTAGCTCTAGATGCTTATATATTTCGTGTAAATGTTAACAATAAGTGTAAATGTCACAGGCTACATTTATTAAACTATTATCAAATTAATAAAATACGTAAACATTATAAGTTAAATTTGTTAAACCAACACCAAATTAATCGAATGTATAAATTATTATTATGTGAATAAAAATTACCTTGACTTGAGAAAAAATATTAAATCAAAGACTAATTGCTGACTTTATATGAATTAAATTGCTGAAAGGGTGGAGATATTTTTTATAAAAGAAATTAAAATCACAGAATAATAATAATTGAAACTCAAAAACTGAAGAAGGGGGAGTGAGTGTAACTGATCATCCGTGTCTCTGCATGGCATATTGGCACGTGATTGAGGTGTGGAGAGAGACGTCACAAACAAGAAAAAAAATAAAAAAGGTAATGCAAGAAAGAATCCCGTTCCTCACGCCGGCTATGTTTGTCTTCTTGTTCCCCCTCTTTAATCTCACCGGCCAATCTCTCTTCTTGTTTCAATCTTCGTTTGAATTATTTTTATATATTTGTTTTCAATGGTTTTTTTAAAGTTAAAAACACTAACAAACAAAAAGTAAGAAAGGAAGAAATTTTGGTTTTCAAAGATGAAACTTGACCCATTTTGGCTCCAATGAACAATGAAGCCCTTGCCTTTCATTTCATTTTCACTTGTGGTGTACCTCTCTGACACTTCTCATTTTTATTTTTTTTAACATTTCACCCCATTAGTAGTTTCTGTGAAATTCTTGCCGGCAATCTCTTTCATCTTTCTTTCTTCGTTACGTTCTAATCTGTAACAACGGAACCCCAAAAAAACAATGGCATTTCTCTGGTTTTTGCTCTTTTCTTTCAGCTTCACACTCTCAAAATCCTCCACTCCCGACTCTGCTATTCTTCTCAGCTTCAAAGACTCCATTTTTTATGATCCTTCAAACCTTTTATCCACTTGGAACTCTTCTTCAAGTCACTGCTTATGGTATGGTGTCAAATGCGCTAACTCCTCCGATAAAGTGATAGCTTTGTCGCTTCCCCACAATGGGCTTTCCGGGGAGATCCCTGGTGTTATTGGAGACCTTAAGTTTTTGCAGGTTCTCCAAGTCCAAGGCAACAAATTTTCCGGCCAGATTCCGGTCCAGATAAGCTCTATTTCTTCTCTCAATGTTCTTAACTTGTCTTTCAACTCATTTTCCGGTCATATACCAGATAAACTCATCGGTAACAGCAACTTGAAAGTTATCGACTTGTCCAATAATCGGTTTTCCGGTAGGATTAGTGTTGATAATTCTAGCAAGTGTGAGTTTTTGACTCTTTTGAGCCTGTCTAATAACTCTCTTGTTGGCAATATACCCCCTGAGATTGGAAATTGCAAAAACTTGAGGACTTTGTTGCTTGATTACAACCTTTTAGAAGGCAAGATTCCAGCTGAAATAGGCCAAATTACTGAGCTTCGTGTTCTAGATGTTTCTAGGAACAGTCTCACTAATGTAATTCCAAAGGAGATAGCAGACTGTAAGAAATTATCAGCTCTTGTGCTAACCAATTTGATAGATTTCGGTTCTGATGCGAAAACAAGTTACATGGATGGTTTTCGAGGAGAATTCAATGCATTCGACCTCGGTGTTCCTTTAGAACTATTTTCCCATTCTAGTTTGGAGGTCTTGTGGGCGCCAAGAGCCAATCTTCGAGGGCGTTTGCCCGCTAAATGGAGTGAGTTTTGCTCACTCAGGGTCCTAAATTTGGGGCAGAATTACTTTGATGGTGTGATACCAGAAAGCATTGTGATGTGCAAGAACCTTACTTTCTTGGATTTGAGTTCCAATAATTTGTTTGGGTACCTTCCTTGGAAGCTAAATGTTCCTTGTATGACATACTTCAACATTAGTAGGAATAATATTTCTGGTAATATTCATGGATACAACAGGAAAGGCAGCTGTGATGGGTCCATGGTTTCTCATGTTCTAGCGTCTAGTTCCACCTGGGTTGAATTCGAGTATGGTAATCTTCCTTTTTGGGGTTCTAAGATGGGGTTGATGATGGATGAGAGTTTTGCAGTAGTCCATGATCTAAGCTGGAATAGTTTCACTGGCTCGATACCGGTGTTCTTCATCGCAGATCAGTTATTGGCTAATGATAGTAAATTTTCATACAGGTTGCTACTGAATAATAACATGTTCAATGGTTCTTCTCATAGGGAGCTAATATCTGATTGTGATAAGTTGCAGAGTGTCTCGGTTAACTTGAATGAAAACAAGATAATAGGTGGGATGGGGAAGACCTTTTTTCTTGATTGTGTACGGCTAATAGAGTTTGAAGCAGCATATAATCGGATTGAGGGATCCATAGATCTTCGTATTGGCAACTTGACGATGCTTGAATGGCTAGACCTTAGAGGAAATAGACTCTCTGGATCTTTGCCAAATCAGTTGGGGAAGTTGAAGAACCTGACATGGATATCTCTTGGAGAGAACAACTTAAGTGGAGAAATTCCACCCGAACTCGGTCAATTGGCACTGCTTAAGGTTCTTGATCTTTCCCACAATTTTCTTACAGGATCCATCCCTGCTAGCCTAACAAATGCTGGAAATCTTGACACCATTTTACTAGACCACAATAGGCTTTATGGGGAAATACCCCCATCTTTCTCTTTGCTTTCTCATCTGACTGTTTTGGACCTTTCTTTTAATGACCTTTCCGGTTCGGTACCAAGACTCCAGCATCAGACTAATTGCAGTTCCTTTAGAGGTAATAGACTTTTGCAGGAGTGTTTATTTTCTGCGGTACCCCCAGACGGGCCTAGGGGTCCATCTAAATTTCAGAAAGGGAGGAATTCGGAACCTCTCATAATTGCAGCCATAACTTCTGCTTTTGTTCTGCTTTGTATGGTTGCAGTGGTAGTAATTATCTGTCGATTTAGAAGGAAAAAAGTTAGAAGACTTGGTGCTCTTGAAGGAAAAGTGGTGGTGACTTTTGCTGATGCTCCGAATGAGCTGAATTATGATAATGTAGTTAGTGCTACAGGTAACTTTAGCACCCGAAACCTCATTGGTATGGGTGGATTTGGATCGACTTACAAAGCAGAGTTGGTCCCAGGCTATCATGTAGCTGTAAAGAAGCTTTATATTGGTCGATTTCAAGGTGTCCAGCAATTTGATGCAGAGATAAGAACACTAGGAAGAATTCGACATAAGAACCTTGTAACTCTTATCGGATATTATGTTGGGGAAAATGAAATGTTTTTAATTTACAATTACCTTTCTGGTGGAAACCTTGAGACTTTCATTCATGACAAGTCCGGAAAAAACGAACAGTGGTCAGTTATCTACAATATAACACTGGATATAGCTCAGGCTCTTGCTTACCTCCATTACTCGTGTGTTCCCCGGATAGTTCATCGAGACATCAAGCCAAGCAACATTCTGCTTGATGAAAATCTTAATGCCTTCCTCTCGGATTTTGGGTTGGCTAGGCTTTTAGAAGTTTCTGAGACCCATGCCACCACAGATGTTGCCGGCACATTTGGTTATGTAGCACCAGAATATGCAACAACGTGCCGGGTCTCCGACAAGGCAGATGTGTACAGTTTTGGTGTTGTAATGTTAGAATTGCTGTCGGGGAAGAAGTCCCTTGATCCATCATTTTCCGAATACGGAAATGGATTCAACATTGTTGAATGGACCAAGTTGTTGGTCAAGGAAGGGCGTCCTTCAGCGGTGTTCTTTGCTCAATTGTGGGAAACTGGACCTAGGGAGAATCTCTTGGGAATGCTTAGGCTTGCATACGCCTGTACAGCGGAGACACTTTCTGTTCGGCCATCAATGAAGCAAGTTCTTGAAAAATTAAAGCAGTTGAAAAACTGAAAAAAGAAAATGATGACAGACAGGAAACATAAAATTGGCTTTTATCCGCAGATTCTTCTGCTTCCATATGTCGAGCTTCCATATGTCAAATGAGGTAATGCAGAACTAGAATTGTTGTCAATGCCAATGTTAATAATCTATCTAGTTCTCTTTAGAGGTTATTCTGGAATATTTTCTCATACATCAAACAAGATCTAGATGCTGTTTTGTACGGTTACCGTGCAAAAGTACTGTGATTCTAATCCTTTTCTGGTTTGGTTTGTTTGCAGATGACATTGGAATGGAACACCATTCAGTCTTGCCTTGGCAGCCATATTAATTGATTATCTTTTATATTGTTTCCTAAGGTTACCTAACTTGTCCATTATACTATTTCTTTTATTTCTAGGTTAAAAAAAATTCGATTTTGAGATGAAACTGCTCTCACAAATTAATCGCTTGTCTGGTTTTATTCTTTTTGCAGAACGGATTTGCAGACGGTTGTTGAGATAGTGCAATTGCATAGATCATACTAAAACATCAATGAACAGCTACAAATAATGGCAACTTGGATCGTCATTATTTCTAGATTCAATACAAATATATGTAGATGATTGGTTGATTGTAAGTAATAGAAGCATGTGATATGCAGCAATTTTGGTGAAGACATTATTACTGCAGAATTGTCGAATGTGGCAGTGACTATTTGTTTCAAAGTTGATTGTAAGTAATAGAAGTATATGATATGCAGCAATTATGGTGATGACATTATTACTGCAAAAATTGTCAAATGTGGCAGTGACTATTTGTTTCACACTTTAAAATTCTTTGTAAATATTTAAATACAAAGTCCTTGTCATTCTCTTGGACATATTATTCAACTAAGAGACAGAGAAGCAGCTGTAATTAAAGCCTCCAACATTATTGAATATTAGGTTGTCATATGTAAATCTACCAAATATGAGATGCCATGCCAGGGTTTTTTCATCCTTCACAAGTCACGACTTACCTCCCACCATCCCACCTAATAGTTTGTGTTTGTTTTGTGTTGAGTTCAGTTGGCTCTTTGTAGAGGTAAATATTTAAATACAAAGTCCTTGTCATTCTCTTGTACTGTTACTAAATCCACGACACCATAAAAACACATTATTCAACTAAGAGACAGAGAAGCAGCTGTAATTAAAGCCTCCAACATTATAGAATATACTTGATATAGTCAATGGGATCAAAAGAGGGAATATGAAAAAAAGAAAAAGAAAAAGAAACCTAAGTTGTGATATGTAAATCTACCAAATATGAGATGCCATGCCAGGGTTTTTTCATCCTTCACAAGTCACGACTTACCTCCCACCACCCCACGTAATAGTTTGTGTTTGTTTTGTGTTGAGTTCAGTTGGCTCTTTGTATAGGTATGTACAGAGACCTAGCTTTGGAATCTTGTAACCTAGAGAGTCGATTTCTCTACCATCCCTCTAAAAATAATTATAGGAACGAACCACCAATCACATGAAGTATTTGCTCAGCATATCACGCAATCATCCAAGCCAGTTCATGAATGATGAACTTTAGACCTTCCACTCCTCAGAAACAAAATTAAAAAAAGGACCCTTTCCATGACCTTAAATATTGTTTCCCCATTGGATCATGCAAAGCAGGATTCTGATGTTGCATGTTCATCCATCCTGAATCGTCAGCAGCCATCAATGAGGAAGTTGTATCACAAGTACCTAAATAATCGAACGGAAGAGCAGCTTGCTGCATACTATTTCCAATTATTCCAGAAGGCCCCCCCCTCACCATTCCATTGTTCCTCTGTGGAATGAACTGCCCAGTAGAGCCCATTGATTCATAAGGGCTGCTCGAATGAAATTGGTTACAGTGAGATAGAACACCAAAAAAGCTCTGATCTGCATTGCTTGCACTCATGATACTCTGACTTTGGCCACTAAAACCATCTGAACCAGCCCATCCACCACGAACTGGAACTTGATGCTCTCCAGTAAACCAGTTTTGACTCAACAGTTCTCTACTGCTCAACGGATGTTGGAAAGGCGCTGGCATGCGGGCAGGAGTGACTGCCCAATCTTGCATATTTTCTGAAGGCAGGTGTTCTTGCCTCAGTGACAAGTACCTACCCCCAGTGGAGTAAATATTTTGTGGCATGTTCTGTCCCAAATAAACTTCATTCTGCCTCTTTTGCCTCTCCTCTAACAGCAATGATGACTGCAACTGCTCCTGAAATTGCCCATTAAAACGACCATCTCCCATCAATAGATTTTTTGAGGGCTGGAAATCTAGCCCTGCCTGTTTCTGCTCAATATGATATGGCGGCACTCCCTGATCTTTGAAGAAAGATTGAAGCATCTCATTTCGGTCCTGATTTGTATAACTAAAGGAACCATCTTCAGAAAGTCTATGCAACAAATCCTTTCCAGTACTTTCTTTGTGCGAGTCTGATTCCAGATCAATCATTCGGTTCTGTTGGTCTTCATTGTCTTGATGAATAAATGGCAATCCACTGGTAGATGTGCATTTGTGGCCAGCAGTAGAATCATGATAAGAGTGTGGCATGCTATCTGCTGGCCAAACAATTTCAGCAGAAGAGACGGGAACTTCCTGACTAACAGTTGCATCAGCAGTGTTCAAATTGTCTGAGTGCTCAGATACATCTGAAGATGCAACATCTGATTTTGAGAGGTTCTCATTGTTTTCAGACTCCGCATAATTGCACAACCGACCACTATCAATAGAAGAAATCTGCTGTGGAGACTGATTCTGTGGTAAGGCCAGACTGGACTCCCCATCTTCCATGCTGGACTCACTTTCTATTGCTTCAGTATCCTTTTGATATTCGAGCAACTTCTCAGGATCCTCTTCCTCTACATCTAGAACAGGAAAATTTGTAACAACATTATCTTCCTGATTCTGGACCAATGTATCTTCATCCTCTTCATCCTAAAACACCAAAAAATATCAAGATTATAGTAGCATACAGGATGTTCAAAGCTGCTAAAACTTCTTAGCAAAGTGTCAAGAAGATAAGTTGTGAAGCATATGCTAGGGCTCAAGCCCCAACAACCACCACCCCCTAAATATCAGGAAAAAAAGCGGAAAAGATGTTCAAAGCCCATAGAAAAGAAACACAGATCCAACGAGTTTTGATGAATATCAAACAACAGATTGCAAGTGAAGGAACTATACATATACAAGTGGTGAGAGTTAAAGACATGCAAACAAACCTCCAGCAGCGTATCTAGTTTCTCTTTCATCTCTTGCTCCAACAACCTGGTTATTTTCCATTTCTGCAACTGTATCTCTCTCCAGTTTGCATATGATGCAGGGAGATCTTCCTTTACCAGTCTCAACCTATTTAAACAACATTATTTTGAGCAGAGGTATAGTGAAATTTTCCAGAGTTCAAGAAAGGATTGTTTACTTTCAACACTCACCAATGTTCATGCAACCTTCTCTGTTCTTCTTCCATGAATACTTCATATGGTTGCACATGCAAGGTATCGATGTCACCTAAAACACGAGTGAGAGACCTAGATTGAATGCTTTTACCAGACTGTTCCATATTCTTAAAAAGATCATGTTGCTTCTTGCTTATCTGAAACATATCAAAGGCAAATTACCCCTTAATAACCTTAGGAAGAACAGGAGAACTAGAGAAGGCTGAACAGTAATAGACACTAAAGAAATCCTCAGTTAAAGAATATAACAGGAGGGTATAATACAAGTATCACTGGTGTGCTATAGTCGTTATTCCTGCCCCACAGTATAATGGTGATAACTGAGAGTATACTATAAACTATAAAGGAGTGACAAGTTAACCAAGCAGTAATGACACAATCATATCACAGTAGAAACAATAAGCTAGGAATCTGGCCACTGGTTCGGCTCAGAAAAGGAAGCTTTCGAAAGTTGCATGCTTCCATCAGCCAATCAAAAGTTTAACTAATAACTAATCCTATATCAGAAAGGGTAATTCTAATCCAAGGAGATATTTGTTCAAGATAAAAGGCACCTACTCAAAATAATCCTGTAATTTATAATTTTATACCAATTAAAGCAGCTGCTGACCTTGAAACATGACATGTATTTAGCACCATCACAGTGCTGAATATTGTGCTTGCGTATCTTGTCACCTTTTTTGGGTCTTGCTTCGACAGTCGGTGCATAATCTGGTGCAGTCAAGAGCATTTCACCTTTGTCCTTGATGATCCTTTCCTTGTACATACTAATATCCATGACAACTAATTAGATTATTCACCGTGAAATAAATATAAACAGAGTAAAACTAAGAGAAAACTAGTCCAGCCACCATCACAAATTCCGACCAGGAGATCTAAATGCTGCAAAAGTTTCTTAAACATGGTTATGGTACACATGAGTGTTGTCAAGGCATGCACCTAGGCACGCCTGCACCTTGTTCCTTAGCAAAGTTCAACAAAAATGCCTCAGACCCTTCCAGTCGAGACACAATTGATCAAGTGCACGCTTGGTGTGCCTAGGTACACTATTTGTAAGGCTATAGGCATAGAAAGCCTGCCTGATTGAAATTCTTTTTAATTTCCTTTGTTTTTCACAGTTTTCATTTGATATACCTTTACTAGTAAGGAAGGGATGATAACAAACTCTATAATTCTCAATATTTGAGCATTAAACTCTCTATAATTCATCATGCATATTGACCGATAAAAGAGTTGCATGTTCTGTAGATAAACAAAACCACACTTTAGAGTTTATCATATATCTTAAGCCTTATATATTATACACACACAGACTTGCAAAAACTCACACATAGACATATCGCGCTTTACCTCACTCAGACTAACACTTTTTTGTGCCTTGTGCCTGAGGCAATAGAAGGGTTTTAGCGCCTAGAGTGCACCTTGTGCCCTTGACAACACATAATTTCTAGTTCAGCAAAAATGACAAGATTGAGAACCACCTAAACCACAAATAAAGGTTCTACCTTCTTTGTATCTTTCCATCCTTCAGAGTAGAAGAGTTCTGGTTATCACTACTGCATGCTTTCTCATCTGCAACCCAAGAAGAAGATTCAGAAGTCGCTGTAACATCTTGCTCAACGTTGCCAAGCCTAGATTCATTTGAATGTGAGAAAACCCTTTTCTTACCAACCCTTTTTGACCTACCAAAGGAATTGATTGTAACCCAAAAATGAGATTTGATTTTAGCACAAAAAAAAAAAAAAACTAAATGTTCAATAAAAGGGTAAACACAAAATTTCAATTCTTCATTTTTGTTTGGAACAACCAATCACAAGGGAAAAGGCTCAAACTGGGAAAACCAATGCTATCATATTCCCTATCATGATGATGTTATGCAATGAAGTAGAGAAACAAGTTACACCGACCAATTTCACAGGGAAGAACCTTCCTCTGCCAAAACCCACCACTTTCCAGAAAATTGAAACAATGTGGCAAATACAAACCTCCATAACTTCTGCACAATTTCTTGTTCTGGGTCTTTGCAGCTTTCCCATTTTTCCTTCAGTTTCTGCAGATAATCTATGGTACTGCCACAAGAAGCAACAAAATTGTTGCAACCACATTATTAGGCACCAAATGCACCTTTGCCAAAAACAGCTTATATATTCATGGGTAAATTTCATTATTTTTCACATACTCATTATGGTAGCCCTGTAACTCTGAGTAGTAAGCTTTCTTCTCAGCCTTCAAACGCCGTTCCTCCTTAATAACTTTATCAGGGTGAAGATGACCCGAACAAAGTGATGCACCCCTGTAAGCAAAAATTCCAGTCAAATCTAGCAGATTCAAACTCTACATTAGAATCCCTGAATATTATATCTCCTGAAATAGAACTAGAGAGACAAATAGTAAATACCCCAAGAGCTATAACTTCTTTATAAGGAAATCCAAAGTAGTAAAGTTGCAAAATATATGCTTATGGGTAAATGTATTTGCCAATGGACAGCCAACAGAAACTACAAGAAGATAGGATCCGTCATCCATAGAGTGAAAAAACTGTCAAGAGGGAATATATATATACTTACCATTTAAGAAAATGATTTCCGAAGTGAAAGTTATCTCCAGAAAATAATGCTCGCAGAGTCTGGTCTTTGTCTATCCCTGTGGGAAGAAACTGCATCAGAAGATTTCTCTCATTTTCAGACAGATGAGTCTGCCAAACCTGTAACAATTTCATGTAAATTCCAAGAGGCATGAGATCAGAAGACAGAGGAGATTAGAAGCAATTGGTTATGAATAACAAGAATATTACCTGATACGAAAGCACCCTTTTCAAGTTTTCTAAGTCAAAAATTTCATGAGGTAGAGTCAAAACATCTGCCAAGACTTTGTGGTAATGTACTGTGGAATCTGTAAATGGTCTTAAATGCCGCCAACTTAAGCCAATTTGTTCCCTTTTGGCAACAACTTTTTTTTGGTTCCCGTCCCACTCAAGGGAAATACAACATTTTGTGTTTAGATCATTTCTTGGAGACTCTAGTTTTTTCTTTTTGGTTCTGTATTGGTCCCAAGAATTGCAGCCAGCAATGCTTGCACCATTCAGTCGTTTTTTCCGTTGGTCAGCTGCCATTGATATCAGATGTCAAAAGAAAAGGCAGCAAACATTTTCCTGCATGTGCAAACAGAAAACCAGTACTAAATTGTATGCAACTGAGGAAAACCATTGAACCATTAAAAATAAAAGCAGTACACCCAAATAAGAATCACCATCAGAACAATTCATAAGACTGCTTAATTAGGCAAAGCACAACCAATCCACTGCCTTTAAATGCATATATACACAGAAAAAAATATATCAGAAAAAAAATTTTAAGCATGTTAAAAACAAATTTCTAATTCATTTCTGCTTTGCATAATAAGGGACCCCTACTGCTTTTAACCAATAATAATCCACCAGAAAAGGAGCTTCACAACCATAGCAGCAGGCACAACACATAATCTGAAGAAAGCTGTACACCCACATGTTAATCAACTTTGAATTAGAACAATTCATAAGACTGTTTAATCAGACAAAGCACAAAACACATCCACTACTTTTAAATGCATATATACACAAAAAGGTGCATCAGAAAACAAATCTTAAGCATGTTAGAAAAGTAAATGTTAAAGAAATATTGTAAATAAAAAAGATCTGAAATTCTAATTTGGTTTCTGCTTTGCGAAATAAGGAACCCCAATTGCTTTCAACCAATAATAATATGCCAGAAAAGGAGCTTCACGACCATAGCAGAAGGCACAGCATCTAATTCGAAGAAACAGTCCGCCTGCCTCCCGCAAATTAACCAAAAGAGGAAAATTGATTCTAATTTTTTCTATTCAGTCTTACTAGTCAAAACATGAGCCGGATCCAAATGAAGTAAGTACAGCAATAAAGCTAACCAAGTTGAAAATTTTCCCTTTACACCAAGTATTTACTCAACTAAATATTTGCAATTCGATTTAATAGAGCATTCAGTGTGCAGCATATAGTAAACAATGGAAGATATAGAAACTTTATCCACAATAAAAATAACTAACGGCGGTAATCCAATACGGGGCAACAAAGAAAAAAAAAACACCTTTATAAAATTCAAACAATTACACTTTAAATTAAAATAATCAGCAAGCACCCAACAAAAAAAAATGGCCCGGAATCAGACAAAGAAAACACATGAATAACAAAAACACATTAAATCAACAAACAAAGCAAAAAAGAAAAAACTGTTTGCGGAGTCTTGAAGAGGAGATATATTGAAATAAAGGAAACCCTTTTTTGTAAATAACAAAACAATCAAATCCGAAAAAGATTTCTTATGAAAGAAGCAAAATAGAAGTACCTTGGAACGAGTGGATTGAGAAAAAGGCCAAAAAAAAAAAACAGAGGGTAAAAGAGGGGGGAGAGAAAAGGGACGTGAAGAATTTGGGATTAGAAGAAACGGCGAGAGAGGAAAAAAGAGGAAACAAAAGAAAGGGTTTGAAGTTTATCCAATAAACAGAGAGAAAGGCAAAGAGGAGAGAATGTTAAGAGATAGATAGAGATAGAAGGGAGAAGAGTGGAATAGAATTAACATTGCATTACATTACAAAGAGGGGAGAGAGAGAAGGGGGAGGGGGGTGGGGACGGGTGCGGTTTTTCGGAACCGTTATGTGAAGCCATTGAATCGTTCGTTCTTTGGCGCCTAGCCTAGCCTAGCCTAGCCTCGGCTCTTGGCTTCCTCAGTCTAGCCGCTTCCTACTCCTCGCCTCGCTTATAGAATTTCAGTTCCATTTGAATTAGGGTTTAATTTGTAATTGTATATATTAATTTTTGATTTTATGTAGTTTTATATTTAAAATTTTGATTTGTATTAATTGTTGTAAATTATTAACACAATTATTAATATAACATAATTTTATATTTATATATTGCATACATAAATAATTATATTTATTCAGTATAAAAATAAATTGATGTATTTATTTAAATGTATATGATTAAATTAAAATTAAAGTTTTAAATATACATTTGAACTACAATTAGCATTTCACGTGTATAGTTGCATTAAATTAAAGCTTATATATAAAATTATACATTAAATCAAAAATCATGTATAATTTTGAAATTTATCCCAAATAACAATTGTAAACTATTAAATTATCGAGTTTTTTTAAAGACATACCAAATAGAATATTTATTTAAAAATAAATTAATTAAGGATTTTTTTAAAATAAATATTTTCTTACATAAAGAGATTTTCTTACATAATAAATTAGAATGATAAATAATTCACTAAACAATAGCAAAAAAAAAGTTATAAATAGAAAAATATATCAAATTAATAAAATGAAAATAATATTTAAAATTGTATGTCCTAATGTTCTAACAGTTGCATGTCTTGGCCATCGTAAAAGTCTAGTGAAAGAGAGATATGCATAACAATAACTACTAAATGGGCAATACTAGAAAACTACTAGAGATGGATTATCGTGGTCAATTGCTAATAACAATATCCTAATCTTACCATTGTTAAACTATATTGATAATAAACTCTAATTAACAACAATAACGCAAAATGCTTCCACAAAAGCTCTTTAGCATCGATGATGCATAAAATCAATCATCAAAACTAAAATAATAGATGTTATGTAGGTCCAACTTTCAAAATTTTTCAAAAAGATATAGCTACAAAATACTAAAAACTACAACTATGGAGACCAAAATACTTCACTTGCACAATATCAAACATTTTCTTAAAGTAGTTTTTGTTAAAAAAAAACAACAAATGTACCTTTAAATTATTATTTATTAACATATAAAAATAAAAATAGTTTTTAAATTATTCTCAATTGAGTTGGTGTGACTTGATCAAGTAGCACTGAACTCACCAATTTATACTATTCTTTAAATGTTTAATTGAGTTAATGTCATGCATCAATCAAATTCTAACTCAGTCAGAAAATAATTAAAAATTATATTTTTTAAAAAATAAATTATATTATTATAAAAATATTTTTATGTTTATATTTTTATATATAAAAAAAAAACAATGATATTTGAACTTGATATCATAAATTTTAAACCTCCTATTTATCATTTTAATTAAAACTTTATTAAATCCGAACATAAAATTTTAATAAATGTACTTTTTAGTTAATTTTTTCATTTCATAGGTGTGTTATAATCGAATGGATCTTACATAAGTATCAATTTGTAGCATTTGCTTTTAAAAATCTAAAGGAAACTAAATTTTAAAAAATTTAATGTTTAATTTGATATTAAAAATATAATTTAGTTTATTGAATATTTATCATTTTAATCTAAAAATTAATAAATTTATTATTACCAAAATGTAAATTCTTTTTTAAGGAATTTAAATAATTGCTTCATCTTAAACTATTTTCAGGATTTTTTTCAAATATTTTTTATTTGAAATAAAATTGGTAAATTAACGAGAAGTTTAGCAAAATGAATTTGGGTATAATTGTTTGTAATTACATAATAAAAATATATTAATGGGTTCCATCGAATTGTGTGTAATTGAAGCACCCAATTACACTTTCAATTTCTTAGAGCGATAATGAGAATTGGAGTAATTACACCAAAATCTATTTTTTTTTAAAAAGTACTTTTATACAAATTATAATAATTATATTATAAGTATGAACATGTATGGTGTTTATGATGATTTTGACAAAAAAATGTATTATAAATCCTAAAAAATTATATTAAAAAAATAATTCGTGTATTTTATAAAGTTATGACTGAAAAATTTATTATAAAAGTCATGACTAAGAAGTATGGACATAATTTATTTATGTCCATACTATATATTATAAAAATAATATATTTATTTATAAAAAATGTTATAACTTTTTTTATCATAACTTATTTATAAAAAATAGCTTTCTAGGATTATAGAAAAAAAAATATTTATAAGATGAACAATTTATAAAATATTTTTTTATAAAGGTTATATATTATAAATTTTATTTTATTTTTTACTTAATTTACGTATTATGAAAAGCGATATAACCTAGCATATATATATTTTATTTTTTCAAATTAAATTTGCAATTGAAGTTACAAATTATATGGACTGTGAATCCAAATATTTTAATGTCGATACTAATTATGCAAATATGAAAGATTTTCTTGCATCATATCGTGAGGTCTAATATCATTTGAAAGAAGGATATCAGATATAAGCATTATAGATAGTTTGCGAAATTTTTAATTTAAGACATTTGAGGCTTCTAAATATGGTCAATAAGACATTTGTTGTTCTAAAAAAATTATTTCTCATATTAACAACATCACTTTAGTATAACATAAAAAATTAAAAAAAAAAGGTTAAATCGTATTAGCATGCTACATATTTCATAATTTCAATCATAGGTAGAATTGAGATTATTTATATTTAAAGAGTAACATGAAAGAATCTTAATGATCTTAATTATACAAATTCAAATTCAAATGATGATAAACTCGGTTAATGACCAACGTATGATGATAATGAACATATGTTAAATATTAAAGAGGAAATAACCCAACAAATGCACACTAGAACATTTGGATAAAATTGCATATGATGTTTATTTTTTTTTTTGTTCTTTTTATTAGTAATAATCCTATTATCAACTACATTTTTAGACTAACACAATACATATGGTGATTTAATTTTGATTTTTGTTAATTATTTAAAAAATATTTCTATCATACTAATATTTTTTATAATATTTAAAATATCAATTATAGGATTATATAATTAAGCTTTATTAACCAAACACATTTAGAATATTACAATGGTTGAATTATTTTGTAGTAGAAAAAAAGAAGTTTGGCATCCTAAGAAAAGAAATAAAAATTGATTTGATTTTTTGTTGAAGTAATAATTATCGGCTCGGCTATTAGCCTAGTAAGGAGGGGAGGGGGGTTGACGGTAAATAGCATAAAGAAGGTCATTGGATCGTGTGGACTTTTAGTTCTCAAAGTAAACGTTGTATATTTTCTTTAATCTTATGTTACTCTTCCCTTATTTTTCACATTGCCTTAACCTCCACCTTTTCCTTTTTTTTCAATTTCATCCCTCACTTTTCAATTCTTGACATTTATTTCATTCAGAAAACATCATCCTACTTTTTTTTTTTCAAATATGCACACTTAATTTATTAACAAATAAAAGCTATTTTTAAAAAATTAATATAAATAAAAAATTTTAATAGGTGCTATAATATATCTATAATAACATTTGGATCGAAAAATGTCTGATTACCTCTGTATTACTAGGATTTACGTTATTTAGATTACTTATTTGTATGTTAATTTTTTTATTTGGTTCGATTAGTTAAAATGTAATTTTCTTTTATTTGGTTGAGAGAATATGAGAAATCAGACATAACGACGATTTTTTACTAAATTATTTTTAATCACAAATAAAAATAAATAAATAAATTATGAAGATAATAAATAGATATTACGAAAATAAAGGAAAAAATTTAAGGCATAATAATAAAAATATTAAATTTCTCAACTAAGAAATAATAAAATAATAGGAAAATCTCTTATCATAATTAAATAAATAAAAATTAAGGAAATATGATAGGTCTAACTTTAAAAAAAAGTTGACTTGTAAGGTCGATGTGGTTGGTGCAAGAACAGATGGTGAAACCTGGGCCATCCAAGTGGCTGACCACTGCAGCACCAAGGCTGGGGCAAAATACACTGCTTAAACCCAGGCAGCTCAAGTGGCTGAGATATTACCTCTTGTGCTTTTGGGAGGATAATGGCAACAAAGATCCTATCCCCACATCCACACGCTCTCTACTCCTTCACCCTCCCTTCCAAATTCACCAGCACACACACCTACCACCTACACCAGCCATGGCTAGGTCGGGTCTCAACCCCTTCCAGATCCCAAAGACATCATCTTCCTCGGCTGTCCTTGCAGCAAACCCTTGTGTCTTCTTCTGCTCTTATGGACCATCTCCAACATTACCAACAAAACCCAGATTCCATGTTTTTTCTTGCAGAGACTGCCGGCTATTCATTGTCTAGCTACTACACTTCTCTTGGTCTCTTTGTCATCTCCGTTCCTGGCCTTTGGTCCCTCATTAAACGCTCAGTTAAATCCAAGGTATCTTCAAGTAGTGATAACTTGTTTCTTTCCTTTTTGTATTTAATTGATTAAACAGCAATGCCAAACTATGTCCAAAAAGTTTGTGCTAAGCCCTACTTGGCTGCAAACTGGTTTGCAGATAGTGCAGAAGACATTCATAGGGGAAGGAGCTGAGAAGAAGGCACCAAATCAAGTTGCTGCAGAGATTTTATCTTTCTTCACTCGCAACAATTTTGTGGTCACCGATAGGGGAGAGACTATCACGTAAGCTTTATCATTTAAACACCACCCCCATTCATCCTCTTTTTAATTATCTTTTAAGGATTACAGAAAGACAAATTTTTATGAACTTAAAAAGAAGATTTGCATCGGCTATTTTGTTATTTTCAAGGTTCGAGGGAATGATGGTTCCCAGCCGAGGACAAGCAGCGCTGTTGACATTCTGCACCTGCATCAGCCTTGCAAGCGTTGCCCTTGTGCTCACCATTACTTTTCCAGATGTTGGGAATAACTGGTTCTGGATCACTGTTCTAAGTCCATTGGCGTAAGCACGCAAGCTCTATGAAGATAAACCATTTTCCTTACTATTTTTTTTTCTGGAATTTTACTTTGAAGCTAATGCTATCTTATTATCTTGGATGGAAAATATATATATATATTTGCAGAGGAGCTTATTACTGGAAGCGGGCATCGAGAAAGGAGCAGATCAAAGTTAAAATGATGGTTACTGATGATGGGACTGTGAATGAAATTGTTATTCAAGGGGATGACCAGCAAGTAGATCAAATGAGAAAAGAACTCAAGCTCAGTGAAAAAGGCATGGTTTATGTAAAGGGCCTATTCGAGAGATGACAAAAGATATGTGATATTGCAGATTTTGACAGTTCATTGAGGTGCACTCCACCTGCCTATATGTATGCTTTAGCCATAAATTTAGGCTTCTGGGAGTAGACTGTCATCTCTGTTCCTCCACCTGCAAATTTTGTTACAATCTATCTATTAATTAAAAGGTTGAATTGTGTTGTATACTGCAAATGTGGTGTCCCTAACTGGTTTTTTCTCTTCCATAAATGATGATGATTGTTTTTTGCCTGTTAAATGCATTTGATAGGGCTTCAAGGAAATGTTCAAGAACACAGTGAAGCATCATTATGTTGCAATAAGAAATCAAAATAATTTAAAACACACACAGCATCCACGTATAGCAAATAGTCAAGTCTAAAGAACAATTATATTTGGTTCTCCTCAAAATCCGGGAAAATTATTCAGAGTCCAGAGAAATATCAACTGGCTGCAGTTGCAATTATTCCAGTTACAAAAACAACACTAACAATGCCCTCAAAGTCCAAGGCAGGAAAAGCAAAATTCTGTAACAAACCTTCGGCATTATCTAATAAAATTATAAAACTTATGAGAACCCAAAGGAACACTACCAATTCTTAACCGATAAGCAGTTTGCTCTCATCCAAGAAGGTGTAAGTGGGTACTTCCAGGTTGTATGGTGCCGGACCCTTGCGAATCCTGCCAGAGACATCATAATGGGAACCATGGCAAGGGCAAAACCATCCACCATAATCACCAGCATTTGGCAAGGGAATGCAACCCAGATGTGTGCAAACCCCAACAACAATTAACCACTCTGGATTCTTAACCCTTGCTGCATCCTCCTGTGGATCACGAAGAGACCCTAGATCAACACTGTTTGCTAACTTGATATCCTCGTCAGTTCGGCGCCTGATGAAGACTGGCTTTCCACGCCACTTAACAGTTACAGTGTTGCCAGGTTCAATGCTGGAGAGATCGACCTCGAGAGAAGCCAGTGCAAGAACATCCTTACTGGCTGACATGCTCAGGACAAGCTTGAGGATGAGCAGACGGATAACAGATGCATACACAAACCTACCACCAGTCAAGACAAAATAGGCAAATGCCCGCTTGCTGGGGTCACCAGGAGGAAAACGTTCATGGTTGTATTCATCATAAACTATTTTAGAACTGGGGCTCTTAATAGCAGCAACTGTTGCTGGAACATCAGGAATCACACTGTGGTCACTTTTTGGGGTGAGTGACTCAGAAGCAAAACCTGAAGCAAACATTACAAGCATATCTTTAGTATTTGAATTTCAGGAAAGGAGGAATATTGAATGGAAAATATCATTTCATGCCATGGAATTGGAAAGGTACAGGCAACAAGCACCATTTGGGTAAAGAAATCCAAGAGTCAAGCCTCCATTGCACATGGCTTTGTAAATACTGGTGCTCAAAAGGAAAAAATAAAAAGGCTTCATAACCAGTAGGTTTCACTTCTCAATTCTCATTCATGATACAGGATCATAACCAGTTTCAGACAGTATTTATTTTTGCAAACAAAATAGGAATGGCGAGCCACTAAATAAGGACCAACAGATAATATCAAGCATTAATCCTAATCTTGTACATTTGAAAGATGCTCTAACACAGGTCTCTCTCACATAACTTACTAAAGAAACACTACAGCTGATGAATCCTCTGTTGATCATAGAGAGATGCCTTGCCCCAAACATCAAATTCTTTTTTTCACCTTGAAAAATGGGTGCCTAGATTAGCTAAATCTATAACCTTTAAGAGCATATTTTGATCCAATTGTACTATATTTTAAATAATTTGAGCGATTTCCTAAATTCCATAAGAGAGGTAAGCAACTTCGATTAATTCACACATCCAAATCAATAGAACGAACTAAAGTAATTAGAATTCGAATATGAAAACGGTGTCACAGCGAAAACCTAACCAATAATAGTATTTGATATGACCGCCATATTAGGACGAAAAAGTGAAACAAAGCGGAGAAAATTTGAAAAGCAAAAGGAAACCCTAACCTCTGGTGGGAAGAAGGAATTGAGAAGCGAAAGAGAAGGAAAAGGAGGAGGAGGAGGAATTGGATCTGAGACAATCAGAAGAATCGGCGCCGTCGATGAAAGGACGACAGGCGATAGCGGAGGTGGCCTGGTGCGACCTCCACGCAGACGAACAAGAAGTGAGCCGCCTCGTTGCCACTCTCAACATCTTCGATTTGATTGGATTCACAAAGAGAGAGAGCGCTTTGCTTCTTCGGTTTTTACCTTCAAGACTCTTCCAATTAGCTCGGGAAATCGAGAGGAAAAGCAGAGATATGATTTGTTTAATCTGTAAAATAATAAAAATAAAAAACTGTGTATGTGGGTTTTTACTCTCTCGCTTTTTTAATTGAATAGTTAGTATTTAATGTATTTTTAAGAAGGGGGGAAAAACTAATATATCTAAATATCTCTATTTTTATTTTTTTATTTTTATATAATTTATTGAACTAAAAGTTCGCACAAATTTAGTAGAAGATTTCTTATATAAATTCTAAAACTTTTTAAAATAATAATTTGTGTTAATGGAAATTTCAACTATTATACTTAATTTTGAAATTGAATACTTTATTTTAATTTGGAATATTTATCCAAATAATTACCATATTAATTATTATGATTAAAATGTTTATATTATTATAAAATAAAAAATAAAAATTTATATATACTTAATTTTATATATGCATTATTATATTTAGAGAATATATGTAAGACAATTTTGAAACAATTTTGATTTCAATTATAACTATAAATTAAGAAAATTAAAAACAATCAATTAAATTTCATTAAATATTTAACCCATATATTTGTTAATAATAAAATTTATTATAAAAATTAAATACATTAATATTATATTTTATTTAATAAAAATAAACTCATAAATTATTATTATATTACTGGAAAAAAATTTAGTTAATCAAACGTAATAATATAACTTTTCTAATATCCTAAATGAACATTGGAATCCTAAAACATATTAAACTTCTGATGGACATCCACTTTATAATAATAAAATATTTATAACATTTTTCTATTGGATGTTCGTTAATATATAATGCGCCTCCTTAGAACTTTGCTAAGATAAAAATATATGGGAAAAATTTTTAGTGAAGAAAAAAAGTACAAACATATGTAACACGTGTAAAATGTTGCCTCATTAAAAATCTTATCAATAAAATTTAGTGGGGCAAAACCTCGATTAAGGGAAAATCCATTCATGACAACATCACATAATATCATATATTTTACGTATTTCAACACTGAATACTGACTTTTCAAATGATCACTTGAACTAATTTGATAAACATTTATGTCATTATTCTTCTGGAACTCATGAGTGACGAAGAATTTTGAGAAATATATTTTGATCCCTGTGGAAGTCCCGATAACAATCATAACAAACTTTGATAATTACCTCTTTAGAAGTCACAATATCTTTTTTAAAACGTTATAATATGTAACACGTGTAAAATGTTGCCTCATTAAAAATCTTATCAATAAAATTTAGTGGGGCAAAACCTCGATTAAGGGAAAATCCATTCATGACAACATCACATAATATCATATATTTTACGTATTTCAACACTGAATACTGACTTTTCAAATGATCACTTGAACTAATTTGATAAACATTTATGTCATTATTCTTCTGGAACTCATGAGTGACGAAGAATTTTGAGAAATATATTTTGATCCCTGTGGAAGTCCAATAACAATCATAACAAACTTTGATAATTACCTCTTTAGAAGTCACAATATCTTTTTTAAAACGTTATATATATTATAATTTTTATTATATTATTTTTATCTAAATTACATATTATGAAAATAGTTATCATATAACATAAGTATTTGTCTAAATTAAGTTTATATAATCAAAATTACAGACTGTTTACATCATGAACCCAAATATCGTGTGGTAAATACTAATTATGCAAAAATAAAAACAATAGGTTTTTTCTGCACTATATCGAAGGGTACAACACTATTTGAGAGAATCGAGTTAGATACAAGCACCAAAGATAGGTTGTGAACTTTTTAATTTGAAACATTCAGAACTTCAAAATGTGGTTGAGAGAATATTTGTTGTTCTAATTTTTTTTTCCGTATTATTAAAGTCATATCCGTGTAGCATAAAAAATAAGTTTAGATCATACTAGCATGTTGCATATTTCATAACTTCATCGTGGGAGGAATTGGAATGATCCGTGCTTTGAAAAATATATGAAAGAATGAAAATTTGATAATATTAATGATATAGATTTACATTAAGATGATAAATAACTTGGTTAAAAACCAACATACGATTACAAGGAGTATATGTTAAACGCTAAAGAAGTAATAGCCCAACAATGGCATGCTAGAATAATTAGATAAAATTACATATAATGTTTATCATTCGTGTTATTTTTTATTAGTCGTATTATCGACTACTTTCTTGTACTAACATATTACATGTGATGATCTAATTTTATTTTGAATTTTTGTTACTTGTTTAGAAATTTTTATTGTACTAACATTTTTAACGATATAAATTATACAACTATATAATCACAATTTGTATTACTAACTATGTTATAAAAAATTATAAAGTAATTATACTTTGTCATCTAAACACATTTGAAAAATTATTATTATTATTATTTTGTAATAATTACACTTACTCTTTGATGTCAAAACAGTGTCTAATGTTTTATTTTTGTATAAAAATTACGAGATTTAATAGTCACACGTCAATGTATGATTTTGAGGCATCAACAAATGGATAAGATTTAGCTATGATCCTCATGGTGACAGGCCTTATCAGGGTAATGGGCTTAAGCAATTTGTAGTGTTTTCCCTTATCGGCTTTATCCACCTCCTTTGAGTAAGTCTATTAGTATTTCGTCCCAATCTCTATATAAAATATAGATTTAAGTAGTAAATCATGGGATTCATTTTCTTTAGTTCTTTTTTCAACTAAAAAATATGAAAATTGTGTAAGAGCTCTTCTAAAGTTTGCTCTTTGCTCAGAAATATGGGTTTTCCATATTTTGTTTATAAAATTATAATATTCCAGAGGTATTCCTGGATTATAAAAATCTTTTATTTCAGGAATTTGTTGTTGTTTCAACAAATTTTCTGTTTCTTTTATAATTTCGGTATAACTGGTTTGAGATGCTGAATCTGGATCTTAAGACCAATTAAAATAACTCACCTAGTTTGGTGATTGTGTTCCAAATGGTTGGCTTACCATTGGATATGGTACATAATATCCCTGGTTAGGATAAAATGGTACTTGAGTAGGTATAGTAATAAATCATTGTTTAGGACTTATTGTTTTCCCTTTGTTGGATTTTTTATGAACAGTTGTCCATTCTCTAACTTTTTCTAGAGGTTTTTTTACCTTTATCCATAAGGCCGGCTAAGAAAATCAGTAATCATTAGTACAAATAAATTTAGGATTTTCTACTAGTGGTATTTCTATAGAAGTTTTTTCTATAGATAACATAACTGATTTTTTATTAATAGAAAATGGTAAATATTGATTTATAAAATTATTTCCTAATAAAATATCACCATACATATCAGGAAAACATAATATTTTTGGAATTATAAATCTAACATTATTAATGTAGATTGGTATATTTTTTGCTTTATAATAAATAGTAGTTTTATTACCATCTATTCCATTAATTTTTATTGTCTTTTTTACAGGTTTCCAATTTTCTGCAGGAATAACATTCTTTTTACAGCTACTAATTGTAGCACCTGTATCTAATAAAGCATGTGAAGAATATGATTTATTGTAACATCCTGAAATCGGGCCTAGGAGAATTGAGCCCAATGGGCCTTAGGCGTAGTAGCATTTAAAATTTTTGAGAACGGCATTAATGCAAGTTAGACTTATTAGATAAGTGGTTTTGGAAGGTTAGAGGGCTTCTATGAAGTTCTGGGATCAAATATTGGCTTTGGGGAAATTTTGGTTTTAGGTGAAAAAAACCCTGGAAGTTGGCAGGTAGGCCTTAAGAATAAAATATGGAGAAAAATGACACAAGTGGAGTGTGTGGTGTAGTGGCAAAGTGATGCCACATAAGGGGAAAGGGAGTGACGCCACAAGGAAGGAAGGAGGTCCAAGGTTCAAGTCTTGGCTTTTGCATTTTGGTTTCTTTTTACTTGGATCTTGAAATTTGGGCCATAGTTTATATTTAGTTGCGCGTGGTTTAAGACACAAGAGGAGCTTGTGGCCAAGTGGTTGGCAGCGTAGATTATGTTGCAAGGGAGCCTAGGTTCGAATCTCGTGAGAAGCAAAGGAGTATTTATTTTGTAGATTGGACGACAAGAGTTTCAGTTGAATTTAAACTCTACTGACGAAGGGATCCCACATCGAAAAGACACAAAGAATGAATGTGAAGAGCTAGCTATATAAAGAGCATTCCAGGAGGAGAGTTAACATACCTTGGAGGGCGTTTGGGCACGGGAGTGGTGGGGGCGGATTAGCACCGGACTCTATCGGTGTGTGTGTGTGTGTACTTCTCTACTCTAGTTGTAGAGCGGCAAGTGCCGAAATGCCGGTCACACGGTATTAGTAGCCACAGGAGCGTGCAAGTGCACGTGTGGGGCTTCGACGCGATAGTTGAGGCCATCAGTAGTATTCGTGTGGGTTGGGGCTGCTTAGGCCTCGATTGGCTGAAGTGGGCCCAATGGGCCCATGGGCCCATATGAGTAAATTGTATGATTGGTTAGTATATGTTGAACTAGACTAGGTGGAACTTATATACGTGGCTACATTCGTGCTAGGTGGGCCACACGAGCGTGTGGGCCCGGATGGGCCGAAATTGGGTTTTAGGCCCAAACATCCGTACGACCGGAAATGGTAGCTGGGTCGCTAGTGGCGACATTAGGCCTTCAGAAAGGCCATTGTAGGTGCAAATTTACGAAAATACCCTTGGTAGGTAAATTACGAAAATACCCTTGGTAGGTAAAATTACGATTATACCCTTAGAGATTGATTAGCTTGATTTTGTTGTTTTATGTCTATCTGATTATGATGGTAACTCATGTTATTCTTATATTTGATATATGTTTTGCATACATGACACATTGCATAATATCTGAATAATATGTATATTGCATGGGCATATGGGTGATATTGATAAAGGAAGTGTTCCTGGTGGTTTTACCACATTATCGGTGACTTATGTCACATATTATGTATCCGGTGACTTTTGTCACATATTATGAATCCGGTGACTCTATCACATTATCTGGTGGCTTTGCCACGATTATAAGGGCGATGTGCGATTGATCGCAACGCATCGCTTCGATGGTGTGTAGCGGATGGAGGGTCGATTTAGTAATCCCCACAGTGTGATTGGCATGTACGGGTGGTGTGTAGAAGATGGATACCTAGGTGGGTTCGAGACTGCATTGTCATTCTTATATGTACATGTGATTTAATATGCCATGGTTCGATATGCTATGTTATGGGCTTATGGTCGAATATGACTAAAGAATGGGTTTTGCATCATTTGGCATGTGTTATCTGCTATACTGTGATATTATGGCTACGGCCCGATTCGATTTTTGTGTGCTTTGGCCAAGTATGTTATTGTGAGGGCTAAGGCCCAATCTACTTTTGTGGGCTTAGGCCCGATTATCACTGTAAGTGGAAACACACATTTGTGTTTTCGTAAACTCACCCCCTCTTTTTAAATGTTTCAAGTAATCATTAGACCGCGGATTTGGGGAGCCGAGGCAGACTTGTGGTGGCCCTGCAATGTTTTCTCGTAAACTCGTTTCTTATATTTAAACTTACTTTTAATTTTGGGATTTTGATATGTAATAAGGCCTTTGGTATTTTATTTGGTTTTAGCTTTCAATTTGGTTACTGTTTATTATTTAATGTTCAATATGGGATTTTCCTGAAATGATAATAAACCATTTTTATTGAAAATTACTTAAACTCGATTTTCACAACAAATACAATTTTTATTCAAATTAATAACAACTTTGTAAAGTGGGCATTAAATGAATCGGCTTTTATAAACAAACCACAAAACGCGGAGTTTCAAAAAGAATACAAACTTTTTAACAAACGCACAGTTTTTAAATAACCCTTTTATGTGACATGCCAGATTCGGTCATAACGTTTAGGCCGGGTTTGGGGTGTTACAATTATGGTATCAGAGCTCAGTTTCAAAACTCGACTATGGTATAGGTTCAAAAACGTTTTTCAAAATTGGTTTGAAATATGGTTTAGAAAAAAAATACATGTTTTTACGGAAGTATGGCACTGAGTCCCCAAGCACCAAATCAAGTAAGTTTCCTTTTTACTACATTCTATTATATGCTGAATGATTGTATTTATTCTGTAATGTATGGATGTGATGCTTGAATATAGGAATTGTATGTATGTGTGAAAATATCTGTTTGCTTCGGTGTTAGATAGTTGGTTATGTGAAGGGGTTCCAAGATTTAGTTAGAGCATATATCGAGTCAGCTGTGCGTAGGTGTAGTGTTGTAAGTTAGGATGTACGACTGTTAGTTAGTTGGAAATTTCGGGGACAAAATTTCTTTAAGGAGGGTAGATTTGTAACATCCTGAAATTGGGCCTAGGAGAATTGAGCCCAATGGGCCTTAGGCATAGTAGCGTTTAAAATTTTTGAGAATGGCATTAATGCAAGTTAGACTTATTAGATAAGTGATTTTGGAAGGTTAGAGGGCTTCTATGAAGTTCCGGGATCAAATATTGGCTTTGGAGAAATTTTGGTTTTAGGTGAAAAAAACCCTAGAAGTTGGCAAGTAGGCCTTAAGAATAAAATATGGAGAAAAATGACACAAGTGGAGTGTGTGGTGTAGTGGCAAAGTGACGCCACATAAGGGGCAAGGGAGTGACCCCACAAGGAAGGAAGGAGGTCCAAGGTTCAAGTCTTGGCTTTTGCATTTTGGTTTCTTTTTACTTGGATCTTAAAATTTGGGCCATAGTTTATATTTAGTTGCGCATGGTTTAAACACAAGAGGAGCTTGTGGCCAAGTGGTTGGCAGCGTAGATTATGTTGCAAGGGAGCCTGGGTTCGAATCTCGTGAAAAGCAAAGGAGTATTTATTTTGCGGATTGGACGACAAGAGTTTCAGTTGAATTTAAACTCTATTGACGAAGGGATCCCATATCGGAAAGACACAAAAAATGAAGGTGAAGAGCTAGCTATATAAAGAGCATTCCAGGAGGAGAGTGAACATACCTTCGAGGGCGTTTGGGCACAGGAGTGGTCGGAGCGCGGATTAGCACCAGACTCTTATCAGGTGTGTGTGTACTTCTCTACTCTAGTTGTAGAGCGGCAAGTGCCGAAATGCCGGTCACACGGTATTAGTAGCCACACGAGCGTGCGAGCGCACGTATGGGGCTTCGACGCGATAGTTGAGGCCATCAGTAGTATTCCTGTGGGTTGGGGCTGCTTGGGCCTCGATGGGCTGACGTGGGCCCATATGAGTAAATTGTATGATTGGTTAGTATATATTGAACTAGACTAGGTGGAACTTATATACGTGGCTACATTCGTGCTAGGTGGGCCACACGAGCGTGTGGGCCCGGATGGGCCGAAATTGGGTTTTAGGCCCAAACGTCCGGTACGATCGGAAATGGTAGCTGAGTCGCTAGTGGCGACATTAGGCCTTCAGAAAGGGGCCATTGCAGGTGCGAATTTACGAAAATACCCTTGATGGGTAAATTACGAAAATACCCTTGGCGGGTAAAATTACGATTATACCCTTAGAGGTTGATTAGCTTGATTTTGTTGTTTTATGTCTATCTGATTATGATGGTAACTCATGTTATTCTTATATTTGATATATGTTTTGCATACATGACATATTGCATAGTATCTGAATAATATGTATGTTGCATGGGCATATGGGTGATATTGATAAAGGGGAAGTGTTCCGGTGGTTTTTACCATATTATCCGGTGACTTATGTCACATATTATGTATCCGGTGACTTTGTCACATATTATGAATCCGGTGACTCTGTCACATTATCTGGTGGCTTTGCCACGATTATAAGGGCGATGTGCAGTTGACTGCAGCGACTGCCTTCGATGGTGTGTAGCGGATGGAGGGTCGATTTAGTAATCTCCACAGTGTGATTGGCAAGTACGGGTGGTGTGTAGAGGATGGATACCTAGGTGGGTTCGGGACTGCATTGTCATTCTTATATGTACATATGATTTAATATGCCATGGTTCGATATGCTATGTTATGGGCTTATGGCCGAATATGACTAAAGAATGGGTTTTGCATCATTTGGCATGTGTTATCTGCTATACTGTGATATTAGGGCTACGGCCCGATTCGATTTATGTGTGCTTTGGCCAAGTATGTTATTGTAAGGGCTAAGGCCCAATCTGCTTTTATGGGCTTAGGCCCAGTTATCACTCGTAAGGGGAAACACACACTGAGTTTTCGTAAACTCACCCCCTCTTTTTAAATGTTTCAAGTAATCATTAGACCGCGGATTTGGGGAGCCGAGGCAGACTTGTGGTGGCCCTGTAATGTTTTCTCGTAAACTCGTTTCTTATATTTAAACTTACTTTTAATTTTGGGATTTTGATATGTAATAAGGCCTTTGGTATTTTATTTGGTTTTAGCTTTCAATTTGGTTACTGTTTATTATTTAATGTTCAATATGGGATTTTCCTAAAATGATAATAAGCCGTTTTTATTCAAAATTACTTAAACTCGATTTTCACAACAAATACAATTTTATTCAAATTAATAACAACTTTGTAAAGTGGGCATTAAATGAATCGGCTTTTATAAACAAACCACAAAACGCGGAGTTTCAAAAAGAATACGAACTTTTTAACAAACGCACAGTTTTTAAATAACCATTTTATGTGACATGCCAGATTCGGTCATAACGTTTAGGCCGGGTTTGGGGTGTTACAATTGTGGTATCAGAGCTCAGTTTCAAAACTCTTGTGGTATATAAGTTCAAAAACGTTTTTCAAAATTGGTTTGAAATATGGTTTAGAAAAAAATACATGTTTTCGGAAGTATGGCACTTTGAGTCCCGGCACCAAATCAGTAAGTTTCCTTTTTACTACATTCTATTATATCTTTGAATGATTGTATTTATTCGTAATGTATGGATGTGATGCTTGAATATAGGAATTGTATGTATGTGTGAAAATATATCATTTGCTTGATTGTTAGATAGTTGGTTTTGTGAAGGGGTTCCAAGATTTAGTTAGAACGTATATCAGAGTGCGCAGCGTGGGTGTAGTGTTGTAAGTTAAGATGTACGACTGTTAGTTAGTTGGAAATTTCGGGGACAAAATTTCTTTAAGGAGGGTAGATTTGTAACATCCTGAAATTGGGCCTAGGAGAATTGAGCCCAATGGGCCTTAGGCGTAGTAGCGTTTAAAATTTTTTAGAACGGTATTAATGCAAGTTAGACTTATTAGATAAGTGATTTTGGAAGGTTAGAGGGCTTCTATGAAGTTCCGGGATCAAATATTAGCTTTCGGGAAATTTTGGTTTTAGGTGAAAAAAACCCTAGAAGTTGGCAGGTAGGCCTTAAGAATAAAATATGGAGAAAAATGACACAAGTGGAGTGTGTGGTGTAGTGGCAAAGTGACGCCACATAAGGGGCAAGGGAGTGACCCCACAAGGAAGGAAGGAGGTCCAAGGTTCAAGTCCTAGCTTTTGCATTTTGGTTTTTTTTTACTTGGATCTTAAAATTTGGGCCATAGTTTATATTTAGTTACGCATGGTTTAAGACACAAGAGGAGCTTGTGGCCAAGTGGTTGGCAGCGTAGATTATGTTGCAAGGGAACCTGGGTTCGAATCTCGTGAGAAGCAAAGGAGTATTTATTTTGCGGATTGGACGACAAGAGTTTCAGTTGAATTTAAACTCTACTGACGAAGGGATCCCTCATCGAAAAGACACAAAAAATGAAGGTGAAGAGCTAGCTTTATAAAGAGCATTCCAGGAGGAGAGTTAACATACCTTGGAGGGCGTTTGGGTACAGGAGTGGTCGGAGCGGATTAGCACACTGACTCTATCGTGTGTGTGTGTGTACTTCTCTACTCTAGTTGTAGAGCGGCCAGTGCCGAAATGCCAGTCACACGGCATTAGTAGCCACACGAGCGTGCGAGCGCACGTGTGGGGCTTCGACGCAATAGTTGAGGCCATCAGTAGTATTCATGTGGGTTGGGGCTGCTTGGGCCTCGATGGGCTGAAGTGGGCCCATATGAGTAAATTGTATGATTGGTTAGTATATGTTGAACTAGACTAGGTGGAACTTATATACGTGGTTACATTTGTGCTAGGTAGGCCACACGAGCGTGTGGGCCCGGATGGGCCGAAATTGGGTTTTAGGCCCAAACGTCCGGTACGACCGGAAATGGTAGCTGAGTCGCTAGTGACGACATTAGGCCTTCAGAAAGGCCATTGTAGGTGCGAATTTACGAAAATACCCTTGGTGGGTAAATTACGAAAATACTCTTGGTAGGTAAAATTACGATTATACCCTTAGAGGTTGATTAGCTTGATTTTGTTGTTTTATGTCTATCTGATTATGATGGTAACTCATGTTATTCTTATATTTGATATATGTTTTGCATACATGACACATTGCATAATATCCGAATAATATGTATGTTGTAATGGGCATATGGGTGATATTGATAAAGGGAAGTGTTAGGTGGTTTTACCACATTATCCGGTGACTTATGTCACATATTATGTATCCGGTGACTTTTGTCACATATTATGAATCCGGTGACTCTGTCACATTATCCGTGGCTTTGCCACGATTATAAGCGATGTGCGATTGGCTGCGATCGCATCTTTGATGGTGTGTAGCGGATGGAGGGTCGATTTAGTAATCCCCACAGTGTGATTGGCAGGTACGGGTGGTGTGTAGAGGATGGATACCTAGGTGGGTTCGGGACTACATTGTTATTCTTATATGTACATGTGATTTAATATGCTATGGTTCGATATGCTATGTTATGGGCTTATGGCCGAATATGGCTAAAGAATGGGTTTTGCATCATTTGGCATGTGTTATCTGCTATACTGTGATATTAGGGCTACGGCCCGATTCGATTTATGTGTGCTTTGGCCAAGTATGTTATTGTGAGGGCTAAGGCCCAATCTGCTTTTATGGGCTTAGGCCCGCTTATCACTCGTGAGGGAAACACACATTTGAGTTTTTCGTAAACTCACCCCCTCTTTTTAAATGTTTCAGGTAATCATTAGACCGCGGATTTGGGGAGCCGAGTAGACTTGTGGTGGCCCTGCAATGTTTTCTCGTAAACTCGTTTCTTATATTTAACTTACTTTTAATTTTGGGATTTTGATATGTAATAAGGCCTTTGGTATTTTATTTGGTTTTAGCTTTCAATTTGGTTACTGTTTATTATTTAATGTTCAATATGGGATTTTCCTGAAATGATAATAAACCGTTTTTATTTAAAATTACTTAAACTCGATTTTCACAACAAATACAATTTTATTCAAATTAATAACAACTTTGTAAAGTGGGCATTAAATGAATCGGCTTTTATAAACAAACCACAAAACGCGGAGTTTCAAAAAGAATACGAACTTTTTAACAAACGCACAGTTTTTAAGTAACCCTTTTATGTGACATGCCAGATTCGGTCGTAACGTTTAGGCCGGGTTTGAGGTGTTACATTTATATTCTTTATTATGTAATGAAATTTCAATATATGTATTATTTTTTCGTGATTGAAAATTAATAATATCTTCTATTGAGGGTTGTATATATCTAACCTCAGGATATTTTTTTTTTAATCCTCTTTATTCTATCATTAGTAAATAATGGGATTTCTGTTAATCCACCTTTACTGTCATTAGCGACTGTGTTACCGCTAATTTTTTCTATATGTCTTTGTGACCATATTTTAAACTTAGATATTTTATAAATTTCTTCTTTAAAAATATGGTTTTTAGTAATTTTTTCTATCATTTCATCAGAAAGTCTGTTTCTTCTCCGATTAAATTTCCTAATTTAATATCATGTTGTTCAGATTTAGGAATTTCTTCTAATCGATTATTAGAACTGCTTCCTAACATAAAAATATATTCTTCAGAATCTGTGTCAGAATCTGTTTCTAATATTAATTCATATAATATTTCAGCAGGATTTATTTCTTCACTGAAACATATTTCTAAATCTTGTTCTTCAAGATTTTTAATCATTTTCCTAGCATTTTTTCCTTTGTTAGGACAATTCGTTGCTATGTGACCTTCTTCACCACATATAAAACATTTACATATTTGTTTTTTAGGTTTATTAGAAGTTTTTCTCCTAACAAATTTTTTTCTTTTTATGAGTATAATTTTTATTTCCTGGTTTCCATCTAGCTAATTTATATTTTTTGTGTTTTTTATAAGTAGTAGGACGTATAGGTTTACATCCAAACTCCCATTCATTTTCTAATATCTTTGTACAATATTTATGACTTAATTTATGCTTAACTTGTTTAGCAGCTTTACTTTGTAAATAATGTAATATTATTATTTCTTTAGCAAAATTAATTCTATTGCCTATAGAATCTATATTTGCTAAATCTATTACAGAATCTCTACTATGTTTTTGTATATAAGAAACGTATTTATTAATACAAATCTCATCCCAAGGTGGTGGTAATTTATGAAAATATTGATTTTTCCAAAATTCTATACTATCATTTTTTAACTTTTGATATTCATGAAGAAATTTTTTAGAAAATTCCTCTAAATATTTTATATCACATAATTTTAATTTTGACAGGATATAACTAGATTGGCTATCTTGATCTATTTTATTAGTATAACCACAAAATTCTGTTTTTAGAATTAAGGTTATCCCTTTTAGTAAATCCTTAGGGGTTCCTGTTTGATTAATAAGTTGACCTTTTTGTTCATTTCCTTTTTCAGATTCTTCCCATCGCCTGAGAAATTGTAGAACATCCCCTTGAAATGTTCTTACAAAATAATTTAAAAACTTTTCTTTTGACCAAACAGTATTGTTGTTGTTTACAACAATAGTCATAGATTGTGCCCAATCATCTATGGTTTTTTCATAATTTGATAAAGGAATATTGGTTACGTCTAAATATATTCCTCATTGAGCAACATTTCTTTTATTTAAATCATCTACCCTATATAGTATAGGTGTAGGTTGACTAGATTCTTCTAGCTTTTCAGATTTTATTTCATTAGTAGCTATTGTTTCTATTTGATTACCTAATATTCTTGTTGTGTTTTCAACTTTTTCATGATTTTTATTAATAGATCTCAGATAATCATCTTTTTGAAGATCTTAATCTATCTTTCTTTTACCATAAGGATCTTGTTTATCAATTTCCCTAAGTTTTGGTATTTCATTATCATATGGATCTATTTGTTCAGTATCCATGGGTTCAGGAATTTCTATATTTTCATCCTCTTCTGTTGAAGAGTTTTCTTCGTCAGAATTATGACTAGTAACATTGATATCTCCATTAGAATTATTAGAACTACTACTACTTTCTGTAGTATCATATGTTAACATATAGTGGTAATTATATTTTGTAAATATATATTTATGTTTTTCATAAAGTTCTTCTATTAATTTTAAATATTCTATTCTTTCATATTAATCTTTTGTTTTAGAAAATTTTTCTTTCCAATGTTCTATAAGAGTTTTATAGGATTGGGAGTCATATTTTTCTTGTTTTTTTTAAGATTTTCTCTTTTTTGTTTTTCTTTTTTATAAGTAGAAGATGACTCTTCCGAAGAATCTTCATCTTCATCAGATAAAGTTAACATTACATTACTATTACCATAATATAAAGGACCTAAATCTATATCTGATTCTATATTTTTATTAATAATAACTTGATCTAATTTATTATTAACATCTGATTAAAGTTCTTTAGATTTGTTGTTCAAATCTAAATATGTTACTTCTCCTATATTATCTGCTTTTTCTTCTATTTTACTAACTTTATTATATAATTTATTAAAATATATAGAAGTCATATCTATTAAAGTATTGATACCTTTACTAAGAGCCGAAACATTATTTTCATTCTTAGAGTCAATATGCATAGTATGATTACAAGTTTTATCTTTATATAAACAATCCATATCTTCCATGTTATTTATCTATGGTATCTAAAACCATCTGTTATCTTAAACGTCTTCACTCAAACGCCTAACAACGTCGTACTCGGACTTAAACGGCAACAAGAAGACAGAATCACAGATATATGGGTTTCAAGACAAACAACAGTGAAATAAACAGAAATCGTTACTTACAAAGAGTACTACAATATTATAACTCCAGAAATCGTTACTCCGGAGCTCTGATCCCAATTACAGGAGGGAAGGGGATATACACAACGGAAGGCTATATTAATATCGTAGGATTTTATATTACAAAAGGATAGTAGATAATTTACAAGGATAATTTACAAAGCTGATCAAGAAAGATTTTATGGTTTTTTGAGAAAGAGAGTGAGTATACAAAAGAAAGTTTTTTCTCTAGATGCCTTTCCTGATCCGATGCCTTCTTTAGGCTATTACAATGCCTATTTAAAATGCAAATATTAGACTCTAATTTATTTGCAATTCAAATCCGCACAGTATCCTGATAAGGATGACTTTGATGCTGGCTAAATGATTGCTTCCACGTAGCCTTCTTGAAATAAATGTTGACTTGACGGTTGCTTCCACGTAGTCTTCTAATTTTGTGGTTATTTTCACGTTTCTCATGCATTAATGGTTGCTTCCATCATGCTTCCATCATCTTTTGTCTCATTTATTTATGGACATTTATTGTAACACCCCTTACCCGTATTTGATGCCGGAACAGGGTACGAGGCATTACCAAGGAGTACGGAACACTTATAGATGATTTAAACCATTTATCGCTCAAATATCAAAGTTGATTATAAAAGTTCCTTTAACGAACCCTTGAAGTCCAAATCATGCACTGGGATTGGGTCGGGACTAAATCAGAATCGCATGAAATTTTTCGCAAAATCTCGCAACTTCAGAATTGCCAGATCTGCTATTTTTTATCTGCTCTACTCAGGTAGGCAAGATCTTTGAATTCACCATTATTGTGACAATACCCCCTAGGGGACTTGTGCTGTATAATCAGTTTTGTGTTCATGTTTATGCCAGACGGTTAAGATGCAATGATCAGAATGAATCTAGTACTCTTAACTAAATGTGTACGAATGAATGCATGAGAATGACCCTTGTTACTGTTTGGGTTGTCGTTGCTCATAGTTCAACAAGGTTCTATCACCGATGCATTACGATGCTCTCTCGTTCAGCCAGTATGTTTTGACACAAAAAAAACCCAAATAAGCGACCGTATTCTACTTAGAAAGCTTGCCCCGCTGTAATTTTGGAGTCCCCTTCTGGGACGTAAAGCTTATACCTCCTACTGCAACTTCAGGAGAATAACATTTGGTTTCTTCCAACCATCCTGCTTCGACTCTGAGGTATAGTACCATGATTTTCATTGTGTACCTGGGTCGACATTGCTTGTCATTTTTCGAGGTCGTATCACCGACGAAATTTCTTGTCTTTGTTCAATCAATAAAATGTTCAAAAAGATAATCATTTTTCTCCATCGTTTCCAATCCTTAGACTGAATGAATTCTGAACAATAGTCATGTTTCAGGTTCTTGTATTATTCAGAGGCTTTCGGAATAATATATAGGACTCCTTTTATGAAAGTATCATTAGTTCCGTAATTATTATTTCAATGTAAAATGCCTAGAAAGGATTGTAAGGAGGAGATTGATTGGGAGTATAGTTCGAAACAAAACAGGTTAACCTAAACTGGCAAATGCAATCAAGAAAGAAATTCATTGAATAAGATAATCACAAATTACAAACTTAAAATGGGAAATCGGGTGCCCCAGATATCGCAGCCTAAGCTTCTCTGCCTGAGCATTTGGAAGACCATTTTGAGTTTGTTATGTGCTTAGGAGATCTTGAGTATTTTGTTGATGCATCGAGGCGCAACATACCCCTTCCTTGTCCACTCCAGTGCAGCGAGGTTTTTCTTCACAGTTCAAGCAGCCTTTTTCAGGTTTTCGACTCAAATCCTTTTTGGTCTCAAAGCGCCCTTTGCGGGTTTTCGCCTTGGCCTCTCCCTTTTTTTTTGTTTTTTTTAAGGAATCAAGTTCAAGCAAAGTATCTTTTGACTGAATCCGAATTCACGGCGTTGGGCAAGCTTTTCCCATCCATTTCCGTTAGAATCAGTGCACCTCCGGAGAAAGCCTTCTTCACCACGTACAGTCCCTTCCAATTCGGCATCCATTTTCCTCTGAGATCCTTTTGTATGGGGAGGATCTTTTTCAGTACCAGGTCTCCCTCGTGAAACTCTCTTGGGCGAACTTTTCTGTTATAGGTTCGCATAATACGTTTTTGATACATCTGACCGTGCCGGATAGCCCTTAGCCTCTTTTCTTTGATTAGGTTCAATTGATCGTATTGAGCCTAAATCCATTCGGCTTCATCCAACTTTACTTCGGTCAAAACCCGAAGAGAAGGTATTTCCACTTCAATGGGCAGGACTACCTCCATCCCGTAGACCAATGAGAAAGGTGTTGCCCCGGTGGAAGTTCTAACGGACGTTCGATAAGCATAAAGTGCAAATGGTAGTTTTTCATGTCAATCCTTATAAGTCTCTGTCATCTTCCCCACTATCTTCTTGATGTTCTTATTTGCCGCTTCCACTGCCCTATTCATTTTTGGACGGTACGGAGATGAGTTATGATGTTTAATGTTGAATTGACGACAAACATCTGCTATTGTGCTGTTGTTCAAATTCAATGTATTGTCTGATATGATCCTTTCGGGCATCCCATATCGGCAAATGATTTCCTTCTTCAAAAATTGACTAACTGCTGATTTAGTGACGTTAGCGTATGAAGCAGCTTCTACCCACTTCGTGAAGTAGTCAATGACTACGAAAATGAATCGGTGTTTGTTTGACGCTTTCGGTGAGATCGGTCCGATAACATCCATGCCCCACATGGAAAAGGGCCATGGGGAAGTCATAACGTGTAGGGGGGACGGAGGCACGTGAATCTCATCTCCATAAATCTGGCATTTGTGACATTTTTTAGCATAGCTGATACAATCTCCTTCCATGGAGGACCAGTAATATCCAAATCTCATTATTTGCCCGGCCATTGTGAACCCGTTAGCATGCGTCCCGTAAACGCCCTCATGAACTTTCTCTAGGATCATCTTGGCTTCTAAAGCACCGACGCATCTTAACAATACTTGATCTTTTCCCTTTTTGTACAGGATGTCCCCGTCCAAAACATATTCAAGGGCCAATCTCCTGAGTGTCCTTTTCTCATTCTCACTTGCATGATTTGGGTATTCACGATTTCTCACATATCGCAATATATCTTGGTACCAGGGGTGATCGTCCTTTTCTTCTTCTTCTACGTTACAACAATAAGCTGGGGCCTCGTAAATACTCATTTGAATGGGCTTTACATCTTCTTGCTTACTCGCCTTAATCATGGAAGCTAAAGTAGCCAAAGCATCCGCCATCTGGTTTTCTTCTCGTGGGAGATAACTGAAGGTGATATCATCAAACTCCTCAATTAACCCTATGATTACCCTTTTGTAGTTGATCAATTTGGGGTCTCTTGTCTCTCATTCACCCCTTAGCTGGTAGACCACTAATACGGAATCTCCATATACTTCCAGCGCTTTAACTCTTCGTTCTATAGCAGCGCAGAGTCCCATGATACATGCTTCGTACTCTGCCATATTGTTCGTACAATCAAAATCCAACTTGCAAGTGAACGGGTAGTGATCTTTATTTGGGGATACCAAGACTGCCCCAATCCTATTTCCAATAGCATTTGATGCTCCATCGAAATTCAATTTCCAAAGGTCATCTTTTGCAGTGTCCTCCTCCGTAGCTGCCACGTACATTAGATCTTCGTTGGGGAAATTAAAGTTCAACGGCTCATAATCTTCTAAAGCTCTACTAGCTAGGAAGTCGGCTATCGCGCTCCCTTTTATAGCTTTCTGGCTCACATACACAATATCAAATTCGGACAGTAGAATTTGCCATCTAGCCATCCTCTCATTCAAAGCGGTCGCTTCCATCATATACTTTAAGGGATCTAACTTTGAGATTAGCCAGGTCGTGTGATACAGCATGTATTGTCTCAACCTCCGAGTTGTCCAAATCAACGCACAACACAGTTTTTCAATTGGCGAATATCTCATTTCGTAATCAGTGAATTTCTTACTAAGGTAGTATATCGCCTTTTCTTTTCTTCCTGAATCATCGTGTTGACCTAGCACACATCCCATAGAGTGACTAAGCACCGTTAGATGTAGGATCAATGGCTTGTCGGGGCGTGGAGGTGACAGTACTGGAGGGTTTGACAAGTACTGTTTGACCCTATCGAAAGCTTCTTGACATGCGTCATTCCATACGCCTGGGTTATGTTTCTTCAAAAGACGAAATATGGGATCGTATTTCTCGGTTAACTGTAAAATAAACCGAGCAATGTAATTTAGTCTTCCTAGGAAACCTTGAACTTCTTTTTGAGTACACGACGGAGGCAATTCTTGTATAGCCTGGACTTTGTCTAAGTCGATCTCGATCCCCTTCTTACTGACTATGAAGCCCAACAGTTTGCCAGACCTAGCTCCGAAAGTACATTTAGTGGGATTGAGTCTCAATTGGAATTTCCTTAACCTCAGGAACAACTTCTGCAAAACTTGGATATGTTCTTCTTCAGTTTTAGACTTTGCAATCATGTCATCCACTTAAACCTCGATTTCCTTATGCATCATATCATGGAACAGGGTCACCATGGCCCTTTGGTATGTAGCTACTGCATTTTTCAACCCAAATGGCATTACTTTATAACAGAATGTGCCCCACAATGTTATGAAGGTAGTCTTTCCCATATCTTCAGGGTGCATCTTTATCTGATTGTATTCGGAGAAGCCATCCATGAAGGAAAATAGTGAAAAGCCCGCTGTGTTGTCTACTAGAGTATCAATATGAGGCAGAGGAAAATTATCCTTTGGGCTAGCCTTATTTAGGTCTCTATAATCCACACACATTCGTACCATTCCGTCTTTTTAGGGACAGGCACGATATTGGCTACCTATTCTGAATATTTGATCTCCTGTAAGAACCTAGCATCGAACTGCTTTTGGACCTCTTCCTTTATTTTCAAAGACAATATCCGGTCTCATCCTTCCGAACTTCACTTTGAATCGGCTTGTAATCCCTCCTTATGGGTAAGCGGTGTACCGCTATATCGGTGCTTAAACCGGGTATATCTTCATAAGACCATGCGAAGCCATCCTTAAATTCCTGCAACAGTTTGATAAGATTCTGCCTTGTTTCCTCGGCTATCCCTGTTCCAATATTTACCACTTTCCCTTCTTCCAACGTCCACGGTCTCTCATCGCTTCCTTATGAGGCCGAATTTGTCTCTCCTCCTGCTCTACCATTCTTAACAGATCAGGGGACGGGTCATCGTCTGTGCCATCTTTAAAATTCTGTAATTTTTCTAAGCATATGTCTTGCTCAAAAGGATATTTCGAATCCAAGGCAGCGTTGCTCAAGTCATTGATATCTAGGGACCTGTTGCAATTTAAGAAAATACGGGCGGAATGAATGAATTTGTAAATGAACAATTGTATGTATGATAATGCTGAAAGAATGATCAGAAAACAAAGAAAGGAGATGTTTGTTTCAAACGATGATGAAAATGCATTTTATTGATATAACGATACTTGAACATGCGCCTATTTCACAAAAGAAATCTTGCTGCTCTTAGGCTTAGAGCAACAAGTGTGTCCTGGACATTACTCTGAATGAGCCCTAAATAGTACAGGGATTTCTTCCACGGTCTAATTGTTCAAGATGCTTCTCGATTCATAAGGCTGAATATTTGGCAAGATTCCTCCATCAGCCGCTTTCTTAGATATGGCACTAATGTAGACATCGCCTAACATTGCTGCGATGTCCTCTCCCTTCAGTGTTTTCAGCTCAGAGTGGATTACCCCCCCGACACAAAGGTCTTGGATATGTGCGGGATTATCATGGGTTCCCACTTGGTTTCCTTCCCACTCAAACGAGCGCGTCTTCTTTCCTGTCTCCTTTCTAGCTCCTTCTTTTTTTGTCTTGCATTTGGTCTGAATCCCAGGCCAAAGCGATCTTGTTTTTCTCTCAGCATCGGGGCCGCCATTCTCCCCTGAAGGTACTTTCCAAGTCTTCTTCCCTGTAAAGCGCCTTTCCCCACGGTCATTTTCAATCCCATCCTTGTAGACTTAGAGATTCTTAGTTTCAAGATTTTGTTTCCTTCCATAATAAAAGTTGCGTTCACGAACTTGAGAGATCGGAAAGAACATTCGGTTACCTCGTCGTTTGTCTTCAAGTAGGGCATATCACTGGTCACGGTAGCAATAATGTCCTCTTCAGCTTTTATCATTACCAGTCGGCCATCCGCTATTAATTTCACCTTCTAATGTAATGATGAAGGTACTACCCCGGACGAATGTATCCATGGTCTCCCCAATAGGCAGTTGTAGGAAGGCTCGATGTCCATTACCAGAAAATCTATTTCGTAGGTGGTTGGGCCAATTATTAGTAAGGATACCTCAATCCTCCCCAAGACCCTTCTTTGGGTGCCGTCAAAGGCCTTTACCACACCCTGGCATTCCTTCATGTGCGAACGGTCCACCGGTAATCTGTTGAGGGTGGACAAGGGCATCACATTTAATGTAGACCCGTTGACTATCAAGACCCCTGGTAGTATGTGCCCTTTGCATCTAACGGTAATGTGCAAAGCCTTGGTGGATCCTCTACCACCTGGTGGTATTTCATCATCATTAAAATGAATAAAGTTGTCTGCACTTATATGGCCGATCAATCGATCCAACTTATTAACCGAGATGTCACTAGCGACGTAGGTTTCGTTTAAAACTTTCATCAGTGCGTTCCTGTGTACTTCTGAGCATTGAAGCAAAGCCAATACGGATATGCGCGTCGACTGTTTGTGCAGCTGTTCTACCACACAATATTCATTGTGTTTCAGAAATTTCAAGAACTCTTTAGCCTCTTCCTCAGTCACTGGTTCCTTGGTCCTTGGCTCGGGCTCAGCTGGCTTTCTTTTCTCCTGTTCCGCCATTAGAGCTTTCCCCTTTATTAAGTCGTAGCGTCTTCCGCTTCGAGTATGGAAGCCTTCATCTGAATCCTCCTTCGTCACATTAGTCGAGCTTTTCGCGACTGCTACATTACACTCGTAGTTCCAGGGAACTTCCTTGCTATCTTTGTAAGCAAAGGCGGTGGGCCTCCGTATTATTACTTTCAGTGTTACCCGTGTTCCCGCCTTATTGCTAGCCGAATTCTCCTTTTCGGAGACCGCTATATCACACCCATGATTCTGAGGAGCCTCCCTATTACCTTCAACGACAGTGGGCCTCCGTATTACCACTCTCGGCGCTACCTGTGTCCATGCTTATCACTTTTGGGACGTGAAATAATGATCATCGGAAAGCTAAATTTCGAGCTTTTTACTGTTGACTCCGACGCGCATATGCTCCTATCTTCTATGCCTTCATCATAAAATTCGACTTCTTTATTGTTCATTAAGTTTTGCACCAGAGTTCTGAATTCTCCACAAGTCTGAATCTTATGTCCCAACTTCGGATGGTACTCACAATAGTTCGTCGGCTCTCCTTGACTTTTTTCTGCAGTAATTAGTCCATGCTTCACCATTTCTTTCCAGACCTATCTCAAGGGGGTTCTGACCCCCGCGACATTTGTTTTGATCCTCTTTTCTGAACTTTCACTAATTGCATTGACTGCGCCTTTAGCGTGATTGGGTAAAGGATTTGTTACATTTGGCATGTCATCCAACTCAACCACACCCATATTGATGAATTTTTCCACCAATTTCTTGAAGGCTAGGCAATTCTCTATTGAGTGTCCCGTGATTCCTGCGTGGTATTCACACTGTGCGTTCGAGTCATACCACTTGGGATACGGAGGTTGCATTGGTTTTAGGTGGTAAGGGGACATAATATGTGCACCGAATAGGGTTTGATACATCTCCTTGTACGTCATCGGAATCGGTGTGAATTGGAGTTTCTCATTATCTTGTCTTGAGGTGCCAGGTTCTTTCTTGGGTAACCCCTGCTGCCCCGTGGTTGTTGCTTTTGGCTGATTAATGGTGATTGACTTCGGGTGTCCTATGCTTGCGTTATTCACCTCACTTTCTTTCTTCCTTGGGGGCATTCTTTTGGCACTTTCCCCTGTCTCGATCCCTCCACTTTTAATAATATTCTCGATCATTTCTCCGATCGTTACGATGTCTGAAAAGCTCCGGGTTGCACTTCCTATCATATGCATGAGGAATGGGGCCTTTAGTGTGCGGATGAAGAGCATTGTGTTTTTCTTTCTCGGAAGTGGTGGTTTGGACATGGATGGCAACCTCCTCCACCTCTGTGCATATTGCCTAAAGTTTTCGTTCCTTTCTTTTCCATGTTTTGAAGAGTGATCCTATCGGGGTCATATCCACATTACGTGTTATCTTGCTCCAAGAATGCTTGAGCCAAATCATCCCATGAGCCAATTTTGGCACGACTCAATTGATTGTACCATCTGGCTGCAGCTCCCACCAGGCTATCTTGGAAACAATGGATCAGCAATAATGTAGCCCGTCATCCTTCTACAAAACATAGTAATATGAGCCTCTTGGCAGCTTGTCCCATTGTACTTTTCGAACTCAGGCATCTTAAAATTATACAGGAGCACCAAGTCGGGGACCAAGCTTAAGTCATTGGCCTTTATTCCCCGACGTTTACTGGCATTTTCTAGAGCTTTGAATTTCTCCTCCAACCACTTATATTTATCCTCTAGCTGTTTTGGTAGTTCTAATTTTGCCTTTTCAGCCATCTCATCCAAGTCAATGAAGTTCGGATTGATCGGACTTTCTCCTGGGTTGGTACCCGAACCCGCCGGGAGGTGTGTCGATATTGCAGTATCGGCCTGATATTGCGACCTGATAGTGACAGATGCCCTTTGGGGATATGTGTCTGGTGGCATTTGGGCGTTCGGTGTAAGTAAGAGAGGGTTATCACCGCTGTTCGTTCCTCGAGTGGGGCAATGCCTCCCTCTTTTTCGCGCTCTTAGACATCAGTTGCATTAGCTGGCTTACCATGTTATTCTGGGATTCTTGCATCCGCTCCATCATGTCTTGCTGGTTTTTAGCCAGTTGCTCTTGTAATTGCGCTTGTCCTTTCATTTGATCCTGGATTTCTTTTTGCATCTGTTCTAGTCTTTCCATTCTTTGATCCATTATTATTATTTTGCCTCTTGTACTGTAGTGATGTTCTAGGGTAACTGCCATAATTTTAGGGTTCTCTTGTGAGATTCGATATGTATGATGCAATGTAATGCAAATGCGTGGTATGAATGCAAAAGGTGTTGATTTGATTCAATTCTATTAGATAAACTTTAATAGAAAATAGATTTCTATTCATAGAACGGATGACTACATATACGATTTTGCCCTAATGCCTAAATCCTTAACTTTCCTAAGAAGCCAAGCTAAACCTTGGCCTCGCTCCGATCTTGACTCGTACATCAGATTTAACGCATCAGCCCGAACCGCCAAGGTTTGCAAATGATCAGCCACCTCTCGGATTTGAGCCACAACTTCGCCCATTACATAGTCTCTCATTTACGATCCATATTGGGAATGGTGGAGGGTGCTCCTTCCAATGTTCATTGTTCGCTTCAAGGAGCTCAACCCGAGTTTTGCTATCTTGGAATGCAGCCTCGAGCTCCCCTATCCTTCCTCTCATCTCCTCGATTTTGTTCTGACTGGCTCTTAGTTCGACTACCGAGTTGCGACTACAGTGCAAATGCAGTGACCTTTCTAATTCTGCTACTTGGGTGCGTAACCTCTTCTTTTCACTTTGGCTTTTCAACAGGCTCTTTTTCAAAGCGTCCTCTCGTACTTGAGCATCTCGAAATTTCCTCTCCCACTGGTCGGCTCTGGACTTTTCTTCTTTAATTTCATGTCACCATTGCTCTGATGTTTTGCCCAAACCAGCAGTTCTGATGGACCTGCGTAGCTTTTTATAGTCCGTCTTTAAACTATCCAAATCTTCTTCGACCTTGTTTTTCCCTTTTTTCAATCTCTCGGCCTCGAACTTGTGGATGTCAACATCTAACCCCAACTGTATCTTTTCCCCTTCTAGCTACTCTATCCTCTTACCCAATTCCCGGCTCTTTCTCTCGAAATCTTGCTTGATAATCTCTAATTCAGACGGGATTTCTTGCAGCTATTCTTCTATTGGTCGAACATTTCCTTGGATTGGCCTTGGAACATTGTCGTTGATTCTTTTGCCCCACCATCGTTCATACTCGGGGGTTGCTATAGGCCCTATGGCGAGTCTCTTCATTTTTCGGGTTTGGGTCCATGCATCCGATATTTCGCGAACTCTCTTCTTATAGTTGTCATCCTTGTATGACAATTCACATTGGGCTAATCCGTGTGTCACAGATATGAATTGCCTCGATTGATACTGCCTCATCATTAGTAACAGGGCATATCTGACAGCTTCCCATATTCCGAGTAAAGGAACCCAGTCGAACCCTCCACACCGATACAAGATCTCGTCAGTGATCATCCACGGAGCTTTCCATTCTACATCTTTAACTTGCAGATTTTGGAGAATCGCTATCCATTTTTCCCCAGATAGGTGGTCCCGCCTTGGTGTTCTTGCTAATTCCTCTAAAGGAGAATAGTTTTCGAAAAAGACTTTGCATGAGACCTTTTCTATCTTCCAAAAATGGCAATGAAACCAAGATAAAAACAGCTGTGCACATCCTACGAACCTCCTTTCCCCCGCTCTTCGACAAGCGTTCAATGATCTGAAGGTTTCGGCTAAAATTGCGGGGACAGGTGTAACTCCCTTATCAAGTTTATCAAATAGGTCAGAAACCGCATCCTCTATATGCCCTAACGCCTTGGGAAAGATGACCAAACCGTAGATACTTAGAGCGAAGACGTCGGCCTTCTTTTTCTTGTCAGGATGCGCCGAGATCAGGTCCCTCAAGTGTTTCCACGGGATGCACTTACAATCTCCCTTTTGCTTGATCCAGGCCGTAACCCATTGCTCGCTCATCCCTGTGATGTTCATTAGCCTTTTTGAGAACGCCGGCACATTAGCGAACCTTGAATATACCTTATCAGTTTGAAGTCTCGGGCATCGAAACAAAGCTGTGTACTCCTCTATGGTAGGCACCAAATCCACCTTTCCGAAAGTGAAGCAACTGTAAGCAGGGTTCCAAAACTGGGTAATAGCTCGAAGTAGGTACTCGTCTACCTTGATATCCAGCAGATAGTGTAAATCACCGTAATTATAGTAGAATAGCTGTTTGACCTCGTCGCCCCAAGAATCCCATATTTCCTTCAATTCTCGCAAGTCATTTTGAGCCACGCTGATGCGGGTGAAATCCCATAACTCTGATTCATGCCCCACTGTTAGGCGATCTCCTTTTTCTTACTGTACTCTTTCGGACCACACTTGGACGGCTGCATTATCCTCCACTCTATTGAGAAACCCCCTTTCTATGTCAAGCTTTTCTATTTAGTAACCGAATGTGAATTAACACCTTTTTATGATGAAATGCCATGCAATAAAAGCAAAACACAACAAGTTAGTATCAGGTACAAAAGAACTTAAAGCAAACAGGAAATGATCAAACTACTATTTTTAAGGTAACGACTAGAGTTTACACGACTATACCTACAACGGGCTCTTAGGTCTCTCTATATGTGGTTCAGTTCTAAAGCAAGGGTACCTGAACTAGCAAATTCCTCAATCCTCACCCATTATAGGCTCATATGGACCGAGTTCAGTTCAGGGGAACACATTTCCCTATGGTTGCACGGAGATAAAAATCTCACGAAGACATAGGTACGGATGTATTCCGAAAGTGATCCACTATCTTGCACGGAAGTAAAAACCTCACGAAAGAGTAGCTTCTCACTCCCACTTAAGGGTGTGACCGCAATGGTCATGCAATGCAATGCCAAAGTATTTCACGAGACTCGACACTGTAGCACAAGCAAATGCATCAAAGAGAAACACGATTTTTCAAAACAATTTTCCAAACTTTCGACAAAAGGACAAAAACCAATCAATTTATGGCCTGACTCTCAAAACTTCCCCAGCGGAGTCGCCAAGCTGTCGGAACCATTTTTCTGAGAAAATGGGAATCGACTTGGTTTTGAAAATAAAAAAACGGGAGTCACCACCGATCTTTTATTAGGTGTGGTCGGATCACCTTTGTTTTAATAAAACATTTTGATTTACTAAAACAATGTTTTTGGTCTACGAAAATTTGAGAAAATAGGTTCGGGAGTCGGTTACGTGTGAGGAAGGGTTAGCATCCTCGTCACGCCCACAATTGGTACCAAATTGATTAATTAATGTCCCCATGTCAAAAGTTTGAAAATTTTAAAAGAATTTAAAATTCGATCTCTTTTGGAAATATTTGAATTTTCTCGAATTGAATTTTATGATTTTCTCGCTCCGAGAGAATAAAATATCACATCCAGTACATAGGAAACGACGATTTTAATCCTCGAATCCAAGATCATCACTTAATCCCCGAGACTCATGCATAAAACTATCAAAAGTATATTCGATCTTTAGCGAAGCGAGAGAACCGAAACCCAACACATAGGGTACGACCTCTCGAGTTTCCAAACATAGAATATTACCTTATTTGGAAACTTTTCAATTTTGGATGAAATTCATAAACATTTTAGGTTATACCTGACAAAATTTAACTAATATATATGGCATGAATTTGGTGCCATAATGATATAGTACACATAATACATAGCATTGGAATCATTAATCTAAAAGACTAACATGCACGAATAATAATGATAATAATATCAATAATGGGCAATAATATGAACAATGATAACGATGACAACGAAAATACGAACGAACAAATCATAATACATGCAAAGACGGTAATCACGTAGCTTACACAATTTGAATGTCAACGTTAATAACATAGGAGCGATGAACTAAACAATTTTAAGGGCATGACATATGACAATTTAAAAGAATTAACAAAATGATTTTAGGATATAGAATACATAAAAAATGCAGTAAATAATATGAAAGAATTTAACATAATGTTGAGATGTAAAATAAACAGCATACATAAAGTTTACTAAAAAATAGTATACAAAAACTTCCTTAAGATAAGTAAGTAAGTAAATAAGTAATAATGATAATAATAATAATGATAAAATCAAATAATAATAATTATAGTATAGTGTAATAATAAAAATAATGACAGTCATGTTAATAGCAACATTAATATTAAAAGCGAAATTAACCAAAGGATATTAAAGAAAAGGACAAAATCGAAAGAAAGGCAAAATCCAAGGCCGAAATTTAAAATAAAAGGAATTAGGGCCCCTCTTTAACACGCGAAAATGGAGAGAGACCAGATGAGGAATAATCCCGATACTTTATGCGGCTGCGTTTCAAGTGACACAGACGCTTGAGACTAAATTGAAAAGCGAAATGAATCAATGAACCGATTTAGAAAAGCGAAGCGCTAGCGAGAGGGCTGATCGAATGTGCAGAAAAGGGGGAGGGGGCCGTTGCGCAAATAACCCATTTTACGAGGAAACACGCGGATCCCCTGGTAGGTGGGTCGGGTCACGCGGGTCTCCCCGAAACGACGCCGTTTTGGCGCCAGGGGAGACCCCCTAAACGGTGCCGTTTTGTTTACTATTAAAAGCCCTTTTTATTCCTCTAAAAACCGATCTCAACCCTAAAAACAAACGCAGCAGCCGCCGCCTTTTGAACGATTCAACTCTGCCTCTCTACTCTCGCGACGATTGACCTCTTTTCCGATCGTTTCTTCGCACCACCGCCGCGCGTAGGGTCTGATGGCGCACGGGGCTAGGTTCGTTTCCCTTCTCTTTCGTTCTCTTTTTTTTTATTTTGTAAAAGTTTGCTTTAAAGTAAAATAAATACACAAATAGCAGCGTACAAAACCAAAGAAGCGAAATCGAAATCAACCTTTTATTTTTTGGTTACTGATAATCATAAAAAGCCCCTTTCCTTTTATTATTTTGTTACAGATCTTCGTATCAGGTTTCGAAAATGGTAGGTGAAATATGAAAGGAGTAGATGAAACGGAGAAATAAAACAGAGAAAATGGAAATAACTTTTTAATATATTCTTTTACTTTTTCTCATCTTCAAAACTGAACCCCCTATACAAACTTTCCTTTCGGTTTTATAACCGATTACAGCTTTCATTTTTCTATCTATTCTTTTGTTCCTCTCTGTTGCATTCTGTCTTTTTCTTCTTTGATTTGGTTGTTTGCAGGTCACAAGTATGGGCGGCGCCGCGCGTGCGTGCGTCTCGGAGATGTCGGGCGCATCTTTGGTGGTGACAGGCGTGCGTGATGGTTGGTGGAGCAGGGGGCCGAAGCGCATGGGGCGTATGAGGCGTGGGGAAGGGCGACGCGTGTGACTCGGGAAATGATGCTCGTGTGGGGGGGAACGCGCGGATCTGAAGCGGCGCGCGTGTGTCCCGAGGAGGCGCGTGGCGCCCACGCGAGGGCGCGAGGCGTGCAGACGAGAGGAAACCCAGGGTTTCTGTTTATTCTTTCTGTTAGCGGGCTTGGGCTGTTGTTATTTATTACCGGGCTTAGGTTTGGGTTTTTAATTGGGTTAGTTTTGATTTGGGACTGGCATTGGGTTAGGGTCTGTAAGGGTTTAAGTTGGTTTAACAACTGGGCTCCGGGTTTTGGTTGGTATTTCGGGCCTTGTAACTTGGGACTGTCAATATTGGACTTTTTTTATATTTTTATTGGTTTTGTTTTGCTTTTTTTTTTGTTTCTTGATGGGCCTCGGGTTTTGCAATTGGCCCGGGCGAAAATTGGGTCTTACACCTGATTTACAATCAAATTTTCTAAAATATTTTTCTTGTTTAGCTTGATTTATTAAAACTTCCTTTCTTGGAATAAAATATCCATAAAAATAGTATTTTGATTTAATCTTTTATAATTAATGACCATTCTAGCTTTTTCTCTTTTTATTTCAGCATGGTTTCTTACCATAAAATCAGGACTAGAATGTGGACTATTAGTTTCTTCTATTAATCCTTTTTCTAATAATTCTTTTATTTGTATATCAAATTCATCTATATCTTGTTTAGTATAGATCATAGGTTTTACTCTAATAATTTTATTAGAATTTTCTAATTTAATAGTACAATATCTAGGACCATTTTTCCATAATTTTAATGGTTCTTCACAAAATTATTTTCTAATATTTTAAACAACCAATGATTTGTTTCAAGTTGTTTAATTTGTTCTTTCCTAGATGGTGTAAAGTTTTTATCACAAATAAATTTATGATTATCAACTAAGGGTATTTCTTCTGAAGTATTTTCAGTAGTTAATATAACAAAATTTTTATCAATAGAGGATGGTAAATGTTGATATATAAAATTATACCTAATAATATATCTCCATGCATTTCATGAAAACATAATATTTTAGGTATCACAAATCGTACATTATTTATGTAGATTGGTATATTTTTATCTTTATAAAGAATTAAGGTTTCATTACCATCTACCCCAACAGCTCTTATAGGATTTTTCATAAGTTCTCATTTTTCTGATGGAATAGCATTTTCTCTACAGCTACTAATTGTAACTCCTGTATCTAGTAAAGCATGTAAAGAATATGATTTATATTCTCTAAATTGAAATGCAATTTCAATATAAGTATAATATTTCCTGGGTTAGAAATGTGAAAATGTAATAATATCATTTTTTCCAAGTTTTCATTTGTTGAATTATTGGTTTTTCTTTTATTTTTGTGTCTTTAGAAATTTTACTTAATTTATTAGGAAAATGAATTGTTTTTAATTCAATTAATAAATATTAGTTTTTTCAATATTCTATATTTTTAGTTTGTTTAAAACTTTTTATTGTGTTTTCAACCTTTTCATGATTTTTATTAATAGATCTCAGATAATCATCTTTTTAAATTTTTGAATATATTTTTCTTTTACCATAAGGATCTTGTTTATCAACTTCCCTAGGTTTTGGTATTTCATAATCATATGGATCTGTTTGTTCAGTATCCATGGGTTTAGAAATTTCTATATTTTCATCCTCTTCTGTTGAAGTGTTTTCTTCATCATAATTATGACTAGTAACATTGATATCTACATTAGAATTATTAGAACGACTACTACTTTATGTAGTATAATATGTTAACATATAGTGGTAATTATATTTCGTAAATAGATCTTTATGTTTTTCATAAAGTTCTTCTATTAATTTTAAATTCTCTATTCTTTCATATTTATCTTTTCTTTTAGAAAATTTATCTTTCCAATGTTCTATAAGGGTTTTATAGGATTGGAAGTCATATTTTTCTTGTTTTTTAAATTTTTCTCCTTTTTATTTTTCTTTTTTTATTATAAGTAGAAGATGACTCTTCCGAAGAATCTTCATCTTCATCAGACAAAGTTAATATTACATTACTATTACCACAATATAAAGGCCCTAAATCTAGATCTGATTTTATATTTTTATTAATAATAACTTGATCTAATTTATTATTAACATATGATAAAAGTTCTTTAGATTTGTTGTTCAAATCTAAATCTGTTACTTCTCCTATATTATCTACTTTTTATTCTATTTTACTTACTTTATTATATAATTTATTAAAATATATAGAAGTCATATCTATTAAACTATTGATACCTTTACTAGGAGCCGAAACATTATTTTCATTCTTAGAGTCAATATGCATAGTATGATTACAAGTTTTATCTTTATATAAACAATCCATTTCTTCCATGTTATTTATCTTTGGTACCTAAAACCGTCTGTTATCTTAAACGTCTTCACTCAAACGCCTAACAACGTCCCACTCGGACTTCAACGGCAACAAGAAGACAGAATCACAGATATATGGGTTTTAAGATAAGCAACAGTGAACTAAACAGAATTGAAAATAAAAGATAGAAACTTATAATGAGTACTACAATATTATAACTCCAGAAATCGTTACTCCGAGGCTCCTCTGATACAAATAATTATTTTGTTTGTATATCAAATTCATCTATATCTTGTTTAGTGTAGATCATAGGTTTTACTCTAATAATTTTATTAGGATTTTGTAATTTAATAGTACAATATCTAGGGCTATTTTTCCATAATTTTAATGGTTCTTCACTAAAATTATTTTCTAATATTTTAAACAATCAATGATTTGTTTCAAGTTGTTTAATTTGTTCTTTCCTAGATGGTGTAAAGTTTTTATCACAAATAAATTTATGATTATCAACTAAGGGTATTTCTACTGAAGTATTTTCAGTTAATATAACAAAATTTTTATCAATAGAGAATGGTAAATATTGATATATAAAATTATTACCTAATAATATATCTCCATGCATTTCATGAAAACATAATATTTTGAATATCACAAATCGTACTATGTGGATTGGTATATTTTTAGTTTTATAAAGAATTAAGGTTTCATTACCATTTACCCCAACAGCTCTTATAGTATTTTTCATAAATTCCTATTTTTCTGATGAAATAGCATTTTCTCTACAACTACTGATTGTAGCTCCTGTATCTAATAAAGCATGTAAAGAATTATTAGAAAAATGGTGTAAAGTTTTTATTACAACTGGCCTCCTTAACGAGGTTGGTCCCGGCCTACAACGAAAGCGCCCATAGAGTCCATAGACCGATTCAATCTCCACTTCTTGTTTTCCAACTTTGAATCAAATTGAACTTGTGTGTTTCTGCTGGGATTCTTGTGTGTCATTGTGAAACCTCCGAAACATGACAAAAGCTAAACCGGATATTTTTATCCTGCATGAATTAGACTCGTGGAAATATCTTAAAAGCTTCATAAATATCTCCAACACAGTCGAGCTTTTTGCCCCTCATAAACTCACAATGTCGTATCGGATAAAAAAATCCCTTATCTAGATTGAGTGGCAAATATCTTTGCTTTATACTATAATTTCCAACCCACCCCTTCCCTATAAATTCATTAGCAACTCTCACTAGCTTACTCAACACTTTTTTAATTTGATATAATCCATTATACAACAAAATACTCCAAAATGCAGTCAGCAGCAGCAACAGCAACTCTCAGCATTGCACCACCCCTTATTCCTAATCTCTCACCCTCCAAAGCCTTCTCCCCAAGGCTTGGCAGCTCCATTGCTTCCCCTCGGCGCGGCCTTTCAATCAAAGCAGTCGCCACCACCTACGACCCTTCCATGGTTGACTACAGCTCTATGCTCTCGTAAGTCTTTTTTTCTTGTTTAAAGTTGTGTTGTTTCATTTGACACGAAAGCTTTTAACTAATTTTGGCTCGTGGGGCATGCATTAGTGCAGTGTGTTTCCAGCAGAGGCGTGTGAGACAATCGGTGGAGATGCATGCCGGGCAGATATATACCCTGAAGTAAAGCTACAACCGGAGGCCAGAAACAACTCCCCGAGGATCACAACAGAGTTGATGGACAGAGAATATCTGGAATACAATGATGCCAAAACGTATTAATTACTTTCTCAACAAACTATAACCCAAATCTCGTATTCTATTTCTTTATACAAATTAAGTAATGCAAGCTGTTTCATTTCCATATGTAAATGCAGGGTTTTCTGTGCTGAGGCGTGCGATGATTTGGGCGGAGAATTCTGTAGCCGAGAGTATCAAAGGGGAGTGTATTAGAAACAAGTGACCATGTCGCCAGGATCCTTCTCAGCTATCAGGATTCAGGACTGGATATATTTATATATAAATATGTGATGTATATAACAGACCTTTTACTTGCTGTGTAACTACATATAACTTCTTTAATGATGTAATATAGTTTGGATTTGGAGCAGAAAAGTAAAGTCGTATGTGTTATTTCCGACAGATTCTAATAATGATGATAACTAATATATAGCTGTAATAAGAATATTCTAACTATTTGATACACAAATCATGGCTGAAAACCAGATTCTGGAATGATTCAAGATAAGAAAACATGAGAAAAACATAAATCTTAATCCAATATCACTGTCATTTTCCTATTCCACGGACGTAATCCAGTTCCAATCCACAACATAATAAGCAAACAAAGAATATCAATAAATCAGATTTCATTCCTGGTAAAGCTTGTAACTTCTTTGAACCTAAAGAAACAACACAATTAAAAGAAAGAAAGAAAAAAACAAAACAAAATAGAACCCAACAACGGTAGTTATTTGCTTTTCATTTTTTAATATTAGTTTTGGTTTTACTTGGATTTCTTGTTGATGATTTCATCAGGGACAGCTTGAAGCAGCTTCTTCTGCTTATACTTTGTGGTCTTCTTCAATGTAATCTATCTCTTGAAACTTAGTTTTAGACCTTCTCTTTACACTTATTAGCTTTGCTGTCGCACACTGCTTCCAGTTCCGGCCTGCAATCACGCCATTGTAGGGTGGGTCAACCGGAGGTGATTTGTTGGGGCCGTCCAACAAAGGCACAGTGGATCATTTCAGAGGATGCCATCACGGCAGAGGCAGCATCACTTGTTCATTTTGCCGCCAAAACCTTCGTCAAGGAGGTGGAAATCAATTGTGCACGCCATGGCGGTTGATAAGGTGGAGCTTTTAATTTAAACCCTAAATAACTAACTTTTGAAGGAGGGAAATGTGGTTAAGCCTTATGTAGCTAGGATTTGCATCTATGGGGTTTTAGTAAAGCTCATGAAAATATCAAGAAAAGAATTCAGCCCATGGAAAGAGACGTTGGTTACTTGCCTACTGTTCATCCCCTGGACGGCAGGAACAAATATGACGGAAAAGGAAAAACTAAAAAGAGGTATAAAATAAGGAGATATTTTTATTTAAAAAAGCTGAAATTACTAAATAAAAACTGCAAATCAGAATGTTGTACTTCTCAAATAAACACTAAGTAATTAACATTATCAGCTAAAGATGCTTTGCTTGCGCCACCTACAAATGTTCTGCTTGAAATGGGTCCTTCACCAATGGGATGCTGCAGCAAACTGAGTTTATAAACTACCCCAAGACAAGCTATTCAAGTCACATTATCCCATGGAAACCAGCTGAATCAAGAAGTACTGCTTTGATTTGCTCAGCCATTAACTCTTGCCCTTCCCTGCATTGCTGTTGAACAAATAAACCAATTAACCAACAATCAATCTCTCCATCAAAATATATGAATGACAACCCCATGCATGCTTTAATTAACACATCAAAACTTCGCAATGCTTTCCACAAGTACAGTTGAGATGATTTTATTTCACAGCTTTCAGCTTCCACATTTTCAAATTCTTTTAATGATCTACAATCAACAATCATTAAGCATTAGCATTAATTTAGCCTTCAGATCAGGGGGGGCGGTGGAAGGTTTTAAAAATGTGAAGACAGAAAAGGGAGAAAAAGTGTATCAATGCATTGCCTAGCATAGGTCCCACTATAAACCATGATTCAATTACATCAATCCATGTGCAAAATAGTACATGTAGTCAGAATACTACACAACAGGACAATAAGAAGAGAGTTCTCAGGAGTTTCCGGATCATGGTCTATAACATTAATTGAACTTGCCTTTTACCTAAACCAGTAACATTTTAAACTACAGCCAAACTAACAAAGATACAAAGAAAACAACATAGTTTCTTCCATAAAGGACCATTATAGTTTCTTCCATAAAGGACCATTATAGTTTCTTCCATAAAGGACCATTACTTTGTTGTTGCAAGAGTTCAAAACACAAGAAAGAACTCTATTTAGGGCTTGGGGTTTTGCATCGGAATTGGCTGGGCTTGGCTTGGAAAGAAACCGCATTCATTAAAATTGTTAGATGTTAGTCGCAATCATATGAGAAGAGCATACATAATCAGTCGGATAGACACACGTATCAAAGTTGATCTTTAAATGGAAATCAACAGAAGCAGATGAAGACAAGAAGAGAAGAAGAGCACCTCAGCTCGGAACACATCCAATGCAAACCCATTGAAACAGCTAATTACAGCTTGTTGTATATCCAATCCAAGGTTGTCTAGAGCTCTCATAGTGGAGAGCAAGAGACCTGGCCTGCGAGCACAAAACATGTGAATGTTGACAGCCCTTCCTTCCCTTACCCTAACCTCCACCTGGAAATTGCAGAAACAAAAATTAGAAAACTAGGAGCTACTTGAGTTGTTGCTCAAAACATTTAGCGAAAAAGAGTCACATTTACAACCTGGTGAAAGTTTCTGGAATATGTCTATCCAAATGCATATAGATCATTGAAACTTTGGGGAAATAACAAATAGGTCACTCCAGTTATTCGTTAATCAAATCAAAGAAGATGTTTGACTAAGACTATGGATTGCACAAAGTCATGAACTATGCTTGTTAGCAACTGGGATTTGGAGCAAGATATACATGTTCAATGATTACTTCTGTTGTAATATCATTTAACTAATAATATGAGGGCAAAAAAAAAAAAAAAAGGAACAAAAACAAGAATAGAAGCCCAAAAAATTAAAACTTCAGCTTCCTCAGTCTATCATATTAATACAATATATAGTTTTCTAATTTTCATGATTATGTCAATCAACAAATTTAAGACTTAACAAGTTTGATGAGCAGATGTTTGATCTATATAAATGGATGAACATTAAACCCTATTGATTGTGCAAGTACATGTTAAAAGGTTTAACAGGGCACACTATTAACTCTCGAAAATCAACATTAAACATAAATAATTTAAATTTCTACCAGTTCATGGTCAAATTAGAAACAGTACAATAATGTTTAGCTTATTTGTCTTGTTGATATCATGTAAGTCTCTCAGAATAGAACAAACAGGCATCCATGTTTTGCGCTTTTCAGCCTTGAAAATTTCAATTTTATTGAGCATGTCAAATTTTTTGCCTAATAGGCAAAAGACCTGAAAAACATCAGTTTCTTATAGAAACCATGCAAACCAAGCAAATAATAGGGAAAAAAAAAAAAAGCAAACTGTAAACTTTAGGTACAAAAGTTAAACCTTTGCGGGTTGGCTTTTAGAGCTCGGCAAAGAGCTGGGGCATAGTTCTTCCTTCACACGACATGGAAGGGTAGGTGGGGTCGGAGTCAATGGGTGGATACTTGTAGATGGTGGCATCAAAGAGCCAGGTGGAGTGGATTCAAGCTCAGTATGGAGATCATTAATCTTTCGCAGAAGCTCCTTCAAATAATCAATGGCGTCCCCAAGTATTGAAGCCCTATCCATCTATGACACGATAACCACAATGAGCAGCCGCCATCAATACCAGTTTCAATTAAAAGAACACCATGAAAATATGTCTTTTGTCTAACTAATAAACTAAAATCACCCCGAAACAATTACAATCAGAATCACTCAACGGACAAGTAATATTAAAAGAAAAGGGGCAAATACTAAAAATAAGTAAATGCATGTTCTCAAACTGTCAATATAAAATAGGTGAGGCATAGCTTTCAATTCAAGAGTCAAAGACCAAATGACACATATCAAGATTCTAAACAGACCCAAATGACCAAATAGCAAGATCACTATAATAATTATTTCGTTGAGATTTTCAAGATGATATACCTTGCTAATCTTGGGCACCACAGACCTAAGCATGTAAAGCCTATCGTTGAGCTTCTTCCTTCTCCGTCTCTCCGCCATCAGATTTTTTGCCGGCATCCCTTTTTTCTTCCCTTTCTGGTCTCCACCACCAGTAACTGTACTGGTTGCATTTGAGTTGCAACCACCATTATTCACAGTCTCCTCCAATTTGCAATCACCATTCCTCTCATCAGAATCATAATTCAGACCCGACACATCGATGCTGGCTTCCTCAATATCCAATTCCCCAAGTCTCTTCCTCTTTCCATCTGATGCTTCCCCTCCAAATCTCAGCCCTGAGACATCCAAATTCCCCAATTTATCAGACCCGCCAGAGCCCTGCCGCATGGCTGCTCGCTTCTGAAACAAAGTTGGTTGAGAACCAACTGAAGGGAAAACTTCAAGGGGCTTCAAAGTCTTTGCTCTGTTCACAAACGGGACATTCCCTGACCCGTCGAAACCACCAGCACTAAACCCACCGCTCAAAGGAGAAGCATTTTCAGTTCCTGCGAACAATCTCGTACCTTGAAACTCAGAGCTCGAACTGAACTCAGGAGTACCCATTTGAGTCTGGGGGAAAGCCATCAAATTCGGGGTGGGATTCGGCTGAAACTGAGCGAGAAAAGCCGGTTCGGAGGCGAAATCAAAGGCATTATCAAAAGGGTTGTGGCAGGAAACATTGAGGAGAGAAGAGAAGCAAGATTTAGGAGGCAACAAAGGGTGAGACTGGGAAGGGTCAAGCGTGAAGGCCTGGGAGGGAGAACAAGAAGCAGAGGAATCAATCTGGTGGTGAAGAAGGAGACTGTTATCCACCTGGTTGGAGCAAAAACCAAGGTCTCTGATCTGAAGGTCCTGGTTCATAGCCGGGTTAATGTACCAATCAGCATCCAGCATGGATTTGAAGGAGGAAAGAGAAGCAGCAGACATAGCCAAGTCGTCCTCTTTAGTCTCAAATTCATTATTGGCGTTACCGTCGTTATTGTTGTTCCGCGTCCAAGAAGAAATCGCATCTTCTTCTTCCTCTTCGCCGCCCATCCAAACGACGCCGTTAGCTCCAAGGACCATGTCTTCACTCTCAGGCAGCCTCTCTTTTTAGCTGGTTTAGTAGAGAAAGAAAAAGGCAGTTACAGCAGTAGAGGGAAAGAAGAAATGAGAAAAAGGAGAGGAGAAAAGTGAAGAAGCTTTACTCAGCAGAGAATCATAATATTGGGGGAAAAAAGAAGAGAGAGGATTTGAAGTATGAAAGTTTGAACGTTACAAAATGTAGCGAAGCATTGGCAAATGAAGGGAGAGTAGCTCTCCCTGTCCTCTGCTTTTTATCTATTCGTCTATTACGTCTATGTCTATGAACCATGTGTCTATCGCTACTTGCTTTCTTGCTGTATGTTTTTCCCTTTTTTTTTTCTATTTTTCATTTTCTGCCCCATCTTCTAATACTTGGATATCCTTACATGTGGGTCGGATTGGATTGGGTCGGGATACCGACGTTTATTTTTGTTTTTATTCATTTTTCATTTCTTCTTAAATATTTTTATATAATTCTTCTATTTGCTTCTTCACATTCACATTGTTTGCTGGTTAAGCTAAATCAATTGGGTATCGATTTAAAGAAATACATTAAATCTATTGATTTAAGAATTAGTACAATTAATTGAATGAATTTTTTTATAATTTTTTAATAATTTATTTAATTGAATCGGATGAACGATTCAATCAGTTTAATTTTAAAACTTTGAAGCATATATTTATAACAATGTAACTTTTATTTGTGAGTCTCTAAAAATTTATAATTCAATTTTGACCCTTTAGCTTCATCTCTTATAATAGGTCTAACTCAACATAACATAAGTAATTGTCTTGATTTTATATTTGATATGTTGTTATTATATAAATTTATACACGAAAAGTGAAAGAAAAAATATTTAATGCATTATCAGTATATAAACTTTATTCAAAACCTTGTTAAATTTATAACTTTAATGTTGGTTAAGACAAAAGTTCTAGGACTTTAATTTAAGGAAATTGGTATTTGTATCAAGGGATGTTTTTTTTTCTATTGATAATGGTATATATTGGTACCTATTTATTTTAATGTATCATTTCAACTTTATCATTATTTTTAAAAAATATTTATAAATTTCAAATAATTAAATTAAATAAATTTAAATATAAAATACTCTTAAATACACTTTATTATTAAACAAAATATTCCATATAGAAAATAAACTTATATTATGCTTATAATAATTCATCATTCTAGTAAAAAATTTCATTTTAAATTTCATTTTTTATACACATCAATACACTAAATATTAAGCCAATACAAATTGAATCAATCGGTATATATCGACCAAAACCGAGCATTCCAGCTAATATGGGCGGTAAATATCACCATTTTTCGTTGCGAGTTGTGGGTTTTCATTCCCAACTTTTGCATATGCCACATATATAAGTTTTGTATTGTTCTTCCCAATTTTTCATCTAATTCTTTATTTATTATAATTATATTATATTTGTGGATGTTCTATATTGATAATAGTGAAATTTAAAGAAAAATTTTAAAGATATAGAAAATTTTACTCTTTTAATCTTTAACTAATTTTTTTATTGTTTAATGTATTTATTGAAGCGGACTTAGTAACTAATTTTTCGTATTTTGTAAGTCCATTAAAAAATAAATACTAACAACTAATTAAAGTAATAGAGACCATTACTGTGTTACCTAACTTCTAAAATTTTAATGTATAATACATTCCTTTTATGGAAGTTAACTTTTCCAACTTTTACTTCTCATTTAGAACTTATTTATTAAAGTATATATTTATCTTTTCCTTACCCCAAAAAATGAAAGACTTTTTTAACACAATAAATGATGTGGTTGCATGTTGATAATCAACTTGCTTAGTTGAACTAAGGGTTGATATAATGACTGAAATTTCTACCTCTCTTTACGTCTAATTTGGGTTTTGACTTAGTTTTATTAGTTAGTCAAAGCAAGCAACCATCATCAATTTAATATTGAAATTCAAGATATTTTACACAATATAACTCTGTAGTTAAACCTTAGAATGAATGAAATAATTATTTGATATATCATCTTCTCAGAGAGAGATGACATATCTTCGTTTGCTTGCATTCAAACCCAGAAATATGGAACAACTATAGCATAAATGAAATCACATAATACATGTTATATGTACTATTTTTTATAATTATTACTGAAAAACATATCTGACATACATGCCAATCGTATCATTAAAGATTGATAGAGAGAAGCCAGCCAAATTAAAGAGTAAACTATAGAATAGTTAATTTTATTTGTCTGAGATTACATTTTAGTCATTTATGTTTAAAATGTTACGTTTTAATCGCTTACGTTACCGTTTTGTTACGAAGTGGTCACTCTATTGTTAAGCTTTGTTACCTTCCTAATGGCGGTTCAAATGGGTTTTAAATGCTAACTTGGATGTCCTACGTGGCAGTCTAAATTAAATTTATTTCATTAAAAACCTATTTTCATCCTAACAACTGAACATCTAAGTTGGCATTTAAAATCCATTTGGACTACTACATAGAACTACCGTTAGGGACAGTGGCGGAGCCAAAAAAAATTTGGGGGAGAGTTGGAATTAAATTGTATATTTTTATGATAGTAAAAATGCAATTTCACCATTTTAATAATATATATTTATAATTTTTAAAGTATTCAATCAAATTTTTATTATTTTTTGAGGGGCCAAAGTACAATTTTACCATTACTAATTTAAAATTTGATAAATTATAAATGGCTTAAATAAAAAAAATCATTTTAAGGGGGCCAGGGCCATTGCCAGCCTCCTCTTGGCTTCGCCACTGGCTAGGGAGGTAACGGAGATTAACGGCAAAATGATTATTTCGTAACAAAACGATAACGTAAGTGATTAAAACGTAACATTTCAAACATAAGTGACTAAAATATAATCTGAAGTAAATAAAAGTGACTATTTTTGTAGTTTACCCTAAATTAAAAGAAAATATATAATCACTTCACGCATTGTAGAGTGAAAAATTGCAGGGTTGGGCTGTTGGTATTGTAATATCTTTCATTCAAATATAAAGCAAAGCAATTATTAGAGCCCATATGTTAATAAATTTGCCATTTTCTACATGCAACACCTTTAATTAATTTGGAATTAAATCTTTCTAAAACCAAACCCAAGTTTCTCGTGATTCTACCTTCTTCTTTTTCCATTCACCGCTCCTACTCCCCAATCAAACTCGCCCCTTTCCTTTCACCTTTTTTTTTTCTCTCTTTAATTTGTGAAGTTAAAAAGATATTATTAGGGTTAGGACATCAAAAACTGAGTGCGGGCAGCGTTTTCCACTGATTTTCCATTCGCCAACTTCACTGTAAGCCGCCAAGTAGACTGTTTCAACGTTCAACGAATTGAAGAAAATTATTTTTGTAACGTAAGAGAGACTCTGTATCTCTCTCTTCACGTGAGAGAGCAGAATTGCATGGAGAACATGAAAGGTGTACGTGGCAAACATGCAACTAATAAAGGAAGAGGTACATATATACATTTTCTGACTAATAATCAAAGCCGTAGGTCCTACGGTTTCCTCCGTATGCAAGGCTGGCTAACATGTATTGTATTCGTATACATACTTGTTTCCATCGTATTTTTACTCCCTTATTTCCAATTTGTTTTTTTTAACGGTTGACATTGCCTTTGGCCATGTGAATCTGACCAGTACCATCTGGGTGATATTGGCGGGTCGCTCTCCCTCCACCTTAAACTTGCTTCACAAATATAATACAAAATTTTACATTTATATAGTGATATCAAATTTAATATTTTAAATTTATATGAGTTTGTATCAGTGTCGATTTAAATAATATTAATTTTTTTTCATGTCGGTTGAGTTTTAGTTCGATTAGTATGGTTATTATTATCGATGCAAGAAGACGAGGATTCAAGTACGTTGAAGCATATTATTCTCCTATTTATAGGTTGGGGAAGAGCTATGGTAGTTCTAGACATTGTGTCAGAAAAGAGCAGATATGACCAGAACCTATAATAGTATTATTCAAAAAAAATCTTTGTTTTCATAAGTTCAATTTTCACATATTTTCATTTTCATTTTCTGAAAACTATTTTTTAAATATTTCAAGTAAACACATTTTTTTTAATATTTTCATTTTTCAATAAAACAAAAATAGTCTATATTTCTTGAAAACAAAAAATTTAATATTTTCAGTAAATTACGATAACCTTTAATGAAAATTACTTAGTAGAATTAAAAAAATGAAAATGAAAAATAAATATAGACTTAATTATTACTTAAGAAAAAATATGTTTAATTTGTTCTTTTATTCAACAATATTTTATATGAAATATTAACCTTCAATTCTTTTTTATTCTCAATAATGATATTTATTTTTCATAGTAAATTTATTTAAATTTAAATTTTGTTCAAAACATCTTGAAATTAAGGATAAAAATGTAAAATAATTTTTTCATAATTTAAATTTTACATTTATCAAAACATTTAATTATATTAAGTACTTAACTTCAAATAATATATCAAATAGATATTATAACTTAAATTTTTTAATTTATCAAAGAGGGTTTTACAAAAAAAATAAATTTAATACTAACAAATATTAAATATAATAATAAAACACATTATATTTTTAACAATAAAATATAAATTCAAATAATAAAAATGATATTATTAAAAGGATTAATAATAAATCATGAAAAAAATTAATATTTATAAATCATAAAGCCAACAAAAACAATTAATATATTAATTATACTCAATATAAAAAGAATATTTGATGTATTAATCATATGGCAAATAATAGACTTCCATTTCATGTGATGAGACAGAGTATCGATGCGATTTGATAGAGCGTTAGTTTGACAGATGATTATAGCGAGCTGCATGGGATTGGGACCATAGACCAACACCAAAACCGAGGAGTTAGAACCTTATGCTATTAATAGAAGGATGGTTACGGGTACATCAAAAAAGGCTCCCGATGTACATTCTTCAATTATCTCGCAACCCCATGGCCATTAATTGTATGATAGATGACTGACTGCTTAGATGTTTCCCAATCTTTAAACTATATATTTCAATTTTATCCCTAATTTCGTAAATATTAGTATGATTTCTACCCTACTTTGTATGGGATTAATTTTGTAGGTTAAATTATAATGTAAAAAAAATATTAAAATATATATATATTTTTTTATATATTTAAAATTTAATTTTAATTTTTTATTTTAGGATTTTAATCTTTTTATTCTTTGTATTTAATAATTCATCTAACTGTTAATACAGTTAAATTCCTTCGTTGAATTCATTGGTGTGATATTTAAAAAAAAAAACTCATTTAATAGTTATATAATAAAAAAAGGTATTATAGTGTACTTGAATTTACCAGATAATTTTAATAGTGTTGATAAGTCTTAAAATTTATATCAATCTTTTAACCAAAATGAAGTATTTGTGTAACACCTCATACTCGACCTGATCATCGAGTTTGAGATACAGGATGTCACATTTGTTGCTGGAGCAACTACGAATACAATTTCAACCCATTCAATAATTTATACAAGTTAATCTAGACAATACTTCAATATAACGTGCTTTATATTCTTATTGGGTTTTTTGAGCTTACAAAAGCTCCTATGATAACCCGAGACCATTTGAGGACTAGAATGTGAATTTTTAAAATATTCCAGGTTGGCATCATGACCATGAGGGATTCACGTCGCGACATTAACGGTAGGGATTCACGTCTCGACTTCAAAAGTGCAATGTTGCAACTTTAAAAACAGTGGATTGATATCGTGACTTCAAACAAGGGATGTCACGACATCGAAAGTTAGTATCGTAACATCAACAAATTTGTGTCGCGATACAACACATTAGTCTAATAACCCATCATGCAAAACATTTTGTCCCATGATGATATTCAATTACACATTTCCAACCTTTTGAAGCTTTAAAACATATACACACATGTTATTGTCGGAAGATCGGGTTTGAAAAATGCATCAAAAAATAGGTTTAAGGGAAAATTAAAGTTTTAAAATTTTTCCCAAAAACAAGAAATTGATTGTGTTATCTAAAATAATAAACACTTAATCAAAATCGTACATTTATGATTCGTCTAGGATGAACGCTTCATCTGAGTAGTCTTCTTTACTATCCTCTAGCTCATGTCTGTCGAATGTGGTCTCACTTTGAATTAGAAAATTTTGTTAATTAAAAGAAATATCTTTAGAAACTTTTTGAAATAATTTATTCAGAAAAATTTCTCTCTCAAACTTTTTTTTAATTCAAGTGTATGAGAATAATGACTCATGCTCTCTTTATATAGAGAGAGTTTAGAGAGAGCTCAACTAGAATTAGAATTAATCACATTAATTTTAAATTAATAAAATATTATCTAGATAAATATTAAATTAAATTTAATATTAAATTCATTAAAACAATATTATTTTTAGAAAGGTTAATTTGAAAGCAAGTTACCTTATAGAGTCCCATTAGGAGTCTAATTTTTTTACTGCTCTACCACCGAAGAACCACTGTTTCTGACCATTCGCCTGCCACTAAATTGTTGTCATTGCAACTGTCGTGCTCGGCAGTGCCACCATCAACACGACTCCACCGGCACTCTGAACTATCGTCGTTTTGCCTGAATGGGCCTAGCCAATTCAGTCCGGGCTAGTGATGGCCTCACCGATCTGGTCCAGTTTTTGAGTTTCGGTCTCGAGTTTTGGTTCTTGAGTTTAATTTTCGATTTCGGGTCCAATTTTCAAGTTCAATTTCCAATCGAGCCAATTGTTAGACTTGAAAATTAATTTATAAAAATATCATATTTATTTTAATTAATTTAATTTTGCTTGATCAAAATTAATTTTTCCCAAAAATCACTGAGATTTTCCAAATTAATTTTCACGACTGCTTAATTTAATTCCATATTGAATAAATCAACTCAATTAAATTATTTCCAAAGTTGTAGAATTTTTTTCTGATTCAAATGCAGTCCGATCAAGTTTTTGTTGAGCTTGCGGAATGACCAATTAAATATATACAATTAGGCTCAAGTACTTGCAATTATGTCTAAAAGCATCGTTCTAATAATTCACAATTTATTTAATCATGGAGTCAGTCCACAAGAAGTACCATGATTGAAAACTTCTTATTGTACACTCTTTGCGAAAGCAATTTATCCAACTATTTTTTCCAATGACCTCGTCATGTGTGTGGTACCTTCATATGATATCCTTGATTCATTTGAGTTAAATTCGTTCACTCAGTACAATCCTATTTTACCTCAGTGGTATCAGAAACAGTGGTTCGAGACCACTAAATCCTATGAGTGAATTTGAAAATTTTAATATTTTAATTATTATTTATGAGTCAAGTATGACTTTAGAAAATCTTTGAATTAGTAAATTTGTGATTTAAAAGAATTTATTGGGTAAATTAGGTTGAAAACGAGGAATCGAGAGGACCAAATAGGCAATTATATAATTATTATAAGGCTGGACGACATGTGTGTTCAAGAAATAACAAAAATTAGTGTGAACAAGAGGTAAAATTGGAAATTTTGAAAAATTAAGCTTAGAAATTGAATTTACAAGAGAATTCTAGACAAATTCTCTTCAAAAACTTCAGCAAAACGCCATAGGAGGTCCCTAAAAAGCTGGTTTTTCACATTTTCACTTCATATCAAGAACCCGAAGAAAATCGTGAAAAAGGAAAATTAGCTGAATATTACAACAAATTCTACAAATTGGTCCAGGTAAGTTCATATGGTTGAACTTTCATGATTAATTGTTAATTTAGGAATGATATAATGTATTATTTCATATTTTTTGTTATTGAATTATGATTATTATAAAAATATGAAAATTGAATTGAAAGTTCAAATTAAGTGGAACGCAGGATTGAGTATAAGACCATAGTTGGGCTATGACATCCTGATGATAAGACCATAACTGGGTTATGGCATTACGAGTGTAAGACCATGGCAGGACCATGGCAATTGTGTAAGACCATAGTTGGACTATGGCATCAAGAAACCGATGTACTCAAATCCGTAAGACGTTCTCTAATTTGACAAGGATTCGTAAGTATTACATGGATTAATGTGAAAGAAATTAAATAGTTATTGATATTGAGCTCAATTATGTGAATTCATCAATCGAAGTTGTGGTTAGCAGGAAATGTTGTGAAATGCTTAATCTAAATGAATTATTTAGTATGTTCAATAAGTTTTATATTTAAAGCCTATGAACTTACTAAGCTTCATTAAGCTTACTCGTGTTGTTTAATGTTCTTTGTAGATTAGCGTGAGGTCGAAGGATCGGATCAACACATCAAGCCACACTATCCAGATTAATCCGGTAGCTTTTGCAATGTAAATTTTGGTTTATATGGCATGTATAGGGTTGGTTTAACAATGAAATAGATTGAAATATAGTTATGAATCTTAAATATTTAATGGTAAGTAGATAGTAATAGTACTTGATAAATTTATGTATGGAGTTAAATAGGTAAATACAAGTAAATGAATTGTTGGTGATGTTATGTCATATTGATAATGTGTTTTGGCTTGTTTTGATTGTTTGGTTGAGATATTGGTATATGAGAGTGTTGTATGCAGGTTGATATCTTAAAAGGGTGAGAAAAGTGACCTATTTTCGTCCACATAGACAGAGACACGAGCGTGTGTGTAACACCCCTTACCCGTATTCGACGCCAGAATAGGGTATGAGGCATTACCGGAGTTTATTGAACATTTTCGAATAATTCCAAGTAATTTATTATTCATATTCTGAAATTAATCATAACGTCCCTCTATTGGGCCCTCGAAGCCCAAAACATACAATAGGAACCAACCAGAATTAAATCGGGATCATAGGAAATTTTTTGTAAAATCCTAAAATTTTTCTACATTGGTTAGCATACTTTAATATTGATAACTTATTTTCTCGACATGTCTTACTTGAATTTATTACTCGTCTCAACATACTTAATTTCCTTGTATCAACGTATCAAAGATAATCACATATTTACATGTCATGATAAATATCATTCTCTTGCCGTTTCTTCCTAAACACAAGTCAGTTAATTCATAATATCAATATTTCATGTACCATCAACTCGTATTTCCTTATATCACATAATTAGTAAATTAAACACATAATAGTAAAGTTTGAATTATAGTGATACAAATCTGGGTTTGTCAATTCATATTCATGTGTGCACCTTTCTATTTCAAAGATCCATCGAATTTTTCTTTCATTCAACCCGGATTTATTTTTCATTTTCATCAAGAATATCAATACTTCATCAATTATTGTACAATAAACATCCAAATCATATTCACATCAATAAAAATATATTTCGAGCATTTAAGAATATATTTCAAGTTACACGAACTTACCTCGTTGCTTGTTCATGTTTATAATTTCACTAATCCGATGTCTTTTATTTTCCACGTTCAAGTCTCGTATTTGAGTCATCCGGATCTTTATAAACAAATTGGATCATCATTGTCATTCATTTCATATTCTAATACATTCAATTAATGCTCTAAGCAAAATTACCATTTTGCCCTTAAGCTTTTAATTAATGACGATTTCATCCTTAGGCTCAGAAAAATAAAATTTTCGTAATTTAATCCTTGTTTCAAACCTAATTATTCTCATATATATTGATAACAACCTATGAATTCTATGAAATATCAGAATTTTCCATAATTTCAATACTTTTCAATTTAATCCCTAAAACATGTTTTCACCCAATCTTGATCTAAATTAATAATTTTATTCAATCTTGTAACTTAAATAATGAAAATAATAAAATAATCCATGTCATGCAATTTAGTCATTTCTAACATTTTACAAAATTTTCCATAAAGTTTTACTTCTATTCAATTTAGTCCCTGAGCCTAAAACATGCAAATTAGCCATGCTAGCCAAATATTTATATATATTTTTATCCTCTTCCTCTCCATTTCACATCCTTAGTTTATATTACATGTAACAGCCCAATTTCAATAGTGTCGGAATAGTGATTCGAGATTACTAAATCTGACGAAAAAGTTAGAAAACTTTGTTAATCGATAATTATAAGTTAAGTGTGATTTTAGAAATATTTTAAAATTAGTGAATTTTGTGAACTAAAAGAATTAATTAAAAAAAGAAAAGATTTGGGCCAAAAGCGAGGTATTGAGACCTCGAATTCATCTGATGAGTCATAAATATTTCTAAAAATATTTATGGAGTGTCATTAAGTTATTATTAAAGTTTAGTTGAGAAATTTTAACGTTTGGATATGTAATTAAATAAAAAAGACTAAATTGAAAAATGTGTAAAAGTTTCATTATAGATTAAAGAAAGTATAAAGGACCAAAATGGTAATTAAGCCATTTTATTTAGTTGAGGCGGTTATTGTGAAGAAAATCTGAGATTTTTTTATGTTTAATATTATATTATTATATTATTATATTATTATATTATATTATTATATTATTATATTATTATATATAAACAAACAAATGGAAAGAAAAAAGAAAGGGAGAGAAAGGAGAGAATTGAAACAGAAAAGAAACAGAGAACAAGACGAAAGCAGGGGAAAGAAAGAAAGAAAGAAAGAAAAGGAGAAATTGATGATTTAAAGCTTGGATGTTTAATAGGTAAGCTAATTTAGTCCTTTTCTTTTAATTTTGATGCTTTATAAGTTTTAGAACAAAGTTTTGATGAATTTAAGTTGAAGTTTCTGAAGTTTTAAAGCTGTTGAATATAGCATATGATGAACAAAAGATGAATTAGTGGTTTAATTGAAAGAATTTGAAGTTAGAATTGGGTAAAGGATTTAATTGTAAAATAAGCTATAACAAAACTGTTTTGGACAGCAGCAGTAGAGTAATTTTGAAAAATTACCAAAAATCGTAGAAGTGGAATTAGAAGTTGAATGAGATATGAAATTAAAGCTTATTGAGTCTATTTTCATATGAAAGAAACAGGGAAATCAAAGGAATTCTGTAATTTGAGATATTTATATTTTTGTAAGACTGGTTCAGAGGGATTTCGGGATTCCCTTTTCTGACTTTGTAAAATCATAGAAAATTGGAGAAAAATAATTAGAGGCTTAAGTTTATATGTTTAGAATCCTGAATGAGTCTATTTTCAATATAAATAAACGAGAACATCATATGAATTCTGTATGAAGAGATAATTAATTTTTAGTGAAGAAGGGTCAGAACTGCCAGACAGCAGAACAGGGGTAACTTTGATGAATAAACTGTACTAATTGGCTAAACCAAAAATTCTGGAAATTTTATGGAAAGAAGATACGTGAGTCTAGATTCAGAAAAAATTTACGGTTCTTCATTTGGAGTTCTGTAGCTCTAGAAATAAATAATTTAGTGACTATAACTCAAATGGACAGTTTTGAATATACTTATGAGTAATTAATGAAATTATTGACAATGTTACTTATAGCATGTTATATACATTACGGATGTGGAATGGAGAGGAGGAGGAGGAAAATATGTATGAATATTTAGGTAGTATGGCTAATTTGAAATGTTTTAGGCTCAGGGACTAAATTGAATAAAAGTAAAACTTTGTGATTAATTTTGTAAAAATGTGGAAATAACCAATTTGCATGAAATGGATTATTTTATTATTTAAAATTGCAAAATTGAATGAAATTATTAATTTAGATTAAGATCGACTGAAAAATCAACGAAAATAGAAAATTTCAAAAGCCCCTGAATTTTGATATTTCTCGCAAAAATTTAGCAGTAAGTTCGTGTAACTTAATTATGTAATATAAGGGAATATAAGTTGATTGTAACGTGAAATATTGATATGATGAATTAAGCGATTTATGTTTATGAAGAAGAGATAATTGAATGATATTTTTCATGATATGTAAATATGTGATTATCTTTAATATGTTAATACAAGATAATTAAGTATGTTGAGATGAGTAATAAATTTATGTAAGACATGACGAGAAAAATAAATATGTTTAAGGGACAATATGTTTGAATTTGATTGGTTTCAAATATAAATGCTAAATGAAATAAAATGTCTGATAAATAAATTTGTAATTCCTGTAATGCCTCGTACCCTATTCCAGGGTTGAATACGGGTAAGGGGTGTTACATTACATGCTTATAAGTAACATTATCTGTGATTTCACTATTTACTTATAAATTTATTCAAAGTTGTCCATTTGCATCATAGTCACTAAATTATTTATATCTTGAGCCAAAGAATTTCAATTTAAGTTATTCTTGATGTTTTAGAAACTAAGCTCACATCTCTTCTTACCATAAAATTTTCAGAATTTTTGGCTTAGCTAATAAGTACAGTTTATTCTTTAAAATCACCCCTATTCTGCTGTCTGACAGTTCCGACCCTTCTTTACTAAAAATTAATTATCTCCTCATATGGAATTCGGATGATGTTCTTGTTTGCTTCTCTTGAAAATAGACTCATTCAGGATTTTAAAAATATAAATTTAATCCCCTAATTATTTTTCTCAAATTTTTTATGATTTTGCAAATCCAGAATAGGGGAACTCGAAATCATTCTAACCTTATCTTACAAAACCTATTATACCTCATGATTTGTAATTCCATTACTTATACTGTTTCTTCTATAAAAAACTAGAATCAATAAGATTTAATTCCATATTTTATTCATCCTCTAATTCGACTTCTACAATTTTTGGTGATTTTTCAAATTTAGACTACTACTGCTGTCCAAAACTGTTTTAGTGCAAAATATTAATTACCAAGTTTATAACACCTTTATTTACTTCTCTACAATATTTCCCATCACTTTATTTTATTTTCCTTTGCTAAAATATCAAGAACATAGGACCATATATAAGAAAACTCTACTATAACATCATTTCCAAGCTTTTTCAACAATATCAAACTTAAAAATATATTGAAATCTTGATGTTCTTACCTTGTCTTGTTGATTTCAATCTTTAACTTGATTTTCTCTCTCCTCTAGCTTCTATTTCTTTGAATCTAACTTGATATTCTTGCTCCCCATAGTCTCATTGTCATCTTTCTCTCTTGATGGCAATGGAAATTCTTTTGAATTCTAAGTGAAAATGGTGGATTTTTGGTGAAAGGACCAAATTGTAAAGAAAGCAAAACTTTCTTTCTTTCTCTTTTCTTCTCACGTTGGTGCATGGGAAGTAAAATGGATGGTGTGCTATTGTTCTTTCCCCCCCACATATATATATACTAAATAAAATAATAAAATAATAATAAACATCTAAGTAAAATAGTAATAAAATAATATTGAACTAATTAATCAAAAAAATCACCAAAATATCATCAAAATCATCATTTGTAACACCCCTTACCCGTATTCGATGCTGGAATAGGGTACCAGGCATTACCGAAACACATACACTTGTAAACGTATTAAACCAAGTCATAAAATTTCATCCAAATTATGCATCATCACAAACATACAACTTGAATAACACTAGCCAACATCAATGGCCTTATACAAAATAAACTACTAAATATTAAAGGCCAACATTTTAGGCCAAACCAATTATGACATATACAAATGACTAAGTCCCCTATACATGCCATAAACTTAAGAGGTTTGTATTCACTTTTACCCCCACGATGATAGCTTGATAGTGTGATTACATCTCTGGCGATCTCCAACTCGAGCTAGCATACAACCCTATAAGTTATGGGAAAAGAAGGGAAGTAAGCTACAAAGCTTAGTAAGTAAGTATGTAAATAATAAGTGATTTATTAACAGACTTTTATAAATCTTCACAATATGTTTTCAAGATAATACAATCATAATTGGACATAGTTCCACTTTTTATTCATGTTTATCTCAAGTTGTCTACTCTAGTCACTATCACTAAATTATTTATATATTGAGCTACGAAACTCCAAATTAAGATCTATCAATTTTTCCTGAAACTAGACTCACATATCTTGTTACCATAAAATTTTCAGAATTTTGGTTATAGCCAATTAGTACAGTTTATTCTTCAAATTCTCCCCTATTCTGCTATCCGACAATTCTGACCATTCTTCGCTAAAATTTAATTATCTTTTTGTACAGAATTCAAATGATGTTCTAGTTTATTTCTTATAAAAATAGACTCATTAAGGAATCTAACCATATAAATTATATAACATCCTGAATTTTTGGGCCTATGCGTTTAATGGGTGGATATATTTAATGTGTTAATTTAAGTGTTAGGGGTCCAAATTGGGCTCAGGCTTAGGTAGAGGCCTTGATTAAAATTATCTGTTTGGGCATTATAGGGTTTAAAAGGTAGTATCTATGTTTAAAATACCAAAGTAGGCTTGTGGCCCAATCTTAGGAGGTGACGCCACACAAGGGAGTAAGGGGCCCAAATTAAAGTTTCATGGAGCCCAATTCTTTTAATTTAAGTTAGCTAAATTTTGGGCATTAGGATTAGATGGAGTGGATGGCAACAAGGCTAAAATTTAGGGGTTTTAATGTTTAAAATATGTGGATAATAAGCAGATAAAGGCTATTATTTAGGAATTTATTTTATGTGGATAATAAGCAGATAAAGGCTAAAATTTAGGGATTTTAATGATTAAAATATGTGGATAATATCTTTGATAAAGGAGGGAGGAGTTAGAGATAATTAAGTCTCTTTTAGATGAGCTAGTAGATTAAGATAAAGGAGAAAAGATAGGATTTATCTGCAAGGTTAGGTAAGTGCCAAAATTTCTATAAATAGTGGGAATATCTCTTCAATTTCGGCATTTGGGTTTTTCTCTCATTCTTTTCTCTTCTTCTCTGAGTAAAAGCCGAAAACTCCTAAAGTTCCATCTTCTTCTTCATTCTCTGCAAAAGCCGAAATCTCTAAGCCTAATCCCTCATCTTCACTTTGATTCAAAAGCCGAAACTCTTTCCATTCTTTTTCTTCTTAGCCGAAATCTTCAAGTCTCTTCCTTGTTTTCTTTTCTTCTTCTCTTTTCCTGTCAGAAACCGAAACTCTTCACTCAAGTATTTTAAGAGCCAAAGACACATCAGCCTTCTCTCGTTCATACTTTTTCAGGATTTTCCTAAAAGCCGAAATCCCAAGATCTCATCTCCTGTGATTGCCGAATTGCTTCTGTGGTGCCTACTTGTGCCGAAATCTGAAGAGAACTTTAGTGGAGTCAATCGCATAGATCTTTAAGTTATAGATCGGTAGCACCCGAATCATGTTACTTTCGAGATTTCAAGGTAAGAAGATCTATTAGTTTCAACGTGTAAATTCGGGATTTACTAACCCTTGGCCGAATATAAGAGAGACCCTATTTTCACATCTTTCTGGCTTTTTGAGCAAAGTTGTAGATCGATCTAGCAAGGGTATCGACATTAATCAGGTATGTAACTTCTCACACCATTAGATTGAATGCTATTATGTATATATATATAAGTATAAATCTACTATACTCTGTTAAATGCCGAAATCCTGGCATAACGTTTGAAAACCCGATAAGGGTAAAGGCTAAATATCAAGTTAGTGTTTTCGCCATTCTTGATGAATGTTTCGTTAAAAGATATTTTTTGCATGTCGATTTCTATGTATGCTCGGGGTTGGGTGATTGATAAAAAGGGGAAGTGATCTGTTCTGGTGGCTTTTGCCATTTCAGCCTGGTGATTCTGTCACAACTCTATTTCTGGTGGCTTTTGCCATTTTAGTCTGGTGACTCTGTCACAACTTTGACGATGAGCAGCATGACTGCCATCAATGGCGTGTAGCGGTATGGGTTGATTGTAGAAATTCCCAATGGTGTGACTGGTAGGTAAGGGTGGAGTGTAGCGGATGGAAACCTATGATTGGGTTGGGTTTTTATGTATGTTATCTTTTATATTATGTTCTATATTTTGATTTGTGGGCTAAGGCCCAGTCTGATGGTGCACGAGGGTTGCACACTGAGTCTCGCGACTCACCCTTTTAATTTAACATTTTCAGGTAGCACCTAGTGCAAGGGACCGGGCTGGAGAGAAGCGCAAGGTGGCCATGCGAGAGAGTATTTGGATTCAGCAAAAAGACTTTAGTATTTTATTTTATATTTTTATTTAATGGGTTTTAAAACTCGTTGTAATAAGGCCATGGGCCACTAGACTATTATTTTTGTTTTTGGGTTTAAGTTGGGTTTAATTATTAGACATTTTAATTTTTATGATTAAAATTAAGCTAAGACATGTACAAGATTTTTGGATTTTAATTAAAATTCACCAAGGCAATTTATAACTTTATATCTTATATGACTTAATAAATTATTAAGTTTTCGGTATTAATGATTAAACCTAGAAATCATTTTCCAAAATGCGACATGTTTTGCAAAATCACTCAAGTGACATACCAGATCCGGTTGTAGTGTTTGGGCCGGGTTTGGGGTGTGACACACGGCCTGACACATAGTAGTGTGGTTTGGCCGTGTGTCCCTTGCACTTTGCAATTTCAAAACAGAATGTCCAGGTTTTTACACACGAGCGTGTGGCTTAGCCATGTGACCGCTGCACTTTGCACACGGCTTAGCACACGGGCGTGTGGTTGGCTGTGTGGCACAAGTCAGAGAGTTACACGGGTAAGAACACGGGCTGAGACATGGCCGTGTGAGCCACATGGTTGGCCACACAGGCGTGTGTCCCCCTGTTTTTAAGAAAATTTTTGACATTTTGTGAAAAATTCTTGAAGTCTCCGGTCGAGTCTCGATTTACTTCTAACGCTTATCTTGGGCTTCGAAGGCCCATATAAGAGACCATATGAGTGTTTTATGAATGAGTTATGATATATGTATTAAAGATTATGAAATGTTCGTAATTAATCCGTAAAGTCTAGTAATGCTCTATAACCCTGTTCTGGCAACGGATATAGGTTAGGGGTGTTACAATAATCCTTCTATGTATTTGAATCAAATGCTCTCCTTCATTCTTTTACGGGATTATGGACTTGTTTAAATTATCTACTGAAGGAAGTTATCTTTCTTGCAATGTAAACATTCTTACAGTGCCACTTATCATTAGTTCGAACTCAGACAATCAATGAGCTAATATTTTCTTGTCAGTTTCGCTATTTATGTAAAACATGAAAGAAAAAAATATAAAAGATATAATAGTGAAATGTGAAATTAATTTTATTCATTTATACATAAAAAACAGTTACATGTTTACTACAATATGGGCATATTTCCCAATAGTTATAACAATGCATATGTCAACCTTCATTATCATTCCCTAATCAAAATACTTCATTAACCATTTACAATCCTAAAACGATTCAAACCTAGGTACATGTCATCTATTGAAACCCTCAAGACCTCAAGATCCATTGATACCTTCACACGAAATAAACAAATCGTACGTTGAGTGATAAAACTCAATGATACTTCCATGATTTAAGTCATAAAATGAGCATATTCACAATAATGATTCAATCAATAAATGTAAGATTCAATCATACCAATTTACATGTTCATTATTCAATGTCAATCTTATACATTAGCTCATTTAATAACAAATTGAAACATTCAATACCATACTTTATGATAACAAAGATACAAACAATTTTCATTTCAATTTTAAGCACATAAGCATAGAACAATATGATACTCAATCTTCAATTTCAATCAATGCCACAATCTTTCAAGTCAAATACAATTTTCTCTCTCTTGAGTCTATTGACTCATTCATATTTTATTTGGCCCCCAAGGCTTGTTTCTATCCGATTCGCATGATCTTTCATGTGCTGACTTTAATCACATTTTACATTATCATTTCAATTCAATATCGTTTATCGAGTTCATACTTTATATCCCTATTAACTTAACTCATACTTGGATTTATACACAGATCATCCAACCAACACACCAACCTGGCATCTACTGCCTCATTTAAATGTATGAAGTAATATCCACCTTGTAACAGCCCGTTTTTCAATAGTGTCAGAAACAGTGGTTTCGGGCCACCAAATTCGACGAGTAAGTTCGTAAATATTATTATTAAATATTTACGGGTCAAATGTGATTTTTAAAAAAGGTTTTTGATTTGATAATTTATGATATATAGGTGACTTATTAAGTTCAAATAGTTTTAAAAAATGAGGTATCAGAACCTTGTTTTTATAAACTGAGTCGTAAATATTTTTATAAATATTTACGGATTGTCATTAAGGTGGTATTAAAGTTTTGTTAAAAAATTTTAATGTTTCGATAGTTAATTAATTAGAAAGGACCAAATTAAAAAAAAAGTGCATTCCTGGGACTTCGTTCCTGTAAACCGGACGAAGGTAGTTGTGTAGTTAATTAGGTTTCGATTAAGTGAATTTGGTTGAATTAAAAGTAATTAGGTATAAGGACTAAGTTGCATATAGGGTGAAAGTTGTATTATAGATTAAAGAAAAATTAAAGAGACTAAAGAAGCAATTATGCCATTGTTCTTTAATGAGGCGGCATAAGATAAGATAATTATAAATTTAATATATATTATAGTAAAATATGTTTAAATTTAGTATATATTATAGTAAAATATGTTTACTTAATTAATAAGTATATATATTATATTATAATAATAAAACAAAAAAAGAAAGAAAAAGAAATAGAAAGAAACAAAAGCAAAAACGAAACAGAAAGGGAAAGAAAGAAAAAAAGAGAAAGAAAGAGAGGAAGGCCTTAGGGATTTCTATTGTTCAAAATTTAATTGGATAGTCAATTTAGTCCCTTTTTTCTTGTAATTTTTATGTTTTTAGAATCCCGGTATTAAATACTACTCGACCCATGTCAAAATTTTAGAAATCATTGAGTTTTTAAATGTTGTTAATGCTGAATAATTTTAGTATTAGGGATTAAATTGATAGATTTTTAAGTTAGAAGTGAAAAAGGATTGAATTGTAAAATAAATTGTAAATTTTGAGTAATAGGGACTAAATTGTGAAAATTCAAAATTTAGAGATTTAAGTGAAATTAGAGAGTTAAATCTAGTTTAAAGTGAAAATTGAATGAAAATATAAAATTGATTGTGAAGAAATAAAATCAGTCTCGGTTTAGGGACTAAATTGGAATTTAGACAAATGTTGAGTAAAAATTGAAATATGCAATATAAAGTTGAATTGTATTGTATTAATGAATTTTAATTGTTTTAATTCCGTAGCTAACGTCGTATCGAGAATCCTCGACTTAAAAGGGGAAAGATAAAACGACGTGGAATAGCTCAAAATTCCTGGTTTGTATTTCTATAATCTGAAGCTAGTTATTAATTGTTGTAATTTTTATTTAATGTATATGGTAAGTGTTGAGGTGAGTAATTGATATTTTGATAATTGATTGAATGAATTGAATTAGTAGATATATATATTTATTGAATGGATTGATTTTTGAATTGAAATGAATATATGTGTAATTATGTGATTATATAAAAAAATCAGTATTGGATATTGATTATATTTGAAATGTGAAATTAAACTCTATTAACTGTATTGGGCTAAGTCAGATATAGATGGCATGCCATAGGATTGGAAGAGTTCAGAGATTTCTTCGACTTCGAGTCGATGAGACACTGGGTGTCAATTTACTACTTCGGATTAATTCGATGAGGCACTGGGTGCCAATTTACTTCGATTTAGCCGATGAGACACTGGGTGTCAATTTATTACTTTGAATTATCCGATGAGGCACTAGGTGCCAAACTGGTGTGTTTTGGTTGGATCCGTGTATCAGTCCAATTCCGAGTCGTGTTAATAGGGGTAAATGAATAATAAAGTTTTATGATTGATATTGACATGACATGGTCTATGTCGAAACCATTTTTTGTTTGGAAAACGGGGTCGACTTTAAAAACGGAAATGGATTCGCCACCAATCTTTTTGAGGTGTGGTCGGATCACATTGAGATTGATCATTTTAATAAAACATACTGATTTATTAAAATAAAAATTTTAGTCTACGAAATTCAAGAAAAATGAGTTCGGGAATCAGTTACGCACGAGGAAGGATTAGCACCCTCGTAACCCCCAAAATTGGTACCGAATTGATTGATTAATGTCTTAATGTCGAAAATTTGAAAAGATTTTAAAATACGATCCTCTATTTTGAAAACTTGAATGAATTAAACTAGATGTCGAGACCCACTTATTTCGAAAGAATAAAATATTATATCTAGTAAGTTAGTATACAATGCCTCGAATCCTCAAAACTAAGCTTGTCTTTTGACATTTAAAACTCGTACATTTAAATTCAATAAGGATATTCGATCATGAGAAATCGAAACCCAGTAAGTTAGGGCACTATTTCTCAAAATTCCAAATACGAAATATTGCCTTTGATTTTGGAAATCATTATCTCGAGATAACATAATGTCATATCCAGTGAGTTAGGACACAACATTTCGAATTCCCGAGAATAAGTTTTTATTTAGCTTATGCTTTAAAAAATAATTGATTCTTTAGATTCGATGAGAAAAATCGAAACCCAGTAAGTTAGGGTACGATTTCTTTCAAATCTTAGAACACGTAATAAAAATAAATTTTTTGATACACCGAATAAAAGGTGATATGATCTTATAATAAAATACAAAATGAATTACGATGCTAATTTGTATAACAACATAATGATGATGGCAATAAAAAATATAATTAACAATAACGGAGGTAAAAATAAAATACAATAAAATAAAAGCTAAAGTAATCAATCCACATAAAATAATAGGTTAAAATAAATAAATAAAAGAAAATAAAAGAAAATAATAACAAAAATAAAAGCTAATAGTGAATTAATAAATAAATAAATACTATATATAATATTTTGAAGATAATAACATAATAATAATAGTAACAAAAAAATACAATAATAGTAATAATGAATTATGATGAAAATACGTTAATAATCAAATAATAATAGTAAAATGAATAAATAAGAGTAATAATAATAACAATCTTAATGAAAATAATAATAAAAGTAATAGTAAAAATAAAAATAATATTAGTAATAATATTAAAATCAATAGTAATAGTAGTAAAAGTAATAGTAATAGAAATAGAAATAATAATACTAATAATATTAAAAGTAATAATAATAATAATATTGATAATAATAAAATAATAGTGGTAACAACAAAATAATAATAATAATAATAATAATAATAATAATAATAATAGAAATAAGGTAAATTACAAAAAAAAATGAATAAGCAAGAAAAATATGCATAATAATGATAGAAAATATATGTGTATGCAAATAATTAAATAAGTGAAAATAATACATATGAATATATAAATGAAATAATAATAAATAAATATTGTATTAAATTGAAATTAAAAAATAAAATTGGGAGTCCCAAAACATAAATAAAAACAGTAAAGGGACTAAATCGGAGTGAAAATGAAACATAGGGCCTAGATTGTGACACGCGAATGATATGGGAGACCAAATGGGATAATATCCCTGTCCTCCAAAACGCATAGCCTGATTATGGGCCAAAATGCAACATCATTAAAATTTTAGGCCAAAAATTAAAGAAAGTGAATAAGAAACGGATGACTTAATTAAAACAGGTGGAAAAAGCGGAAGGGTTGGCTGCGTAAATAGCCCACAAGCTATAAAACAAGCGGATCCTGTGATAGCGGCTCGGGTCGCGCTCGGATCCTAAGCAAAACAGCTCCATTTTGGGCTGAATTCAGCCCTAAACGACGCCGTTTAAGGGCAGTATATAAGTTGAAATTTTTTTAAGAACAATCATTCTTCTTCATTTCAAAAAAAAAAAAAAATTAAAACTCTCTCAAAATGCTCTCCCCCCTCAGCGATTTCCGGCAACGATTTCGATCATCGGCCGACCAGTCGCTGCCGTCGGCCACCGTACACGGTGGTCGGACCTCCGGAAAGTGAGTTTTTCTCTCTTTTTTCGTATATTTTTTTAGTTTAATACTTATATATCTATATAGTTTAAAATATAAAAAATATTTATATATGTATGCAATGACAAATTCGAAAGGGAAAAAAAGAAAAAGGAAGAAAAATAAAAAAACCTTGCTAATCTTTTTTCGATTGTATATTCGTAAAAATTGTAGTGTGTATTACCCTTGTATTTCCAAAAATCGTCCCCCTTTACAAGTGATGCTTCGGCCTTTTTATAGTCGAATTTAAGAATAAAAAGAAAATACAAACTCTGGATTCTGTTATATTTTGCTGTGCTGTTTTCTTTGCTGCTGCTTTGCTCCCTTGTTTGCAGGCGAAACCATCGGAGTCGCGCGTGTGGGGTGACGTGAGGCTGCTTGGAGGTTGCGGTGCATGTGGGGGGAGTGGCTCCTAGAGAGTTTCAGGTTTTTGAAACCCTGATTTTTTTTGGGTCATACGAGCCTACTGTAATTAGTTTGCTATTCGGCTTGTATTGGGTGGTTCGAGCTTTAATTTAATTGGGCTATTTTTTGTAAATTTGGACTGTTTTTTTTAAAATAGACTTTTTATTAATTTTGGTTTTATATTTGGTTTTGTTAATTTTTGTGTATCTGGTTTGGTTAATTGGGCCCGGGCGAAATAGGCCCATTACAGTATGAGAAATGGAAGTGAAATAGTGAATTGAAAATAAATTGTGAAAAGCTATTTATATAGGAAGTATGTGAATTGAGATATTTGTGAAACAAATGAAATATGATATGGTTGTTGTAATAAATAAATATTAATATGTGTTTATATTTCAATTGTATATTTGTAATTTCTTATCTTTAAATATTCGGATTATAGAAATATCACTGAGTTTATACTCAGCATATGGTTTTGCTTTTCGTGTACAGATTAGGTACTTAACTTTTGATCGCCGATTCAACATCCAACAACGATCCTTGAATTGTGTAATTTGGTGCTCTTACTCCTTTGTTTTCATGTTTTATACCCAGGAGAGCACTGGATGACGAAAAAAATGAAAAAGGGGCTCAAAACGGAGTAAATGGGTCATATCATGAAATCCACACGGCCTGGCTGAAACACCCCAAACCCGGCCCACGAGCTTTGACCAGATTTGGTATGTTCCTCAAGTAAACCGGTTCAAAGTTCTTTTGTTACTTTGGGAAAATAGTGTGTTTTGAAAGAAATATTGTTTTGGATTGGGCTCGAGTAGAAAACAAAATCGTTTTATAATGAAAACCCTTTTAAATTTTAAAAGATCAAAATATATAGAGTATATTAAATGAAAATTTCTTAATCTTTAACTTAATAAAAATTTCGTAACATAATAAATAAAAACAGAAATAAAATAGTGCACAATGGCCTTATGGCCTAATACATCAAGTAAATCCAAATAATTCGGAGTACTTAAAAATTAATAGTCCATAAAAATAAAAACTTCATGTTGAGCATGGCCACCACAAGTTCTCGCCATCCTGGCCCATTCTGTTCATCACCAAACATGGTCCTCAACGGGGTGAGTCAATGAGACTCAATGTGTACACAACATTAAATCATAATAGAATCGAGCATAACAAATATTACACATTCATATCATAGCATACAAATTATGATGCATTCCCAAACCCAAACCTAATAAGCCATCCGCTACACTCCCCCGTACCAACCTGTACACCGTGGGGACTACTAAGTCGACCCTCCTTCCGCTACACTCTATATCGTGGTCTTAGGTCACTGCATTTGTGGTCTTAGGTCACCACATTCAGATATCGCGGTCTTAGGTCACCGCATTCAGATTACTGTGGTCTTAGGTCACCACATTCAGATACCACGGTCTTAGGTCACCGTGTTCGTGGTCTTAGGTCACCGCATTCACTTCACCTTTCAATAACCCATATGCCCCATTTTGTAATATGCATTAATATGCCAAAGTTCACATTCTTATTCTCATGTTACAAATAACATATTTCATATTCCTAGTAGGAATAGGAAACGTACCTGAGTACTTAGTACCATAACATGGTACCTTAGCCACTTTCTTATTCTTAATATCACATATTTTAATTAGACATAGCCATAAAACTTATTAAGAATTAGTGTGGGGTACACACCTGATTCGCTTAGCAAATTCCTTGAGATCTCGTAATCTGATCTACCGCTTTAGATCCTTAATCCCTACATTCGGCCATCACTTAAAAGTTTAATAAAGACCATTCGGCCATAAATCCAAATCCTAGTAGGATTAGTATACTAAAACTTACCTTGTTGCCGATTGACTTAAGAATCAAGTCCCAAATTGAATCCTTGCTTCCTTACTGTTGTCGAAAACCCTATAGACACATGTTAGAGTTTAAGCTAACATTAAACATGATGAATGGCCTTTGGCCGAATCTTATAGTTTCTTACCTTGAATCTTAGAAATCCCGAAAAAAATCCTCCTTTTAGTCGACTACTCTGATAACCCCGAAAGATCCTTCCATATTCGGCCAAAATCAATAATAAGGATTAGTCTTTGAAATTTCGACAAGTCCTTAAAGGAAAGAATAAAAACCAAACTTAATCTTACCTTTACTGAAGAAATCGACAGCACCTTTATTTGAAGCCCTTTAAAGATTCGGCTATGATTACTTGGAGACTAGATGGTCACTTATGTATTCGGCTTCAGGATAAAAAGAGTAGGATATTAGGCTCGTAAAGAATCGGCACTTAATGGAGAAGTTTTGGCTAGAACACAAGATGTATTTTCGGCTTGGAGAAAGAAAAGAGAAGAGGGATTTTTGCTAGGAGAATTTTCGGGCAGAGAGAATAGAGAAGGAGAATGAATGAATGGCCTATTTCTCCTCCTTGTGCCGAAATTACTAGGCCAAGAATCCTTTGCTTGGCCACCACTCTTCCTTATCATTATCCCTTAGTTTAAAATTTAAAGAACAATCCCTTATTATCTCCTTGAAAAATAATCTAAAATAAATCTATTATTTATCCCTTTATTAAATGAAATTTAAAGAGAATAAAACTCCTCTTTTTAAAAGCCTTGTGCCGTCCACCTTTGCTTTGGAAGCAAAAATAAAATTCCTTTTATTTGCTTCCTTTGTGACTCGAACTCAGGCCCAATACCCTTGCATGTGGCGCCATTTCCAGAGGCCCTAAGTGGCATCTCCAGGCCACTTTTCCAAGCCTATTTGTGTGTTAAATTTCACATACTTTTTCTCTTAAGGCCACCTTGCCTTAGTTTCCTCTTTTAAACTTTAAAACTCGACATTTCTAAGTCATTTCTAAGTTTCCAAAAATTTTCGTTTGCCTCTTTAAACTTGACATTTCCTTACATTTCCAAGTTTCCAAAAATGTTCGCTTTCCTCTTTTGAATCATTTCTAAATCATTTCCTTACATTTCCTAGTTTCCAAAAATGTCCACTTTAAACTTAACATTTCCATACATTTCAAGGTTTCCAAAAATGTTCAAAATACATTCATAACACATAAGACATGTTATTTCGTACAATTAAATCGAAAATGCATAGGCCCTTTTCAGGATGTTACACTGGCCTAAGACCACGGCCGTGCCTCATTCAACAGGTTCGAACACGGCCTGGCCACGACTTACATGGGCGTGTGCCATGGGCATGCCCATGTCGCAAGAAAGAAGATTTTCACTCGGATTTCGATACTTAGGAGCAAAGAAATACATTCCGAAGCCTATATAAACACCCTAAGTATGACCTAAAAGGGGGGAACCCAAGGCCTTAGTCAAGGGCTGTCCGGTTAGGCCAGAGAAGGTAGATTTGTGGAGAATTACTCGAAGATAGCCAGTTGATCCATCTCAAAAAGCCGGAGTTATACTCAAGACGGAGGATCTCTCATTCAATTCCTTCAAGGGGTTTTAGGGATTTCTTATGTTTTGTTTTATCTTTTCTTTTGAGATGTTTTCCTTTATTGTTATGAACTAAACCCTCAGATACCTGAGGTGGATGAAACCTAAGATGAATCTTATTATCGTTTGCTGAACTATATGATAAATATTTGACTTGTTCTTAATTATGTATTCTTAATTCTTGTGTTGATATTTCCAAGATATTAATTCAAGTATTATGTGCTTAGGTGGAGCAAAAGTCCTAAGAGTAGATCTAGTATAGTTAAGCGGAATTGATCGCGCGCCTAGAGATAGGGTGACGAGATTTTGCCGGATTAGGGTGAAACCTAATATGGGAGTCCATAGATCGAGTTAATGCGATTCTAGGGGTTTTAATTAGAAAGAGATTTCAATTAATCAACCTAGGTTAGACGTTAGTCGCCTCGAGAGAGGGATTAATATAACTTAGGGAATCTTACGGATCAAGTCAAGTGAATAAATCATCTGGTTCAGAGTTAGATAACAAGTGAAGTCTAGGTGGATTCTTCCTTGGGTGTCGTCTTAATCAATTGGTTTTTCTTCCAAGTTATTTTCCCAATTTCATTCTTCTTTGTCTTAGAGTCTTTAGTTTAGTTGTTAGTTAATTTTAATTTTAGATTAGATAACAAATTCATTTAATTCTTTGGCTAAATAATAAAAAGAGAGTTAGTATTAGTACTTTTGGTTCCTTTGGGTTCGACATTTCGGTCTTGCCTTAACTATACTACTGTTCGATAGGTACGCTTGCCTCAAATAGTTGTCATAGTTAGTTTCCAGGTTTGATCATTCTTTTTATAAATTTTAAGACTTTGACATCGGGAAAACAACGATCATTATCCTTTGTGTCGGCATGTACCTAGGGTGTCTAAATAATAGTTATTTTGTGGTTTGATTGTAAATGAGGTTATAAGTTTAATTTTGGTTGGTTTTATACATATAAATATGTGTTTGTTTTTGAAGCCATATTATAGAATGGTAAATTGAACTAAATTTAGATAGGTGTATGTGAATTTAATTCTATGTTTAAGTGCTCATGAACTAGGCAAATTGATTTGGATTTGGTATGTTTATAATTTGGATTAAAATGATACTTTGATGACTTGTTTTGATGATATGAAATGTTTGAAATTTCTGTTTGTTTGATCTGTAAACTCCAGTAATGCTCCGTAACCCGGTTCCAGTGAGGGATACGAGTTGGGGGTGTTACACACCTAGCACTCATTAACATATAGTCAAAGTATAACCCGTACACAATCTAACCCTATAGTATGCCAACTATATCCGATTTTATCCAAACAATTTATAGGGTATTCCATATCCAATTACATTTTATAACCAATTTACATATCAATTCATATTCAATATCATAACCCCATTTCAATTCATCATCCCTTCATATATTCCCAATATCACATAGCATGGTTCATTCTATATTCATATCACATATCACGCATCAACTACATCATGCTATTTTCTACTTCATCCCAATATCACATAGCATGGTTCATTCTATATTCATATCACATATTATGCATAAACTATATCATACTATTTTCTACTTAATCCCAATATCACATAGCATGGTTTATTCTATAATCATATCACATATCATGCATCAACTATATCCAGGGGCGAAGCCAGAACAATTTTTTAGGGGGGGCGGATAAAATTTTAATTTTTTATAGTTTATATCTTTATAATTGTAAAGGATTAAATTAAATTTTTATAATTTTAGGGGGGCCAAAGTGTAATTTTACCTTTATTAATTTGAACTGTTTAAAAATTTCTAAGGGCCTTTTAAGCAATTTTATATTTTAGGGGGGGCCGGGGCCCATGCCAGCCCCCCTGGCTACGCCCCTGACTATATCATACTATTTTCTACTTCATTCAATTTAGTCTAATTCTCACTATTCAACTCCATTCAATACGAAACAATTCATATGATGATCGAGCTTACCTCAATAGTAAATCATGCATTTAACATATATAGATATGTATATATATTTAATGATCTTGAATCATAAAAGTACAAACTGATAGTTCATCTACTCGTCAATGACTCTTGCTTTTTCTTCCTCTTGTGACGGTTTGACGTCGTCCTTAGCTACGTGTGATAATTAAATAATAAAAAATAATATCAGTTTACACTCAATTCACATCCAAACACATACCCACTTATATTTTACATTTTATTCAATTTAGCCCTTATACGCGGGATATGCATATTTTTTGATATTTAGCATCAGATCAAAATCCGGTTTCACATTCTTCCATTAGGGACCCTATACTTTCTATTTACAACACAATCTCATGACAATTTTCAATTTATTTAATTTAATCCCAATGTTTCAAAATTATTTAACAAACTTAATTGGCTTTAGAATTTAATCCTTAAATTATTAACTACCAAATTCAAGCCTAATTCATTAATTTCTCTATAATTGTAATTTTCTAAAAACTTAAGAATTAAACAAATCAGTACATAAATTAGCTAAATCAAGTTCATATGATTATAAATCTATGAAAATTTCATGAATTTAACTTTGTTACCTTACAATTTTAACGGCTCAAAGAAGCTTTCAAAAATGGTGGTTTTTCTCTATTTTTTGGACGGTTGAACACTTGAGGAGGAAGATGAAATGTTGTCATCTCCAGTAAGTTAACCTTTATGCTTAGATTATATTTTAATTAATCTAAATTAATTGGTTAATTAAAGTTTTAATTATAATTTAATCTTAGCGGAATTACTCATCATTATCCGTTACTTGGTTAAATAATCATTTTGATCATCTGAATAATTACTATTCAAATTCTCAAATCTTTTCTTAATTAATTTAATTTTTGAGTCTTAATTAACTAATTTATCAATTAATTTACTTAATTAAACCTCAATATATTTTGATATTAGTTTCTCAATCTTTATTTTTCGTCATACAGATTTAATTTACGGAAATGAAAATCTGAATTTCTATTCGTTACAATTTAGCTAATCAATGCTGGTACCCAGTTTAAGAAAAAAAATGTTCTCTTAGAGTTTTCTCTCTTTTTTTAGTGTTGTTTAAGAATCAACTTTCACCTTTCTCTTTGTAGACATCCAACCACCAGTTGTTGGTGGCTAGCTGTCTTACCTCTCTTGTCCTTGCTTCCCTCCTCTCAAAATATTAACTCTACAACGTTTCAGTGGTTTAGGCAGTTCCCACGGACAGTTCTACTGGTGGCAGCAGCAGATATAACGTTGGGAACGACTTGAGCCATTTTATGCAGTGAGTTTTGGCTGAGTCTCTTTGGCTCGTCTCTTTCTCTCCTGGGTGAGTTTTTGTTGAGGAGGGCTCGGTGCAGTGCTCCACCGCCGGAGTTGTCCCTTGCTTCAGGATGAGAAGTTTGCTGCATTTTTGGAAGGTGGACAGTGGGGCAGCGCCACTCTCTCCAAATGCTGCTTTGTTATTTGGTGTTTCTCTTATCGGTTTCATGACTTCCTTTTGCTTGAAAGTTGACCTCCTCTTCAGCGCTTTGGGTAGGTGGTTCTTGGCAATTTCCATGCGAGGTGGAGCGTCGTCGCCGTTTGGCCTTGATGGCTTGTGCTTAGTAACGTCGATCGAGTTGCACCTGAGCGTTGTTTTGTCTTGGTGCTAATGCCGCTCTCGAAGGCTTTGGATTTACAGTCGTCAGTGTCCCCTACTAGCTCCACGGGGGTGACGGTGGCCCGTTTGGGCTCGCCCTTGGCCTTGGCTCCTCCTCGACGATGGATCTGTTAGGCGTGAGTATGACAATCCTGTTGGTGTTCATTTCTTCGGTGACTTTCCTCACTCCCCTATCGCAAGCGACAGCGGCTGGGAACGGTGGTGGCTATGGTTTTCTCCTCTTAGGACTGGACCTTAATTGTCATTATTCTTATTGTTTCAATTTTTTGGGTATGATTGTACTCTTATGATTAATGATATTTGTTCTTTAAAAAAAACCAATGTTAAAAACTTAAATTCAAAGTATAGCACAAACATCAATCTTTTTACCATTATTGTATAATCTTAAATTTGAATATAGTATAAGGATCAAAATTGAAATTTGACTAAGATAATATATATTTTTCAAGTAACCTATCTATCTAGTAAATTATAATTATAATGTTGTTTTGTTAGAAAATCTTAATTTTCGGTATCCAGATTACTTGCATAAGAAATATTATTTGCTAGGTTTAGTGGTATTTTTTAGTCACTCACATAATATATTTATAGAAAAGAGAATAATTTTTTTTTTTTAGAAAACTTAATTTTTACAAAAACTTCAAATTTATACTTTACAAAGATATCATACACATGCTTAAGCAACCATAAAAACATCAGTTTCATTTCAATTAGTTATTGGTACTGAATTGGGATATGAATAAGTTAGAGGTAAGAAACAATTGGCATCAAAGAAACCATTAGCTAGAAACCCGTAAGCATTAAATTTGATGCTTAACTTTTGTACTACCCTTTATTTGTATAATATGTAGAAGCATTAAATTTGGATGAATTTGAAAGGAATAAAGAAAAAGAAATAATCTGGGAATTCTATGTGAAAGATACGACAAATGAATTTTTGAGTGTAATTGATTTGTATGTATCTATTCAACTTTAGATGTTGAATTGTTGAATTTTGGGGTATTTTAGAAGACTTAACGCTATTGATAGAGGGTTTGACAATGTTTATCTTATCGAACAGTTAAGAGGCGGTACAAGCTATTCAGGGGAGTGCTACAAAGGTGTCAAATTCCGCTTTGGTTAGACGAATCAAAATACCATTGACTAAAATGATGCATTGGTTGATTTACCACTTATCCAGATATTATAATAGAGGTTGATAGCCTAACTAAAATGTTTGTTGGTAATAATGGTTGTACTCATCTTTTTGAAACGCCTCCAAGAGGACTTGGTAGTCTTTTTTGTAATGTTTTTTATTAAAAATATATATATATGAGATTGACTATTTTTTTTTATATTTAAAATAATAGGAGCATATATTGATTAGATGCAAGTAGTAGAGTGTATAAAAGGTCATTAATATTAGGGTTGTAGGGTTGTACCTCTAGTGAGTAAAAAAATTTGATTCGAATACGAAGTGTTTAATTCATGGAATATAAAATTATTTATAATCAATTTGTTTTTGATTGTCATTGTTATAAAATTTTGTCGAAAATTGTCGTTCATTTCCTCCACTATTTTTTAGTCTCAAATTTTTGATAAAATTATAATAATTTAATAAGATTATTTTTTATTACACATTGATTTTAGCATATGAACTTATACCCACAATATTTCCATGTAAAATTCTAACAAGCAAATTATGTGATGTAGGGATCCTATCCTTCATGTTTAAAAAAATAAAGTAAATGCATTCATGATTGATAAATTAATTCCAAAATCCAAATATTAATTTATTCAGAAATTTTTATTTCTAAATTTACTCATTCATTGCTAATGTAATTATTGAAACCCTACTCATAGTCTTTGAAAATGTTGGGTGGAAAAATGTAAGGAAAAGATAAAATGTACAAGCCATTCCTATTTTAACTATTAAAATTATATTGATTAATATAATAAAATAAAAGGGTATTTTAATCTTAGACAATTTAAGAAAAAAATTAGAACATAATCACATTATTCCGTAACGTAAGATTATGAGATGGTTGAAATATTTTAAACACCGTAATCTTATTACATTCGGTCAACTAAACACCCCTTAAATACATGTAAACTGAGAATCGTTATATATTTATATAATCTCGGACGTAATTTTATTTCTAATGAAATGGAATCTAGCTTAGCTCAGTAAGATCTTATAATTATGATTATCGAAGCAGGGGTTGTGAACCCTCCATCAACAACCAAGCTATGACCTGTTACACACTGGACCAGCCTCATATCTGAACCCAAGTACGATTAATGTAACTAAGTTATCTCCACATTTATACCCTTAATTTGGAACTCCCCGGCCTTTGCCCAGTTATGATCTCAATCAGCTTTTGGTAAATTTAATCTATGTGACTTAACTTATTATCAATGGAGCTGGTGTGATTGCAACTGTTGGTAATGGAAGTTCTATTTTAATATGGATTTTTCATGTGATTATATTTATAGTTTATGCTAATGGCATATGTATATAGGATGCTGAAAGATCGACCAAAGAGTTTTGTTGTTCAAATAGGCTTACAGAAATATTTTATATATAGACATATGAAGGGATCAAAGTTCCTGAAATATATATAGAAGGCAAAGGTGGAGCCTCAACATTGCAGATTGTCAGAAATAGAAACCAAGGGTTAAAGCCTCAAATTCAGAATAAAAAAAGTTTCAGACACTGCTCCCTAAGGTGAGGATGTCCATAAATAACTAAAGAATCAATATACAGCATCTCCTACACTTTACCTTATTATGATGTGTCGTCTTGATGAAGATGCTCAGAATCAAGACCTAGCAATTGCATTCATCAAGCAATGTTGATTGTGAAGGAGACATAGGGATAGGTGTCGGCATCACCTCCTAAACCAGCCATTGCTCCGCCTTCATCTTCAGTCTTCCAGTATGTGCTGCATTTCAGAGAGGACCAGTATTAATGAATTTCAAATCAGAGAAAGTAGGAAATTAGTATGAGAATCAAGTCAATTATTTTTCAGGATGAACAAATTAAAAGTTTCCGTTTTTGTAACAGCATTGTCAAATTTAGCATATTTCAAGATCAACATTGCCATTTTCAGCCATGTACACATCAACAGGGAGAAAAGAAAGAACATATTTAAACTAACTCATTTCCCACACAATTACTAGTTAATGATTGCAGCATAATGTAACAAATTGGGGGATTTGAGCAGTGTTTTTCTTTTTGGCGCCCCATATTGGGATTTGGGCAGATGAGCGAAATATAACAATGGCAGTTGACAACATATTCACTCTGGTTTTGTCAACTTTATTACACATGACAAGATTAAAAGCTGTTTACCTGTTTGTGCTATCACATAATCCTTCAAGGATGGACCGCACTTTCTTCTCACCCTTTGTAGACGGGGACAAAACGCATGCCTGATCTCAGTACAAAACCAGCACTTAGTTGTCAAGGAAATTTTGTTTCATAAATCATTGTAGAAATGACCAAGTAAAAGTTACCAGGAAAGACGGCGGCAGACCATATCTTAGAATGCTCTCTGCAAAGATACGTACAGCACAAAAATGCATCCAGGAGCTGAAAACCTACAGGCAAGCAACTTATTCAAAAACTTGTTCAAAATATGGTAAAATTTGAGGGATTTCGCAGCAAAAGGAAAGGAAATATAAGATACCTCCCCATAACTAGTGTAACACCATTGCAAAAGTGAGCTTCGCAAGCTATCTTGGTCTTGTACCAATTTCTCTACTTCCTGCTTACGACTTTCTTGTGCTTCTGGACTATATTCAAAATCACGAATCTGAATGACACCAAAAGAAATGCGGCAACAATGGGAATAAGAAATCCTCCAAGAGAGTAAAACATTTTCTATGCACCATGACCATGCATAAGAATATCCTAAAGAAATTTTACTCATATAGAAAATGCAAATGCAACCATCGAATGCACTCACTTGGAAGCCTCGTTCCCGTGCACTAGTTCTGAAATTGTCAGCGACACGACCAAATAACGTGACAGTGTAAAGAGCATATTCATTATCTTCATACAACTTCTTGGAGGACCTAGGGACCTGAAATCGTATGGCTCTGTTACTCAGAATGACCTCAACAAACAATAAGAAAGTTTAATAACTAAATAGACAAGTCTGTAATACAAAGAGTGGAAGCAATATTCAGTAAGAGAAAAAATGAAGTGGGGCTATAAATAAGAAGCTAAAACTAACAAAGTTCAGTCATTGATAAGCTACAAATTTTATCCCAAGAATGAATTCTATTTCTCATATCATCAGAAATAAACTGGAACAACTGCTCTCACAAGATTCAGCCATTCCAGAGGCTTAAACGAATCACAAGAATAACTGCTCTCTGAGGTGGCATTGTATATTACAAGCAACAATGAATTGACAACTAAAGTTCCCTTAAACCAGGGATGACATTACTTACCACATAGGTAGTCAATGTTTCGTAGCTTGAAAGCCAATCCTTCTGTGAATACTTGGGAACAACTGCGAGGAGAGTCACTAGGTGTTCAGAAGTAATGATATCCTCAGGCTTCACTATATTAGACAGGTCACGAACAGCCAAGCTAAAACATACAGAATTCAATCAGCTAGTAAAAGCAAAATCTTCTTGCATTTGTACTGATCATACTGAAGCGACAGTCATACCTTCCACTTTGCTTTCTGTTTATGGCATTAAGTTGGCCTCGCACATTGTTATACTCAGCAACACGAACCTAACATAATAAACAACACTTCAGGACCCAACTTCCCATTCAACTAATAAATGTAAGAAACAAACATGTATAAAGGTGTATAAAATCCGAAATTTGAGCCAAGAAATTACCTTGAGATCATCCTCGATCTTTGCCACTAGAGTGTGAATACCATCAACAATTTCCCCCAAGGGGGACATTGTCGGGTACTTTGCTTCATCCCAAACAAACCTTCCATCAAATCACCAAAAATTAACTCTTGTAACAAAACAAATTGTCCATGGTAACCAATGAGATCCATGACTAATACTACCACATTCATTCACATGAGTAAGCCATTTTTTTTTTTTTTTTTACCTTGTTAGATAAGAATCAATGGGGACTCCATCAACGGTGAGGGCATTGCTCTCCAATCCAGATACTCTCTCCAGTTCCTCGATCTGCCTCCTGATTTTCTGAGAAACTCCTTCGATAAAGGTATTCGACTGCTCATACATGAAAATCAAAATCAAAGAAAATAAATTCAAACTCAATTCTAAAAGTTGTAGTAATTTCACATAATTTTGTTTTAAACAAATCTAAAGACACAAACAGTGGTTAAGCCTCAGCTGAATCATCATAAAGTTAGCAGATCTAAGGGAAAAAAGAGAGTAGAATTTGATAAATAAATATATAAAAAGCAGAAAGTAAAGAAGAGGAAGATTACTTTGAAGAGATCATCACTGAGAGCAAGGAGGGAATCGAGAGTGCCAACACGTAGATTTGGTATATTGAACTGCGAAAATTGGATTGAAGAAATGAAAAAGAGAAAGAAAGATGAGAAAATTAGATGTAATTGAGGGGAAAAGAAAGAGAGACTGTGAGAAACGGTACTCTGTAAAGAGGAGTGTCGAAGGAATGCTTGGAGATTTGGTCTTGTAAGCTATTCCACAATGTGGAGGCCGATTTCTGAACCGGAAGAGACACCACCCAGTATCTGTTCGCCATTGACAGCAAGGCGAGAAACCAAACCAAAATAACAAAACAGAGGAACAGGGAGAGAAGACAGAATCCCAGGTCGGATGTCGTTGCTATGGCTATGGGCCTTTGGCAGTTGGCAAAGGTATAGTAGGATCGTAAAATTAAAATAAACTAAAGATTATTTGATTTTATTTTTAAACATGCTTGATGTGCATTATCTCTGTTAATCAATGTTTTCAAATCATATATATAATTGAATCGGTGAGGACATCGTTTATCGATTTAATCGTACATTCAACTGATTTTTTAACTAATTTAATTAATTTATACTAATTTTTTATTTAAGCAATTCAAAAATATTGAAACCGATATTCTAACTCACTTTCGATTCGATACAATTCAAATAACATTACTACTAATTATATAAAACCTTTAATTGAGTTTCTCAACTTAATTAAAAAAATAACTAATATTATTATAATGTTGTTTTTATTTTTTAGTATTACATTAAAAATACAAATGAAACCACCTATTTAAAAATTTAAATACAAGTTATTTGTCAAAATAAATTATAATTTCTTTTACGTAAAAGATATTCTTTCATCCACATTGTTTAGATAATTTTATTTTTTTACATTAGATTACATGACAGTCTTGAGTAAAAAAAATATTATAAAATTTTTAAGATTAGATTTATAAATACTTCGATGGAATATAGTTTGAAACTTCTTTATTAATATCTTAAGGTTGAAATTATGGTATAGTATATTTTAGCAGTTTGTTAAGATTTTATATTAATTATTAAATAACATAAATATTTTTGTAATAATATTTATTATTTATCTAAAAAATAATATTTTAATCATTCATGAGTGCTTGAGAGATAACCCATGGACAACCTTTTGTTTTCCTCCCGTCCTACAATACTTGGTATATTCTCCACCAAGTGCTCGGATAGTCCTTTGCTCGGTTGGTCACTAGCTAGCCACCTAAGCACTTCATCCTCCAAGTCATCTGCTTTTAGCAGAAACGCGCTCATCTCTAAAGAAGGAGCCACCAAGGGACCATTAGATATAACAATTTTGTACTACCTCAGTTAAAGGAATGCCAGAACAACATCATGCATAAAGACAACTCACGTACAACAGTCCCGCACTTGACCAACCACAACTCACGTACAACAGTCCCGCACTTGACCAACCACACAATCACCATGTCTTGGATTTTTCAGTGACGCGGCTTAATTGAGCACAAAACTTCTTTCCTTATAAATGCCTTGTAAAATGATGAAGGAATGATAAATCTTTTAGCCTTTCAACAACCTTAAGCACTCCTAAACTCCTTCCTTACCTCTTTTCTCCAGTTTTTACTTGTTTATGTGAATCAGTCTTTTTTGAACTATCACCTTCTCCTTCTTGACACCATCAAAATGTTAGGATATCTTGCTGATTAAGTCTTAGCTCGTTTAGTATTGGTATTAGCATTGTTGCTAATGCAGGAGGATGTGAGTTCGAATATGCTGAAGCGCATTATCCTTCTATTAATGGGTAATTCAAGGCATTATGTCAAATAAAAAATAGAAATGATCAAAACTTATAATAAAATTATAAAAAATAAAACACATTAAAACATCTACATTTATATTTGTAAAACTTACATAAAAATGGGCTAAAATCCATCTACTAAGCTTTTACCAAGACCCGGAGCTTAGACTCCAATTGACTTAAAGCCCGTATTAGCAGGCTCTTTTAGGTACAAACCTTAACTACTAGTAAAGTAAAACATTATTTTAAAACTAAATTATGGCATGTGGACGAGTGAAAAGCAAAATTATTTAACATCAAATAAAAATTAATAAATATATTTATAAAAAAATTATATCAATCTCAAAAGAGGTTTTAGATCAATAGTAAAATACAAATGTGAAAATTTAAAAAAAAATATAACTTCAAATTTTCTTTTGTATGTATTTTTTTTTATTTTTCTATATAAAAAATATAAAACGAAAAGGACCCTCATAATAAATACAATCCACATTATAAAATAAGGTATTTTCATATTTTTTCAATTGAATTATGCCTAAATTAACTCGTAACATCAACTCAATTAAATGATTTATAACAAGTATAGAGTCAGTCATAGATTATGTGGTGTGCTGAGGGTTTACAGGAAACTCGTTTAGATTTTTGAAGCTGTGCAACCTAATCATACATAAGGAAATTGTTGTTTGAGATTTGATTATACACAAAAGCCCATGCAGAGGAATTTTAGATATGCGAGTGTATAAGCCTTGATCATACCTAAACCAGTGAGACAGTAGTAGGCAAAAGTGATCCATTAAGAGTTAACAGTTGAATCAAAATATGTATTTAGGCAAACGCATCATCCCTTCTCTTGATTCCATATACAAACAGTAGTGGTACTGTCCACCTTCATGCGTTATCATGATGCAGGCAGCCCATTTAACCCCAAACTTGACTCCAACATTGAAAACCCATCTATGAACTCTCTCTTTTTTTTTTTTTTTGGTAATAATAATTTCCGGAATTGTTTATCAAGGTTTTTGAATCCATTGGTTGGATAATCTTTTTGTTTTTCAACTTGTATTTGTGTACTTCACATGATGGGGGAAGAGGAGGAAGGAAAACATATCATATGAAATGGAAATCATCATCACCACTTTCTAAAGAATCTCTTATTTATTTATTTTCTTGTTCACTTTCAAGTTTCAATTATGGTTTTTCTCCTTGTAATTATACGCACAAGTGGGGGGCAATAATTATATAGTATTTCATTTCATTAAGCCAAACTTTTTGGCCTAACCACGCCCCCAATTTACAATATTAATCCTGTGGTTGTTGGATTTTATATATATTAGTTTAGTGGTGCTTCAATTAACGTCATGGCCTTAAATGTTTTGTATTTGTCGCTTTGCTTGGCTTGTTCAATTGTTGACGGTGGGTAACCGAAAATATCGTACGAAACAGGGTTATTACGTTATTTTGTGTATATATATATAATATATATTATTAAATAATATTTTAATATTTTTTAAAGTTATTGATACATAATTTTCATAAATTTTTTTGCCTCAAACCCCAAACTATGAATCTAAACTTGAACCTTCAATCTTAAACCTCGAACCTTGTATTTTGCACTTAAATCTTGAATCTCGACTCTGACCTCAAACCCTCAAAACTTAGAACTTAAAACCCTAAACTCAAACCTTGAATCTTAGACCTCGAACTTGAACTTTTGGTTCAAGGTTTAGAGTTCATAATTTAAGATTTAGTGTTTAGGGTTTAATGTTAAAATTTAAGGGTTCGGGTTTGGAGTTTAAGGTAAAAAAATATCATAATTATGTATCAATGGTGTAGAAAAATTGCTGAAATATTGTTAAATAATTAGAAAGGGATATAAAATGACGTAGGGTCCCTATTTCATAAGATCCTTTTTAGGTGGGTAACATATCTCACAAAAACTATTCTTTATATTAAAATTAACATAAAAAATTTATATTTAAATAAATTAAAAGACATAACGATTAAAGAATATAATTATATTTATTTTAATTAATTTAATTTTGTTAATATAATTTATTAACAATATATAAACTTATACATTGTAGTACATCTTTGATATAATCTTCAATATTCAAAAGCATTTAACTTTTTATGCACATGTTATTGTTACTCTTGCATTGCAGCACCTTGTTTTTTAATATTATCATTAAATTACTTCTATTGGTCAGCAAAACTAGCGCCACCTTTTGTTTATTTATTTTATCATGTTAAAAACTCACTGTAGAATTGTTAATGGTAAAAAAAGGAATTTTTATTAATTTATTGGGTTAGAATTTTCTCAAAACTAACCATGCTATTATCCATATTTCATTTGACGTTCCTCGAGCCAGTTCAATGTCTTTCAACTTACTTCACATGAAGAAGAGTAAAAAATTAACAATAATTATTACCACCTTCAAACCTTTCCTCTTTCTATATAAATACACATATATATATATGCTAAAAATATAGTAGATGCCATTGTATTTTATCATTTTTACTGAAAATTGTATAAATAATTCTTTATACGATATAGCAAAAAGTAAATTGATATTTTTGTTAAAAATTTTATTAATTTTTACCGTTAAAAAATTGGTTCATGTACATTAACATGAGATACACGTGACGTGCTATGTGTCACTGTTTGGTTATTCTATTAGTCACTCCAGTTCTTAACTATATAAATAGATGAAATTTTTAACAGAAAGGACCAACTTGCTATTTGATCTAACGTACATGCTAATTTACATATTTCCCTAAATAGAGAGGATAATATACAATTTAAATTTTAATAAAAAAAACCTCATAATACTTTTACCCATATATAATAAAAATCGAGAAATTAGCAACTTGACAAAATACATGCTAAAGCTAAACTATGAATGGTCTAAATATAGCTTCTAGTTAGAGCTGTTTTGTGAGCCTATGTTTGTTAGTGAAGTCAGTCCATTGAATGTATCAAGTTTACATCATATCCATACTTAGAATCATCTTCTACATTCTAATCCTACTATACTAGTGTAAGCAAAGTGTTGGTACCCTACCATCATAATTCACATAGCTTTTGGATCCATATCTTCCTTTAATTATTTATACCCAAGAGTCAAGAAGTAACAGTAGGTAAAATTTAGAGAAACATGAGTGAACATCTCAAGCATATGGCACCATCAAGTGGGTGGGGGTGGCAGGCCACAGCAAAATTTGACTCTATTTTGCCCACAATTATCAAGCACAGCTAACCAAGACTTTTAGTATAGGTGTGGACTAGTATATATAGTGGCTGGCAATACCATCAATTATTATGAGCCCTTATTTTTTTTATTAGTGCTTTAGTTTGTTTGTTTGTTTGTTTTTTTTTTTTTTCTTTTTAAGTCTTAGAATGAGAAGTAAGAAATATAGAAGGAAAATTGAGAGTCATTCAAATTATGTTTGCATTATAACCAAAAGGAATCCTAAGGGTTTTACTTCTATCAACAGCCACTTTACATAAAGATGACAGATGAGATGCCTTTTCTAGAAGGCTAATCATCTTCATGTTTAATGTAGAAATATCAACCAAAAAAAAAAAAATGCACTCTACATATACATACATGATATTGCTTCCAAACCTACTTTTTACCAATTTGATTTTTGAAGAATTCATAGCTAGCTACCTAGCTACCTCATCAATGGATAATTGTTCATTGTACTCAAATGAAGAAATGTCTCAGTCAAATGGAATATTAAGATGCCTGTATACCGAAGTCCAAGGAATGCACGAATTACTAGTTGAGATAGTAATTGACTCACTTTTATATAAGGATTAGAGATCAATCTTAAATTATTGAAAGGTTAAAGTGTAAATTTATTATTATATTAATGTGTAATTTCATAAAATTTAAAGGGATTAAATGATAAATTTATAATTTTTTGTAGAGGCAAGCAACCTTCGTCTCTAAGAGTAGAAACATAAGTTTGAATTTTAAAAATGATATCTTTTAAGAAATTAAAAAGATTTTATATTAAACGTTTTTAGTCAAATAAAGATTAATTTCGAGTCCATTTTAACTTGGAAAACTCTATGTTTATATTGAAATATAATATATTTGATCTTATTATATGATAGAAAGTATAAACTGACCAAATTTTCTTTGTAATGTCAACCTAAGATGGGGAATATTAGAATCCTTGAAGTACTTAAGGACTTGGGACAACCTTCAAGTTTTGATTTCACACTCTCAAATTCGCAACACAAAATATCGGACAATACGTATTTTTTCCAGAAATGAGAATGATTTTGAAATGATATTTTGTGTTTGGTGGTGTGTTGTCAGTCACTTGTGAATGGAGGGAAAGGGGGGACCTAGTATGCAATTGCACAAAAGATAGGGCACAAAGTTCCTTTCTTTTTTTTTGCATGTTTTTGACTTAGGCCTGCTTCAATCTCTTCCTATGAGTGTATGACCGTGAGGATATTGGAGGAAATAAAAGAGAGAAAAACAAAAGCAGAGAGTAGATAATTGAGCGTATGGCATTTAGTCAAAGTGATAAATGATTGGATAAAACCCCAACTAAACCATGAAAAAAAGAGAGTAAACATGTTTTTGCTTAAATCATTTTTATAACATACTTCATGCATACATATTGTATTTGAATAAGGTGGAGTTATTCATGGGTCGGGTCTTAATAAAATTTTAGGTGAGATTAATAGGCTCAGACTTAGTATGAAAAATGAGCTTAAAATTTTACTCAAATTCGGTTCAAATTATAAATACTAAATTCGAGCTCGACCCGTATTAATTTTTTTAAAAGATTATTTTATTATATAAAGTAAATTTTTAAAAAATATAATATACCAAACATACTAAAAATATTAAAACAAATCTTTCTCAACAAATTGAAAATACATTAAAAACAAGCAAATGTTTATCAATAAATTTTAAAAAGACACGTATCCAAAATGGGCCCGAACAAAAAAAGTTTACCTAAAACTTAGCCCGTTTAGAAAGTGGGCCTCTCTTTTATTTAAGTTCATATTTTTGTCTAAACCCTCCTATTTTTTGAACCGACCTTCGAACTTGGTTTGGTGGCCCCACCCATGCATAACTTTAGAATAAGCCACATGAAGGATGTAATGGTAAGTTTTATTGAATTCTTCATTCGTTATGTTTAATATTTGTATGTTCATATATATTAATTGGTCAAATATATATTGTATTTGTATTGTATTATGGTTATACTATATTTAAAATAGGAATACTTAAAAAAAAAAAACATTGTTTAAGGGATAATGCCCTTTCGTTTTATTTATAACTTATGTTATTAGAAAAAACAAACAATTATTAAACTCAGTAATTAATCTAATAAATTAAATTAATTTAAAATTAATTTTCATACATATTATTAAGAAAAAATAATTTATTTATCCTTTAATTTTATAAAAATAAAAAATAAAAAAATAAAATTCATATTAGTTTATATAATTCTGACTTCTATTTATTTAAAAAAATTATAGAATTTTTTTAGCTTGTAAATAAAAAATTGGATCAAATCGGTTTTTTATTTTTTCCGATTTCTTTGCCTAATCCTATTTATAGTTGGTTTAGTTAATCAATCTAATAGTTCTAAAAATACCAAAACAAAATGACAAATTTTATAATTATTTAATAAAAAATTTCTACTCACAACATTCAAACCTTAATCCGATACTAGTAAACTTCAACTTCGCTTGAAACCTTACCGGAGCATGTGAGCGTCAGTCTGTTTCTCACTCGTGCCTTAAAAATTTTATTATGTATTTACATCACACGTTATATGGAAAATGCCAAATAATAATTAAAAAAAAAAAGGTAACATGGAATGGCATTCTCGTTATTATTTTAAAAAGCAGGGTTCTTTCCTTTTCTGACAACCTTCGCTTTACTGACCCCTTTTGTAAGACTCGAAACCGGAGATAAGGACACATGCATGCTACACTGTTGGACGGTCGCAATTCTCTTAATTATCCCATCGAAACGATAACAACCGCTAGATCATGAACAACCTTAACCATGGTTTAGAGAAAAAATATAACTTTACTAACCACGGTTACTTCAGTTTAGCTCTCCTTCAACTTCGGCTTCTAGCTGAGTTCAACGTTTTCCAACTGGTTTTGGTAGAAAAATTAAAAAAAGAAAAAGAAAAAGAAAATCTCTTTTATTCATTTTATTTTTCTCTCTCTTTCTTTCTTGCTTCTTGTTATTATTAGATTTCGATTCAGCTAACAGTTTTCCACTTATAGTTGTTAAAGATTCTTCAGATCTATGTAAATTTTATGGATTTTTTTGGGTATTTGCCTTTTTTTTTTCTTCTCCTTTTTAAACTGTAATGTAATTATAGTTCTTTGATTTTTGAATATGATCGTGGGAAAGAATCTATTTTCCCTTCATTTTCACTACAGAAAAAAAGTCTCTTTTATTTTTTCTCGAGAGAATTCGAGTTCCTTTTCACACTCTTTCACTTCGGTTCTTGAAAGAGATGTGAGTTTTTAAAGAAAAAGCTTTTTTTTTTTTTTAATTTCCACTATGAGTCTTAGGTAAAATCTTCAGATCTGGTCAATTCTTGTGGATTTCATCAAGATCTCTGCCTTTTCATGTAGGGAATTCTTCATTTTTTCCCCTTTTTTTTTCTTCTTTTCCCTGGTTTTCTCGGGAGAAAGGAAAACAAAAAAAGAAAGTAAAACTGTGTATGTTCTGGTGGGGGAAAGTAGTAAAACAATAAAAGATGAATTATTTCCCAGATGAAGTTTTAGAGCACGTGTTTGATTTCATCACATCTCACAAAGACCGTAACTCAGTGTCTTTAGTTTGCAAATCGTGGTACAAAATCGAAAGATACAGCAGGCAAAGGGTTTTCATTGGGAACTGTTATTCCATCAGCCCAGAGAGGTTGATCGCCAGATTCCCTGGCTTGAAGTCGCTGACTTTGAAAGGGAAGCCGCATTTCGCCGACTTCAATTTGGTGCCACATGATTGGGGAGGTTTCGTTTATCCTTGGATCAAAGCCTTGGCTAAGAGCCGAATCGGATTGGAAGAGCTTAGGCTTAAGAGGATGGTGGTGTCTGATGAGAGCCTCGAGCTGCTTTCCAAATCATTTGTGAATTTTAAGTCTTTGGTCCTTGTTAGCTGTGAAGGCTTCACTACTGATGGTCTTGCCGCTATTGCTGCCAATTGTAGGTAAGATGTTCGATGATGTTTCTGTTTGGGTTTTGCTTTGCTCTATTTTAACTTTCTTCTTATGCTAGTTTTCTATTGCAACTTGCAAGTGCTCATGAATGTTTATGGCTGAAAGTGTATATTGGTTATTTATGATACAGCTTTCTATGTTGATGGTTCATTGCATATATCTGCTTTTGATTTGCTTAAACCACTCACCAATCCATTCAATAGGTGATTTGTGTTTGCTATATGTTTTACTGAAATTCTGATTTTCTTTTGGTCTTTGTGAAGTATGTTATTTTGATCACGAAGCATTTAGTGGTGGAACTTTTTAGTTCATTCTCCATCCCTTACTTTGGTATGTTTGATTCTAGGTTTCTTAGGGAGCTGGATTTACAAGAAAATGAAGTTGATGATCATAGAGGTCATTGGCTTAGTTGCTTTCCTGAAAGCTGTACCTCTCTGATTTCCCTGAATTTTGCCTGCCTTAGAGGAGAAGTTAACTTAGGAGCTCTTGAAAGACTTGTGTCAAGATCTCCCAACCTCAAGAGTTTACGACTAAACCGTGCGGTCCCGCTTGATACCCTCCAGAAACTATTGATGCGAGCTCCTCAACTGGTGGACTTGGGCATCGGTTCTTATGTACATGATCCATTCTCTGAAGCCTATAACAAATTGAAAATTGCCATTCAAAGGTGCAAATCAATCAGGAGTTTATCAGGGTTTTTGGAGGTTGCTCCTCATTGCATGTCGGCTATTTATCCGATTTGTGGAAACCTGACCTTCTTGAACTTGAGTTATGCTCCAGGCCTTCATGGTAATAAGCTGATGAAGCTGATTCAGCATTGCAGGAAACTTCAGCGTCTATGGGTATGATCTTTTAATTACTTGCAATCCAGTTGTAGGTATTCCATCTGAATTAATTGAATGATGATAATGAATATCAATGTTGCAGATACTGGATTGTATTGGAGATAAGGGACTAGGAGTAGTGGCTTTGACATGTAAAGAATTGCAGGAATTGAGGGTTTTCCCATCTGATCCCTTTGAAGCTGAAAATGCTGCCGTGACTGAGGAAGGTTTGGTCCTAGTATCTGCAGGCTGTCCAAAGCTCAATTCGCTGCTGTACTTCTGTCAGCAGATGACAAATGCTGCCCTCATAACTGTAGCTAAGAACTGCCCAAATTTTATCCGCTTCAGATTGTGCATCCTTGACCCCATGAAACCTGACCCTGTAACCAATCAGCCATTGGATGAAGGTTTTGGGGCGATTGTCCAGTCGTGCAAGGGTCTCAAGAGACTATCACTCTCTGGCCGTCTGACTGATCAGGTTTTTCTTTACATAGGAATGTATGCCGAGCAGCTCGAGATGCTGTCCATCGCTTTTGCTGCAAACAGTGACAAAGGAATGCTCTACGTGTTGAACGGTTGCAAGAAACTTCGCAAGCTAGAGATCAGGGACTGCCCCTTTGGTGACGCAGCACTTCTAGAGGACGTGGGAAAGTATGAAACAATGCGATCCCTTTGGATGTCCTCCTGTGAAGTTACCCTCGGAGGCTGCAAGTCAGTTGCTGAGAAGATGCCAAGCCTAAATGTGGAGATCATAGATGAAAGTGAACAAATGGAATTTAACCTTGACGACAAGCAGAAGGTAGACAAGATGTATCTGTATCGAACATTAGTCGGGCATAGGAAAGATGCACCAGAATATGTGTGGATTTTGTAGGTGCATTGTTTTGGCTCAGCCATTATTTATCTTTGCTTATTTAAGTAGTTGTACGTTGTTAGGAGACCGATTTTAATGTATTATTAACTTGTGGTGATCTAGCCTTTATGCTATTGTTGTTTAATGTACAAGAGATTTGCTATTTTGTAATCCTTGTTATTTATTAATGGATCTGTTTTAAGTAATTTTCAGAATCAAACAACTGAAATTCCGTCATTTCTACATGGGTTTCATTAGATGATCTTATTGGGGTGGCCGGCTGCCGGCTGGTGTGTATGAAGAGAAAAGAAAGAAGATTTGAAGGGCAGGTGGATGAAGAAAGCAATGCAAAGCAAAGCAAATTTAATTGAGTGCATGGCCCCTACTGGAGAGGTCAGTTCATAATGAGCAAAGCCTCAATCATTAATAGGGCATGAAATTGAAGAATAGTGAGGATGACTTCATCATCTGTGGATGGAGGCAAGGTGGTTATGAGTCTCCAATCATTTCAAATAGTAGAGTCAGCTCTTTGAAAGCTGAGGAATCATCCTCATATTCTTTGTCAAGTTCTACAGCAACTATGTCAAAGATATTTTGCAAACAATCTTAATAGTTTCTCCCATCAGTATAGCAGTTCCGAATTTAAAACATTCTCACCTTTCTGTCATAGAAGCAGACCAGACTCCAAAGTTTTCAAGGTAACCTCTTGCTCAAACATATATTTCTCGAATTCGGGGGAATATTCAAATGCGTATATGACACGAATATGGTTAAAAAATTTTAAGTTTGTTTATAAATTTTAAGGAACTGAAGATCATATTTTCATATTCATGTATCAGCCACGACTAGAGTGCTTCAAGAAAAATGAGGAGTCCAAATCAAACACAGGTTAAACTTCGAAATACTATTCTTCTGGGAGTCTTCAGTATAGCCATTCTTACTTCCTACATTAACATTTACAAAATTTACTGCTCGAGTTTGGCATTGGCAGGATTAGGTGATGGGTAATTGTCATGGTAGTTGCCTGGTCATTGCTGGTTAACTTCAGGTAGCGAGAAGATCCTGGATGCATGGCTTTGAAAAGCAGAGGACAAACATTTTATAGCTCATGATTCTCAAAGGTTTGCTTACTAAGACCAGGAGTTCAATACTAATGTCTTCATCAATGAAGCAGCACAAAGTTTGTAGAGCAGGGGATAATTATTGAAAAACATTCTCAATGTGAGATACAAAAGCTATCTTTTAATGGAAAACTGAAAGAAAATGGAACAATGAACCATGAGAGACAGCAGCATGATGGAATGGAAGCCCACTCATACAAAGTAAATAACTTATATACAACGGGAAATCAGAGCAGCCTGTATTTATAATGGAAACTTTGGTTTATAAGGTTTGAGTAGATAAATTATAATAATAGATGGGTACGGAACCCAATACATAGCATATGACCTGACCTCCACAAAATGCAAAGTAGAACTTTACTAAAAGCAGCATTCCTCCAACATGCAGCAACAACATAGAGCAGCCAAACTGCAGACATACAAAAAAGCATTATGCCATCAATATCCATTCCAAGCAAAGCATCTAAAACATGTATATTTATACAAATGATGGTCTATTAATAATAAATCAGAAGACTAACACCACCTTCAAACCATAACTAAAAGGATTAAACAAACAGGAAACCAGTAAATGATCAAGCAGGTAGACTCTAACCCAAGTGTCCATAATGGTATTTAACCGAAAAAATCAAAGCCGACAACAATATCAAAGAGAGGGTGTTTGTCCCTGATAAGACTATAGTGTTGCATTTTTAAAGCATATATTGAACAAGTTGTGAAAATCATTGTGGTAGATCATATCCTCCATGACAGTCATTTCTAACCTTTATCTATTCAGGGTTTTGGTTTGCATCTATCAGACAATTTATCATATAAAGCTGATCATATTGAACAGGCAAAGTACATGGATAATGGGATTCATGTGAGAAATATAAATCTGACTTATAAATCTATGATGCTTGTCTAGTCTAAGAATCAAATGCCATGGAGGATGCGTCTATTAATTTAGATATGAACTATTAGAGACAGAAGTACCAAGGATCAGATGAAGATATATACTCATACAACAAACACGAAGCTGTAACAAATCTTATGACTTTCCATGAACAATTCACATAAAAAAAAAAGGGTAATATGAGGTAGATGATAGATTACACTGAGGTCAACTTAGCCTAAGAGAATTCAACTGCTACTATAGTCCTCAATTCTATAACCCAATACTAAAAATTAAAGCTTGAATTTTGGAATTGTAAATTTCACATATTAAGCAACAAAAGATAAAGATCTTTCAGCATCAAACAAATCAATCAATAAGAGAAGAGAACACGAAACGAAATACATACCAGCCTTTTAAGAAAGAGAAACAGCCATCATCAGAATGATTGTGGTGATGTTGATGCTCGTAGTGGCAGTGGTGATATTGAGGATGACCTGGAGGTGGAGGTGGTGGTGGTGGATACCCTCCAGCAAAATACCCTTGGTAACCCTCGTAAGGCTGGCGTTGCGGCTGAGGATACGGTGGATAACCTGGAGGCGGCGGTGGTGGGTAGCCTTCGTAAGGTGGAGCAGAAGGGTATCCAGATGGGGGTGGGGGTGGATAAGGAGAGGCATACCCTGTTATTTCAACAGTACAAAAAAAATGAAGGAGCAAAGAAAGAAATAAAGGATGATGAAATAGGAAATTAAAGAAAAGGAAAGGATTGAATACCAGGAGGAGGGTAAGGGTCTTGAGGTACTCTTTGGTAACTCATGCTGCTGCTGTTAGCTTTTTCTTCTTCCTTATAGCCTTAGGTTTTTGCTGTGTGAGGGAGAATGGAGATCAATGTCCTTTGAAGACGGGACAGTTTGAATGTGAAACGAAGAGGGGTTTCGTGTTTTTCTGATGGCAAGGCCAGCCTGTGTCCAGTCATTTCCTCCCACGTCACCCCTTATTTTGGATCTGTTTAACAATATTATCAAATATACTAAATCAGAAAACGTTGATACACTAGAATTCTTCGAATTAAAATTAGAAAGACTAAATTTCAATAACCCAAAAGTACAAGGACTGGGGGGAAATTAGACCATTATAAAACTATATATTCATGATTTTTTTTTAATTTTTTTTATGCTAAAGCCTGAAAGCTAAACTAACCAATTCAATTGTGAGGCTTATGGAGATGAATGTGCTTTCAAGAGTGAGCAGTTAACAAATAGAATGCCTACTCTTTTTTAAGTTAACACAGATTGCTCCATCAAGAAAGAAGGATGAAAAGGGCACAAATGACAAAAGCCAATGAGCATCCTTACTTCATCATTTCTGCATCAGAAAGTTTTTTCAAACATGAATAAAATAAAATAAGGGCAAACCAAGATGGCTAAGCAACCTAACCCGAACCCAACACTTTGATTCAACGTGTCTTTCTCCCCTGCCAGCCTCACCTCAAAAGTTTTCGCTTTCACACACGCCCTTTCCCAATCACGATATCTCCTTTATATTTCTGGAAGACGACGACGACTTTTAAGGCCATGCACCTTGGTTATCTTATTTCATTCATATAAAAGCTTTCTCCCAGACGCCAATTTAATCAAATGAGAAGCTCAACAAGTCATTCGCCTGCTGCTATTTATGTAGATTTCTGCAGTGATCGCCCCTTGTCCTTTGCTGCACCTTCAGGCATGGAAACGTGCAGATACTACTGTTATGCAAGAAACCAAATTAAGAAAAATAAAGCCTGATTCACTTTCCGTGAGGCTTTATTTTGTTTTTAGGATACAATAAACCATAAAACAATAAATCAGACTAATGAAAATGACATAATCTGAGTTTTGTATAAGTACGAAAAAGTTACACACCAATATATGTTTTTTTTGTACATAATGTTTTGGCACAAGGTATGTTTTTCTATTGACATTTTCTCATAGAAAATTAAGTCTCTTCAGTTTGAAGCTTTCCAGGAAAAACATGTTAATTTCAATTAATCCGAAAATGAAATAAAATACATAATAATTATTATAATTATTTCAGACAATAATAAAAAATATTGTTACAACATTAGTCTCAAGCTCAAGTATCGGAAAACGAAATAAAATAAATAGTAATTATTATAAATATTCTAAAAGGAAAAACATTGTTGTAACATTAGACTCAAGTACAAGTGTCCCAAAAAAGAAATAAAATAAATAAAAATTATTATAAATATTACGAAAAAATAAAAAAATATTGTTGTAGCACCAAACTCAAGCCCCAGCCCCCCGAAAAAGAAATAAAATAAATAACAATTATTATAATTATTCTAAAAAATAAAAAAATTATTATTGCAAGCTCAAGTCCAAGTTTCTCTAAAAAGAAATAATAATTATAATAATTATTTAAAAAAAATTGTTGTAACACCAGACTCAAACTCAAATGTCTCGTAAAAGAAATAAAATAAATAGTAATTATTATAATTATTGTGAAAAAAAAATATTGCAGCACTTTACTTAAACTTAAGTGCCCAGAAAACAAAACAAAATAAATAGTAATTATTATAATTATTCTGGAAAATAAAAAAAATAGTAATTATTGTAGTACTAGACTCAAGTCCAAGTTTCTGGAAAATGAAATAAAATAAATAGTAATTATTATAATTACTTCGGAAAAAAATATTGTTTCTTATCTTGCAAGAAAAGTTCAAGCAAAGATTATATCCTAGAAGTACAAGGACATAGAGTTTTACGACTTTGACAAATATGGCCCATAAACGAGGCGACAAGTTTAAGAGTAGAGGAAGATAGGAGAACCATTTTTTTTTCGGAGCATTAGGATCCACCTCATTGGCGCCACCAGTGCTACAACCGATTGGTTTCCATAACGGTGGATAAACATTACATGGAAGAGAAATCTATGGCTGGAAGGGCAAGATAACGACAGAGAGATTATTTCTATTTAGTTATTATTTATATTTATTATATTTAGAATTTATTATTATTTAATTTAAGTTAAATAGAAAAATCAATAATTTAATTTAAGTATATAATTAAAAATAATTATTAATTTAGTGTTTTAAAAAAAGTCTGCCTCTCTGGCACGAAACTCGTCTGCCTCTCTGGCACGAAATTAGGTTTTCTTTAATTTTTGCCTGTTCTTAGTGAATCCTAAGGCGGTGGCTTGCTAGAAGTCTTCTCCCATCCGCCAAATCAATACACATAGAGGGGATCTCAGTCAAATTCTGCAATCATGGAAAGAGAATTCGCTGATTTAACATTTGATGAAGAAGAAGAAGGAGTTTTACAAGTTCGAATTGAGTCGAGTCTGGAAAGGGAAGAACAAAATTTTCGTTTGGTGGGCTGCTTTTTAACAGCAAGTAATATTCACTTCCCAGCAATGAAAAGCACCATGGCTAATCTATGGCACCCAGTGAGAGGTGTTCAAATCTGAGATCTTGGGGATAAACGTTTTCTGTTTCAATTTTTTCATGTTATGGATATGGATAGAGTTTTAAAAGGATCTCCATGGATATTCAATAATCACCTCCTGATTCTTCACACAATACAAAGAGGGGAGGATCCACTGAAAATCCCTTTAATCTATACGCCTTTATGGGTACAGATTCATGATATTCCAATGGATTTTTTTCGGAAAATCTGGCAAGGCAATTGGGTGATTTTTTGGGCAAATTTTTAGAGTATGATAGCTCAGATCTGGGGAAAGGTAGGAGGAATTTTATGAGAATTAGAACCCAATTGGACGTACGACAACCATTGAAGAGGAAAAAGCAAGTGTCTTTTGCAGGAAACTGCTCTTATATCAGATTTAAATATGAAAGCTGACTCTTTTTTGTTTCTATTGTGGTCGCCTAGGAAATAGTGATTCTTATTGTGAAGCAAAAATGTCGTTAGGGGTAGAAGTGGCAGTTATGGGATGTGATCAGTCTTTGAGAGCACAATCCAAAAGAGCAATAGAAATGAATAGTATCTGGTTATGTGAATATGGAGAAGATGAAACGAACGCAAGTATCATCACCAGACGTAATGTAAAAAAATAGGCCATGGGGAGTGAGGACTAAGTCAGAATTCGGAGTCTTAATAGATCCAGTTTTAGGGATTAACTTGGAAGGTGTAATAACCAATTTTGCCCGTGGGCCCATTCACAACCCAAAATTCAGCCACAAATAAAACAAATAAATTTTAAATGTCCAATGTCCATTTACACTAAACCCAAACCCACAAAGCCCAAATTCCTTTAACCTAATTAATTAACCCAACATTAAGCCCAAATACAACCAAACCCTAGCCCGTTCAGCCTAAGACATTTCAGCCACCGAACCCTAGTCCCCTAACCCTAGCGCCGCGCACGTGGGGGCACGCGCGCCACCCTTGCGCCGCTCTCCACTTCCACAGCACCAACCCCACTTCCCGTTGTCGGCCGTAACCTGCAAAAGAAGACACAAACACAAATAATGGCAGAAAACAGGGAAAGCCATGGTATTATTTTTTATTTTATCTTTACTTTTTCGGTTATAAAAACCGAAGATAATGATGTAAACAATGACCCCTTTTTTGGCAATCAATAAAAAAAAGAAAAAAAAATAGTCTCAAAATACAGAGAAAACAGCGAGAAATATAAACAAAAAAATTTTCAATCAAAAAAATCAAAGGGAGAACGACAGATCCGAATATTCGAAGGTGGTTTCGCATTTTTTATTTATTTATAATTATTTTTTTTCATTTCGATTTTTTGTATCTTTAAATAAATATAGATTTACATACATATAAAGATTATAAAAAAAATAAAAAATAAAACAAATAAAGTTTTTACCTTTTTCGCCACCAGGTGTGTGTTGGTGGGAAGCTGGCAGCGGCGCATGGTGGCGGCGACGATCCTCATCGCCTGAAATCTCTCCAGCCCTCTTCCCTGCAGCGAGAAAAGGGAGAGTAAAAGTTTTTTTTTAAAAGAGAAGTGAGGAAATGATTTTTTTTTTTTGGGATTTTTGGCCTTATATAGCCCATCAAAACGACGTAGTTTTGGGGCTGTCCTAAAACACCCAAAACGACTTCGTTTTGACTATGACCCGTTTTTGACCCGACCCTCTAAGGAGGATCCGCGTGTTTTTAATTAATGGGTATATTGCGCTTTTGGTCCTCCCGCTTTTTCTTGGCTTCGCGATTAAGTTTCTGGAATTTTTAATTTGGCCCAAAAATTTGTTTCGGATTTCAATTGGGTCCACCTGATGCAATGTATTTTGGGCCAGAAGGGTTTATTGCGCGCGAGGTCCCTCCCCTTCTTCGCGCGTTTCAACCTGGTCCTTCTCCTTTTATTTTATTTTAAATTGGCCCCCAAACTTTCGTTTTGAATGCAATTGAATCCCTTCTTTAGCTATTTTGGCAATCTTTTAGTTTTATTTTTATTATTATTGTTATCATTATTATTATTATTATTATATACATATTTTATTATTATTTTATTTCACTAAATTTTTGTTCTTCTTATTATTATTATTTGCTTTATTTTTCTCTTATGTTATTATTTCTATTATTATTATTGTACTATTACTTGCATATATATATACTTACTATTATTATTATTCTTACATTTATTATATTTATTATTATATTGTACATATTTCGTATCATTATTATAACCACTACTACATTTATATTAGTATACTGTATATATTTTCCATTATCACTATTATTATTACTATGTTATTATTTTAGTTTTTTACTATTGTTATTACTATATTATTATCTTGTATATATTTTGTATTGTTATCGTTGCTGTTATTATCTTGTCCAAATAATAACATTTTGAATAACGTTTTGAATAACGTTTCTTTAAAACATAACCTAGTTTTTCATCAATTTCACCCTAAAAACTAAAAATTTTTCAAAATGAGGCAATATTCCGTGTTTGGAAATGCGAGGGACGGTGCCCTATGTGTTGGGTTTCGGTTCTCTTGCTTGACCAAATAATCGAATAACCTTTTGTTATTTTAATAAATGAGTCTTAGGGATTAAGAGACGACCTTGGATTTGAGGATTGAAATTATCGTGTCCTACGTATTGGATGTGATATTTGGTCCCTACGAAACAAGGAAATCTTAATATTCAATTTTAAGAAGACTCAAACTGTAACAGCCCAATTTCAATAGTGTCGGAACAGTGATTTGAGATTTCTAAATCTGACGAAAAAGTTAGAAAACTTTGTTAATCGATAATTATAAGTTAAGTGTGATTTTGGAAATATTTTAAAATTAGTGAATTTTGTGAACTAAAAGAATTAATTAGAAAAATTGGGCCAAAAACAAGGTATTGAGAGCTCGAATTCATAAAGTGAGCCATAAATATTTCTAAAAATATTTATGGAGTGTCATTAAGTTATTATTAAAGTTTAGTTGAGAAATTTTAACGTTTGGATATGTAATTAAATGAAAAGGACTAAATTGAAAAAGGTGTAAAAGTTGAATTATAGATTAAAAGAAATTATGAAGGACCAAAATGGTAATTATACCATTTTGTAAAGTTGAGGCGATTAAGTATGAAAAATCTGAGATTTTTTAAAGTATGTTATTATATTATATATTAATATTATATTATATTATTATATTATTATATTATTATAATATTATATATATACAAACAAAAACAAAAGAAAAGAAAGGGGAGAATACCAGAAAAGAAACAGAGAACAAGACGAAAGCAAGGGAAGAAAAAGGGGAAAGAAAGAAAAAGGAGAAATTGATGGTTTGAAGCTTGGAAGTTTAATTGGTAAGTTAATTTAGTTCTTCTCTTTTAATTTTGATGCTTTATAAGTTTTAGAACAAAGTGTTGATGAATTTAAGTTGAAGTTTTTGAAGTTTTAAAGCTGTTGAATATAGCATATGATGAACAAAAAGATGAATTAGTGGTTTAATTGAAAGAATTTGAAGTTAGAATTGGGTAAAGGATTTAATTGTAAAATAAGCTATAACAAAACTGTTTTGGACAGCAGCAGTAGAGTAACTTTGAAAAATCACCAAAAATCGTAGAAGTTGAAATAGAAGTTGAATGATATATGAAATTAAAGCTTATTGAGTCTACTTTCATATGAAAGAAACAGGGAAAGCAAAGGAATTCTGTAATTTGAAATATTTATATTTTTGTAAGACTGGTTTAAAGGGATTTCGGGATCCCCTGTTCTGACTTTGGAAAATCATAAAAAATTGGAGAAAAATAATTAGGGGCTTAAGTTTATATGTCTAGAATTCTGAATGAGTCTATTTTCAATAGAAATAAATGAGAACATCATATGAATTGTGTATGAGGAGATAATTAATTTTTAGTGAAGAAGGGTCAGAACTGCCAGACAGCAGAACAGGGGTGACTTTGATGAATAAACTGTACTAATTGGCTAGGCTAAAAATTCTGGAAATTTTATGGTATGAATATATGTGAGTCTAGTTTCAGTAAAAATTAACGGTGCTTCATTTGGAGTTCTGTAGCTCCGGAAATAAATAATTTAGTGACTATAACTCAAATGGACAGTTTTGAATATACTTATGAGTAATTAATGAAATTATTGACAATGTTACTTATAGCATGTTATATACATTAAGGATGTGGAATGGAGAGGAGGAGGAGGAAAATATGTATGAATATTTAGGTAGTATGGCTAATTTGAAATGTTTTAGACTCAAGGACTAAATTGAATAAAAGTAAAACTTTATGATTAATTTTGTAAAAATCTAGAAATGTCCAATTTGCATGAAATAGATTATTTTATTATTTAAAATTGCAAAATTGAATGAAATTAGTAATTTAGATTAAGATCGATTGAAAAATCGATGAAAATAGAAAATTACCAAAATGACCCTGAATCTTGATATTTCTACTGATTTGATTTAGCTTGAGTAAGTTCGTGTAACTTAATTATATGATATAAGAAAATATGAGTTGATGGTACGTGAAATATTGATATGATAAATTAACTGTTTTATGTTTATGAAGAAACGGCAAGTGAATGATATTTATCATGACATGAAAATATGTGATTATCTTTAATATGTTAATACAAGGTAATTAAGTATGATGAAACGAGTAATAAATTCAAGTAAGACATGACGAGAAAAATGAATATCTTTAAGGGGCCATATGTTTGATTTTGATTGGTTTCAAATATAAATATTGAATTAAAATAAAATGTCTGATAAATAAATTTGTAATTCCGGTAATGCCTCGTACCCTATTCCAGCGTTGAATACGGGTAAGGGGTGTTACACAAACATTTCCAAAAAGATCCAAATTTCTAAATTCGTTTCAAAATTTTCAAACTTTCGACATGGGGACATTAATTAATCAATTTGGTACCAATTTTGGGCGTTGCGAGGGTGCTAATCCTTCCTCGCACGTAACCGACTCCCGAACCTGTTTTTCTCAAATCTCGTAGACCAAGAAAATATTGTTTTAGTAAATTAAAATGTTTTATTAAAACAAGGGTGACCCGATCACACCTAATAAAAGGTCGGTGGCGACTCTCGTTTTTATTTTTTCGAGGCCCAAGTTCGATTTCTGTTTTCTCTAAAAAATGGTTACGACAGAAGGTATTTGCCCCTCTTCATCACAATGGGGGGGAAATTTAATGGGCAAACAGACCCATTCAGCAATGGAACATGATTTGGAGGAAAGGGTTCTAATTGGGGAGGAGAGGAAAAAAAGACATCGATGGGAAAGTACAGACCAAACAATAAGAGAAAAATGCGACACTGAAATAGAAAGAAGTAGGAGATTGTTGGAAAATAACCCTATATTATCGGCGACTGCCAAAAGGCAAGCTGACCGTTCGCAATGAAAATCTTAAGTTGGAATGTCTGTGGTTTGGGAAACCAATGGACTATTCGCAGGCTTCGAAAAACGATGAAGACACACATTCCCCAAATGGTCTTCTTCATATAGATGAAGATAAATAAAATACAGATGAAACGAGTGTGAAGAAGGTGTGGACTTATTAATGGCATTAATGTGAATCTCGACGATTTAAGAGGAGGTTTATGCTTAGCATGGAAAGGCGATGTCTCTAATATGCTTCAGAGTTTTATCAAAAAGGCACATTAACATACTCGTTGACGACCAGAATAATGGACAGCAATAGAGACTTACAGGCTTTTACGGTTCTCCTTATGCACAGGATAGAGATGGATCATGGAACCTACTAAGGAGCTTGCAATGCAATGAGGAATTGCATTGGCTTGTATGCGGAGATTTTAATGAAATTATGTACGGTTTCGAAAAAAAAGAAGGGTTACCTAGAGAGGAAAGAAGAATGGAAGCGTTTCGTAACGCTCTAGAAGATTGACGACTGATGGACGTGGGCTATTTTGGAAATTTGTTTACTTGGGAAAAGGGGGAATTTACCAGAAACAAATATTCGAGAGCACTTGGATAGAGGCGTGGCCAACGTGAACTAGATGTCTATGTTTCTGGAAGCTACCATTCAACATTTGGTGCACTCGATCTCTTATCATTGTCCTCTTTTAATAACCACAAAAAAATAAGAAAATAGAAACAACTGAAAAACTTTTAAATTCGAAGCACGGTGGGTCTTGGAAGAAACATTCGAAGCTGAAGTTAAATTCACGTGGGAAACAACATTAGGTGATCTTTTACAGAAGTTGGAGTATCTTAAAAAGGGTTTAGAGAAATGGGCTACATGAACCTATTTATCTAGAAAACGAAAAAAAAGAAATCTTGACTTCTAAACTGTCTAATTTGATAGAAGCTGAGATGAGCGATAACAACTTAGCAGAGCTGATTGACACAAAGTTGCAATTGAACTTTGAGATCGACAAGGGTGAAAGATATTGGGAGCAAAGAGCTAGAGTAAACTGGCTAAAACTTGGGGATAGAAATACAACTTTTTTTCATAGCATCGCGACACAAAGATGACAGAAAAATTGTATTCGAAAATTACTGAACGCAAATGGAAGAGAGACGGGGGAATTGCAAGAAATGGCAGAAATCACTAGAACATATTTCCAGGAATTATTCGAGGCTAGTGAAAAAGGCCATTATGAGCATCTTTTAACAAGTATTAAACGATATATTTCTGAAGAGGATAATCGATGCCTTACAGCGCAATATACAAAGGAGGAGATCTGGGGGGGCACTGACAAGTATGAGAGCTACAAAAGCTCCAAGTGAGGATGGTTTTCCAGCCATATTTTTTCAAAAATATTGGCATATTATTAAGGACGAGGTCTCAATTTACTGTCTTCAACATCTAAATGGTGGCATGGAGGTTAGTGCAATTAATACCACGCATATTGTACTTATTCCTAAAAAAGTAAATCCAACCGACCTCTCTCATTTCCGTCCAATTAGCTTATGTAATGTCTTTTAGAAAATAATAGCAAAGGCTATTGCTAATCGTTTTAAAGGAGTTTTGGAAAAGTGCATTGACAAAGCACAGAGTGCCTCTGTGCTAGGAAGATTAATTTCAGATAACGTATTATTAGCATACGAAATTTTACATACCCTAAGAAGGAAAAAAACAGGGAAAAAGGGGTTGATGGCTGTTAAACTGGATATGAGTAAAGTATATGATAGAGTCGAATGGGCTTATGTATAGGAGGTGATGAGGAAAATGGGCTTTGACCCAAACTGGATCGATTCTATTATGAAATGTGTATATACTGTTTCCTATTCAGTGGTACTTAACCGCCAGGCTGGAGATATATTTCATCCAACAAGAGGATTATAACAAGGCGATCCTTTGAGTCTGTTTCTATTTTTAATTTGTGGAAAAGGCTTGTCTAGCCTAGTGAGACTAACACACCGAGAAGAACATTTTAAAGGGGTCAAGGCGAGTAGAAGAGGTCCACAAATATCACATTTACTATTTACAGATGATTGCATTTTATTCGGAGAGGCTACTGAAAGGGGAGTTGGTCTCTTAAAATTTTTTTACGCAAATATAGAAACTGTTCGGGGCAACAAGTTAATTTTGATAACTTTATAATTTTCTTTAGCTTTAACACCCTAGAGGAAGAAAAGAGACTAGTTACTCGCATACTCGGCGTGCGAAGTTCAAACGATCCAGAGCGTTACCTTGGATTACCGAATTTGGTGGGCAGAAGGAAAAAAAAGGCATTTCAAAACTTAAAAGACAGATTTAAACAGAGAATTGACAATTGGAGTACTCGACATCTCTCGCAAGGTGGGAAAGAAGTTTTCATAAAGGCTATTCTTCAAGCTATCCCGACGTATACAACGGTATGTTTTTTACTTCCTAAAACTTTATGTGCCAATCTTGAAAGCATTATTGCAAAATTTCGGTGGCAGAAGGGTCATGGTCAAAGGGGCATTCATTGGTGTACTTGGAAGGATCTTTGCACTGCAAAGGAACAGGGTGGTTTGGATTTTCGAAGTCTTGATCAATTTAATATTGCTTTATTAGCCAAATAAGGTTGGCGCCTTATTAATTTCCCAAATCCATTATTAGCACAGGTTTTAAAAGCAAAATATTTTCCAAATTCAGATTTCATCCATGCGCAGTTAGGTAATTTACCTTCTCTTACCTGGAAAAGCGTTTGGGCAGCAAAAGGGCTACTGTAAAATGTTTATGTTGGCGTATTGGAAAATGAGACGGAATATCTGTTTGGAATGATTGTTGGATTCCAGGAGTCGACATTAATAAAAGCAACAATAATGCAAATAATACAGAAATTGAGTTAGTTTCGGACTTAATTGAAGCAACAACAAGAAAGTGGAAAAATGATCTAATTGGGAATACCTTTCCAGAAAATACTGCACAGAAGATTCTGCAAATTCCTCTGGCAGAAGAAGAACATTAAGACTTTCAAGTCTGGCGAGGAGAACATTCTGGTGAATTTACAGTAAGAAGTGCCTATAAACTATTACAAAAGGCTACTAAGGATCCTAGTGCTTTATTAATACAGACCGAAACAAAAGATTTCTATAGAAAACTATAGAATTTACAACTCCCATCGAAAATTATCATCATTATCTGGCGTCTTTCATGGAATTTATTCCTACTCTAAAGAACTTAAGATCCCAAAGAGTGGCCTATGACAGTTCCTACCCTCGGTGTCGAAACGCAGAAAAGGATAGCAACCATGTATTTAGACAATGCCCTACAACAATAGAATTATGGAAAAATCTTAATCTCTCATGGGTCATAAACTCTGCTATTCCAAATCTGTGGGACTAGCTTACTTGGGTTTTTATCAGAGGTAACAGCAAACAATGTCACATTTTCTGCTGTGCTACATGGATTCTATGGAGCTCCAGAAACAAGTTTGTTCATGAGGGGAAAACAACAATAGGGAGAGTTTTGTTAAGAAAAGTTCAGAGTTACATAGCAAAAATTGATGGATCGAAACCACCTACCTTAGGTGATGACAAACGACAGAGACAGATCACAAGAAAGGCGAAAGCAACCATCTATCTTGATACAGCATTCGACAGTAAATATTCAAGATTGGCCTCAGGTCTGGTGGTGAGGGGGGAGATGGATGAGTTGCTCGCCTCAAAAACAGTACTCCACTCTGCAATATCGTCCCCGTTCATGGCGGAGGCATATGCGGGATTACAAGCAGTAAAGTTAGGGATCTCATTGGGTTTTCAATCCATTGCTATAATAGGAGACTCCAAAACAGTTATAAAAAAATACAACTCAACAGCAACAGACAAATCAGTATTAGGGGCGGTCATTCGAGACATTCAACTGAAAAAACAATTCTTTCAAGAAAGTCATTTCCAGTTTGTTAATAATCAGAAAATGGTCAAGCCTATGCTCTCGCAACAGAAGCCTTAAGAAAAGGAGAGGAAACATACTTGGAGGAAGCAGCCTTCACTTGCCTTCAGCGAAGAAGAGAGGAAAGATGGTTGAGAAATCTAGACTGAAGGAAATCTAGAGAGATCTGAAGAGGAAGGGATAGCAGAAATGAAAATCTCATTGAAAAGCACTATCGTTTGAATGGCTGGCGTGGGAACTCGGAATGTCAGATTTTAGTGGATACCAGCTATTTGACATCGATTGGATTTGACATTTGATTTGTCGTTTTTGGTTTCTTTAATTTTCTGATTATTTTCGTTTTTTGTTGGGTGTTCTGTCTTTTGAGCCACCTTTTTTTATTTAATTTCTACTTAAGGTCGAATTCCACTGGCCCAAAAATTAGTTATATTATTCATTTTAAGTATAAATAAAATCTAGTCGAAATTTTTCAAAAAAAATAATTATTAATTTAATAATTTAGAATTTCATTTTTTATTATAATTTCAATTTTATTATTTTCTTTTCATTCATCATTCAAATTCTATTAAGGGAGGAAATTGTTTTTTGGAATAATTATAAGGAGATTCCTGAACTTTAGTCAAAAGTAGAAAAAAGTGTCACGTGTCGTCAATTGTCTAATATGCTACGTCAGCAATCTGTTAATGAGATTAACATAATTTTTAACGACAGTAACTAGTTCAAACAATTATCTTAATTAAAATGACTTAATTGAGAAAAAAATTATAATGATCAAAATAAGACAAACCCTATTTTAAAGTAACTTTAAGTATTGTTTACCCTAAATATTAAGATAAATATTATTTAACTTCATAATAATTAAATAATATTTATTTTTATTATAATAAATAAGTATTAAATTTAATCGTAATTACTAATAAAATAAATTAAAAAATAATTGGTTAAAATATTTTTTTACACAGATAATAAATTATTTAAAATTCATGTTTTTAATTTATTGGATAGAATGATAGATGTTTATTTAGCAATAAATTTTAAATGCGAATAACTTATATTAGGATTATCTTAAGAAGTATAGTTTTTAGGCACTAATAAAATAGTGTCACGTCATTAAATTTTAAAGATAACAAAGTATTGTTATACATTCATCTATATCTACTATATTCTCTAACTTAATTTAACTTTAACTAAATTACTTAAAATAATTAATTTTTTAAATTATAAACAAACATATTTTCTTCTTTTACAATTTTTAATCAATTTTTTAAAAAAAAATAACTTCTAAAAGTGGATTTTTTCTTTTTTCCATTTTAATTTTTTTCTATTTCATATTATACATTTTTTAAAAGTAAAAATTTTATTGCATTGAATCTTTAGTAATAAGAATTGTGTATATATGTTATTTGATTTTTTTTATTTTTAATTAATTATGTTTTAAAAAAATAGAGTTGGAGGGTAGGATGAATATAGATGGATGCATAATAATAATTTCATATCTTTAAAATTTGATGATGTTTCAAAATTTTATTGGTGCCTAATAACTTTAATTTTTAAGATCATCCTAATATAAGTTGTTCCTATGAAATAAATTATATTAGGACCATTCTAAAAAATATAGTTTTTAGACACCAATAAAATAGTGTTACGTCATTAAATTTTAAAGATAACAAAGTATTATTATAAACTCGTCTATATCTAATATTTTCTCTAACTTAATTTAATTTTAATTAAATTCTTTAAAATAATTATTTTTTAAAATTATAAATAAACATCTTTTCTTCTTTTACAAATTTTAATCATTTTGTTTTTTTAATAAGTTACTATTTTTTTATTTTTGTGCAATTTTTTCCATATCATTGACACATCATTTTGGTAATTATTTTACTCAGAATCTTTAACCTTGACTTGAACCCCGAACCTCGAGGTTTGAGGTTCGAGGTTTGGGTTCAAGATTTATAACTCAGGGTTTGGGTTCGGGTTCGAGGTTATAAGTTACGAGATCGAGATTTGGGTTTAGGGTTTTAAGTTTTGGATTCAAAGTTCAAGATCTTATATTCATGATTCAGGATTTGCGATTTGAGATTCAAGGTAAAAAAATTACCAAAATGATATGTCAATGATATGGAAAAAAATTGTTGAAACTCTGTGGATGAGTGTATAATAATAGTTTCATATATTTAAAATTTGATGATGTGATAAAATTTTATTGATACATAAAACTTTAATTTTTAGGATCATCCTTAAGTTAATCCCTTTATATTAAACAACCATCTAATCTTATTTTATTGATTTAAAAATGTTAAAAAATAATTACTTACGTGGCATTTCAATAAGTCGTCCAACTCAACATTGAATCTTGTAATATATAATATAGAAAACTATTTTGGAAGAGAGGAAAAACACTCTTAATATAGAAGAAAGAAAGCTAATGGTATAGATTTGAAGAGAAAACTCAACAGTGCAGATGTGTCCGTATTTCTGTAAAGGAATCACGGATGGTGAATTAATAGTTTTCCATAAAAAAACATGCGTAAATTGAACTGTCCGTTATACTTACTGTTTATGATGGACTGTCAGGAAAGTAAGACCCATATGATTATATATATTACACTGATGGTTGCTTGGAAAATCCCAGGTGGGATGGCATCATCAACCCTGTAATCATGAAGGAGAATCCACCACAGAAATATATATACAGTGGATGAACATGATTTTCTGGTACATGGGTTTGGTTAATTATGAGAAACCATCCGAAGCATATATGCCTGAGAGTCTTTCCAATTTTGTAGCATTAAGACAGGACTACGTATATTTACAGGATTCTTAATATTTGTGGTTTCTTTTTGGAAATTTCTCTTGGATCTCTCTTAGCATTGGATCAGTATTCTTGAAATTTACCCAAAAATTAATCATTAAGCTCTGATCAGTACCCCTTCCATGAATGGACACTAACAGTTAGGTGCTGTGTCTCATTTCTTAACATAAGAAAATTTGATCAGGTTTCATAAACTGATAAGTAAATATAAACAGCTTAAAAAAGCAAATTGAAAATCGATCTCCTTCCTTGAACAAACCAAATTAATTTCTCATGTGTAAAAAGATTGATCTTATAGCTGGTGGTACAGCCTCTGTTCAATTAATATATAGGCATCAGACAAGAAATGAGATACTGACACATGATCCATATCATCAAAGGAGTGGCTGATCACCTCACCTGCCATTCTGTTTCCTATCTGTAATCTCTGAAATGAAGTGATCAATGCACGCCCCTCGACTTGTTTAAAGGAAGAAGAGAAGGGTCTATCATGAAAGAGAAGAACCTGTCAGCTTAACCAAGGATGATTGCCTGCAAACCAAAAACAGGGCTAGCCTTAGTGAAACTTGTCGTGAGGTGCAGGCAAGTCATCCTTGGCTACCAAACTAGGTTCTTATCTTCATGGAAGACCTCTCGTCCTCGATCATATGCTTGTGTATGCATGCATGCATGCTCCCATTGTGATCCCAACAATTCCTTATCCAAATGTTAAACCAAGATGGGGAAGACAAGGACTAACATGAAAGAAAAGAGCCTGTCAAGTTAGCCAAGATGACTGCCTGGTACTCAACAAAGGGTTTTCAAAGAAATTTTTTGAAACCTCTTTGAAAGGAGCAGCAGGCAAGTCATTCTTGGCTACCCAACTCAACTCTTATCTTCATGTTAGACCTTTCTTCCTCAAATGCGATGCCAACACCAACATTTTGAAGTCTATATTTATAGCAGATGGAAATGAAAAAAAGTTGGTTTGATCAGATTCGTATTGCCATTCATTATTTTGATCCCTTCTCATCTATTTTCCTCATCCATAGGTCTTCTCTTTATGAACTTTTTTAATTTGGTTGCTTCCATTCTCGCTGCCCATAATGGAATATATTCGCTAGGGACCTCATGTTATGAGAGGTAAAGAGTCTACTCAAAGATTATGGGAAGTGTCTTGAAGTTTCTGACCATACACCGGTGCCATTAGTCACCCGCCCTAAGGTTTAGCCCACCCCCCTGAGAAAAATATAATGCTAGGGTTGTTGTAGCATAATCTAGATATGCATACCAATGCCCTTCTTAGCAAGGTCTCATTTATGCTACCATGTGGATTCGTTCGGCTTTAGATTTGGCTCAACCCCTCTGTTTTTTATGCATTTTTTTTTTCAGGACTCAAAAAGCATGTGGCTATTTTTTGAGGGTCTTGCCTATTGTCTTCAAGCTAATATCGTGTGACCATCTAAAACCCAAGAACATTCATACGAATCAACAAGTTCATTAAATTTGCGCCTTCCAATCTTGATCAGAAACCAATTTATTCGCAACCAAAATCAGATGAATTTTTAAACCATAGTTTTCAGGACATTGGCATGAGAGAGAGTGTGCTTAGTGAGGGCAAGGCCAAAGTGCATATATTGCATGCATTTGACTTTAGACAGTAGGAAATGGAACGAGTTAAAAAGAGTTCTGAGCCGTTCGTTTAGGCCCCCAAAATTTAATGTTGAAGTAAATGAATTTGAATTATAACATAATAGATTTAAGACAAAATTAAATGTTGAATTCAATGAATTTGGGTTGTAAAAAAGTTTTTATAAAAAATATACTTGTTAAAATTTGGTTTAAATGGTAGAAATAAAAGTTGTATATGTTGTTATTCACATCTAAATATGAAAAAGATGAAATTATTCTCATAATTATATAACTTTCTTTGTAAATAAGATTTTTTTTTTTTTTTGTAATTCTTTAACTGAGTTGGGATTAGATTGATAGGTGACACCAACTTAGTATTGTTTCTGTAATAGCCCAAATTTAAGTGATATTAGAATTAGTGGTTCGAGACCATCAAATCTGACAAATGAACTCTTAGATTGTATTATTTAATATTTACGAGCCAAATGTAGCTTTTAAAAGATTTTTGAAATAGTAAATTGTGTTTTATAAAGATTTATTTAGTCAAGAAATCGAGAAAAAGAGGTATCGAGATCTTGGTATTATAAATCGAGTCATAAATATTTTTATGAATATTTACGGAATGTCAATAAGGTAGTATAAAAATTTCGTTAGAAAATTTTGACGTTTGGGTGGTTAATTAACTAAAAAGGACTAAATTGAAAAAGGTATAAAAGTTGCTAGAAGGATTAAATAGCTTAATTTTCAAATGAGGAAGGACCTAAAGTGCAAATAAGCCCAAAGGAGATATTTTGGGCGGCAATAGCTGAGAAAAATCAGGAAATGGGTGAAATAAGGGCAAAATTGGAAAATTGCCAAAATTAGTTAAATAAAAATGGGACTAAATTGGAATATCTAGAATTCTCTTCATTTTTCTTCATTTTCTTCAGCTGAAAAACAGCCATGGGAGAGAGTTCAAATTGGTTTCCATACTCAAGCTTCATGTAAGTTTAATTCTTGCTTTCTCCTTGAAATTTCTATGTTCTTGGACTTTTACAATTGGGTCCAACTTATTAATTCATTAGTTTTTGATTCTATGGCTAATTTTTAAAGTTGATGTGGATTAGTGCTGGAAGAATATGATGAATAAATATTGAATTGAAGCTTTAATTTTACTATATGATGATTTTATCAAGTAAATTTGATGGAAATTGATTTTAGGACCTAACTGTGAAAGAGTTAAAATTAAGGCCTAGTGTTAAATTTCTGATTTTCAAAGGTTATGAAGTAGTTTAAAATGATAGAATAAAGTATTAAATGAGAAAATTAGCTCAATTGAGGGGTTAATTGAGCAAGGATTGAATTGTATGAAATGTGGAATTTGGGACAAAATAGAAATCAACATGTTATACTAAAGCAGTTTTAGACAGCAGCAATTGTCTAACTTTGAAAATTCACCAAAAATGGTATAAATTGAATTAGAAGTTGCGTGAGATATAGAATTAAAGCTTGTTGAGTCTATTTTCATATAAAAGAAACAGAGCAAGTAACGGAAGTCTACATTTTGAGATATTTAAATTTTTGCAAGACTGGTTTAGAATAACTTCGTGATCCCCTGTTCTTACTTTAGAAATTCACTAAAAATTGAATAAAAAAAATTATGAGTTATAATTTATATTTTTGTATTCGTTAGTGAGTCTATTTTCATTAGAAATAATCAGAAACACTATATGAAAATTGTACTATTAGATAATTAATTTTTAGTGAAGAGAGGTCAGAGCCGTAGGACTGTGTAACAGGGGAGAACTTAACTAATAAACTGTACTAATTGGCCACACCACAAATTTTGGAAAAATTATAGTAAGAAGATATGTGAGTCTAGTTTCAAATAAAATTAACGGATATTAATTTGGAGTTCTGTAGCTCAAGATAAAAATAATTTAGTGACTATGATATGGATGGACAGCTTGAATATTTACATAAGTAAATAGTGAAAATTATAGATAATGTTACTTACATGTGTATTGTTTATACTAAGGATGTGGATGGAGAGGAGGAGAAGGAAAAATAATATATGAACGACTTGTGTATAAATTGATTACATACTCGATTATAATTGATAAATGTTGAATTAGAAATGATATAATGTTTTATTTGGAATATTTATTATGAAATTATGATTATCATATCGTTATAATACAAAAATTGAACTTGTGAGTTTATATGGCTAAATTTTAGTGATCATTTGTTAGTTTTATGAACTTCATGATGTGTTATTTCATATGTATTGATGATAAAATCGTGAATAATGTAAAAGCATGAAAATTGAATAAATGATCAAATTGAGCACTTCAAATTTCGATGACAAGATTTAATTGACGGAAAAGACCATGGTTGAACCATGGCAACAAGTGATAAGTGATAGCTTCGGCTATACTTATCTGATCAAGAATAAATGAAAGTGATAAGTGATAGCTTCGACTACACTTATCTGATCAAGAACAAGTGAAAGTGATAAGTGATAGCTTCGGCTACACTTATCTGATCAAGGACAAGTAAAAGTGATAAGTGGTAGCTCCGACTACCTGACCAGTGAAAAGTGGTAGCTCCGGCTACCTGATCAGTGAAAAGTGGTAGCTCTAGCTACCTGATCAGTGAATAGTGGTAGCTTCGACTACAAGTGACGAGTGATTTCCGTATAAGACCATATCTGGGATATGGCATTGATGTGATATGTGTTTAAGATGTAAGACCTTAGCTGGGTTATGGCATTCTAGTGAAAAGTGATGAATTGACGGATAAGTCCATGGTTTCACCATGGCATAATGATAGTGAAGATGTAAGACTATGGCTGAGCTATGACATTCTAGTGAAAAGACCATAGCTATGTTATGTCATTAGTGATTATCAGTGAAATTCAATGCATACCGGTGCAGAACAATTCCGTAAGACGTTCACTAATTTGACGAAGTTGGTAAGTGTTACATAGAATTATGTGATATAAGGAAATATGAGTTGATGAGACATGAACATAGAACTTGGTTGATGAATGAGTTCATTTGTGATTATATATTTGTACACCCTTGAGTGTATTATCCGTATGAATTAGTATTCCAAATGAGTTAATGAGAAGAGTTCTAATATGACATAATCTAAATTCGAAATGAAATATTATGAAAACGTACTTGGAATATATTGGTATGTCTTGTATATGTTATTTGAGTTCATAATATGGAAAGTAAATGTATGTGAAAATATGAGGTGATGATACCTGTACATGGAATTTATTGGTGGTTACGTACATCCTAATAGATTTTATTGAACATTGAAATTGGGCTCAATAAGTGATTTGTCAATTTAAATTGTTATTTGCAGGAAGAGTTAATGAATTGCATGTTTATGAATTGTTACATGTATTTGTCAAAATACGAGGAAATAATGGTAATTGATACATGGAAATATGAGACTATAATATATAAAAACATGGAATATGTTTGATAAATGTGCTCATTCATAATTATAGAATTGTGCATATCAAGTGCACTATGTGTGTAAAGATGATGTTTCAAATGATTTGATAAGTAAAACTTAAATATGAAGTTGTTTGAAACCAAGACAAATTGTTATAAAAATGTATATGAAATACAGAGGTATGATTGTTATCTGTTATATGAATACATAGTGTGAAAAAGTATAAAGTACAAGAGAAATTTAGTGAGAATTGAGCTCATATACGTTTCTTGTTATTTATATGAAGTGTACGACTAATAAATGGTATTAAGTATAAGGCTCAGTTGAATATCTTAAATTGGTTTTTGTATGTATTAAATGTGGGTGAAGAATAAGGGTCAAATGAGTGAGCAATATGGCTTGGAAAATAGCCTAATTTGTGAAAATTAACCTTACCACACGACCTAGCAACACGAGCGTGTACTAAGGCTGTGTGACCCAAGTTCCTTCATATATGCAAGTCAGATAGTTATACGCCCTAGAAGTACGGTCATGTGAGCCACAAGGGCGTGAGACCCTTATAAATGAGATAAACTTAGGGATTTTGCGAAAAATTTCATGTGATTCTGATTTAGTCCCGACCCAATCTCAATGCATGATTTGGGCTTCAAGGGTCCGTTAAAGGAACTTCTACAATCAATTTTGATATTTGAGCGATAAATGGTTTAAATCATCTATAAGTGTTCCGTACTCCTCGGTAATGCCTCGTACCTTATTCCGGCATCGAATACGAGAAAGGGGTGTTACAGTTTCTAAGAAGCACTTTTGAGACAAAAAATACTTTTGAGATAAAAGTATTGTTAAACAAGATGTTTTCGAGTTTTTCAAAAGTGCTTTTGGGATAAAAAAATGTTTTTGAAAGCACTTCTTTTTAGCCAATAATAGAAATAAAATATCTATTTTAAACATGGTATTATAAAATAACAAATATGCATTTAAATAATATTTAAGTTAATTAATATTATGATATTTTAGTATGAATATAAAAAAATAATTTATTATAACTTATTAATATTTTAATATATGAAATATAAATTTTAAATATTTTTAAGCAATTAATATTAATTATTTATAAAATTTAATTAGAATATATAAATTATATTTTAAATATTTAAATATAACCATTAAATATTTTTAATTAGATATTAACACATTTGTATTGTTTTAAAAAATAATGCTACGAAATAGTAGGTTTCTTCCTTCTCTGTAGCGACAAAAGTAGATTAGGGGATTTCACGGAGGAAGAATATGGTGACAAGGCAAACAACAAAAGGGATGACGACAAGCATGACGAGGAATTGTGCTAGGTCATTGAAGAAGAGGGCAGAGCATAAGTCGGTGAAAATAGCGGTGTTGAGACTGACATACCCTGTAAAGATTCCAGAGATCGGACAACTGTTTCACCGGAAGTTGTGGATGCAAGTGACACGACAGTGTTCATCCATGTGGTGTTGTTGCCTCCCAAGCACATAAATATACACTTCTGCCAATAAGGAACTGGTTGAATTTTCTAACTGACGACAAGGCATTGAGCACCATAACCAGTCAAGCCTTCAATGGGACCAATAAGGAGGATGACGGGAGTGGGCAAACGATCAGAGGCAAGACCAACAAGGAGGCCAAAATGATAGAAGGGAAAGGGACGAGGGATGAAAAAGTAATTAATTACTCAAAAGTGCTTAAAAATTTTAGCTTCTCCATTTGACCAAAAGTGCTTTTAAAAAATCAAAAATCTCACAAGAAAGTTACTTATTTAGTACAACTTTTCTTTCAAATGTACTTTTCAAGCTAAAAGTGTTTCTCCACAACATTACTAAACACAACCTTAGTAACGGGTTTTATAAATAGTATATAGATATTTAGTATATAGTGAAAATTAAGTGTTTAGCACAACAACGTTATTTGATATATGTAAATTTAAATATTAAATAAGAATCATAGAGTTAAAAATATATATGTTTTTAAAAATATCTAAACTTTAAAATAATTTAAATTATTATGATCTATTTTTTATTTAAAAAGAAAATGTAAGAATAAGATAAGAAACTTAAATGATATTAGTGATCACCAGCCCGAATCTCAGGTAGGATCTGGGTTGCCTACCCATGACTTGGATAGGTCCCACCAGACAATTGAGTGTGATGCAAACCATGAGAGGAAAGTCAGGAGAGCTCGCAAACCCAACTCGCAAGGAGAATTCGCACGAACCAAAGAAAGGCTGTAGTCTCAGTTCACATATACTCAAAGAGCTCACAGAATGGAGATCGCGTGGTCTGACAGGCAATCCAGGGTGAAACACGTGTCCAACATGTCTGAAGTCCGCTCAGAATGTTAGTCCTAAAAATAGTAGGGTCAAGTCATGATATTGGGGTCATGTTGTGAACAGTAACAATATGTATAAATACCCGAATATTCCCATTATTAATAAGATACGAGATTAAATTACTCTCATTAATAAGATATGAGATAAAATTACTCAACAAATGTATTCTTCAATCTACTTGCTTTTTCAATATATTTTATAGGAAAATTCCAATTAAACATATTTTTTAAAAATTGTCATCAAACAAATTTAAAATTCTAATATTCAATAAATTAAAACTAATCAATATACTTCAGAAATTGCTTTATGACCACTTTCTGGATTTGAAAATATAAATGATTTTGACTTGGCTCAAGAATAAAATCTAGTTTTAAGGCACGATATTGGTCAAATATATTTTTGTAAATGCTGATAGAAACACACATCAATTTACCAATTTTCATGGGGCACATGATTCTATTGACATCATACGTCCAATTAGAGATACCCCAACTAACCAAAACCAAGCAAAATTGAAAACAAATTTAAAAATGTCAACACTATTTGTACCAAGCAATATGGCTTTTTGCCTAATTGACTTTCCTTGTGCATGCATTTTGGTATCTATTCCTCCTCCTTTAAGCATCTTTGTCTCATTCTCCGTATCAATTAATAGGCAGATACTGCTTTCAACTTCATTTACCTTAAGCTATCCTCTTCTTTGTTATGGTCTTATCTCTCCCGTAGAGTTGTTCATGGATCAGGTTGAATTTGGGTTGGATCCTAATAAAATTTTAGAATTGATTAATAGGCTCAGGCTTGATTTCAACCCAATAATAGACCTAAATTTTTATTCAAATTCGGCCCAGATTATATATGCTAAACTTGAGCTCAGCCCAACTTGGAATGTATTAATTTTTAAAAAAAATAATTTTATTATATAAAATAAACTAAAAAATATAATATATCAAATACACTAAAAACATTAAAATAAATATTTCCCAACAAATTTTAAAAAGACATGCATCCGGGCTGGGCCAAAAAAAACTTACCCGAGATCTAACTCATTTAGAAAATAGGTATAATTTTTTGTTCAAGTCCATATTTCAGATCTATATTTTTGTCCAAACCCTCCCATTTTGCGGACAGGCCTTCAGGCCTGGTTAGGTGGTCTGACCCATCGACAACTCTACTCTCCCGTATAAATTGGTTATAACCAATTTAATTAATTTAATCAACACATTTGGTTAAATTGATGTTGATTATATCAATTTTATTGGTTAAATCAATTATGATCTTCATTAAATTAAGTAATTCGAACGGTTTTAAATTATTAAAATTTATAATTAAATTAACAAATTTAATCAACTTAATATATATTATTTATTTTATTTAAATATATTTATATTATATAAAAATAAATCAATTAACTGATAAACTGGCCAATATTAAATAATGTTAAAAATTATCATTTAAATTCTAAAATCTGAACAAATTTATCAAAAATATTGAATGCTAAACCCGACTCTTAATGGATACTTAAAGTCAATTTTGGCCTCAAGTGATACAAATGTAAGGTTGATAGGATTGAAAGTTCATATATATATATATATATATATATACACACATATTCATATTTATGATTTTTTTTCTAGACCTATTTTATACAATCTTCAAAGTTTTCAATGGGATTAAGGAATTCACATCATCAAACTTAGAGAGCCAAATTTATTTGTTGGTTCATGTAATATAGTGTTAATTTAATTCTATATTTTTTGGTTTTCCAAAAATAAATGTAATTTAATCCAATATTTTAATTTGTTACAAATCACTCCTCTCACTATTATATTTTACTTCAAATTTACATCACTGAAAAATTTCTATACGACTTATATGTATATATATAACTCAAAACCAACATTTTTCTATGGTATTTAAAAAAGAGAGTAAAATTATGGTATAACATTAAAAATTCTAAATCTAATGATGTTGTGGTTGGAATTAAGGTGTAACATTATTAATAATAAGAGCACAAAATTAAATTTTAGAAATAAAAATATAAGGAAGAAAATTCATCATAGTTGATATTGTATTGTTTGGTACATATCGTTTTGGTCCTAAATCGATATAAAATATTTTAAGCTTCATTTTAATTAAAATTTCAATATGTTTGTGTGTTAACCTGCTTTGATTAATACCAACTTGCATTGATGCATACAAGCTTGTACTAATTGGTATAAGTTTTTGATAACTTAAACTAATTTAAAGTTGCTTTTATCTTAACCATTTTAATTTTACAAAAATTACATTTAAAATTAAAATATAATTACTAAATTAAGTTATTAAATTTAATTAATTTTAAAACTTATATTTTATATTTAAATGAATGTAATTGAAATATATTTGTGCTTATTAAAAAACTAAAAATATAAAAAATATTTAAAATATTAATAAAATCGTAAACGATATATCAATATACTGTTACTAATAAGTATTAGTAGGAGAACAAAAACGATAAATTGAACCAAACTTGCGTGTGGGAGTGGATTATAGAGATTAGCCCATGCTAGACTCTCCCCAAATTAATCAAATGTTTCTTCTGTTTGAAGACCTTGCCAACTAAAAGCCTTCGTATTACCAACTTTGGGCCTCAATAAGCCTACAAAGAGGTTGTGATCCAAAACTCGATCAGATTCTAGTCAAACTCAAACCTCAATCCGCCATTAAGGAAAGCATTATGTTGGTTTTCTTTTTATATTAGTCCAAATTTTATTATTAATGATTGTATTATGCGTACGTCGTACCATTTTTAAGTTTTTATTTTAATTTTTAAAATTTTCAATTTTCAATATGGATTAAAAAGTCGTTAAAATCATTATATTATATTATATAATTTAATGCAACAAATATATTATCATATGCATGACGTCTCAACTTGTTATTTTTATAAAATATTAAAATAAATCATATTTTTTAATTGGTGAATTTAACCACAATTATTTCAATTAAGATTAAGATTTAAAAAATATAAAAATTTAAAATAAATGAATTTAAAAATAACAATAAAATTTAAAATTTTTCATATAATAGGAAATTAACAATAAAATTTCATCTATCAACTTTAATAATCACTATTTGAGTCAAAACTTTAAATATTACAAAATACAAAAATTAAATTTAATTAAATTAGAGGATATTAATTAAAAGTGAAAGTTGCGCATAAAACAATTACTAATAGCATACTTTTGATATTAATATTAAATGTATTTTTTTAGCTTAAAAGATGATTTAATTTCATAGTACTAATTCGATTGGCATGGATATTGTTGTTAATATAGGAGGACGTGGGCTTGAATATATTGAAGCGCATTATTCTTCTATTTATGGGTTGAAGAGAGACTATGCAATGAGATTATTAAAGAAAATTCCTAACACCAATATATATATTTTTTGAGTAATCTCATTATAGATTATTATCATATTTCCCAACCAATAAATAAAAATATAATGCGCTTCAAAATACTTAAACTCACATATTCTTAATACTTAAACTCACATATTCTTACATTGATAGCAGTGGCGAACCCAGGGGGCTGGCAGGGCTCGGTCCCCCTTAAAATGGAAATTTTCTATTTAGACCCTTTAAAATTTTAAAATATTAATAGTAAAATTGCACTTTAACTTTCCAAAAAATATAAAAATTTGAATTAATCTTTTCAAAAAGATAAAGATATATACTATTAAAATAAAAAAATACATTTTTACTATCATAAAAACATGCAATTTAATTTCGATCTCATACAAAAATTTCTGAGTTCGGCCCTGATTAATAATAATATTTATACGGGCTTTTACATAAATAAATTTAAAAAGAATTATATACTGAAATAGGTTGTCAGCTGGATTATTTACGAAAATGGTATGTTTTTTTTAGTCGCGCCTATCTAACAGGCGCAACTCCTTTTTTTTATATTAAAATATTTTTATTTTTTAAAATAAAATATTATTTTTTATTAAAAATATTTAAATTTATATACAGGTAAACTTACGGTCAACAAGTCAAAATATGGGTAAAAAAATACCCGAAACAGGTAACGCCTGACAAGTAGGCGCGAATGCTCTTGCCCCCAGTGTTGCCTGCATAGTCGCACACCCCTCCCCCCAAACAAAAAATATTCCATAGAAAATTAATTAGACCCAAGTTTTATTTGGTTTGATTAGGTTTTTTAAGTTCTATTTTTTCAAACATAATTTGATTCGGTTTTATTATTTTTATGTTAATTTTAGGTTTTTACTTTTTTTGACAAAATAAATTGGCTTTGAGTTTTGGATAGTTTCAACCTTTTTTTATAAATATTTTAAAAGCAATTAAATTTTCAAATAAATAAGAAATATAAAAAATATTTGAAATTATTTTTTATTATTTGAAATATAAAATATTTATTTTTACATAAAAATAAAACTTAATTGGAGTCATTCAAATAACTTCAATCACCCAAAAACTAGCTTAGAATCAATTTTCAATATTTTTTTGAGTTATATATGATATTGTAGCCTAGCCTACTAAGGAGTAATTTTCTTATTAGGTCTTAATGGCGTTAGCAGGCAAATATAAGATTAGTTGAACAAATTTAGACAAATGATTTACCAAATCCACTAAAAAAAAGAAAAAGAAAGGCCATTGTAAATGTAAAACAAAGTATTTTAGTCGACAATCTTCGATATTACCATCAACCAAACTGGTACAGAAACAAAGGAAAGAGATCATAAGCATCACTATTACGGGGGGCATACAGCAGCAGATGGCGCGGGGGGTGTGCTGTGTGCGAACAACGTGGGGGCCAGGAGCATTCGCGCCTACTTGTCAGGCGCGACCTGTTTCGAGTATTTTTTACCTGTATTTTGACCCGTTGACCATATTTTTACTTGTATATAAATTTAAATATTTTTAATAAATATAAAAAAGTAATATTTTATTTAAAAAACCAAAAAATATTTTAATATAAAAAAAGAGTTGCGCCTGTCAAATAGGTACAATTAAAAAAACATATTACTTTCGTAAATAATTCAACTGACAACCTATTTCAATATATAATTTTTTTTAATTTATTTATGTAAAAAACCCTATTTATACAAATCATGTCAATACTCGTAAGGCGAATAATTTAATACGGTAAAACACAAGTACACGACATGGACAACCTTTTCCTTTTCTGAAAATTATTCTAAAATACTTTTCCTGCCAACTATTCAAAACTCGTGAAAAGGCCTGCCGTCGTCTTGTTAATAATATTATTTTTTGGTAGAGCCGTCGGCTTATTATTTATAGTGAACTAAACTGTGCCGCCTAGGTAGGCTGATGCCGTCATTTGCGTAAAATCTTGATTTATATTTAATATTCATAAAACAAAAAAGACAACCTTTTTTTTTTTAAATCTATCCAAAAACGCAAATAGTGAGAAATTCGGTTCAGTTTCATGGTGGCCATTGCAGCTTCTACGTACCTCGCAGCCGGTGTATCGACGCTTTCTCAGCGGCGCACTACCACCTCATACGGAGGAATAGGGAAATGTTGCCGGATTTTAGCTGTTTCGGCTGAGCGGGTAGGAAGCGGAACCGATTTTGGAGAGAATGAAAAGCTTGAGAAGAAGAAGATGAATCAGAAAATGATGAAGGAAGAAAGTGAGGTAAGGTCAAATATTTACGCAAATCCGGAGGAGTTACTGGAGTTTGAGGAGGATAAAAAGTGGTTAAAGGATTACTTTGAAGAGTGTAAAGAGATGATCAGAGCGGACGGCGGCCCGCCTCGCTGGTTCTCACCTTTGGAGTGCTGTTCTTCTACCTCTCCAGATTGTCCTTTGCTTCTGTTTTTGCCTGGTTCGTTTTCCTTCTTTCTCAATAGGACTAGAATCGTTTGATATATATAGTTTGCTATATTGAATGAGAATAAGTTAAACTAAATTATATATTATTTTATTTTAAATCAATTGAGTTTTACTTTTTAATTTTTATGACAAGCTGATAAGAGTGGGCTTGAGTTTGGTTATTTATTGTAATTATTATTTCACCAAACGTAAATTGCATGAATAATTATGTTAAACTATGTAGAAAAAGTAAATCCTGTGGGCACGATGGATACAATGTTAGATTACTCTAAATGTAATTTGAGTTTAAGTTATATTAGTGGCCTTGTTGTTAGGATTTTATTTTTTTTATTGTAATTTATCAAAATAAAAATTGCACAAAAATTATTATTTTTTAAAAATTGGTTGCACAAAAAAAAAAACAAAAAACATTACCTTATGGAAAAAGGAAAACAAAATGATTAAATTTTGTAAAAGAAGAAAAGATGTTTATTTACAATTTAAAAAAATAATTATTTTAAGTAATTTATTAAAGTGAAATTAAATTAGAAAAAATATTAAATGTAGATGAGTATATAATAATATTTTGTTATTTTTAAAATTGAATGACCTGACACTATTTTGTTGATACTAATAATTATTTTTATTGCTTTTTATAGCTTACAAAGTAAAATTAAAACTCTCAAAAGAATGTTCCCCGTCTTAATTCAATCTTCTTAATTTACTGTTTTATTCATTATTCAAAGGTTAGCATAAGTTAACGAATTTTCAGTTTTCACATTTCAGGAATTGATGGCACCGGGCTTGGACTTATAATGCATCATCATAAGCTTGGAAAGTACGTAAAAAACCACAGCTAAAATTTAATCTGGCTGTTAACTAATTAACAAAGTTATCTAACATCCAAGTAATACACTTCGAATGAAGGATGTTCAACATTTGGTGCTTGCATATTCCTGTGCAGGATAGAACTCAATTTAATGGTACATGTTTTTCTCTCTTTTTCGGTATCAGTCGCTTAATTAATGGTTATATATAGTATGATATTGTGTTTCTGGTTTAGAGCTAGTGAAGCTTGTGGAAAGAACGATTAGGTCAGAGAACTACAGGACGCCAAACAAGCCAATATACCTTGTTGCGGAGTCTCTTGGAGCATGCCTTGCCATTTCTGTCGCAGCTCGGAATCCAGACATGGATCTTGTACTTGTTTTGTCTAACCCAGGTCTAGAGTTACAGTCTTACACCTTTTCTATTTTACACAAAACTCTTGGGTTGATCAATGTGGAATGCTTTAAATGAATTGAGATGCTCTGCTTTATCCATGGAGAATCTGATCAATGCGTCTTTTTTTCTTTGTTTTCTTTAACCCAAAGCAACATCTTTTAATAAGTCACAGTTGCAACCACTGCTGCCTCTACTGGAGATTATGCTTGATCAGTTCCCACTTAATCTCCCTTACATGCTGAGTTTAGCACCAGGTTATTTTGCCACCATGTTTCTGGGATGCATGCATAGTGTCCTTTTACTATAAGACCTGAGTGAAATAATATGCTTTTATTAACAATTGCACTAGGCATGTTTTATGTTTAGGTAATCCTTTGAGGATGGTAATGGATAACATTGTAAAAAGAGGTCTTCTGCCCCAAACTATTGGAGAGCTGTCACAAGAAATCGCTACAATGTCAATGTACCTCCCAGTAAGATCCATAGCTAAAAGTCTAAAGCATGTGCCATTACTGTTTCTCATGCCACAGGCAATGCAATACCATGATTTTCTTTTTAAGTTGTCCATCCATTTCTCTGCAGAGCACACTGCACATAATTTTGAGCTAAATATAAACAAATAACTACATGTTATGCTACGAAATACAAAAAGAGAATTGATCTTTTGTTGACAGGTTCTGGCTGATATTTTACCCAGAGAAACGCTTCGATGGAAGCTAAACTTGCTGAAATCTGGCTCTGCATGTGCCAACTCATGCCTTCATGCAGTTAAAGCTCAGATGCTGATACTTTGCAGGTCCTTAAACTATGGCCCATGAAAACTCATAGATATACTTCACTTATTCTGAGGATATGGTATATTGTATCGAATTTGCATATTTAAATTTGTAATTTATACCATGAGGGTAGATTGAAGCCAATGTGTTTTCTTTATATATAGTGGAAGAGATCAGCTGTTGCCTAGTAAAGAGGAAAGTCAAAGACTTCAAAAAACACTAGCAGATTGTGAGATTCGTATCTTTGAAGAAAGTGGTCATTTTCTCTTCCTGGTATGCTTCTCTGTTTGCTTAGGCAGTTTAGGCACTGAATCTGAGTAAGTTCCAATCGAAACTGCAAGTTACTTTCTGATACAGAACATTTGTTTTGTTCAAATTTCAGGAAGATAATGTTGATTTGGTCACAACCATCAAGGGAGCTTCTTTCTACCGTCGTGGAAAGCACCTTGACTGCGTCTCAGATTACGTGCCACCAACACCTAGCGAATTCAAGAAAGTACATGAATCGTTTAGGTAAGCATGAATTACTCTACAACAAATTGGAGATTTATGGAATGATAAACTTATGAGTAATCAATTCAATTGGTGTTGTTCCTAGCTGGGTCCTTACAGCAACCGGCCCTGTGATGCTCTCAACATTAAAGGATGGGCAGGTGGTGAGGGGACTGGCGGGAATTCCATCGGAGGGACCAGTCTTGTTTGTCGGTTACCACATGTTATTAGGAATTGAAATTATTCCATTTGTAGCTCAACTTATGATGGAGAGAAATATTCTAGTTCGTGGGATCGCACATCCAGCGATGTTTGTAAAAGTGAAAAATAGAATGCCCCCGGAGCCGGACCCTGCAAATTTTGATGTATTTCGAGTAATGGGTGCAGTGCCTGTCTCAGCAGCAAACTTTTATAAACTTATGTCTTCAAAATCCCATGCCCTGTTATACCCTGGTGGGGTACGTGAAGCCCTTCATAGGAAGGTAACATACGTAATAAATATACTACCACCATTCACATTCACATGCATATATATATATCTATATATATATATTCCCTTCAATGGCAACTTTTTTAATAGATTATATATATACTCCTTGAGCTGACCGTTACTAAATATGAGAGCATGCATCACATTGTGTATTTGTGTAATATTCGCGTGTAGAGATATCCTGCAGGGTGAAGAATACAAGTTATTCTGGCCTGAGAGATCTGAGTTTGTGAGGATGGCAGCCAGATTTGGAGCCAAAATTGTTCCTTTTGGTGTTGTTGGAGAGGATGATTTCGCCGAGGTAATTAAGGCAAGCTGGTCAAGCATGAAAGCTTAATTTTGTTTTCCTTCATGAACTTGTTTAATATGTGGCACTCTTATATTCTGGCTCAGGATCTAATACATGCAATTAACTTGTATGAGGGTGTTTTCCTAATTTTCCAGATAATTTTGGATTACAATGACCAAATAAAAATTCCAGGGAGAAGGGAAGAAATAGAACGGGTTACAAGTCGGACTGCAAAACTGAGGTATTAATTCAAAATTAAGATGAATTTTAATTTCTGCTCCACTGATCACGTACATTTCTTCCATGTTCTCCATCTCTATTCAGGGACTACATTACACAGTAGCTTAATTAGTTTAATTTGTAAGCACCCCATAACCTTTATCATGGTTATGGTTTTTCATTGTTTCAATCCAACTCCCTAATCAGGACCGATGCAAGTGGGGAGGTTGCAAACCAACAAATGCATTTACCATGGATGCTTCCGAAATTCCCAGGCCGATTTTATTATTATTTTGGAAAGCCAATTCTGACTGAAGGTATATACAATTAGCTAGAATTGGAATTTTACAATATATATAATTTATCATTAACGTGGACTGTGATACAGGGATGAAGGTGGAGCTAAGGGAGAAGAATAAATGTGATGAACTGTATTTACGTATAAAGTCAGAGGTAGAAGGATGCATTGATTTCTTGAAAAACAAAAGAGAAAAGGATCCTTACAGAAATCTATTATCTCGGGTGGTGTACCAGGCCTCTCATCCTGGTTCCACCTCTCCCTTTCATCTTCCATCATTTGATCTCTGATTCTGATTTTCGTCTCTTTTTCATTAACCTTATAAAATGTATAATATAAACTACTGCATGATTTTACCCCCTCCGCCTCCATAAAGGAAAAAAAGATTATGATTCTTAAACCAATGCCACAGGACTAAAGAAGCTGCTAACTTGAAAATATAGACCAACACCATTTTGATGGGGTACATGATTGTATTGACATGTGTCCAATTTGGGATGCCCCAGCTAACCCAATTCCAAAAGATGTACAAAATGTCAGCAATGGTTTTCGTCCCAACTGGCTCACCTTGTGCATGTATTTCCTCTCTTCACAAATGCATTTTGGTATTTATTCTTCCTTAAACGTATCTGTCTGGCTCTCCATGTCAATAATCAGCTGATCTTCACAACTTCTTTAACCTTGCTCTATCCTTGTCTCTAATGGCCTTATGACATGTAAGGTTAATATACTTGATAGGATAGGAGGTATATATTTTCTAAAAAAAATTATTAAAATTTCTAGCATGCATCTGATCATCTTTATCTATTTAGATTGATTGAAATGAATTTCATTATTTTTCAATAATGAAATGGGTTAAAGGGTTGACCCAAGACCATCCCAAGTCAAAATTTAAGATGAAACCCCTTAAAGCATTTAATAATAACTTTTTAAATTTTTAGTTTTGCTTATATAATGTTTATGTAAAAATTCTTAAATTTATTATGCAAAGTTTACAACGAAATCAAGGAATTGATAGGATATTTTTTACTTGTAATAAAATACTTTTTTTCTTACTATTCATTTTATTTTATTTAGTATATAATCTAAAATTATTCTCTTTAATATCCATAAATTTTTTAAGATTTTTTCATGAGCCGAATTGTGGTAAACAAAAAAATTTTTTATGTCACGACTGGCTCAATTTATTAGATCGAGAGTATAATTTAAAATTGTCTGTTTAAAGCACTTACAAAACTCTTCAAAGTTTTATCATTTACAAATATATGTTTAAAAATTCAAATCTAAAATCCAAAACATAACATATAAAAAAAATACATAAACGTTGTTTATTTAATTTTTTTTAAAAAAACACCAAATTATTTTTTGAATTATACTCTCACCATATAATCAAAATTCACATAAAAACATTTCATCACGAAAGTCTTATACCTAAAGAAAATTAGTTATGGATTATGCTCTCACCACACCAATAACTAACTAAATCCAATCGCGAGAATACCTAACCTAATTAACTCAAATGTTCAGTGTTTGAAGACCATGCAACTTAAGCCTCTACAGACCTTGGGCTTCAAGCAAGACGCATCAGCTTTTATCCAAGACAGCTAAGCAGACAACAGAAGAATATACTATCTACAATATTAGTATCGTTTTTTACACTTATTTTAATATATAAGTTAGTATTAAATTAATTTCAATATGTATAGTTAATCTCTCATTTATTTTTAACAAAAAAAATTTATTTATTTTGAAGAGAATTCATTTTTTACAAGAGTTATCATTAATCCTTTTAATTTCAATTTCAATTTTAAATTTATGTTAATTATTCTTTATTTTATATCATTGTAATACATATATAATAAATGTATTTTTCTCATATAATTTTCAGTAAGGCTAATACCACTGACCAAATCAAATCACATCGCATAACTAAAAACTAAAAGGTTTTTTTTATATGTATTAACTGATTTAATTCATGAATCCATACCACTAATACAGTAGGGATAACATCGCCGGAAAGTTCAATAGAAGACAAACACGGTACAAAACAAGCTTTTCCTTTTCTGAGAAATATTTTACAAGATTGTTCGTTCAAAACAATTGGTAGAGATTTGAGCAATAATAATGCTTGCCGTCTGCTAATTAAATATCTAGATAATAAGCAATGCCGCCTAGGCTGGTGTCGTCATTTCATTTGTTTAAAATCTTAGTTAGTTAATTAATTAATTGATATGTTTTAATTGCAGAGTAATTATCAGGTTTTTTTTTTTTTTTGGCGCCATTCAAAATTCATATGATAAAAAGGACACAACGGGTTTTTAAATTCATTCAAAAACTCAACTCCCATTGTTAGTAACAAATAGAGAGAGACTTTGGCTCCGTTTAATGGCGGCCATTTCAGCTTCTACATACCCCGCCGCCGGCGTATCGCCATTCTCTCAGCGGAGCGCCACCTCCTCATACGGAGGAATACGGAATCTCAGTCGGATTTTAGCTGTTTCAACGGAGCGGGATGGGAGAGGAACCGGTTTTGGAGAGAATGGAAAGCACGAGAAGCAGAAATTGAATCAGAAAGTGGTGAAGGAAGAAAGTGAGGTGAAACCTAATATTTACGCAAATCCGGAGAAGTTACCAGAGTTTGAGGAAGATAAAAAGTGGTTAAAGGATTACTTTGAAGAGTGTAAAGAGATGATCAGATCGGACGGCGGTCCGCCTCGTTGGTTCTCACCTTTGGAGTGTTCTTCTTCTACCTCGCCAGTGTTGGGAGGGTCCCACTATGTGGGAATCCCTCAAAACCTGCCATAAAACATGGCCTTTTTTCTTTTATCATTTTATTTTATTTTTTTTGTCTTATACATGTGATGTGGCCGGTATATTTTAATATGAGAGAAAGCCAAAATCAAATTGGAAATGAGGGAGAGAAACAAACGAGAAACAGAGAACTTTGAAGTTGAAAAATTATTTTTTTTCAAGTTTGGAGCAGCTGTGATCAACTCTTCGATCGGAGGTCCATCCGTGGTTCGATTGAGCTGATTTTTGGACAGCAGCTAGACGACAAGGTGTTCTTGACTTTGTACGGTCGGATTTTTCATCCGAGTCCTGTAGCGTCAGAAATACCCGTTTTACAGCAGCTACATTTTTGGTGATGTTCTCCTATTTTTCTCTCTTTTGCTAAAGATTGCATATTGTTAGCCTTGTTGGAGTTGAATGCTTGTTGTAGGCTTGATATTATAATCTTGTAGCTGAACATTTGATTATAGTGGAGTTTTTGATCGGACTCTAAAGTCCCGTGGTTTTTACCCTTGATTTAGAGGGGTTTTCCACGTAAAATATCGGTGTCTCTATTTATTATTTTTGTTGTGGTTGCATTGGTTGATTTGTGGTTGATAGGTTGCTAGAGAACAAATATTTTTGTGCTATTGTGCTTGCCATAATATTTGACAAGAGTTATAGGGAGAGAAAGAACACAGGTTTTGCTTTAGCTTTGTTTGATTGTTTGGTTTCTACCCAACAAACCTAGTATCGAGCTCGGTTATTTTGTCAAATAATTATGGAAATCAATGCGAGCAAGATAATTATGTTGAATGGCACAAATTATCAACTTTGGCGGAATAAAATGAAGGACTTGTTGTTGTTTGTGAAGGCTCTGATCTTTAGGTATTTGCTACTCAAAACCCGATTGAAAAGTGATGAAGAATGGGAATTTGAGCATCAACAAGTGTGTGGCTTTATTCGGCAATTTGTTGAAGAAAATGTTTACAACCACATTGATCAGGAGACACATGCTCGAACATTGTGGGAGAAGCTTGAAAGCTTGTATGCTTCGAGATCGGGCAATAACAAGTTATTTTTGCTAAAGAAAATGATGGCGTTGAAATACAGAGAAGGAGCGTCTATAGTGACCATGTGAGTGAATTTTGAGCGTGATGAATCGAGTTGCTTAGTATGGGTGTCAAATTTGATGACGAGATTTTAGGGCTTTGGTTGCTTGCTACTCTACCGGACTCTTGGGAGACTTTCGGGTTTCGCTCATTAATTACGCCCCAAAGGGTATTATTACCTTGGATTTGGCTAAGGGTGTGTGTTGAATGAAGAGGTTAGAAGAAGATCTCGGGGTTCTACATCACGACCGAGGTGTTGGTTACTGAGAACAAGGGAGGAGCAGAGACAAAGATGGAAAGAGTAGAGATAAAGGTGAAGCAAGTCAAGATCGAGATACAAGAATCTTGAGTGTCATCATTGTGGTAAGAAAGGCCCATATCAAGAAATACCGCTTCAAGTGGAAGAAAGAGAACAAAGGTGGTGATAAACACGATCGGAATGATGATGGAAAATCCGGCGTGTTGCTCTCGCTACTCGTGAAGAAGATCTGTTGGTCATTCGTGATGAGAATTTGGTCAACTTAGCATGTGACGAGACTAGTTGGGTGATTGATTTGGTGCATCACTTCATGTCACGTCGAGGAAGGATTTCTTCACATCTTATACTCCCGGTGATTTTGGGGTATTGAAGATGAGTAATGACGGTTTGGTTCCGGTTGTTGGTACGGAGATGTTTACTTGGTGAGTAACAATGGAACAAAGTTAACTCTCAAGGATGTCGGACACACTAGGATATCCGTTTGAATTTGATCTCTGCAGAAAGCTTGATGATGAGGATTCGTAACACCTTGAGTGAGGGCAATGGAAGGCGACTAAAGGCTCCTTGGTTGTGGCTCGAGGAAAGAAGAGCTCAAATTTATATTTGATGCAAGCTTGACTTCTCGAGAGACATTGAATGTGATGATGAATGACAACTCAAGCGAGTTGTGGCATAAGCGACTTAGTCACATGAGTGAGAAGGGCCTTAAGCTGTTTAGCGAAGAAGAATCAACTTTCAAAGCTTGAAGAATGCTACATTGAAGGATTGTGCTCATTGTCTAGCGAGAAAGCGAGAGAAGAGTTTCATTTAGAAGCCGCCCTCCTCATAGAAGATCGAGTTGCTAGAGTTGGTCCATTCGGATATCTCGTGGTCCGATAAAAGTAAGGTCACTTGGCGGTGCACTTTATTTTGTGACTTTCATTGATGACTGTTCAAGAAAGCTATGGGTTTACACTTTGAAGTCTAAAAATCAAGTCTTTGAGGTGTTTAAACAGTTTCATGCATCAGTTGAAAGGGAAACAGGGAAGAAGTTGAAGTGCATTCAATCGCGATAATGGTGGCGAGTACATTGGGGGCCGCTTCATGAGTACTGTCTGCGATAGGGAATTAGACATCAGAGAACACCACCAAAGACTCCACAGTTAAATGGGTTGGCTGAAAGAATGAACCGAACATTGATCGAGAGAGTCAGATGTTTGTTGTCAGATTCAAAGCTGCCAAGATCATTTTGGGCTGAAGCTTTGAATACGGTGACACATGTGATAAATTTGTCTCTTAGTGTTCCTTTGCGAGGTGACGTGCCAGATAGAGTTTGGTTTGGCAAAGACGTGTCATATGATCACCTACGTGTGTTCGGTTGTAAAGCATTTGTTCATGTTCCAAAGGATGAAAGATCCAAGTTGGATGCCAAGACTCGACAATGCATTTTTATTGGTTATGGTCTAGATGGTGAGTTTGGTTATAGACTCTATGATCCCGTTCAGAAGAAACTCGTGAGAAGCAGAGATGTTGTCTTCGTTGAGGATCAGACTATTGATGACATTGATAAGACGGAGAAAGCGAATTCACAAGACAGTGGTGATTTGATCGATGTGAATCCGGTTCCCCTAAACTCTTCACCAGGTTCTATCCGAGGATGATGTGCATGGTGATGTTCTCGATGACCATCGGGATATAGGTGACTTTGATGCTCCCATGGATGATGTTGTGAATGATCAACAACAAGCACCTATAGCTCCACCAGCAGTTCCACTTCGAAGGTCTTCTAGAGATCGAAGATCTTCTGTTAGGTATTCTTCTGATGAATATGTTCTTTTGGTAGACGGGGAGAACACTGAATGTTATGAAGAGGCTATGGAGAGTGAATGCAAAGATCGGTGGATTGAAGCGATGAAAGATGAACTTCAATCCTTGCATGAGAACCATACCTTTGAGTTGGTGAAATTGCCCAGAGGCAAAAGAGCCTTGAAGAATCATTGGGTTTCTGAGGTTGAAGCAAGAAGAAGTCTTCATCTCCACGATACAAGGCTAGATTGGTCGTCAAGGGTTATACTCGAGAAAAAGGGGTTGATTTTGAAGAAATATTTTCTCGGTTGTGAAGATGTCCTCTATCGAACTATACCGAGTTTGGTGACTGTTATGACTTAGAGGTTGAACAAATGGACGTGAAAACCGCTTTTCTTCATGGTGACTTGGAAGAAGAGCTTTACATGGAGCAGAGCAGAGAGGGTTTGTTGCACAAGGGAAAGAAGATTACGTGTGCAGATTGAAGAAGAGCTTATGCGGTTTAAAGCAAGCTCCAAGGCAATGGTACAAGAAGTTTGAGTCTCATTATGGGGAGCAAGGCTACAAGAAGACTACTTACGATCATTGTGTGTTTGTTAAGAGATTCTCTGGTAATGATTTTATAATTCTTTTGCTCTATGTTGATGACATGCTTATTGTTGGTCGAATGCTTCTAGAATTGAGAAGTTGAAGCAAGAGTTGAGTAAATCCTTTGCAATGAAGGATTTGGGGCCAAACAAAGCAAATTCTTGGCATAAAGTTGACACGTGATAGAAAGGCCAAGAAATTATGGTTATCACAGAGAGAGTACATCGAGAAAGTACTTCAAAGGTTCAAGCATGGACAAAGCTAAAGCGGTGAGCACTCCTTTGCTACGCACTTGAGATTGAGTATTAAGCATAGTCCTTCCACGAGAGAAAGGAGAAGGAAGAGATGCGAGAAAATTCCTTACTCTTCACCGTGGGAGTCGATGTATGCAATGGTTTGTACGAGGCGGACTTGGCTTATGCCGTTGGTACTGATCGATCGTTTTCTTTCTAATCCAGCAGAGAGCATTGGAATGCGATGAAATGGATTATGAGATATCTTCGTGGCACTTCCAACATGAAACTTTATTTCGGTAATGAAAACCTGTTCTTGTTGGGTATCTGATTCGGACATGGTAGGAGATATTGACTCGAGGAGATCTACTTGAGTTACTTGATCACTTATGCGGGGGGGCTGTGGCATGGCAATCGAGATTGCAAAAGTGTGTTGCATTGTCCACCATCGAATCGAGTTCATTGCAAACAACCGGGCGTGCAAGCGAGATGCTTTGGATGAAGAAGTTTATGCATGAGCTTGGTTTTACACGGAGAAATATGTCTGTATTGTGATAGCGTGAGTGCTATTCATCTTGGTAAGAACTCAACTTTTCATGCTAGATCTAAGCATATTGATGTAAGGTACCATTGGATACGAGATGTTCTTGAAGCTAAGTCGTTAGAGCTTGAGAAGATACATACCGATGATAATGGTTTGATATGTTGACAAAGGCTTTACCAAGAGGAAAGTTTGAAGCATGTTGTTTGATCTCTCGGTATGGAGGCATTCCCACATAGTTGGAGGGGAGATTTGTTGGGAGGGTCCCACTATGTGGGAATCCTCAAAAACCCGCCATAAAACATGGCCTTTTTTCTTTTATCATTTTATTTTATTTTTTTGTCTTATACATGTGATGTGGCGGCATATTTTAATATGAGAGAAAGCCAAAATCAAATTGGAAATGAGGAGAGAAACAAACGAGAAAGCAGAGAGCTTTGAAGTTGAAAAATTATTTTTTCAAGTTTGGAGCATTTGTGATCAACTCTTCGATCGGAGGTCCATCCGTGGTTCGATTGAGCTGATTTTTGGACAGCAGCTAGATGGCAAGGTGTTCTTGACTTTTTACGGTCGAATTTTTCATCCGAGTCCTGTAGCGTCAGAAATACCTATTTTACAGCAGCTACGTTTTTAGTGATGTACTCCTATTTTTCTCTCTTTTCCTAAAGATTGCATATTGTTAGCCTTGTTGGAGTTGAATGCTTGTTGTAGGCTTGATATTGTAATCTTGTAGCTGAACATTTGATTATAGTGGAGTTTTTGATCGGACTCTAAAGTCTCGTGGTTTTTACCCTTGATTTAGAGGGGTTTTCCACGTAAAATATCGGTGTCTCTATTTATTATTTTTGTTGTGGTTGCATTGGTTGATTTGTGGTTGATAGGTTGCTAGAGAACAAATATTTTTGTGCTATTGTGCTTGCCATAATATTTGACAAGAGTTATAGGGAGAGAAAGAACACCGATTTTGTTTCCGCTTTGTTTCGGTTGTTTCGGTTTCTACCCAACAGCCAGGTTGTCCCCTGCTTCTGTTTTTGCCTGGTTTGATTTAACTCTTTCTCATTACTGTGTTATTCATTATTCGAAGATTGGAAATAAGTTTTTTCAGTTTACAGGGATTGATGGCACCGGGCTTGGACTTATAATGCATCATCATAAGCTAGGAAAGTAAGTCAAAACTATGGCTAAATGTTCTCCTTGATGTTAATTGACTACCAAAGTTGTCTATCATCCAAGTAATCCACTTTAAAAAATCTTTGAATGAAGGGTGTTCAACGTTTGGTGCTTGCATATTCCAGTGCAGGATAGAACTCCGTTTAATGGTGCCTTTTTTCTTTTCCTCTCTTTTTCAATATCAATCGCTTAATTAATGGCTATATATAATAAGTTTGGTAATGTATTTTTCTATATAATTGTGTGTTTCTGGTTTAGAGCTAGTGAAGCTTGTGGAAAGAACAGTTAGGTCAGAGAACTATAGGTCGCCAAACAGGCCAATATATCTTGTTGGAGAGTCTATTGGAGCATGCCTTGCCATTTCTGTCGCAGCTCGGAATCCAGACATGGACCTTGTACTTGTTTTGTCTAATCCAGGTCAGAATTTAGTCTTACATAGACACAATAACTGTTCTGCTTGATCCATGGAGAATCTAATCGATCTGCTTTTCTTTTCTAATCCACAGCAACATCTTTTAGTCAGTCACAGTTGCAACCACTAATACCTCTACTGGAGATAATGCCTGATCAGTTCCCAATTAATCTCCCTTACATATTGAGTTTAGCAACAGGTTATTTCGCCAACATGCTCTTAAACTTTCTTGGATGCATTTCCAATAGTCCTTAGTGACAGAATAGGATTTTTTTACTAACAATTGAACTGTTTATGTTTAGGTAATCCTTTGAAGGTGCTGATGGATAACGTTGTGAAAAGATGTCCTCTGCCCCAAATTATTGGAGAGCTATCACAGGATCTTGCTACAATGTCATCATACCTCCCAGTAAGATCCATAGCTAAAAGTCTAAAGCATGAATTTTAACATCACAGGCAATGCAATACCATGATTTCATTTTCCAGTTGTCCTTCCATTCCTCTTCCAGACCACACTGTACATAATTTTGAGCTAGATATAAATAAAAAACCTACATGTTGCGCTGCACAATTCAGAAAGAGAAATGATCTTTTGTTGACAGGTTCTGGCTGATATTGTACCCAGACAAACGCTTCTATGGAAGCTAAACTTGCTCAAATCTGGTTCTGCATGTGGCAACTCATGCCTTCATGCAGTTAAAGCTCGGTTGCTGATACTTTGCAGGTCCCAAAATTCTAGCTTATAAAAAACTCATAGATATCTTTGCTTATTCTGTGGATATGGATTGCATCGAATTTGCATATTTAAATTTGTACCATAATCATAGACTGAATTCACTGTGTTTCCTTTATATAATTAGTGGAAGAGATCAGCTGTTGCCTAGTCAAGAAGAAAGTCAAAGACTTCAAAAGGCACTACCAGATTGTGAGATTCGTATGTTTGAAGAAAGTGGTCATTTTCTCTTCCTGGTATGCTTCTCTATTTGAGTAGGCGCTTGATCTGAGTAATTCCAAACTTCAAGTTACTTTCTAATACCAATTATTTGTTTTGTTGACTTGTTCAGGAAGATAATGTTGATTTGGTCACAATCATCAAGGGAGCTTCTTTCTACCGCCGCGGGAAGCACTTTGACTGTGCCTCAGATTTCATGCCACCAACACCTAGTGAATTCAAAAAGCTACATGATTCGATTAAGTAAACATCAATTAATTTTACTACAAAGTTTACCGACAGGGTAGCTGACTAGAAACTGTATTAGTGGCTGAATTAATGCTTTTTGTAAATTAAAAAAATTAATTACAATGTAGCTGCTAATGTCTGAGCTGAATTTTAGAATTAACGAGGATATATCCTCACCACAAACAAAAACCAAAGGGGTTATGTCTCAGAATTAACCTGCCTTTTGCATCATCAGTCTTGGTTATTAATCGGAAATTAATGGATTGATTTTAATTATGAGTAAGTAATTAAATTGGTATTGTTCCTAGCTGGGTTCTTACAGCAGCCAGCCCTGTGATGCTCTCAACATTAGAAGATGGGAAGGTGGTCAGAGGACTTGCGGGAATTCCATCTGAGGGACCAGTCTTGTTTGTCGGCTATCACATGTTAATGGGATTTGAAGTTATTCCATTGGTAGCTCAAATTATGATGGAGAGAAATATTCTAGTTCGTGGGATCGCACATCCAGCGATGCTTGTAAGAGTGAAAGACAGAAGGCCGCCGGAGCCGGAACTATCAGATTTTGACGTACTTAGAGTAATGGGTGCAGTGCCTGTCTCAGCAGCAAACTTTTACAAACTTATGTCTTCATAATCTCATGCTCTGCTGTACCCTGGTGGCATACGCGAAGCCCTTCATAGGAAGGTAACATATACAATAAATATGCTACCAACATTTAGTTTTACGTACATAATATTTCCTTTAATTATAAAGCATTTCAGATATCCTTTTTCTCGTCAGCATTCCATGAGCTGACCCTGAATGAATATGAGAGCATGCATCACATTTTGTAGACGTTTACTCAAGTGTAGAGCGATCCTGCAGGGCGAAGAATACAAGCTATTTTGGCCAGATAAATCTGAGTTTGTGAGGATGGCAGCCAGATTTGGAGCCAAAATTATTCCTTTCGGTGTTGTTGGAGAGGATGATTTCGCTGAGGTAATTAAGGCCAAGCATGAAAGCTTAATTTTTATTCTCCTTCATTTACTTAAAACTTATTTTAGCTGAGGATCTTATACATGCAATTTATTATATTTATATAGATGATGGATATAGAACGAGTTACTTTATATGGGGTGTTTCCCTAATTTTCCAGATTATTTTGGATTACAATGACCTAATGAAGATTCCATGGAGGAGGGAAGAAATAGAACGAGTTACAAGTCGGACTGCAAAACTGCGGTAAATATATTACATAAATATACAAGTTAATTTGCAAATACCTCTTTTATGATGACTATGATTTTTCATTGCTGTCTGCATGGTTTGAATATTTTAACTCCCTTAATCAGGACTGATGCAAGTGGTGAGATTGCAAACCAACAAATGCATATACCATGGGTGCTACCAAAATTTCCTGGCCGGTTTTATTATTATTTCGGGAAGCCGATTTTGACCGAAGGTATGTTAGCAGAAATTAAAATCCATATATATTATATATAGCTAGCATTGGAATTTGGCAATATATATGTAATGCATAAAGGAAAAAAAATTAATTAGTTAGTTGTTAATCAATGAATTAACTTGAATTGTACATGCAGGGATGAAGGTGGAGCTAAGGGAGAAGAAGAAATGTGATGAAATGTATTTACATATAAAGTCAGAGGTGGAGGGATGCATTGATTTCTTGAAAAACAAAAGAGAAAAGGATCCTTATAGAAATCTATTATCTCGGGTGTTGTACCAAGCCTCTCATCCTGGTTCTACCTCTCCCTTTCATCTTCCATCTCTTGACCTCTGATTCTGATTTTGATTTTCCTCTTTCTTTCCTTTCGCATGTGTCTGATATAAACAAATTATTGCTGCATATTTTAATCCCAAAGAAGTAAAGATTATGATTCTTAAACCAAGAAAAATGATATGCTCGTGGTCTATAAACTTATAGATAATTGTGAAGGGTTTGATTTTTTTTAATTCAAAGATAATTTTAAAATCTAGGATTTTAATATTTTAGAATTTAGGGTTTTGAATTTTTATAAAATTATAACATCATGTTTTTAAAATCTTAAATCTAAAAAAATAAATTATATATTTTTAAGGTTACAAAAGAGGGCAACAATCCTAAAACTTAGATGGTATGAACTATTCTTGATAAGATAACGGCACGCCTTCCATATCAGCCTTCAGTTGTAGAACACTTTGAGGAAGATGGTCCATGAAATCTGTCCATAATTCTCAAGCTTATCTTTGCCATCCTGTCGGCCACGAAGTTCCTCTGTCTAGGGAATATAGGGGATGCTTCTCGCCAACCTCGTTTTCGATCATTCTAACTCATGTTAGAGAATCAATTTGAACAATCACATCCTTATACCCCCTTCACCCAAACCATCTGAAATCCTACAAAAAATCCCCAAAGCTCAGCGAAGTCAATAGAGCACTTGCCATAGAAGGCGTGAAAGCCACCAAGCCAATGACCCAAGGCATCCCTAAGGACCCTCCTACACCCATAATTCTCTCATGAATATTACAACTGCTGTTAGTATTTATCTTCACAGTCTGATCAGTTGGCTTCTCCAATCCTAAGAGAATTTCGGTTTTTGGATTCATGTCCCTTCTAACTCATGCAAGCCATAATAAATACTAGCAACTTTTGCACTAATGTGGACAAATTTCCCAATGAATTGAAACTCGTTCCTCCATTTTCATAACCGCGCCAGCAGACATAATAAGTTTTTGTTGGAACTTTGACCAAGTAATTAACTTGGAGAAAGTATGAAGAAATTTTTGAGATTGAAATTTGGAGACATAAACAGAATTGAAAGCAAAGAAAATAGTGAAGTGTTTATGTTCAATAATCTGAACAAGCTTTTGCAAGAAGAAGAAATCGAGTTGACCTTCTCTTATTACAATGGAGACAATACAGCACAACAAAAAACTGAAAAATACATGGCAATTTATACACACATATGTGGAATTCCTATGCCTTTTTCAAGTGCTGCTTCCACCTTCTTTTATGGACGGTAAAACAAATGTAATAATAGAACATAGTGGAATAAAATGATAATAAGCAAGTGGGTGAACATGGAGATAAGGAAGGTATGGGAGATGAGTGGACGCATAAGAGAATAAAAACAAATTTAAGTGGAATGTGCGTGGAGGCCATATTTCAACACTCTTCCTTGGTCTCTATGCAGCAAACAGCTATTTGATCTCTCAACTTACAAAACCTTCCCTTGCTGAGGGCTTTTGTAAAAATATCAGCAGCTTGATCTTCTGAGTTGCAATGAATCAACTCAATTTCTTTTGCCTGTTCCATTTCTCGAACAACATGGAGCTTGATACTGAAATGCTTGGTTCTCCCATGAAAGACAGGATTTTTGGCTATTGCTACTACTGATTTGTTATCACAGTAGATCTTTGTAGCATTCTTTTGATTGAGATTTAGATCAACCATGATCTTTCTAAGCCACTTAGCTTGATTAATCTGCTGCGAAAGAATAAACAACATACTCGCTCACAGCGATTGATTGTGCTACCAAGCTTTGCTTCTTTGAACTCTAGCAAAATATGCCAGAACCAAAAGTGAAAGCATAACCTGAAGTACTTTTCATATCATCACTTGAACCACCCCAATCACTGTCGGTATAGCCAATCAATTTAAAATGCTCAGCTCTTTTAAACGATATGCCATAGTTTAAGGTCCCTTTGATGTATCTAAGGACTCTTTTAGCAGCTTTATGATGGCTTTCATTACAACAATGCATGAATCGAGAAATTAAACTCACTGCATACATTATGTCTGGTCTAGTAGTTGTTAAGTATAACAAACAACCTACTAAACTCCTGTAGGATGATTCACATACCTCTTTAAAATCACCTTGGCTTGATAACTTTTCACCAATAGCCACTAGAGTGCTTACTACTTTGCAGTTTTGCATTGAAAACTTATTTAAAATTTTCACAGCAAAGGCTTTCTGACTTAGATATATACCCGTCCGAGTTTGTGTGACTTCCATGCCTAGAAAGTAGGTCATCAGCCCCAAGTCAGTCATTTCAAACATCTGCTTCATCTTTGTCTTGAAATCATCTAGAACAGCTTAATTTCCTCCTGTCACCAACAGGTCATCAACATACAAGGAAACAATGAGCTGTGTTTGAAGTCCTTTCGTCTTGACATACAATGTAGGCTCGCTGATGCTTCTGTTAAACCCCAAGGTGGTCAAGTACCCATCAATTCTGCTGTACCAAGCCCTTGGAGCTTGTTTTAAGCCATACAAGGCTTTGTTCAACTTGTAGACCATATCTTCCTTACCTGGCACCTCAAACCCTTGTGGCTGGTCAACATAAATTTCTTGTTCGAGGAAGCCATTTAGAAAGGCTGATTTCACATCGAGCTGGTGAATTTTCCAATTCATCTGGACTGCTAAGGCAACTAGCAGTCTTATTGTATCGAGTCTAGCCACTGGAGCAAATGTCTCCATGTAATCAACCCCATATCTTTGGCTGAATCCTTTCACAACCAGCCTAGCTTTTAGCTTATTCAGACTTCCATCTGCATTTTGTTTAGCTCGATAAACCCACTTGATTCCTATAACCTTTCTATTTGAAGGCCTTTCAACCAGCTCCCAAGTTTTATTCTTCTCGATCATATGCATTTCATCGGCCATAGCTTGCTGCCAGCCTTGGTGAGCTTGAGCTTCTACAAAGCAGGTTGGCTCAACAATGGCCACTTGAGCCCTTTTGTAGAGTTCTGCTAGAGATCTTGTTCCCCTGACTGGCACATCATCATAATCCATTTCTGGACCTTCTCCATCTGATTCAATCTGGCCTATTGTGATTTCTTCAGAAGTAGCAACTAGCACATTCTTTTCCCAGTTCCAGCATGCCTTCTCATCAAAAATTACATCCCTGCTCACTAGGACTTTGTTTGTTGAGGGATGAAGAACTCTATAGCCCTTTTTGATTGAGCTATAGCCCACCAGTATGCCTGGTTGAGATCTTTCATCAAGTTTTCTTCTCCTAATTACAGGAATCTGTGAATAACATAAACAACCAAAGATTCTAAGGTGAGCCAGTGAAGGCTTGAACCCAAACCATGCCTCAAATGGAGTTTTATAATCTAGGGCTTTGGTTGGGAGCCTGTTTTGCAAATAGGCTGCAGTGTTTACTGCTTCTGCCCAAAAAGTCTTTGGTACATTCTTCTCAAACATGAGACATCTGGCCATATCGAGCAAGCTTCTGTTCTTCCTCTCGCTGACCCCGTTCTGCTGAGGAGTATAAATATTTGTTAACTGATGTTTGATGCCAGCATCGCATGCATATGGCTTGAGGCGAGCCGAAGTATATTCAGCTCCATTGTCTGATCTAAGTGTCTTAAGCTTGCAACCTGTTTCTTTTTCAGCCTGTGCTTTAAACTTCATGAACACATGAGCCACTTCTGATTTTTGTTTTAGGAAATAAATCCGGCAATATCTTGAATAGTCATCAATGAACAAGATAAAATACCTGTTCCCACTGAGTGACTCAGTCTTCATAGGACCACATACATCAGTGTACACAAGTTGGAGCTTTTCTGATGCTCTCCAAGCTTGATTTGATGAGAAGGGTTGCCTTGCCTGCTTTCCTAGTTGGCATACTTCACAAACTCCTTCATTTTTCACAGAGTTGATGAAGTTTTCAACTAGACCTTCATTGATCATCTTGGACATTGACTTAAAGTTGGCATGCCCAAGTCTTTGATGCCAAAGCTTGGACTCATCAAACGAAGCTGTATAGGCTGAGCTTGAGTTGTTTGTCCAGTCAACAACAAAGCTTTTATCAACCATTTTGATTGACATGAGCTTGGATCCTTGTGGATCACTGATCTTGCAGTTCTTTCCCTCGAACACAACAATATAGCCCTTGTTTAGCAACTGAGCTATGCTAAATAAGTTTCTGTCTATCTGAGGCACCAGCAATACATTTGAGACAAGTTTGTTGCCTGTAGGTGTGTGTATCAAAACATCACCTTTGCCTTCTGCATCAATGAAATGACTATTTCCCACCTTGACTTTGGCCTTGAAGCTTCTATCTATTGACTTGAAAATAGAAGCATCTGGTGTCATATGGTTGGTGCAACCACTATCCAGGAGTCACCCTTTGTTGATTTCTTCCTTTACAGCCAAGCATGAGACTGCAAAAGCCTGCTCTTCATGCTCACTGTCCTCCTCAGCTACTCGAGCCTCAGCTTTTGGCTGTTGATATTGTGCTTGAGTTGGTTTGCCTTTGTTTTTACAAACCTTCTCAACATGGCCCTTCTTTTTGCAATACTGGCATATTGCATCTGGCCTGAACCAGCATTTGACCTCAAGATGACCTGGTCTTTTGCAAAACTTGCAAAGTTGTTTTCCATCCCTTGCAACATCAGGCTTAGGCCTGTTCTTCCATATCTTTTTGCCTTTGTAAGCAGTATTGCTTGAGGATGGGTTTGTTTTGGCTTGGAAGGCACCTTCTTGGTGTTCTTCTTGTCTGCTGGCTCTCCTTTGTTCCTGAGCATATCATGCATTGATTAACTCAGTTAAGGAGATGCTAGCAAGGTCTCTCGAATCCTCAAGAGATGAAATCTTGGCTTCATATCTCTCGGGCAGTGTTGAGAGCACTTTCTCTACAATCCTTGCCTCATTGAACCGCTTTCACCTAGAGCCTTATGTCATATTTACAACGATCGTTATTTTGTCCGATAATTGTTTCACTGTCTCCTCTTCTTTCATCTTCAAATTTTCAAAGTCCCTTCTCAAGTTTAAGAGCTGCTGCTGCCTGGTTCTCTCAGTGCCTTGGAACTCCTCCTTAAGTTTGTCCCAGGCCTGTTTTGGTGTTTCACAGGCCATGATTCTGGTGAAAATTACATCAGACACACAGTTCTGAATGCATGACATAGCCTTGTGCCTTTTGGTCCTTTCTTTAGCATGTTGTTTTATTTGAGCCACCGTTGGATTGGCTCGAAGGGGTTCTGGCTCAACGTCTGAGATCACAACTTGCCACAGATCGAAACCCTGCAGGTAAGTTTTCATCTAAACCTGCCATATGTGGAAGGCTTCTCCATTGAAGACTGGTGGTGCAACTGGTGAAAAATTGGCAGCCATTTGTTTTCAAATTTGAAATATAACAGGTCCACTAAGAATATAGCTCTAGATACCAATTGTTGGAACTTTGACCAAGTAATTAACTTGGAGAAAGTATGAAGAAATTTTTGAGGTTGAAATTTGGAGATATAAACAGAATTGAAAGCAAAGAAAATAGTGAAGTGTTTATGTTCAATAATCTGAACAAGCTTCTGCAAGAAGAAGAAATCGAGTTGACCTTCTCTTATTACAATGGAGACAATACAGTACAACAAAAAACTAAAAAATACATGGCAATTTATACACGCATGTGGAGAAACATGACAAACAATATGTGGAATTCCTATGCCTTTTTCAAGTGCTGCTTCCACCTTCTTTTATGGACGGCAAAACAAATGTAATAATAGAACATAGTGGAATAAAATGATAATAAGCAAGTGGGTGAACACGGAGATAAGGAAGGCATGGGAGATGAGTGGACGCATGAGAGAATAAAAACAAATTTAAGTGGAATGTGCGTGGAGGCCATATTTCAACAGTTTTCAAATGATAGATATTGAAAATGATAATTCACGGTTAAGTTTAAATCGTTTAAAGTTTACTATAAGGGGTTATCCCTCTCAATTTCAAGATTAGGTAGAACATTTCTTTAGTCTCTCTCAATTTCAAAATTGAGAAAATTAGTCTCTCTCAAAGAATTAGAAGTGAGCAACTAAGGTCAATTAACCACAATGTTAATATTTTATATCATTTTTACATAATTTTGATTGGTATAATAATAAAATTAGCTCTCAATTTTTACATATTTTGTCAATTGGACCTTAATACTAAAAAATCAACAAATTTAGCTAAGGTTAGTGTCAATAGATTAAAGATGGTTATGTCTATGTTAGTAGCTCAAAATGAAGTCAGTTTTGTCTCTAGACGCTCCATTACTGATAATATTATTATTACCCAAGAGGTGATTCATTCCATGCTTACTAGAAAGGCAAGAAAAGTTGGATTGCAATTAAAGTCGATCTTGAAAAGGCGTATGATTGTGTTCGATGGGACTTTTTGAAAGATACTCTTTATGTTGCCAGGTTGCCTGAGGAACATGATAAAAGTGATTATAGAGTGTGTATCTACTTCTTCCATGCAAATCCTGTGGAACGACTCCTTTTCTGATGAACTTAAACTGACTAGAGGGATTCGACAAGGAGACTCATTGTCTTCCTATCTTTTTGTTCTAGGGATGGAGAGGTTGGGGCAAAGAATTGATACTTCTGTGATGCGAGGAGCTTGGAAACCAATTAGGTTTAGTCGGGTTGGACCGCGTATCTCCCACTTATTTTTCATGGATGATTTAGTTCTTTTTTGTGAAGCAGATGATTTTCAAGTGAAAGTAGTTATTGATATGCTTAATTATTTTTGCTCCTTTTCGAGCTACAAAGTGAATGCAAACAAGTCTAGAGTCTTATTCTCGGTTAATGTTTCTGATTTTAGTGCGGATTCTATATGCCCTATCATGGGACTTAGTTGAGCTTTTGATTTGGGAAGCTACTTGGGAGTTCCTCTTTTTCATCAGAGGGTGACCAAGAGAACTTTTCAGTTTGTTATTGACAAAATCCGGAAACGCTTTAGTGGGTATAATGCACATCTTTTGTCGACGGCCAGATGGATAACCCTTGTTAAATTTGTTTTGTTAACGATTCCTAATTGTTTTATGCAAACTGCTCTTATTGCTGTAGGGGTGTGCAAGAAAATTGAGACAATTGCAAGGAATTTTGTTTGGGGATCAAGAAATGGTGAGAAGAAGATTGCACTTGTCAATTGGAAAACTTGTTGCCAACCAGTTGAAAATGGAGGGCTAGGGATCAGAAATTTAGACGTTCAAAACAAATGTTTTTTTATTTAAGTTGGGGCTTGGTATGGTGACAAAGCTGGATGCCTATTGGGTTAGGATCTTGAGGAGTAAATATAATATCCTGGAAGCTTGTCCAACTTCGCTAGCAAGATCCAATTGTTCCTTTTCATATAGATCCCTTGTGAACATTTCAGACTCTTCTAGAGAGCACCTTGGGTGGTCTATTAGCAATGGTAAGAAAGTGAAATTTTGGAAGGATGGATGGATTTTAGACGTAGGGCCGCTTAAAGACCATTTAATTGTGATCAATATTGATTGAGATGATGTTAGGGTGGCTGATGTGGTGGATGGAAACGGGATTTGGAGGTGGGAATTGGGATGCATTTGCTCATTTAATTGATTATTTTACTTTGGTGCAGATTGCATCTATGCCTCCCCCATGCGAAGCTTTGGGTGAAGATAAATTTGTGTGGCAAGGTTCTAATCAACATCCCTTTTCTGTTGCCAATGCATATAATGTGATATCACAGTCACATTTTGATCCCAAGGATAATGTTTGGAAAAAGATTTAGAAGCTACATGTCTCGCAACTGATTAGGAGTTTCTTCATGGCTTGCAATGAAAAATCGTTTGCTCTGTAATTATGGGCGGTGGAGACGCCATCTTACATTGTCTTCTTCTTGTCAGCTTTGTGGACCGGATCAGGAAACTGTTTTGCATGCCTTACGAGATTGCCATGTCGCCAAGTCAGTATGGTCAAAGTTGGTCCCTACACTAAGCTCGTCCATTTTCTACTCTTTGTATTTATCCCAATGGTTGATGGATGGTATCTGTGACAGATCTGGTTGGCTCATCGAGTCCTTTCCATGGTGCTTTATCTTCTCGACAACTTGTTGGCAAATTTGGAAAAAAACGTTGTATGGTTATTTTCAAGGAGGAATTGTGAAGTGCTGAGGATCTCGTTAGACAATGCTTTGGGCTAAGCATGTTTGCGCACAGTTCACTTTTGGATTCTCTTCAGAGAACGGATAGCAACCCTGTCAATACCTGGATTTATCCTCCAACAGGTTGGGTTAAGCTTAATGCGGACGGGGCAGTTGCGACGACTAATGCTTGGGCGGCTGCGGGCAGTGCGAGATGAATCTGGTAATTGGCTGCTTGGTTATAACAGATATATGGGGCTGGTTCAGTTTTACAAGCTGAATTATTATAACAAAATGGATGGTTTGTGTTTAGCTTAGCAAAGGGGTTACAAAATGGTCGTTGTTGGGTTCGGATGTTAATCGACTTGCATACGGACCAATACTCAACAGGCCTTGTTGGGAATATCCAGGAAATTTGCTGTCGGGATTGGGAAGTCCAATTTGCTAAGATTATGAGAGTAGCAAACAAAGTGGCTGATTTTATGGCAAAAATTGAGTCTGTCCAAGATGGAGCTGTTCATTGTTTTGAGCATCCGATTCCAAGCCGCCGGTCCTTGCTCAAAAATGATGTCCAAGAGCTTCAGTTTAGTTTGTTTTGATTTGTTAATCACTCTTTTATTACTAATTTTTTTTTTAAAAGAGACATTTTTTTAAGCGTATTTATGGAATAAAAAAGATAAACTACTAATGTACTAAACACAAGTTAAAATTACAAATATCTATATCATATATAAAATTTTAAAAAATAGTGATAATTGTGTACTTTTTTAATTCAAAACATTTTAAAAGAAACTAATCCATTTTTCTAACTTACTATTCATCCACTTTTAAAGCTTATTCACTTCTCTATAATAACTGTACATTTAATTCTTTAGCCCTTAATTGAATTACCACAATTATTTAGTAATTTCTCATCTTAAAAATGATTCAATTATTTCAAATGTCATTATTTTTTAGAACATATATTTTTATATAAAATGTTGACCTTTAACCCTGAAAGTGGTAAATTCTAGTAATTTAAAATTGTGCAGACATTTGCTTTGTTAAAAAGCTAGTTCATAAAAGCAAAGCTTCCATTAAGAGGAGTGGTTACAACAAGCTTAGATTGCCCCCAAAAAATACATAAAAGATAATAGTGGGTCAACAAAACCTAAGGGAAACCCTAAACCCACAAAGGGGGAGAGAGCACCTAACCCAACAAGGGTTTGAAGCCACCGCCAGAATGGCTGCCTTCGACTTGGGAGACCATTCTATAATTAGACCTCAAAAACAAATACCAGTACCACCATGAACTGAGCAAAAAATAACGAAATCAATGCCAAACCAACGACAAATGTGGCTTTAGCCACCAAACCTATAAATCCGGAGTGTTAACCCTACTACTCCATTATTTCTCGGCTGACGTAACAGAGGGTGGCGGGTGGAATATGAATATATCAAACCATTGGAGGCTTGGCCGAAAATCCAAAAGAAAAAGCCTTGGGAAGAGACCAGGGGACCAAACCCACCACCTTTCGACAACAAAAGACCAAAGAAAACAATTCCCGAAATAGGAATGGATCGAAAAGGCCACTGGGAAAAAAAAAAAAAAAAGGGAGCGACCATGGGAGGGATCACTTGGGTGAGGGAATGATGGTTGATCGCACGACCGACAACAAAGGAGAGAAACGAGGTATGTGGGTGAAAATGAGTTCAAAAAATGTAACATTCAAGGCCTGGTTAAAGGCCAATAAATATGACTTTTGAATGTTATCACATTCAAAGCCAATCAATTCATAATTTGGAAGTGGAAGAAGCCACTCCTTTCATTCTACCCATAATAATCCCATCGGATTCTATAAGATTTTCTGTCGTAGGCATGACATCCTTAACGACGGCATTGGAGCAAAATCTGTGAGCCCATTTAAGCAAATCAGGTGTCTTGATTTCACTAAGCAACTTGATCCCATTCACTTTTTCTTCCACTCTTAGCAAGCATAGAAAGCACCCAAATGCGATGTCAAGGTATCCAATTTGATCCTCTCCAAAGAATGCCTTGCCTTTGCTGCACTTGCCAAATGCCCCCTCCAACAGCACTAACCCTTTCTCCACTTGCCTTATTGCTGCTTTCCTTGTATCCTCTCCTTCAGCAATACCAATAGCTTTCAAGGAAGGAAACCACTACAACAATTAACCCCAAACAAATCGCATTAAAAACAAGTTTTTTCTTTAATACATTAGCAGCTAAATTTTTTAAATTTAAACCCCTTTGGACAAGAGAATCCTTGATAAATATTATTTAGTTAGAATGTAATTTAATAGATATTTTTGGGTATGTTGCTCACTTATAATAATATTAATTAATTAAAATTAAAATAATAGTAATCAACCAAATAATAGACAAATATTAAATTTTCTCAACTACTAAGAATATACAAAACTGAATTACAATAAATAAAAAAATGAATTAGTTGATATGTTATTTGAGAAAACATAATAAAAAATCGAAAAAGTTCGACTCAGCCCTTAAATTATATAGTTTTTTTTAAGTTAGGTATTTAAATTATTGTTTATTCGAATCAAGTACAAAAAATTATAATTTCGTAATTATTATGGGACTCTACCATTATATCTGTTTAAAAATTATTTTTAGCCAATCAAGATTGACACATAGTATTTAATAATATAAAATTTTTAATTTTAATATTAAATAAAATTAATTAAATCATATTTAAATTATTATTAATATTATATTTTTCTATCTCCTCTCTTTCTCTTGCCCCCTCCATTATGATCTTCTTCCTTTCATCTTCTCTCTCTACACACATCTTCATCTTTCTTTTTCCCTTTTTATTCAGTGTAGCAAAATGAAGATATAGATAAAAATGACACGTGCCGAATTTGTATTGGTTGAAGTGTTTGCTTTAAATAATGGTCAAAATCCAAATGATTATAGAATTAAAATTTAAGTATTTAATTTAACAAAAAAAATGCCTAACTAAAAAAATTGGTATAGTTTGAGTTATTCAATTAAGCCTAGTATCTAATATATATTTGTGTTGATTTTTTCATCAAAGCCATTAAAAATTAATTAAAATTGTCACAATTCTCATACGCAGTGGTGAATCTAAGAGGCTGGCAAGTCCCGTACCTCTGAAAATTTTTCGTTTAGGTTCCTTTATAGTTTAAAAAATTTTAAATCAGTAATCGTAAAATTGTACTTTAGCTCCTCTAAAAATAATAAAAATTTAATTTAATTCTCTAAAAAGTATAAAAATATAGACTATTAAAATGATAAAATTTTATTTTTAATATCGTAAAAGTATATAATTTAATTCCGGCCTCCAAAAAAATTTCTGACTTGGTCCTCCCTTTACGAGTATGTGATTACAGAAAGTAGGTATGGTAAACGTATGTATTATAAACATGGCCTCTAAAGGTATGTTATCATGGACCCTAAAACTCATCTAACTGTAGTGAATGAGTTTGCATGGATAAATCATAAATGTGTAATACCTGGTCTTTAAGATAGCCAGCCCAGAACCGAGCAGTGGCACGTTCAAGAGGATCAGAAGGAATAATGGAGGGAGCATAAGGCCAAATCTCGTCGATGTATTCGACAATATTGAGAGACTCACAGATGGACTTATCACCATGAACCATGACTGGGTTTGACTTTGGTTCGTGAAGGACCTGGCTTTGGCCATCCCATGGCCTCGCCTCAACCAACTCATAGTTGACAGACTTGATGTTAAGGGCGATCCTTGCCCTCATCGTAAATGGGCACTGCCACCTTCCCATTACTTTCACCTTCCCATCACTCTTTGCCATGCTTTTTTTTCTTTTTTTAAGAGTTACCACTGTCTTTCACTTTACAAGTGTGTTTATATATAAATTGAAGTGCAGGAGATGGAAAGTGCTATATTATATTAAAATGATAAAATTTTAAATATTTAAAAATAATTAAAATCAAATTTAAAAAAAACTTAAACATATCAACAATAATTATATTTTAATTAAGATGGGGAATTTGGAATTTAAATTGACGTCACTATAATCACCGACAAAGTACTGGGTGGTGTCCTGGTTGATATTTAAATCGTTTGGTAAAAATATAAATGTCAAATTCAGAAGCAGAAGCAGAAGAAGTACACATGACAGTGTTGGGTGGGAGGAATAAAGTGCATAATAATTACATTGATTTCGAGGATAGATTTTATGCACAGCAGAAAAAGAAAAATTCTATGCATCTATTTATACGAATTAAATAATTATTATCCGTCGAAACCATTTTTTATATGTTTAGAAAATATGATCGATTTTTAAAATGAAAATAGAGTTACCACCGATCTTTTTTGTTTAGGTGTGATCGGATCACCTATAAAATATTTTGGCCTACGAAATTCAAGAAAACGGGTTCGGAAGTCGGTTACGTACGAGGAAGGATTAGCACCCTCGCAACGCCCAAAATTGGTACCTAATTGATTAACTGATGTCCTAATGTCGAAAATTTGAAAAGATTGTAGAATACAATCTCTTTTAAAAGTATTTGAATATACTTGAATTGGATATTAAGATTCTCTTGTTCCGAAGGAATAAAATATCACATCCAGCACGTTAGGATACGAAAATTTAAATCCTCGAATCCAAGATCATCTCATGATTCCCGAAACTCATGTATTGAAAATATCAAAAGGATATTCAATTATTTGGCCAAACGAAAAACCGAAACCCAGCATGTTAGGGCATGATTTCTCGGATTTCTAAACACAAGATATTGCCTTATTTTGAAAGCTTTTACTAAGTGATTATAAAACCGGCTCAGAATATATTTATTTAGTTTGTTTGGAACAAGAATGAAACGACTAATATCAATTAAAATGTTAAAATTTGAATCATGATGCGATAATGTGAAAAAAAGCAAAGTTACAAACATGGAATAATATACAATGGATAAGATATTATACAAATGAGTAACCATAATGAAATTTGAAAAGAACGAATTTGGGTACATACAATAGCAAGTAAATTAATACAACTAGTATATAGCAAACAAATAAACAACTAATATATATAAAATAGTATGCGTCAATTTAAATAATACATATGTAATAAAAACTTGATATAAAATAATGTATATAAAGATAATAATGACATATGAAAGTGTTTGGAATAAATAATTATATAATTTAAAATAGGGTCTTTTAAAGAGACCAATTATATACATAAACAAATTTAAAAGAATATATATTGTATATATACGTGAATAAATTTAAAAGAAAATATTTACATAAAATAATACAAAATCAATAATATATATACATAAAAAATAATTTAATATAAATTATATATATGTATATAAAAAGAATATATATATAATTTAATGAAAATAACATAGAGAAATAAATAATATCTAGAACCATTAAAATATATATAATATATAATTTTAATTTTAAAAATGAATAATTAGAAAAAACAGTAAACAAATAATTAAATAAAATAATTAAAGGACTATATTGAAATCAGAACAAAATTAGAGAGCTAAAAGTAATAAATTAAAAAAGAAATCGAAAAAGGACTAAAACACAATGTGCGCAAATGATCAGGGACTAAACCAGCAAATATTTCCAAAGCCCAAAACGCAACGTTTACATGGGGACTAAATTAAAACAGAACAAAAATTAAAGGCGAAATTAAAAGAAAATAAAACTTAAATAAAAAAGAAACAAAATGTGAAATGACTAAAAGGGTAAATAACCTATCAGAACCAAAACACGCGGATCTGGGCCGCAATCGGGTCGGGTTTCTGGTTTCCAGCAAAACGGCGCTGTTTCAGCATCGAAAGAAACACTGCGAAACAACGTCGTTTCGCCTTTCTTTATAAACCAAAAAAATATATTTAAAAACCTCATTTTAAACCCCTTCATTTAAAAAAAATTAAAAAGAAAGCTCTCAACCCTTTTATCACCTCCCTTGGCCGGATCTAGGGTTCCGTCGCCTATCCGCCGTGTCACCACCGTGGACGATGACCGGCGTTGCGCAAAAAGGAGCCCTTTAGCCCCTCTCTTTAAGGCATTTCGAAAACCAAGCCTCTTTCGTCTAGAAAGCCAAGAGAAGAGGGTATTTGACCCTTTTTCAAACTCGATTTCGTGACAGTGTAAGGCCTTCCGGCAACTCAATCTCTCAAGGTGATTTTCGATGCGTTTTTTAATATCTTTAGCCCTTTAAAAAAATTTATAAATATATAAACTGATTTGAATAGAAACTAAGAAAGGAAAAATGTAATCCACCTCTTGATTCTCTTGTATTGATTCTGTATTTTGTAAAGTGAAGAAGCATACAATGGTTTGTTTCGGCCCTTTTAAAGCCGAAATCGGAAATAAAAACAAAAATAAAATAAAAAATACAATTGTTTTCTTTTTTTTTTGTTTTCTCTGCTGCTATTTGTTTTCTTGTGCAGGTACGGGCGTGCGTGGCGCTGTACGGAGGTGGGCCGACGTGGAGGAGCAGGCGCATGGCGCGCGCGTGCATGGGAGGCTGCTGCGGCACACCTTGGCTACTAGGTTTTCGTTTCTAATTTTTTTGTTTTGGGCTTAGTGGGCTAGGATTTGGGTAGTGGTTTGGGGCTGTATTTATTACCGGGGTCTATTTTCGGGTTAGTTTAATAATTGAGCTATTTTTGTTATATTGGGTTTGTAAAAAAACTGGACCTTATTTATTAGTTTTTTTTAATTTCTGTTTATTTTTGTTTTGGTTTTATTAGGCCCGGGTAAATTTGGGCTCTTACATTATCATTAATTTATAAAAAAATATTTTATTTTATTTTTAAATTTTTTTAATGAAGTGACCATCTAAATAATATAAATTAGATTATAACACACTCACGATTTGGGTAAAAAATTTTGTATAACAAATGTATTAATAAAAATTATATTAAAAACAAATGAATATTTAATTGAATTGATAAATTTCACCGTGTGTTAACTCAATTTTATTTTTAAATTTTATATAAAATATATAATAAAAAAAGGACAGAACACCCTTGAAAAAATATCTATTGTTTTGTAAAAAAGAGAGGGGATTTTAATCATTTTTAATTGAGTTGGTATTTGATTAACTCGTGACATCAACTCAGTTAAACACATTGTATATGGTGTATATACAAGTATTGTCAATTATCAAATATAAATTTTATTAGCTTTAATTTTCAAATATTTTGATTTAATAAAATAAATTCGAAAATTATTTAATCAAATTTGCAAAAAATATTTTTCAAGTATTACAATTTCAATAATAATAATGTTAGTAAACAACTTAGAAACAATTTTAAGAGGATTTGGTAGTACTCAAAAAATTTTGTGAATTGTCTAAACACTTTTAAAGCAACTTTCAAGCCAAGTATTGATATTTCTTGAACCTTTTTTAGTTGATTTGGGCACAATTTGAGGATTGAGTAGTTAAACATTTTAATTATAATGCTTGGTGAATTGAGATTTGCAAGAGCTTATTGAGATAAAACCTCCAAAACAAAAACGCTAAGATGAACAACTTTTTTTAACAACTGATTGAGAATGAAATATGTGAAATGACATATCTCACCATGCATGCAAAAAAATTACTCTCTTTATCACATGCTCTCAAACTTAATAGAGTTGCCAAGATATTAATAGTCTTCAAAAAACTCTACTGTGAAGCTACAAACAACATTACCACGAGAAATTTTCAATCGAGCTCATTCATCATTGGATATTTATATACTCTTAATTTATTTTCAATTTACTTGTATAAAATGATTTCTTATGCAACTTTATATTAATTGAAATATGCTGATTGTATGGCGAAAGAAGCTTCATCCTCCAGACTTGATCTGCAATTTTTTGAGTCTCCCCCTATTATGATTCAGAATTCCCTTGTTTCGGACCAGTCTAGGGGTCCTTTCTCAAATTTCTTGAATGTAATTAATTAGTTTTTGTGTTTGTTTTTTCACAAAAAAAAAAAATGATACTTGACAAATTTATTCAGAGTGTGACATAATTCTCACTAATTTACATACTAAGAACATAACATAATTATTACTAAGAATATAGTTTACAATTATATTGATACACTATTAATATTTATCAATTTCTACAATGTTAATATTTGCAAATAAGGAACTTAAGAAATTTATTTATTTAAATTTTTAAAAAAATTCACTAATTAATTTTCATAATCGATGTTTTAATTCTTTGGGAATAGTGTTTTATTTCAATAATTTCACCCAATAAAAACTAAAGTATTATTAACAAATAAATACTTAATAAAAAAATATGTCGTGCACTTATTTGTCATTTTACACATATCATCTTTCAGCTATCAATTGAGTTTTACCAACCACTTTTAAATAAACAATTAATAGAATCACTTGGTCAAGTAAGTTAATAGAATCAGTTGGTCAAATCAGTTACTGCAATCAGCAACCAACTATCAACCAATTGCCAAACAGGACTATTGAAACTTATGTTCCAAGTCTCAATACTTAACAACCAAGCCTAAGAGCTGAAACTAATTTAGACCGTAAGTAGTCACATGCTTTTTGTGAACAACAAGGTCTCGATACTTACTCCTCATAATATCGAGGCTTGCCTGTGAAATCTCGATACCTTAATTCTTTTAATAAATATTTTTCAGTCAAATCTTAATACTTATTTCAAATATCGATACTTATTTTAAATATCGAAACTTCACCTTGCAGTTTGCATTTAATACATAAAATCAATACTTCTGGCTTGAGAAAATTAATTGTCAAATTGAATGAATTAACCAAAACAATAATTATGAATTAAATTTGGATATAATTGGAAATGAAAGATGAATCAATGTTCTTCAACGAAAATGTTTTAATGTCCTTAATTATAAAGTTATCTTATAAATCATTATAGTACATGATGTCAAAAGGGGTTCCATGGTGTAGTGGTTAGCACTCTGGACTTTGAATCCAGCGACCTGGGTTCGACTCCCGGTGGGACCTTTTCACCTTATCCCTTCACTTTTCCATTCTTTATGCTCTCTTTCTGTGAAAAAAATAATTGCATATATATGATTATTTATATTCCCAAAGGGGTGTTATCTATTTCCAATTTGGTGCATGTTATAATTATATAAATACTTAAATGACATGATTATCTTATTTTACTTTTTTTTTTTCTGATTTTTTCCGTACTTTCACCGAGTTGATGTCATTTGGCTCATGAAACCGAATTCAACAGTGCTTTGGAATAGTAAAAAATAAAAGAAAACGTTGGTCACTACTCACTAATAAACTTCTTTAATGTCTGAGCTTAGAACATGTAACTTGAAAGCTTACTTGGGTGGTTAAACATGGATTAGCATGGTAAATCAGAATTCATAATTGACAAACTTCATAAGAGCAGGAGGGGGTTGGGGGGGGGGGGAGGAATGAGACTTACAGATTGAATGTTTCATTTATATACATATAATTATACATATGTAAATATATACATGACATGAATCATGAAATGAAAATGTTAAGAACATGTCATGTACTAGAAGTTTTCTACTCTTGATTCTTGATTTCAGTGACTCAACAACATGCTACATAGTACATATGAATTAAGAAAGTAGATTTTTACCAGATGATTCTTTTTTTCTGCACTCTATCCTACTTGTCCTTTTTTCCCTCTCCAACTCTCTCCCCACATCTTGGCCTCGGCAACAGCTCGTTCTCTTTCGGAATCAACGTCTAACATCCTAGTCGTTTTGTTTGGAGAGCCATTGTTCTCAAGCCCTTCGGGGTTATCCCTTTTGGTTTCGTTTGAGTCGTATGGATGGGTATTGAAATAATCCAGAGCTAGCACTACATCACAAATAGAGGGTCTGGAATTAGCATTTTCTTCGATGCACATCAAGGCCACTTCTAGAGCCTTCTTCAAGGTAGGTTTTGAAAAGTGACCTCTCAGCAGTGGATCTGCTAAGTTCGTAATGTTCATTTCATCTTTAAACGGTCGTACCTACAAAAAATTGAGTATATAATGATAGGTCAGAAAGCATGCTGCTGGAGAGTATATTTAACAAGGAGAAAATTAAAATCCATGCCATCTTTAGCATGAGCACTATATTCAGCAAAAATACATTATGCCATCTGGTTCACATCAAGGTATCCAGGGAAAATTACATTATGTTAAGTAAAACAGTTTCAGTGATAATGTTATATCATGTGAAGAAGTATTACCCAATCAACAAGGAACAGTTCTTCACGACCACGGCTCTCATCGAAAGCTTTACGTCCAGTTATGAGCTCCAACAGGACTACCCCAAAACTAAAGATGTCAGACTTGGTAGTCAATTTTCCACTAGCGAGGTACTCGGGTGCACAGTAACCATGGGTTCCCATGACCCTGGTGGAAACATATGATTTATCTCCGCTTGGACCAAATTTTGCAAACCCAAAATCAGAGAGTTTTGGGATGAAGCCCTCACCTAATAGTATGTTAGATGATTTTAAATCTCTATATATAACAGGAGGACTGGCTCCACAGTGAAGATATTCCAACCCTTGGGCTGCACCAACAGCTATTTTCATTCTCGTGTTCCAGTCCAAAGGTTTCTGATCAGATGTAAGATCTGCAAAAAAAGGTTGCTTATCTATTTAATTTACAGTAAAAGGTATCGTTCGTGGGAAATGAAAACGAAAAAGGTTTGTGAAAGGATGCAGAAACATGGTCAGAATGTTTGACTGTTGAAAAACTAGCAGGAAAAGAAACTAACAAAGGGTTTTGAAGCTGTAATAGTGAGTGTGTCCCTCGGACTCATCCTGGAGGTCTAATAGAACCAGTGAAAACGATTTTCTAACAAATGAATTCATTGACAAGTTTAAAGGAGAAGGCATGGATTACAATGGAGGTGATCTTCCAAGGATCCCTGTGGCATGTACTCGTAGACAAGTAGGCGCTGATCCCCTTCGGCACAGTAACCAATCAAATTGACAAGATTAGGGTGATGCAAAAGTGAAAGCATGAGGAACTCCACAAGGAACTCCTTTTCTCCTTGGAGACCAGTCTTGTCAAGTTTCTTAATAGCTACAACCTGCTAACAACCATAATGCATGCGATTACAAATGGATATATGGGGAAAATTTTGTCCAGTAAGGAGGAAATTTAAACAGGCATACAAGAATGTACCTGACCACTACTTTCTAATATTCCTTTATATACAGCCCCGAATCCACCTTGCCCGATCATGGATTCTGATCTGAAATTTTTTGTCGCCTTTGCCAGTTGTCGATATGTAAAAGTCTGAGCCCTATTGCCAGCATTAGGCTCTTCTTTCGGAGCTGACGGTTCCTGTCCTAAGGCTGCACTGCTTTTTGTTCCAAGTCCAATTCCTGTTTTTCTACAGGCATAGTTAGATTGGCAGAATAAACTGTATCATGCCACTTTGTTAGACATGAAACTTCAGAGATGTTTAAAATCGAAATTGTCTAGGTGTATTATCAAAGTGTGCAAAAGAAACATACTTCGGTATTAGTTTGGTTCATTTAGGCAGATATGATAAAATCTTACAAATTACAGGCACAAGAAAGATGCAACACAAGCAAAAGCCTAGTTCAGTTAATCAACAAGATCCCATTCCATGAAAAACCTAGTTGGCTTAGCAACAATGTTTTTCAGCAGTAGTAGAAATAGGATGAAATTTTGTTCAGCTTCCTACCCTGTTGGGTGATTGAATCTATAAATTAATATAAGCCATTTTCTATACATATTCTTCTTATGTAACATTTAAAAGAACATAAATTAATAAACCAAAAGATTTCAAATTGAACAAATTGACATCCCAAAAGGAAGAAAGCATTTACAAGTTTACAACCCCACTAAAATTCCCAATATTCTATCCGTTAAATTCATATTGCTCCCATAATCTTGGAAAAGAAAACAATTGCATGAAAGAAACTGACCAGGAGATAGAGGGGGCTTGGGTTTCTTTCCAGGTTCTTTCTTCTCACCACTCTTCAGCTTCTTACCTTTCCTCCAACCAAAACAAGGGCAATAACCCATTTGCTCATATCAATCAATCAAACTCCAATTAAACAAAAAGCTTTCACCTTTTCTCTCGTGGAAAAGCTCTGAAAATTGAAATTCAACAACAAAAAAGCTTCACTTGACAATGAAAAGTTAAAAGACGAATCTGCATTTTGGCCTTCCGTGTTGATTTCACGAAAACAAGAATCAAATCAACATCTTTTGTACGTATGAAATTTGAGAACAATCAAAACAACCCAAATAAATAAATAAATAAATAAAAACACGATTCAGAAGAAAACATGCGATGCTAATGTTATGGTAACAAAACATAGTTTTTTTTAGTAAAATTATTATCTTTCCAAATAACGTCAATTTTGGGATCATGGTTTGATAAAATTATGTATACAACTCATAAGAATAATAACAAAACTATAAACGTTGTTATACCAAAAAAAAAAAAAAAATTAAAATTTTTATCATTAAATCAAAATCTTATTAATATTCCCGACCATTAATTATTGAAGGAAAGTCACTCTTCTAAAGAAGTCTTCCAAGTATAGATAGACCCCACAACTGATTAATATATTTCTCTAGTTGAGCTCGAATATTTCATCTTTCCACTGATCCTACCAAGCACATGTTTCCCTTAGTAGGTGGTTGGGTGTCACGCTTGAGAGAGCATTCTCACTCCATGAATCTTGTCTTCGACTCTCGACAAAGTAAAGAGACACGATTTCAATGTGACATGAGGACAGTATCAACACATTGTTTTTTATACATTAATGATGACTTGAACCCAATATATTCTTAAGGAAGTTGATCACTCGACCAACAGATTACAACTTGGGGTTCGATAATTATTTTTTCTTTCTTTAATCCTTATATTATTCTTATATCAAAATAATTTCTAATGTAAACATAAATAATTAATGTATCATTCATGTCCGTTTTACGATCTATGAAGATCTATCCTTTCGGGGATCTAGGATTGCTCCTCCTGATAATGCCATCTCCAATGTTGAAACTTGCATTTCTTTTAAGAATGCAATGTACCTTACCACTCTACCCAACTCTTGTTGGTCATTGCCCGTGGATTTACACATTAATTTTTTAAAATAATGAATTTTAATTACTATTATTAGTTTTTAATTAATTATTTGAATTGTTGAACATAATTAAAATACAATAATTTATTTAAAAATTTAACAATAATAATAAAATTTAAAAATCATAATTAAAATATTTATACAATTTCAATGTACAATATAATTAATGTATAGAAAAGTTATTGGAAATAATAACTAATAAGCATAATTAAAATATATAAATTATTTTAATAATTCAAATATAGTGCTAATAAAAAAATTTAATCATTGTTAAAACATTTTTACAAATAATTAATATAAATATAAGACATTTGATTAAATTGTATAAATGTATTTTTTTATAAAATTTTATATATAAGATATAAAGTTACTTATTATATAAATAATTAAAAATTACTATTTAAAACTAAATTAATTTAATTTAATTTTTTTGGTTGATGAAAAAATTAGTAATTTGAATATAAAATTTTTATTTATTATAAAAATTCATTTAATAAAATTAAAATTTTTTATTTATAAGCATGATAAATATGTTATTAAGTGAATTTATTTAACCAAATAATTTTTAAAATTAAAAATCTTATTTATAAATGTGATAATCTTATAAATAATTAAAATATATTAAAAATGACAAGTTCGATAATATAATGAAAAAAAAATTATATTTATCAGTTCAAAAGTTTCTCCAAAATCGCGCTTTTATAGATTATAGAATATAGATTTGTATTTGCATCATTCTTTGTTTGTTTGAAGTATTTTCAATTTATGATAAACTTTTAACGTTATTTTAATTTTTCTTACGTGATTCCATATGTGCTACCGTTGTGTTCTTAATGTATTTTCTCAGTAAAAGTATTATAAGCTTATGTAAATATTTTTTTTCAAATATTCCTTTTATTTCATAGAGAATATAGTACAAGCAAACAATGACAAAACGTCCAAACCAGAAAATTTTCAATGAAGTCTTAATCTCAATTACACATAATGAAAAAAGCGACTGAAGACGTTGATTCCAAACAAGACAAAAAAGCATTATGTAATCTTTTATACATATATCATGGTTGATATATATATTTTTAGCTTTTTCTTATATTACATGTTTTGATTATTTTATTTTTTAAAAAAAATTATTATGTTGTGTTGAAATATCTTCAACTGCAAATATAAGTCAAAGTGTAACATTACTATGTATTAATTATAATTTTATTTTTTTAAAGGGATTGAATAGAAATTTTTTATTTTTGAGAGGTCGAAATACAATTTTATTTTATTTAAGAGATTTTCCATTGGGGAGGGGAAAGACCCATGCTTGTTGATACCTTCTTTTGGCTACAATATGACACTATCAATGCGGTGTTTCTTGCTTGGTTATATAATGGTTAGAGCTGCAATGACATGCATCTTTGCATTTCCCACATAGTCAACTGTATTTTACCAGGCTTTTCAAAGGTTTCAATGTTTTTATAATCATTTGTCCTTTGCTGTCACAGTATATATATTTTTTAAATAGAAGTTCAAGTAAGATCTTTTAAGGTTTGAAATGTGATGATTTCCATTATGATAAAAAAGCATTACAAGCAAATATGAAAATCAAGAAATTTATACGATAAAAGTATAAAATTAGAATAGATTTTATGACCAAATAAAATTTTTCAAGAAAATTCTACATGTGTTGTTTTTCTTCAAAGAAAACCATGCTATCACAAGAGAATTTAAAAGATAGAAGAGGGCATAGAAAGAGTTCAACATCACACCCTTTCAAGTGGAGGTAACCATCAAATCAAACATGGAACTAATTAAATGGCCCTGAGGCCTGAGGCATCAATCTCGACATGTTCAACAACAACTAAGGAGGTAATGAAAACTTGGGGAGCGATGAAAATCATATGATCCATCACTATTGCATATCAATAGATAGAGGAAGCCCAACATCAAAAGGGGAGCAATGGGTTGGGAAAGCATCCCAAAAAAAACTTCTGGCAAAACCAGATAAAATAAGTCGCCACACAACAATTTACGAAGTATGGTGACTCGCTACTTAAGCCCTCAAAAGAGTCACCCCATTTCCAAGGCCAATATCCAAAGAGATTGATTAATTATTAAATTTGAATAAAAACATGTTGAAAAAGAAATATGAAAAATAGAAACGAAAGGAAGAAGAATGGAAAAAATAGAAGAAGCCAACGGCTGTAGGCTCAAGGGTTGGCATCATCGCCCTAGGGCAACTTAAAGTTAAACAAGAAGAGTGAAACACATAATGAAAATGAAAAAGAGAAAAAAAAAAAATGAAGTCAATTGGGATGCAGAACTTTGGGCAATCAAGGTGCTGTGAGTAGTGCAAGTGCCCTTATCCGGGACAACTACGGTATTTGGGTGATTAGGACCTACTGCCATATTTCTAGAGTTACTAGTGTAGAGAAAATTGAGCACTACGTGATGGTTTCACCCCTGCACACGGTTTAAATATTTTGAATGTTAAAATTAAAATATATGTTATTATTGTGCTTTATTTTATGAAAAATCTTTCTAATCATAATATTGTGTTCTCTTCTTTTATTGATAAGTGCATCATGTTCCTCCATTCTATAAGTTCTAGCTCTTTAAAATATGTCTTTCATAAAGGAAACAAATGCGCAGATGCATTAGCCCACTTGGAAAATAATTTTCCTTTGCATTCTCCCTTAATAAATTTTATTATAATGATTTGTTTCATATTTGCTCTAAATATCCTTTTTCTTGTTTAAATTCTTTACTACTAAATGATATTTAGAGACAACTATGTATCGGGATTTAAGTTAGTTATTTAATAAAAATATATTCTCATTTGAACAAAATAATTAAAAAATTTTAAACTCAAATCACTTTGTGATTATTTTTTAACAATACATTTATTAGATATAAAACATTTTTGTGCAAAAAGCAATCATGTGGGCATCATTTACTAATTTTTGTTTGAGAATCACGTAGTACACATCATATGCGCATTGTAAATGTTTTTACAACTTATATATATATATGCAATATGTTTGTACCTTTGTTTTGAAGGTAAATACTGCAAGTGATACCACTATACCTATATGGCTTATGCAGGAGGGCATGAAATTGGAGTAACAGGTGATACCACCGGTGCCCGAGCTTAGTAGAAATTCAGGGTTAAAATAATAAAAAATTAATTTAATCTTTTAAAAATCTTAAAGCAGCATAAAATTGGTGTAAGGAGTAACAAGTAAATTTGGTTTTTTTATGTTTTTATATAGTTAATAATAAATACAATACAAATTATCAAAAATATATTTTATAGCTACATTTAAATTTCAAGTAAAAAAATATAAAATATTCATATATTTCTCTCTTTTTTTTTCCATCCCAAAAGGGGAACTCCCCATTTCAAACGAAACGCATAAGTTTTGTTTTATTTATTATTTATCATCCAAGGTCTCTCCTTTAAAAAAAAAAATAAAAAAAAATCAAAATCCTGTTCGTCCTTATCAAAATCAGACCCGAACCTCAAGTTTTAGAAACCCTAGCCATTTCCGCTCTTTCGTTCTCTGCAAAATCATTCCCTCTTCAAATCCTCTATCTCTTTTGCTATTGAGCCATCTGATCTCTCTCTGTGTCGCCATTTTCCAGAACCTTGAACGCCGCCTATTGCCGGCTGCGATCTCTGCCTTTTCGATTCTATCAATTTTCACAGTCTCGATGGCTGACGGAAAACTCGATCTACCTGATGATCTCTTACCCTCAAAAATCGGCTCTGACCACTTCGCTAAAGGTATTGACACATTTCCTTTTATTTTTTTCGTTTTAGTTTTCGTTCTCTCGTTTTCTATACTACAACTTTTAACTTTTTGGATTCCGATCGCAGTAGTTTCACATTTTAATTCAATCCTCACGTTTGTCTCAAATTTTATCCGTTTACGAAGTTTTTCTTTATTTGAATTTGAATAGTTTAATTTTTTAATTCTAAATTTCAGATTGCGTTTATGATTCATTTATTTTCCCCTAAGATCTCGTTCAATTTTGTTTAATTTCTTTCTGTTACCGCGCATTATTTTAACGGTTTTCGCCAGAAAGGAAAAAAAAGGAAATTCACGATTGTTTCTATGTAAAATTGTATCAGCTCAAATCGCTCATTTCAAATTCTCCAGTGATTAGAGAATATCACTCTAGTTACTTCTCAAAATTATTGGCAAATTTTAACTGACGGCCAGCACGTTTTATTCTAATTATACGGAAAGATTATTCAAAGAAACGTTCATCTGTTACAATTAGGAAACTTTGCAGTTCAATCTCAAAGCATTTTTTTTGTTTTAAGGACTGCATGAAAACAAGCTTGAAAAGTGAGGTTAGACAGTTTCTACAGCTTCACCTATGCAGTACTTATCTTAGTTTATGTTATTGTTAGATGAAGCTTGGGATAGGAACTTGGAGGAGAAAGGACTGACCGGGCTACTTGATGACAACAAAGGTAATAATATTTATCTTAATGTTGAAATCTTGTATTTTTAGAATCACAGGAAGCTCTTTTCTTGCAAGAGTAACTTTTTTTTTTTTTTTTTTTTTTTTTTTACTTTTGTGACCAATAGATCAACCAACTTCGGAGAGCAGCATACCTCTGTCCCCACAGTGGCTCTACTCTAAAGTAGCCGAAGCAAAGACATTAACTGTTGGAGCATCTGGGGTATGGCACTTTTATTTCTCTTATCAAATGTTTTTAGGGTGCTGGTTGCCATATGAGTGTTTAATTTGTTGGTTTCTAGTTTCATTTACTTTTCTGTAGTGGAAGTATGGGTAAGTAGTGTATATGATTTCAAAAAAAAATAAAAAAATAGCTTGACTAGATTTGAAGAAATTATGTTTACTTTCTTGCTTAATTATGCTCATCACAAATATATATTTGACTTAGAGCTTGTGGCTATTTTTCATTTTGGTTTGTATTGTTTCAGTTTTATAATTTGTTTCCTCTTAACAGGATACTAAAGCTCCGAATATGTTGCCTCATGGAACCCCTGGCGACCCGAATTTGAAAGATAGCTGGCGTTTAGATAGTTCTCAGGAGAAGAAAGAATGGAGGAGGACTGCACCTGATCTTGAAAGCAGCCGACACTGGCGTGAAGAGGAGAGGGAAACAAGCTTACTTGGTCGAAGAGATCGCAGAAAAGAAGACCGTCGCACTGATATTTCTTCAACAATGGATGTTCCTGAAAATAGGACTTTGTTGCCTTCAGAACGACGTCAAGATGTTAGTAATCGTAGTTCAGGGCATGAACCTCGAAGGGACATCAAGTGGTCTTCGAGATGGGGTCTTGAAGACAAAGAAAAGGATTCTCGAAATGAGAAGAGGACAGATGCTAAGAAGGAAGATGCCCCTTCTGACAAACATGCACTTGCCGGTGGGGGGCGCACAGCTTCTGAGCGCGAGAACGATTCTCGTGATAAATGGAGGCCACGTCATCGGTTGGAAGTTCATGCAGGCGGGTCTGCTTCTTACCGCAGTGCTCCAGGATTTGGTTTGGAGAGGGGACGAGTGGAGAGATCAAATGTGGGTTTTGCAGCAGGACGAGGAAGGCCAAATTCCAATGCAAGCCTACAAATTGGGAGGCCACAATCTGCTTCTGTTATTGGAGCTCTTCCTGTGGATAAAAACATGACCCTTAATGCATATTCCTACCCAAGAGGAAAACTCCTTGACATGTACCGCAAACAAAGGACTGCTCCAAATTTTGACAACCTACCTGATGAGATGGATCATTTATCCACAGTAACACAAAAAGAAATTGTTGTGCCTTTGGCTTTTCTGCCTCCTGATGCAGAGGAAGAGGTCTGATCCTTCTAGTTTGATTTATAGAAGAAAAATGTACTCAATCTTTATCCTTCTATATGGTTGCCTAAAATTTTCTTTCGCGATTCTTACAGGCTGTCCTTGGAGATATATGGAAAGGGAAAACAATAAGCAGTGAAGTGGTCTACAACTCATTTAAGGATGCAAGTAGGGATCAAATGATAGCATTGCTTCTAGTGTTTCATTTATGTTGTAACTTACTTACCTAGCAAATAATTAAGATACCTTTGACATGATAAGTTATTTGTCCTGTGATTTCAGGTGAAGGAAAAGAGTGTTTCTCAGTTAACAGGAAGGATAGTGTTGAACCTGGTGAGAAGGCTGCTGTAAACAATAATTTTGAGGGGAGTCATGCTGAGACATTTTATGTGTCAGATTCACAGATGATTATGAGCAAGGGTAGGAAACTTTCGATTTTAGTTGTTGGCTATCAGCAGTCCGTTAAGGATAATATTAATGAAATTTTTGTTTGTCATTACAGAAATGAATAGTTCAAAAGAAGGTGTACAGAGATGCATGCCACCATCTGATGTAGATGTAACCAATGCTTTGGGGTCAGATAGGGAGATGGGTGGTTCCACAAATTACATGGATGAATTAAAATCTTTTGATAATCGGCAAGTAGCTGATTTGAAAATACAAAAGGACACTAATGTGAAAGACAATGGATCATCCATGAAATTTGGAGGGGGCGAGCTTCCTGAAGACTCAAGTTCTCTGTTTGGTTTTCCATCACTACAGCCTACTCTAGGCTGTAACTCGATAAATGTTGAGGGCAATATTCCTGCACATTCACTGGAAAGTGCTATGCCTCCTGAGGATATGAGCCTGTGCTATCTTGATCCTCAAGGGGTAATTCAGGGACCATATTTGGGGATTGACATAATTTCATGGTTTGAGCAAGGTTATTTTGGTACAGATTTACCTGTTCGATTGGCAAATGCTCCTGATGGGTCACCTTTCCAAGAACTTGGTGAAGTCATGCCTCACCTAATAATGAATCCTGGTTCAGCCTCCAGTGTTAGTGCAGTTACCAGAATGCGAGTACCTGATCGTTTTGAAGGGAGCATGGAAGAGACCATATCTTCTTCTGCTTCTGCTCCTGCTCAGGGATCTGCCATTGGACGTGAGCAGCAGCAATCTTTGTCTCCTTTTGAGACATCTGGTACTAACTTTCATTTAAGAGGGCCTTCTCAAAGTTATCATTCTGAGCACCAATTTTATGAAGATCCAAACATCCATAATTTTGCTGTTGCTCAAGCTGATGGTAAGTTCAATGGGTTGCACCTACTGTTTATATTGTTAATTATTGACTCTGTCAATGATGCCCCCCTTTCTACGTGTGATGCAGAAATCTTTTTTCCAGGAAGGCCTGGAAGTGCTGGTGCTGACCCTTTGAAAGTTTCTGCTGAGATGCAAGATCCTTTGCGTCATCCTGCAAGTCATTTATCCATTGCAAATGAATTTTCAAAAACCAATGCACCTCATCGAGGTGATGAGTTGCTCCCAGAGGCTTGGTCTGATGATCATAGAAGAAATGTTGTGTTTAATCCTAACATTCATCTAGGCACTACTGGTGCTAGGCCATTATCTCACAGGGAGCAAGAACACAATGGTTTGGACCTGGTACAGCACTTAATGTCACAAAAGTTGCCCAATGAACCTCTTCGAGAGAAAAATAATTTCTTTCATGCCCTTCCACATTCGACCGGATTTGGTGTGGAGCACATCCATAGTTTTGATCTGATGCAGAGCAAGAATCTCAACCATCAGCAGTCAGTCCATTCAGCTCCGCATATGGAACATGTTTTGGAACTTCAATTTGAACAGCAGCGGCAGTTGGAACTACAACGGCAGCAGCATCAGTTGGAGCTTCAGAGGCAGCAGCAGTTGGAGCATCAGCGGCAGCAGCAATTGGAGCATCAGCGGCAGCAGCAATTGGAGCATCAGCGGCAGCAGGAATTGGAGCATCAGCGGCATCAACGTCTGTTGGAGCTTCAGCGGCAGCAGCAGTTGGAGCTTCAGCGGCATCAACGGCAGTTGGAAGTTCAGCGGCAGCAGGAGCTTCGTCACCACCAAATTGAACTGTTGCAGCAGTTGCAACAACAACATCTACAGCAGCAGAATTCTCAAGCTCAACAGATTCTTCTTGATCAATTGCTTCAGCATCAGATTTCTGATCCTGGCTATGGTCAGGATGTATTTGATGCTGCTAGAGACATCCAACTTGATCAGGTTCAGTTACAAAGGCATCTTCTAAGTGAATTGCAGAATAATTCTCAAGCATCAAGGCACGTGGATCCATCACTGGAGCAGATCATCCAAGCAAAGATTAACCAGAGTGCAGTCCAAGGGCAACAGGCTGATTTTTTGGATTTCATGTCACAAGCAAAGTATGGCAATATGCTTCCTTCGGAGCATCAGCTTCGTCTTCAACGAGAGCAGTTTCAAGTGCAGCAGTTATCTAGGGCGCTGAGCCAACAATCAGGAATAGAGGAGGATAGACAACTTGCTGGTTCTTTGTCTGTAGATGAAGTTGGTCAGTTAGTTAGGAATCCTGGCATTCATCCCCAGGCTCAATCAATGGAGTTGAATGGTTCAGATCTTCACCAGAAGAGGCTTTCATCTTTTGAAGAGCAAATCAGCAATATTAAAAGGAATCATTCTTTGCGGGAGCAACAGCAGCGAGGAACTTTTGACCCCAGCCCTATAGCATTTGCCCGGTCTGCTCATTCTGCTGCTGCACCTGGGATGAAAGTAGACAATGTAAATTCTCTAGATCTTGCTGAACATCTCTATATGCACTCTAACAACCAACTGGGTCCATTTTCTTCTGGTAACCACTCTTTTAGCCAACAAACTTTGGGTGATGCATATGCATCTCGTCCAGATTTAGTCTACCACTCTGGGAAAAATGAGCAGCTAGAAAATAGTTGGGCTGGAAAACAGATGCAACAATTAAATCTTGAAGCAGATTTGCAAAGAAGGGAGTCCGAAGTTGATTCAAGCACTTGGGCATCATCTGGAGGGATTCATGAAAAGTCTAAGAAAGCTTTAATGGACCTTCTTCACCAAAAACTTGGTATTCAATCGACAAGGTCATCAGAAAGAGATTATCAGTATTCTACTTCATCTTCCAGAGGCAGGGAAAGCTTTTGGCCTGTTTCCGAGCCACAAGCTTCCAATTTTCCTTTTACTCATTTCTCGAATCAGGAAGTTCATGTAAACAACTCATATCTGGAAGGCCCTCAAAATTCCAATTCAGGTGCCTTATTGCAAGATCATTTGTTTGGAGTTGCTGCCAGTGGTGGTGTCAACCAGGTGGCTAACTGTGAACGAATGCCTCATAAATCCAATCCGAGTTCTTTTGCTGAAGATCAGTCATTGTTGTTGGGCGCTGAAGATCTGTCTTCTAGTAGTTATGTAGATGCTAGCTTAGTGTCAAAATCTGGTGTGGATAAGGAATTGGGCGAACTGGAGGGGAAGGAGAAGAAAAATGGATTGAAAAGCATGATTTCAAGGACTGGTTCTGTGTCTGGGTCTGAGGACAATATTTTAGAGCAAGTAGAGATGCCTTTGGACTGTGCTGACCTACAAAGTAGAACCCATATCCGTCATGGTTCACTTAGTACCGGTAATCTTCAAAAAAAAAAAAAAAAAAAAAAAGAGATCTCATTAAATGGCCTTTAGTTTTTTTTTTCTTTTTCTGTATGAATTAAATCATAAAAGTGAAATGGTGCAGGTGGGAATGGCAGGTTGTACAGTAATGAAATTGGATTAGAGAAATCTGTAGAAGACCCTCCTAATGATAGGTGACACACTTTTCTCTCTAATGTTGATGTTGGTGATTTTTTTTTTTGTTTTGGGGGGGGGGGGGGGATTTTATTTGCACCCCTATGACGAGTCACCTCATAATTGACATTTGACACGAGTGCACATCCAACTAACTCTTTTTATAAAGCCATCTAATCTAAATATGCTCGTCTTATTGATAGGTTACTGTGTGGAGTGCCGAAAGGGGTTGATAAAGTTGCACAGATTTCATCATCCCAGGATGTATTTTCCGATCAAAACACAGTGCCATTTGTGAAGCAGAAAAGCCTTACAGGTCAGGCAAAGAGGACAGTAGAAACGGAGGCATCGGGCAAGAAAGATGTGAGTATGAGAAGGACCTCATCTTATAATGAGGCTGCAGTGTCTGAAGCATCATTCATGGAGATTCTTAAGAAGCCGGCTCTTCATGGGGCAGAGGTCCCCGTGTATGGCTCTGCTTTTGAGCCACCATCTGATGGTGCTTCACAAGCTGGACGAAGTGGGAAGAAAAAAGGGAAAAAGGGAAGACAAATTGATCCTGCCTTGCTTGGTTTTAAGGTTACAAGCAACCGCATTTTGATGGGTGAGATCCAGCGTCTTGACGATTAAATTTTCTCATTTACACGCACCATGTCTTGTTGTACATTTTCGCTGTAAATTTTTTTGTTAGTTTTGTTAGGTTAAATGCTTAGCTTGGGCAAACAAACATTTAAGGCGACGAGTAAATGGGAGTTAATATTTGAAATTCATCGATTTAGATTTTTTCCCTTTTTTACGTAATTTTTTTCCTCCTTTGATAAAAAGATTGTTTTCTTTATTGTACTTGCATATCAAAGTTTTTATGGATTCTGATATGTTGGAAACTGATAAGGTGCTAGTGTTATGTAACAAAGGAAAAAATAATGCTACGTGTTGTGGTTATGGTTTTCGATTTCGAATTTGTTCTACTTTTTTTAAGGTTAGTATCTTGTGTTTTGCGCGTATAGGTTGATCTTCCATTCTATCCCTGTGTATTTTTTCCCCATAATCGAAGAGCTTTAAGAATGCATAAATTTTGGGATATCAAAAGAAACAACATGAAGTTATTTGAGATCTTAGTATTCGATAATCGACTAAGATCGTTATTAATTTTTAGCTTTATCTAAAGTGTCAGCATGGTGGTTACCCTCTCAAAAAGGTATGTTGGACGTATGTACCGGGAAATCTCATCAATGAAGTTCTGCAATCATGAATGAGCTCCGAGTAAAATATTTTCATTTGTTTCATAAGATCAATAACAACCAGGCTTAATAATAACATGGGTAATGTTCATTCTCTGAGCGAATAAAGGTCGGTCCCAAACAACCCAGAGTTGATCCATGATGTTGGTGGTGTGGCCAAGGTTAAAGTGACTATCAGCAACCCAATTGCCATTAATCATGTATAATGGCACTCGTGTTAGTGACTCTTGTATTATCAATGGAGCAGCTGTCAACAATTGACTTTGAACGAACCTTGTAAGGGGATTTTGCTTGACTTGAAAAGATGAGGGATAACCACACTCTAGATCCATGGGAAAGAGTGAAGAATTCCACAGTGAGAGAGCTCTGGACTGAATATCACTACCACTTAAGGATGTATCAAAGATGACTGCATTTCTAGCAATTCAAATTCTTCAGAGGAAAAAAGCAAACATGGTTAGCCAAGGGATAGATGACAAGGAAAAGGAGATTTGGAAGTTCTTAGGCCAATATGAGAATATTCCTTTGAATGCTAGAGTTCGAACCCCACCAAAAAGAGTTCACCATCTTTTATAGAGCATCACAAGAATTAAGGGGAGCAAAAAGACACTTGTGCAGAAAATCGATAACGCTTGGGCAATCGTTTTTAAAACCACCTCCTTTTGACAGAAGTTTATTCTTCCAGCTATAAATCTTTGTACTCAAACGATCCCAAAGAAAGGAGAACACCTATTTCTTTTTCTTTCCCACAAGCAATGGCAACCCCAAATAATGACTATGGTTCAAAAGGGCCCAGACCCCCAAAGAAGAGTACACCATTCGTCTATCTGAAAGTTTGGTATTAGAGCTAAATAGAATTCTAGATTTATGATAATTAATAGATTGACCTGAAGTCGCCTCATAAGTAGAAAGAATAGTCTTAACGAGTTGGCACTTCTCATCCTTCGCCTTGAAAAAGAAGAAGTTATCATCGGCAAACAAAAGATGTGAGACACTCAAACTCCCTCTACAAATAGAAATATCATGTAGCTCCTACTTTCCTCTTGTTGTAGAAGAAAATTGAGCCTTTCAGTACACATAATAAACAAATATAGAGAAAGCAAATCACCTTAGCGAAGACCTCTACTCGAAATAATTAGCCCAACATCCAACCTATTAAATGCCATATTATATTTAACCTGTCACATCCCAAATTTGGCGGATTCGAGAGAAAGACAAATAGATGCGAAGGTTATCTGTTTTGGCGCACTTTGGTAGTTAATTCGCCAATTTATAAGCTTTTGGCGAACTAATGTTTGGCGCATAAAGTATCCGCCCATAAAAGTATGTAAGGATATATTCTTGTAATATTCTCGCATCAGAATGTTAATTGAGCATGATGCGTCTACTAAGTATATGTTAAACTTGTAAGGGACAAAAGTGTCTTTTTAAGGCCACGCCATATACGAGTTATAGCCATAGGTATGGTACGCCAAGTGTGCTCGAAAGATGTGGAATATGGGTTCTGTAATGTGATTGGTTGGGAGTCAACTAAGTTAATAGAATAGTCGTCGGCATCATACTCGTAACCATTTTTGTTTAGGTAAGTTCGTATATTGTTTAAACTTGTTATTTGATACTTTGGTAACATGTTAACTATTATTTATGTTAGGCATAGTTTAAATTGAATAATAAATGACAATTGGTGATTTTGGACTAAATTGTGATATTGGCTAAATTATGATTATGTTGAAAAATGAAAATTTTATGGTTGTGAGCTTGTTGTGGTACAATAAAAATGAAGTTAATTTATTTTGAAATGAAAAGCGACCCGTATGAACCTCGTGAATGCTTAGGATACAAATGACATGTCATTAGGGTTATTACAGTTCGGGTGCTGGTCTTGGATGTCCTACTGATGGCTGAGGTCCTACATTTGTTGCGGATTCTCCACAGATCGTGTGAACAGGCCCATTTCATAGCTCGTGTAAGTATTTACAGTTACAGTCACACTTTGTGTGAGCATTGTTCTCGCATATCCGACATTATTTCATTAGGTTCATCATGTGTTAAATGTGTAAAATGAAACGGCTATATAGAATGAGATAGTTAATGGAGAATTTGATATGAAATATTGAAACAAAATGTGATATACAAACCTTCAAAAATGGTAAAATCTTTGGCACAAGAAGAAGGGGCTGATCCGTATCATCTTGACTTGGTTCTGGTTTCTCTATTTTTTTAAGAAGACCACTTCTCCTACTCGTATCGAATAGAACATGCTGAGGCAAACCTTCTTCATGTAAAACCTGCTTGATTTAGATCGGGAGAATCGTACGGTTTTATGAAACCATGTGTATATGGCTCGAATCCGTAGTCAATCCTATTTCCGATAGGAATAGTTGACAATTGAATCCAACTTTTTCCATTATTTTCGTATCGGTAATAGTGCGAAAGGAAAGCTTGGCTCCAAGTTGTTCAAGAATAGTGGCGTTGTTGAGTTTCTCGATCCTTTGACTTAGGATTAGTTAGTTCTATTTCTTGATGGGGGCAGGGAAGGGATATAACTCAGCGGTAGAGTGTCACCTTGACGTGGTGGAAGTCATCAGTTCGAGCCTGATTATCCCTAAAATGATGGTTACTCAAAATGGTTATATGAAATGATTCTACGAAATGGTAATATGAGATGGGTGTACAAAATAGTTATATAAATGAGTATATGAAATGATTATATGAAAATAGTTATATGAAGTGATTGTACGAAATGTTTATATGGATAGATATGTAAAAAGGGACATTTGAAATGAACACTTGAAATGGAAAGATAAAATGTTAAATGAATAGATGTTGTATGAATGGTATATCAAATGTGTTTACTAGTATATGTTTTATGACAGAATAAAGTTATAAGTTTCGTATTTGCGAACTTATTAACCTTGTGAGACCTGAGATATGTATATGTTAATAATGAACTCATGACCTTATTTATGAATTTAATTGTGAAATGTTTAAGTTACGACCGTTACAGTAAGTTAAAGTTATGTTCAATACGAACTTACTAAGCTTTACGCAAGCTTACCTCCTTTTTGGTTTTTCTTCCTTGTAGATCTTCAGTTATGAGCTATCGATTGCATTGCTTTTGGAGATTACACTATCCGGCAACTTAATCGGTAACTAATTGTTCACTTTGTTCCGTTATTAGTGGCATGTAAATAGGGTTTTGGTATATATATGTTATAAGCATTATGGATATGTTTTGTATCAATTGAAGTATGAGATGTGTTTATTGATGTGAAGCTTACTTAGTATTGTGGTTGATTGTGGTATGATGTGTTTTGAATTGGTGAAAAAGTTTGGAAATGGTTTGGCTTGGGGCTTAAGAAATGGTTGATGAATTGGCTTGCATTAGGGGTCATTTTGGATGCACACGGGCTGCCACATAGCCATGTGCTACATACGATCACCTCATACAACTTGTGTCTTATTGATGTTTAGGTGCAGGTTTAACCCGCACGGTCACATGTTGTTACACGGCTTGGAGACACAGTCGTGTGACCCTATTTTCAAACTGTACACTACTTGGCCATACGGTCGTGTGACCCCTGTTTTCAAATTTTCTACAATTTCTGTTTTACTTCAAATTAATTCCTAATTGTTTCCAAATTGATTTTTAGGTTCCATAAGGCCCAAAATTGTATATATGCTATGAATTATGAATGATGATTGGTTTTGAATATTGATATTTAAATTAATAATTGAATGGTTTTATATCATCACTTGATTTGATAATACTTTGTAACCGTAATCCGGTGATGGAGATGGGTTAGGGGTGTTACACATAATTTGTTCTTAATTTATTCTTTAAACAAATAGTTAATTATGATCAAATGATATTAGTGATGAACAAATTTGAGGTATGTATAAATGTGACTACTTGATTCGATTGAGTTATGTCGAATTATATAAATAATTGTGATTGTGAATTGTTATTGTGCTACTATTTATGATACAATGAGATTTAGTAATAAACGATAAAGAATAAAGCCTTATTACACATTACTTCGATAATATACCAATGAACATTAGGTGCATATTACTTTGGATGTACTGATAAGCATTGGGTGTATATATATTTAGCACCGGACGTATATTATTTCGGTAGTTCTCCCTAAAAAATTAAGAAAATAAAGTGTCGTATTTATAAACCTAGATTTTGCTAATTATCTCCCTACAAACACAACAGTCACTAAAAATCACTAAATCTTGCACCGACTCCCCGGCAACAGTGCTAATAACTTGACCGACTCCTTGTCGCCATGGTGAATGACGAGAGGAAATCAACACTAAAAATAACAACTGAATAAAATACTAAGTGCGGTATCTGCAAGTGTGACAAGTCAATTGTAATATTTGTAGTGTTACAATTAATTACCTAAAACAGAAAAGGACTAAATTGTAAATAAAACAAAATATAAAACTACCAAATACAATAACATGGAGCAGTTGGTTGATTTTCATGTTGTTAATTAACCTTTGAACTAGGGATCTAAATCGCTAACACTCCTAAATTGGTTTTATTTTACCTTTCAGTCTCAACTTTACCAAATTAGACAAATTAGTCGGGTTTATCTCTCGACCTCACCCGACTAACCCAGGGCTAATAAATTGGTGCCCAATAAGATTTCCTCTCGGTGTCACTTATTTTGATACTCCCTTAGGGGCATCAATCCTAAGTTTTGAAGTTTAATCAATTTAGTCTAATTTTTACGATTTAGTCCATGCATCAAAGACTAACTAAACAACACTTTCATCAACTAACCACCCTAAGATTTAGCTACTAATATTCATATGTGAACCAACAAAAACCAAATATTCAAACAACATATACATCAAGTAAACTCAAAGGAAATATGAAAAAAACGTGAACATTCTTGTAAAGACTTGAAGAAAACACAAATGACAACAATGGTAAGGAAGAAAAAAACATAAAAGATCAGATTTTTATCTAAGAAATTGGAAATGAAATTAAACTATATTAAAAGCTTTGGATGGAAATGAAAATACAATGTAAAGTTAAAGGATTTAAAGATAAACAACACTTAGCTATAGTAAAAACTAACTTAACTAACTAAAAAAATACAAGGAAAATAAAGAAGTTGTAGAAAGCTAAATCCTACAGCTAACCTAAACTAAAAGATGAAAGAGAAAACCTAAAACTAAGAAGCTTTCTAACCTAAACTACAACTCTCTTTGTTCTTAGCCAAAAATGGCTTTTAATAGCTTATTACAACCCAAATTTTAGTGCCAAAATGCCCTTGGACGTTGTATTTTGATTGGTTTTGGTGTTGGACAAAAACTACCTCTGCAGTCATTTTTCTCCACGTCAGGCAGCGGTATCCCGATACCCATGACAGTCTTGAAATGGGGGGTCCTTTGGGAGTTGGATATTGTGATACCTATGCTTGGATATCATGATATCGCTATGAATAATCTCGACCCTATTCAATTCAGCACTATCAAGGGTACCATGACTTCCATGCTTCGATATCGTGACACCCCCCTTCTAGATGATGTTTTCGCTCACATTCAGGCCTCCGATGACTCCCTACAAGACTCAATCAACCATTAGGATCCCTATGGCACATTTGGCCAATTCGGGTCTCAAAAGTAGCATAAAATGCACTAATTCACTTATCAAAGTAAAGAACTAAAACTAAGTAAAAACACGACAAAAATATATAAATTGCTCGAGAATAAGCTCATTAAGTGTAATGGAGAGCCTAATTTGACATATCAAATTACGGAAGATCAAATAGTTTGATATTTATTTATCATGTATAAACATTGTTATCATATTATATAAGCACCACTGAGCTCTTTTGTTCAACATGCTAATTATTTATTTTCGTGCGTAGGTGGCGATTAGGTTTTGGAGTGATTGAGGAGAGCCAACAACATCCAAATCTCACATCTCGGCTCAACTAAATCTTTGTAAAATTTCGTTATATTTGTGATTTATAATGGCATGTACCTAAAAACTAGGGGTCTTGAGAGGTTTTTTTTTAATGGTATGAATTGTTGATGATATGTTTTTGGATGCCAAGTTGTTGGTTGATAATTGAGTGTTATATGGTTTCATAGGTATGATTTGGCATCGTTATGGCTTGAAGTAAAATTGCATTTTGGCATTTTTACCATTTGGCCTCGAGACACCCAGTTGAATTTTGGTAGTTGAGTTTGGATTCGAGTCCTAACTCTATGGTTGACCTCATATAACTCTGAGAATATTTTGTAGGACATCTGTAATGGTTGATTATACTTGCAATTGAAAATGCTTTTAAATTATGTTATGTATATATGATTAATTATTCCATAAATGATACGAGTTGCTTCGGCAAAGTAATGTGACATCACGCATTTAATTCTAATGATTGGATCAGTTGTGGGGTGTCAGAATGCATATCAAAATTCGCTCACCTAAATTCATCACTAACAAACTATGCAAGTAGCTGCTCATTATTTATTATGCATTTAAAATTAAGTATTTATCAGGGAGGACATCAAAGGGACAGGCATGGGTCTTGGCCCCAAATAGTAAAAATTTATTTTTAGTTCCTTCAAAAGTTTGGAATTTTTAAATTAATATAATGGTTATGTTGCACTTTCACCCCTTTTAAGATAATAAATTTCTTTATAATTCCTTTAAAATTTACAAATGATATGTTAATACAATAATAAAATTATATTTTAATCTTCATTAAGAAATATAATTCAATTTGATTTTGTAAAATAAATTTCTGACTTCTTCTCGTCACTGGTGTAAATAGTTTGGCTTGAAGAGAACTCCTTCCACAATGAAATGATAAAATACTGTAGCAACAGTAACTTTACAAATAGGAAGACTTTGTTCTTATTTTTACATTTTTAGAAATACAAGGGCCATAAAATACTGCAGCAACATTGGTTTGACTTTATTTTTAGGAGCTTTAATTTCAAATGAGAAGATTTTAAATTTGTAAATTGGTCAATATCACGTTTTTTTATTTTTTTACATTTTTATGCAATGGCCATTTTTGTTTTGTTCATTTTTTAAAAAAGAATAATTAATTGAAGAATATATTAACCATTTAAATATTTTTAAAAAATATAATATTTCTTAGTAAAACAATAAATTAATATTATAATATTACAATATTTTTATTTCTTTAAATCAAATACATTAATATTATTACAATACTTTTTTCATTCCTCCTAACTAAACTAAAATTATACATATTCAATTTAATTTCTATTCCTACAAAATAATCAATTGATTATAACTTGATTCTATTTTAACGAGTCCAATATGGTGTAAGTAATACTATTACAATTATATAATTAAATATATTTTGATATAGTTGATGAATAACAATTAATAGAATATATTTATATAATTTACAACTACTTCTAAATTTTAAATAAAAATATCTATTAAAAAATTTACTTCTTATGCATATATTTATCGATTTCTTTTTTCATCCCAAAAGGAAAAATCACCATTTCAAACAAAACGCATAAGTTTTATTTTATTTATTGTTCAAGGGCTCTCCTTAAAAAAAAAAAAAAAAAAAATCGAATTCCTGATCGTCCTTATCAAAATCAGACCCAAACCTCAAGTTTTAGAAACCCTAGCCATTTCCGCTCTTTCATTCTCTGCAAAATCATTCCCTCTTCAAACACTCTCTCTCTTTTTCAATTGAGCCATCTGATCTCTCTCTGTGTCGTCATTTTCCAGAACCTTGAACGCCGCCGCTTGCCCGCTGCGATCTCTGCCTTTTAGATTCTATCAATTTTCACAGTCTCGATGGCTGACGGAAAAATCAATCTACCTGATGATCTCAGACCCTCAAAAATCTGCTCTGACCACTTCCCTAAAGGTAGTAATACATTTCCTTTTTTATTCGTTTTAATTTTCGTTCTCTCGTTTTTTATACTACAGCTTTATACTTTTTGGATTCCGATCGCCGTGGTTTCACATTTTAATTCAATCCTCACGTTTGTCTCAAATTTTATCCATTTACAAAGTTTTTCATTATTTGACTTTGAATAGTTTAATTTATTAACTCTAAATTTCAGATTGCGTCGATGATTGTCCCCTAAGATCTCGTTCAATTTCGTTTAAATTCTTTCTGTTACGGCGTATTAGTTTAATGGTTTTCGCCAGAAAGTAAAAAAAAAAAAAAAAGGAAATTCACGATTGTTTCTATGTAAAATTATATCAGCTCAAATAGCTCCTTTCAAATGCTCTGGTGATTAGAGAAACCCACTTTAGTTACTTCTCAAAATTATTGGCAAATTTTACCCGACGACCCTGAAGTTGATATATCGTAGTTCAGCATGTTTTATTCTAATTATACGGAAAGATTATTCAAAGAAACGTTCATCTGTTACAATTAGGAAACTTGGCAGTTCAATCTCAAAGCATTTTTTTGTTTTAAGGACTGCATGAAAACAAGCTTGGAAAGTGAGGTTAGACGGTTTCTACAGCTTCACCTATGCGGTACTTATCTTAGTTTCTGTTATTGTTAGATGAAGCTTGGGATAGGAACTTGGAGGAGAAAGGACTGACCGGGCTACTTGATGACAACAAAGGTAATAATATTTATCTTAATGTTGAAATCTTGTATTTTTAAAATCACAGGAAGCTCTTTTCTTGCAAGAGTTTAACCTTTTTTTTTTTTTTTTTTTTTTTTTTTTTTTTACTTTTGTGACCAATAGATCAACCAACTTCGGAGAGTTCGGAGAGCAGCATACCTCTGTCCCCACAGTGGCTTTACTCTAAAGTAGCCGAAGCAAAGACGTTAACTGTTGGAGCATCTGGGGTATGGCACTTTTCTTTCTCTTATCAAATGTTTTAAGGGTGCTGGTTGCCATATGAGTGTTTAATTTGTTGGTTTCTAGTTTCAATTACTTTTCTGTAGTGGAAGTATGGGTAAGTAGTGTATATGGTTTCAAAAAAAAAGTAGCTTGATTAGATTTGAAGAAATTATTTTTATTTTCTTGGTTTATTATGCTCATCACAAATATATATTTGACTTAGAGCTTGTGTCTATTTTACATTTTGGTTTGTATTGTTTCAGTTTTTTAATTTGTTTACGCTTAACAGGATACAAAAACTCCGAATTTGTTGCCTCATGGAATCCCTGGCGAACCGAATCTGAAAGATAGTTGGCGTTTAGATAGTTCTCAGGACAAGAAAGAATGGAGGAGGACTGCACCTGATCTTGAAAGCAGCCGACACTGGCGTGAAGAGGAGAGGGAAACAAGCTTACTTGGTCGAAGAGATCGCAGAAAAGAAGACCGTCGCACTGATATTTATTCAACAATGGATGTTCCTGAAAATAGGACTTTGTTGTCTTCAGAACGACGTCAAGATGTTAGTAATCGTAGTTCAGGGCATGAATCTCGAAGGGACAACAGGTGGTCTTCGAGATGGGGTCTTGAAGACAAAGAAAAGGATTCTCGAAATGAGAAGAGGACAGATGCTAAGAAGGAAGATGCCCCTTCTGAAAAACATGCACTTGCCGGTGGGGGGCGCACAGCTTCTGAGCGCGAGAACGATTCTCGTGATAAATGGAGGCCACGTCATCGGTTGGAAGTTCATGCAGGCGGGTCTGCTTCTTACCGCAGTGCTCCAGGATTTGGTTTGGAGAGGGGACGAGTGGAGAGATCAAATGTGGGTTTTGCAGCAGGACGAGGAAGGCCAACTTCCAATGCAAGCATACTAATTGGGAGGCCACAATCTGCTTCTGTTATTGGAGCTCTTCCTGTGGATAAAAACATGACCCTTAATGCATATTCCTACCCAAGAGGAAAACTCCTTGACATGTACCGCAAACAAAGGACTGCTCCAAATTTTGACAGCCTACCTGATGAGATGGATCATTTATCCACAGTAACACAAAAAGAAATTGTTATGCCTTTGGCTTTTCTGCCTCCTGATGCAGAGGAAGAGGTCTGATCCTTCTAGTTTGATTTATAGAAGAAAAATGTAATCTTTATCCTTCTATATGGTTGCCTAAAATTTCCTTTCGCAATTCTTACAGGCTGTCCTTGGAGATATATGGAAAGGGAAAACAGTAAGCAGTGAAGTGGTCTACAACTCATTTATGGATGCAAGTAGGGATCAAATGATAGCATTGCTTCTAGTGTTTCATTTATGTTGTAACATACTTACCTAGTAAATAATTAAGATACCTTTGACTTGATAAGTTATTTGCCCTGTGGTTTCAGGTGAAGGAAAAGAGTGTTTCTCAGTTAACAGGAAGGATAGTGTTGAACCTGGTGAGAAGGCTGCTGTAAACAATAATTTTGAGGGGAGTCATGCTGAGACATTTTATGTGTCAGATTCACAGATGATTATGGGCAAGGGTAGGAAACTTTCGATTTTAGTTGTTGGCTATCAGCTGTCTGTTAAGTATAATATTAATGAAATTTTCTGTTTGTCATTACAGAAATGAATATTTCAAAAGAAGGTGGACAGAGATGCATGCCACCATCTGATGTAGATGTAACTAATGCTTTGGGGTCAGATAGTGAGATGGGTGGTTCCACAAATTACATGGATGAATTAAAATCTTTTGATAATTGGCAAGTAGCTGATTTGAAAATACAAAAGGACTCTAATGTGAAGGACAATGGATCATCCATGAAATTTGGAGTGGGCGAGCTTCCGGAAGACTCAAGTTCTCTGTTTGGTTTTCCGTCACTACAGCCTAGAGTTGGCTGTAACCCGATAAGTGTTGAGGGCAATATTGCAGCACATTCACTGGAAAATGCTATCCCTCCTGAGGATATGAGCCTGTGCTATCTTGATCCTCAAGGGGTAATTCAGGGACCGTATTTGGGGATTGACATAATTTCATGGTTTGAGCTAGGTTATTTTGGTACAGATTTACCTGTTCGACTGGCAAATGCTCCTGATGGGTCGCCTTTCCAAGAACTTGGTGAAGTCATGCCTCACCTAAAAATGAATCCTGGCTCAGCCTCCAGTGTTAGTGCAGTTGCCAGAATGCAAGTACCTGATCATTTTGAAGGGAGCTTGGAAGAGACCATATCTTCTTCTGCTTCTGCTCCTGCTCGGGGATCTGCCATTGGACGTGAGCAGCAGCAATCTTTGTCTCCTTTTGAGGCATCTGGTACTAGCTTTCAGTTAAGAGGGCCTTCTCAAAGTTATCATTCTGAGCACCAATTTTATGAAGATCCAAACATCCATAATTTTGCTGTTGCTCAAGCTAATGGTATGTTTATTGGGTTGCACCTACTGTTTATATTGTTAACAATTGTGTCTGTTAATGATGCCTGCCTTTACATTTGGGATGCAGAAATCATTTTTCAGGGAAGGCCTGGAAGTGCTGGTGCTGACCCTTTGAAAGTTTCTGCTGAGATGCAAGATCCTTTGCGTCATCCTGCAAGTCATTTATCCATTGCAAATGAATTTTCAAAAACCAATGCACTTCATCGAGGTGATGAGTTGCGCCCAGAGGCTTGGTCTGATGATCATAGAAGAAATGCTGTGTTTAATCCTAACATTCATCTAGGCACTACTGGTGCTAGGCCATTATGTCACAGGGAGCAAGAACACAATGGTTTGGACCTGGTACAGCACTTAATGTCGCAAAAGTTGCCCAATGAACCTCTTCAAGAGAAAAATAATTTCTTTCATGCCCTTCCACATTCGACCGGATTTGGTGTGGAGCACATCCATAGTTTTGATCTGATGCAGAGCAAGAATCTCAATCATCAGCAGTCAGTCCATCATTCAGCTCCCCATATGGAACATCTTTTGGAACTTCAATTTGAACAGCAGCGGCAGTTGGAACTACAACGGCAGCAGCATCAGTTGGAGCTTCAGAGGCAGCAGCAGTTGGAGCATCAGCGGCAGCAGCAATTGGAGCATCAGCGGCAGCAGCAGTTGGAGCTTCAGCAGCATCAACGTCTGTTGGAGCTTCAGCGGCAGCAGCAGTTGGAACTTCGGCAGCATCAACGGCAGTTGGAAGTTCAGCGGCAGCAGGAGCTTCGTCACCACCAAATTGAACTGTTGCAGCAGTTGCAACAACATCATCTACAGCAGCAGAATTCTCAAGCTCAACAGATTCTTCTTGATCAATTGCTGCAGCATCAGATTTCTAATCCTGGCTATGGTCAGGACGTATTTGATGCTGCTAGAGACATCCAACTTGATCAGGTTCAGTTACAAAGGCATCTTATAAGTGAATTGCAGAATAATTCTCAAGCATCAAGGCACCTGGATCCATCACTGGAGCAGATCATCCAAGCAAAGATTAACCAGAGTGCAGTCCAAGGGCAACAGGCTGATTTTTTGGATTTCATGTCGCATGCAAAGTATGGCAAGATGCTTCCTTCGGAGCATCAGCTCCGTCTTCAACGAGAGCAGTTTCAAGTGCAGCAGTTATCTAGGGCGCTGAGCCAACAATTAGGAATAGAGGAGGATAGACAACTTGCTGGTTCTTTGTCTGTAGATGAAGTTGGTCAGTTTGTTAGGAATCCTGGCATTCATCCCCAGGCTCAATCAATGGAGTTGAATGGTTCAGATCTTCACCAGAAGAGGCTTTCATCTTTTGAAGAGCAAATCAGCAATATTAAAAGGAATCATGCTTTGCGGGAGCAACAGCAGCGAGGGAATTTTGACCACAGCCCTACAGCATTTGCCCGGTCTGCTCATTCTGCTGCTGCTCCTGGGATGAAATTAGACAATGTAAATTCTCTAGATCTTGCTGAACATCTCTATATGCACTCTAACAACCAACTAGGTCCATTTTCTTCTGGTAATCACTCTTTTAGCCAACAAACTTTGGGTGATGTATATGCATCTCGTCCAGATTTAGTCTACCACTCTGGGAAAAATGAGCAGCTAGAAAATAGTTGGGCTGGAAAACAGATGCAACAGGTAAATCTCGAAGCAGATTTGCAAAGAAGGGAGTCCGAAGTTGATTCAAGCACTTGGGCATCAGCTGGAGGGATTCATGAAAAGTCTAAGAAAGCTTTAATGGACCTTCTTCACCAAAAACTTGGTATTCAATCGACAAGGTCATCAGATGGAGATTATCAATATTCTACTTCATCTTCCGGAGGCAGGGAAAGCTTTTGGCCTGTTTCTGAGCCACAAGCTTCCAGTTTTCCTTTTACTCATTTCTCGAATCAAGAAGTTCACGTAAACAACTCATATCTGGAAGGCCCTCAAGATTCCAATTCAGGTGCCTTATTGCAAGATCATTTGTTTGGAGTTGCTGCTAATGATGGTGTCAACCAGGTGGTTAACTGTGAACGATTGCCTCATAAATCCAATCTGGGTTCATTTGCTGAAGATCAGTCATTGTTTTTTTGCACTGAAGATCTGTCTTCTAGTAGTTATGCAGATGCTAGCTTAGTGTCAAAATCTGCTGTGATTAAGGAATTGGGCGAACTGGAGGGGAAGGAGAAGAAAAATGGATTGAAAGGCATGATTTCAAGGACTGGTTCTGTGTCGGGGTTTGAGGACAATATTTTAGAGCAAGTAGAGATGCCTTTGGACTGTGTTGACCTACAAAGTAGAACCCGTATCCGTCATGGTTCACTTTGTACCGGTAATCTTCAAAACAAAAGTTCTCATTAAATGGCCTTTAGTTTTTTTTTTGTTTTTTTTTTTATTTTTCTGTATGAATTAAATCATAAAAGTGAAATGGTGCAGGTGGCAATGGCAGGTTGTACAGCAATGGAATTGGATTAGAGAAATCAGTTGAAGACCCTCCTAATGATAGGTGACACTCTTCTCTCTCTAATGTTGTTCCTTTTTATTTATTTATTTATGGGGTTTTTTTTTGGGGGGGGGGGTAATTTGCACAGCTACGATTCACCTCGTAATTGACATTTGACACGGGTGCACATCTTTTGCATGTCCCATGCCATTTTGATGGTTAACAAAGTTTTTAACCGTTAAAACTCTTTTTATAAAGCCATCTAATCTAAACGTGCTCATCTTATTGATAGGTTACTGTCTGGGGTGCCGAAAGGGGTTGATAAAGTTGCACAGATTTCATCATCCCAGGATATGTTTTCCGATCAAAACACAGTGCCATTTGTGAAGCAGAAAAGCCTTACAAATCAGGCAAAGAGGATAGTAGAAACGGAGGCATCGGGCAAGAAAGATGTGAGCATGAGAAGGACCTCATCTTATAATGAGGCTGTAGTGTCTGAAGCATCATTCATGGAGATTCTTAAGAAGCCGGCTCTTCATGGGGCAGAGGTCCCCATGTATGGCTCTGCTTTTGAGCCACCATCATCTGATGGTGCTTCACAAGCTGGACGAAGTGGCAAGAAAAAAGGGAAAAAGGGAAGACAGATTGATCCTGCGTTGCTTGGTTTTAAGGTTACAAGCAACCGCATTTTGATGGGTGAGATCCAGCGTCTTGACGATTAATTTTTCTTGTTTACACGCGCCATGTCTTGTTGTACATTTCCTGTAAATTTTTTTACTTTCTTATTTTGCTTTCTTTAGATGATTTTTAATTTTGTATAGTATATTCGAGGTAATTAATTGATTTTTTCCTTAAAAATAATAAAATCTTTTGCTTTTAGGAGGCAACATGCGTGGTTTAAGACATCTCATCTGAATTGTTAATGAAGCCTTCTAGTTTTTGCCAAATCCTCCCTAGTTAAATCCTCACGTTTGCCCAATTTAAGGGCTAAAGTATGATTGAATCAAATTAGTGTTTTTATTATTAAATGGATAAATTTAGATTCTATAATATTTAAAAAATTAAATAAAGTAAAATTTTAATAGAATTAATATTTATTATTTAAAAAATGTCATTTATATTTTAATAATTTTTCATGATTTTACAAATATGATATTGTCTAGAATTGAACTGTAAATGAATAAAAATTATTATTTTTAAAGAATAAATGCAGTCTTATTTGATATTTTTTAATTGAAAAATTATTAAATTTATCCATTTAATAGTAGGATTAATTTAATTTAGAACCATTCAATGGTCTGACTATTCGTCCATTCTTAAAGGTCTATTTAAAATTTGATAGGGTTTAGATAAAAACATTAAACTTGAAATTTTGAATTTATAAAAAAATTTAGGCTTTAATTGTAATATGGGTTAAATTTAAGTTTAAGTATTCATAGTCTAAACTCTTCTCATTTTCTAAATTAAAAATAAAATATATTATTAAATATAAAATTAAAAATAATATGAATGGACTTAAAATGAATTTAAATTAATAATTTTTAAATATAAAGAAATTTAAACAAAATTCTAAACTCAATTTAAATAGAGCTTAATAAAAAAATAAAATACGTTAATATATAATACTTAAACTGAACCCGTAAAAGTATACGTTTTCATGTAGGATACATTAAAATATTTGAAGGTAGCAGCCCAGCCCTTTTCCATGTTTCCTCCCATCTTTTTATAATAATTCCGCTTTAGAAGAATATTGCTTTGTCCACTTTAATATTTAAATTTTTTTATCCTAATTAAATACTTAAAATATCAAATGTTATGGTTTTTAGATAATCTTAAACTGTCAAAAAAGAAAACAATGAACCAATCACATGGCTCCACACGGTGTTATATTGTAAAAAAAAATTATTTTTACTAAAAATATATATAAATTTTAAAAAATTATAAATATAAATATAAATATAAATATAAAAAATTAGGTAAAAATCTAATATATATAAACTATAAAAAAATAGAAAGAATTTATATTGTTTTTGTTAATTATGATTAACTGTTTTCTTAACTACTTTTTGTTAAAACAATCATCATCAACAACGGTTATGCAAATGTAAAACCATTTCACCATTTACTTGGTGGTCAATCTCACCTGCTGCACTACATGAAAGAAAAGCCATATCGTGCTTATGTAAAATTCCAAAGTCTATTGAAGATTGAAGCTAACTACAAGTAAACCAAATTTCCATTACAGTATTGCGTTTCATTCTATTGCAAAGGTGAAGATGGTGTTCATCGCAACACCAAATTCCAACAGGGTTGTCTTGTCTTAAGGCAGTTCCGAAATATCATTTGACAATCTCCGCCGTTTTCCTCCTTTCTCTCCCATCGGCCATCTCCACCATTTTCACGCAAAGAAATTATGAGCAATCAAGATTTCCACTCCAAAAAATCCATAACCACTAATACCAAACCAAATCCCCAATTCACCCCACTGAATCTTCACCATCCCGCACCCTAAACTACCCTCTAAATCCTTCATAAACCACCACAGCTAACCCCACTGTAACACCCAACCCAAATAGCAACCAAAATTTCCACTGCAAAAACCCAAATCCTTGAAATCCATTGTCGATCCGTAGAAGGTAGAAAAAGAAAATTGAGATCCATTTGCTTGAATGGTGCTGAGGTTGGTGCTTTGGGGGTTGGCTTATCTGATGTTAAGTGCAGTGAACAAGATAGACAAAAGAAGAGAGTAAAAATAATTAATACTAATATATTTAATCTTTTTTTTAATAATAAAAATATATTATGAAATATATTAAGATAAACAGTTGACGTAATCTAATTCGGCATTAATTTTTTTAATTAGATTAAAAGCCTTAATGTTTGGATATTTTAAATAACTAACTGGGGAAAAAAGAAATTTAATTACTAAAATAAAGAAAACTGTAATACCCAAATTTGGTCCGGGCCCATTAAACCAAGCCCAGAGCCTAGCAAACTTGCAACCCAAAAATTTGAAGGGCCCGATAGGCCCAAAACAGTAATTGGTTTTGGGAAAAGTCTAGGGTTTCTGAAACCCTAAATTCTTGGCGCCGTCGACACCCTCTGCCACTGCCCATCATCCCGCAACGGTCTGGCTCCCCACGCGCCTCGGCTCCCACACTTCAGCGATCGTGACGCTCGCGCGACTCACACGCATCCCTCGTGCACGCCACCATCGACGCCCATACCTGCGAAAACGGACAAAACAACAGCAAAGACACCACAATACAAAATAGATCGTACCTTATTTGTTTATTGACTGTGATTCGGCTATAAAGCCTTGAAAATCGAATGTAAACAGGCCCTTTTTTTTTTTCGGTATCAATCAAGAGAATACAGAAACTTTCGAATCCAAACAGTTGCAAAGATCCAGAAGCAAAAGTTAATACCAGTTTATAACAGGTGATCGGAGAAGACAAAACGATTTTAAGGTCTTATTTTACTTTTCTTTTATCTTATTTTTTTTTTCGAAACTATAAAACCTATTTTCCTTATTTATTAAAATAGTTTATATATTTTCATAATATAAAAAAAAGGGAAAAGAAGCCTACCTTTTGCGAATTCCTAGGCCTAAACTTGTAATGGGGGAGAGTATTTTAAGTTTTTTTTCTCCTTTTGAAATGAAGAATGAAGGGGTTAGTTTGAAGGAAAATCGAGTTTATACCACATAGGAGCAGCGTGTTTTGCACTTGGTGGTCGGGGACCAAAACGACGTCGTTTTGGTCCCTCGACCCACGACCCGACCCGCAAAAGGGAAGGATCGCGCGTTTTCTGTCAATGGGATAATTGCGCTTCAAGCCCTCCGCGTCTTCCCCTTTTTACTCGGTCCTCTTATCATTTGCGAGTTGGCCCAACATGTTTTCTTTCTGTTCCATTTTAGTCCCGAACAAAACACGTGAGCAAGGGGGAGGGAATAATTTCCTTCTGGACCCCATGTTTTAAGCGCATTTCGAATAAGCCCTTTTCCCCCTCATTTTATTTTGAATCATTTAAAACCATATTTTTAATCCAATTTGACCCTTTTTAGTATTTTATAATTATCATTATTACTATTACCACTTTGTATTTATTATTATTATATTGTACATGTTTATTATTATACTATTATTATTATATTTTTTACTATTATATCTATATTGTTATATTATATATATTTCATACTCTTACTATTACCATCATTACATTTACTATTATTATTATTATCTTAGTATTATTACTATAGTTATGTTATTCACTTTGTACATATTTTGCACTATTATTATTATTATTATTATTATTATTGTACTATTATTCGCATATTATCATTATCATTATCATTATTATTATTATTATTATCATTTATTATTACCATACTATTATTTTATTATTATACTATTATGTTATTATTCTTCATATATTACTATTGCTTGTATATACTAACTTTATTATTATTATTACTATTTTTATTATACTATTATTATTATATTTTCATAACTATCACATTTATATTAACATATTGTATATATTATGTATATTATGTACATTATTATTAATATTTATTATTATTATTATTATGTTTGTTACTTTGTTACACTACATATATACGTACGTATTATTATTCATTTAACGTTCGCTCATATATTTGTGTTTATATCATTTCACGTATACTCTTATTTTCATTCGTATCATCACATTTTTTTTACAAATTCGTGCTCCATTTTATCCAATACAAAATTGATTTCTTTTGCAAAGGCAACATTTCGTATTTAGAAATTCGAGAAAATCGTGCCTTAACTTACTAGGTTTTGATTTTTCTCGTTTAACCTAAATAGCGAAATATCTTTTAAAATAAAAAGTTTCGAATAAAAATAAAAGTTTATTTTCGAGAATTCGATATGTTGTGTCCTAACTTACTGGACGGGGCATCTCGTTATTTCGAGATAAGATTTTCCAAACGAGGTAATATTCATCTTAGATCCGAGGATTTTTATATTTTTAAAATCTATTTTCCAATTTTTAACTTTTGACATAAGGACATTAATTGATCGATTTGGTACCAATTTTGGGCGTGACGAGGGTGCTAACCCTTCCTCGCACGTAACCGACTCCTGAACCCATTTTCTCAAATTTCCGTAGACCAAAAGCATTGTTTTAGTAAATCAAAATGTTTTATTAAAACAAAGGTGATCCGATCGCACCTAAAAGATCGGTGGCGACTCCCATTTTTATTTTTAAAACCCAAGTTCGATTCCTTCCTTTTTCAAAAAAACGGTTTCGACAAAAACAATGTACTTAAAATTTTAAATTGTGAATTAAACCTATTTTCAACAGTGTATTGATGTTTTTCTTAATTAAATTCACAGTAAAAAATAAGAGAAAAATAAATAATTTCAATTCAATTCGTTATTATTTATTATAAGACTAAAAAATTACAAACTAACTGTTGTATCAATAATAATTAACTAAAATAATTATTTCCTAACTTAACAACTTTATAAATAAATTACCATTATTATTAAAACTACATATAATAAAATGTGAAAAACCAAAATCTATCAAAAAAAGATGTTATCATTAAAAGTAATATTTTCTTATAAATCAAAGACAATTTTAATTATCCTATTAAAAAATATGAAAAATGATTTTATTATACCAAATAAATATGTTAATAATGTTAATGATTCATTATTTAATTATAAAAATAAAATAATTAAATCGAATTTTCTTTTTCAAAAAAAAAAAAAGTGGTATTCCAATAGGGAAGGGTCGGGTAGTCCGTTGCCGTTGGGGAAGGAAACTGGGAAAGCGCTCAATCCAAAACCGGAATTGAAGGGTTTGAAAGTTGAAACTCTCTTCTCCTTCTTCAACACTCACCACGCTATGCCTGGGATTATTTTTCATTTTTATTAATAAAAAAAAGGGTCAAATAAGGTCAAAAAAGAAAATGAATGAAACCAAAATTCGGGAGTGTTGTGTTCAATAACAAATCATTCGTTCTTCCGCCCCAGCCTTACAGTTGAATCAATTACCCTTTTCATTCTCACTATTATTAAAATCCAGTGTCTTCGGCTCTGAGTCCGCTTGCTTTCCAATGGAACTAGATTCTGCACTCACGACTCCACCTACTCCTCCACGAAATCTTTTTCCGGTTAGCCTTTATTTATTTTTGTCTGATCTGCAATTTTAGTTTTGAATTCGTAATCTGCTTTTTGTTTCCGGTTCTTTCGTGTATATTACCCCGCCTTGTCCTGGTTCTACTGTAAAAGAAGCTGATTCGTTCAACAAATCAATCACGCTTTTTTTCTGCTTTTCCTAACATTTCTTTGGATGATTTTCGCCTTACTTTGCCTTCCATGCCATGCATTTGTTCTTCCAACAAAAAAAAAAATTCCAGTGACAATGCAGAACGATAGCTTGAGATTACGTAAAAGTTAATTATAGTAAAATGAAAAAAATTATATACGTGTTATAAATATCTTAGAATGCGAGTAGTATATTGAAATTATCCGAAAATTGTTCAGAATTAAAATAATTCAACATAAATTTGATAATTATAAAATGATACAAAATATCTATTTTTTTTTTTTTATAAAGGGATGACTTTTAGATAAGTGTGTACTCTTCACTGAAAAAACAAATCCTAAAGGTCTAATTATGCGTCCTGTCCTTGTCTCTAAGAACTTTTGAAGTTTAGTATTTTACTTTTAATTTCAGAAATTTAGTCTTTTTACTTGTCTAATTTAAAAATTAAAGTTCAATTGATAAAACATTTGTTAAATCTAAATATGTATTATTGATTATATTTTAATATTTAAACTAAACCTTTCAATTTTAAATTACCATATATTCTAATTTAAAGAAGATCCATTAATAGTATAATCAATTGAAATGGAATTCTTTCAAAAAAAAAAAAAAAAAAAAAAAAAGCTGAAATGGAATTACTAAAGTTTTAGCCTGCCATCTCATGGCACCAGTGTCATCAAATGGCAGCTACAAATTCATACTCCTGAGAACAAGGACAAATCCCGACTACTACCATGATTCCAAATTTACATGCTGATCAGTGCGGCTTAATCATGTATCTATCTCAATTATTTACGGAACAACTTCTTAAAAACCAATATAAGTGCATAGCATCAATTTGGAGGATGCATATAACTTTGTTGTTAATTCCAGATAATATTGGAATACTTTCCTCAATCTATTTTTCTAAAAAAGAATTAGTTATATACCTTTTCCACTTAATATTTTCTGTATTGACCATGCCTGAGTTTTATGGAGGTATAGTTTTAGGGATGTTTTGACATTAATCATAGGATGTTTGGCAACTGTAAATTAATTAAGTACCTGTATCGCTTTCGCAGCTTACGTGGGTCAATCTCTCCGGAAATCTAATATTAGCATATCAGAGCTTGGGGGTGGTGTATGGAGACCTTAGCACTTCACCACTTTATGTTTACACAAGCACTTTGGTTGGGAATTTGGAGGATCATCAGAATGAAGAAGCAATATTTGGAGCATGTTCCTTGATTTTTTGGACCCTTACATTGATACCCCTTTGTAAATATGTGTTTATCTTGCTAGCTGCTGATGATAATGGCGAAGGTGTGTGGTGAATCATAAAACTTCATAATGTATATTACTCTTTAATAAAATCAAGTTATATACACCCTTTGGCTAACCATTTGCAAGCTGATGTAAGGAATTCTTGTCAGGTGGAACTTTTGCTCTGTACTCGCTGCTCTGTAGGCACGCAAATTTTAGCTTGCTTCCAAATCAGCAAGCATCTGATGAAGAGCTCTCAGCCTACAGATATGGCCCCTCAACGCATTCCAATGTTTCCTTGTTGAAGCGATTTTTGGAGAAGCAAAAGAGGCCAAGGACAGGCCTTCTTATTGTGGTACTCTTTGGTGCTTCTATGGTCATTGGTGATGGCGTGCTCACTTCAGCAATAGCAGGTATATATTAATTTGCATAGCTTGCTTTGATCTTTCTGGCTGTCGGTTACATTTTTCTTGCTGGAATTTCCCTTGTATTGCATGTGGGAAAATAAGCAAAAATTGTTGGTTCAATCATTTGTTAATATGATTGTGAATGAAGGTTGTGAACTTTAGAAGAAATCCCTATGAATAGCTCTGCTGATTGCAGCATGACAAGAAAATCCAAGGTTGTGTTAATGGATCTCTTTCTCCGTGGCTAAGGGGTTAAATGTTTTCTTTACATTTGCAGTTATTTCTTTACATTTGCAGTTATGTCATCGTTGCCTGGGCTACAATATTCTGGAAAGAAATTAACTAAAGGTAATTCAGCTCTCTAATTTGGTTTTTTTTAACTTTAGTTTTAAATTGTGGGTTTACAATTAATTCCTTCTTTTTTTTCCGTAGGACTTAATAATTATGCTTTCTTTTGATACTAGGCGCACTCCTCTTGCTTGCTTGTGTCATATTGATTAGCCTATTTGCTCTGCAGCATATTGGCACGCACAAGGTAGCTTTTATGTTTGCTCCGATAGTGATGTTGTGGCTGATATCAATTTTTTGTGTTGGCTTGTACAACATAATACATTGGAACCCAAAAGTTGTCTCTGCCATTTATCCCTATTATATTATCAAGTTCTTCAGAGAGACTGGTAGAGATGGCTGGATTTCTCTTGGAGGGATCCTTCTATCAATAACCGGTAGGTTAGATCTTGATACCAATTCTTATTTCAATTGACTATGTTAGTTTGTTAACATAATGGTTGCTGATTTCAATGTTGATCATGAGCACATTTTTTCTCTCGCCAGGTACTGAAGCTATGTACGCAGACCTTGGGCATTTCACTGCTGTATCTGTCAGGGTGAGTGTGTAACTAACTCTTCCTTTTTGTTCATATATTCGTAAGTTGGAAACTTATAATATTACTGTCTGTGCAGCTTGCATTTGTATTTGCAATATACCCGTGTTTGGTTGTACAATACATGGGTCAGGCTGCGTTCTTGTCAAGAAACCTCCATTCGATTCCTAACAGCTTCTTCGAATCTATTCCTGGTTAGTATGACCTAGGACCAACTGTACACAGCTTCTAAACATTGTTATAAATTTAGGTTTGTGTAACTTTTTTCGTTTTTATCTTTGCAGATCCCCTTTTTTGGCCAATCTTTGTAGTCGCCACCCTTTCAGCTGTTGTTGGAAGTCAGGCTACTATAACTGCCACTTTTTCTGTAATCAAACAATGCCAGGCCCTTGGTTGCTTTCCTCGAGTCAAAATTGTTCACACCTCAAAACATATATATGGCCAGATCTACATCCCAGAAATAAACTGGATGCTCATGATCCTTACTCTTTCCATCACTATTGGATTTCAAGATACAACTTTAATCGGAAATGCTTATGGTAATATGTGAAGAACAATTTTGTAGTATTTTTGAGATTTTTTCAATGATGCTTTGTACTAATTTATTATGGCAACAGAGATAGACTGTGATTATAGTTGTAGATCACATAGTTGAGGTTCTAGAGATGGTTCCTTACTACTTGCATCAACTCTCCTGTCTTGTCTTTGGTTAGGATGTTTGGTTTTGATTTTCAGGACTTGCAACCGCTACGTTGATGTTCATTACAACTTCTCTCGTGGCGCTTGTGATAACCTTTGTTTGGCAGAAAAGCATTTGGATTTCCGGAATGTTCCTTCTGTTCTTCGGGATTATCGAAGGGGCTTACTTATCAGCAGCATTGATGAAAGTGCCACAAGGAGGATGGGTGCCTCTTGTGCTGTCCTTCATATTTATGATGATTATGTACATTTGGCATTACGGGATGCGCTTGAAATACAACTTTGACATGCACAACAAAGTACCATTGCAATGGTTGCTTGGCTTGGGTCCTAGCCTTGGTATTGTTCGTGTGCCTGGGATAGGCCTCATATACACAGAATTGGCAACGGGAATCCCTGCAATCTTCTCCCACTTTGTTACGAACCTGCCTGCGTTCCATAAGGTGTTAGTTTTTATTTGTGTAAAGTCAGTTCCAGTCCCATATGTATCATCAGATGAACGCTTTGTTGTTGGTCGGGTTTGCCCCAGGCCATACCGTATGTATAGGTGTATTGTGAGGTACGGGTACAAAGATATCCAGCGAGATGATGGGGATTTCGAGAACCAGCTTATACAAAGCCTAGCAGAGTTCATCCATATGGAAGCTGGAGAACCAGAGTTCTGTAGTTCTGAGGGGTCATTCGATGGGAGGATGATGGTTACACGTTCAAGCAGCATCCAATCAGGCTCAACCATAATAGCTACTGAGATAGAGGATTGCAGTGAGAGTAGCTCCGTCCAAAGCAGCAAATCCTCAGCCCTACTCAGCTTGCGATCTGTTTACGATGACGAGAATCCACCAGTTAGGAAGCAGCACATAAGATTCCATCTGCCAGCAAATCGAATTATGGATAGTGCCATTCGGGAAGAGCTGATGGATTTGATTGTGGCAAAGGAAGCAGGGTTTGCATATATAATGGGTCACTCTTATGTAAAGGCCAGGAGAAGCTCATCATGTTTTAAAAAGTTTGTCATTGACGTGGGGTATACGTTTCTCCGAAAGAACTGCAGGGGCCCTTCCGTAGATCTAAACATTCCTCACATCAATCTCATTGAAGTCGGAATGATATATTATGTGTAGTCGTCTAATCAGTTTATCATTCATTTCAGTAGAATCTGTATGGCTACATGTTGAGCTAGCCCCGTTCCCTTTTGGTAGGAACATCAAGGCACATTGTATTCCCAGGGTTGGGTCGGTCTTTTACATACAGTACTTTCTTACTCACCCTTTTTTTCCATTCATATACATAGCTAAATGACATATTCAGTCATTACTATTATTATTCACCTGATGAGTTAATAACATTTCTTTGAGATATGGAATTTTTCAAGTATTTGACTAGTACTCACCTTTTTTGTTTGTTTGTCTGTTTTAATTTTATTTTTATGTTGGCAAAGTGAAGGCAAAGCAAGACATGGAAATGAAGGGCTTTGGAAGAAAACTAGTTAGTGATTGTGGAAAAGTTGTCTGAGAGGGTTTTTCATCCTCGAAATATACTGCTTTAGACATTGCAGCAAATCGCATCTTTCATGAGCACACAAAACATATCCAAATAGTTGCAGGGAAGTGTTAAGATAGATGTTTACTCTCCATGATAGTGCAAATCAAAATCCCACATAAAAGTAGATTATGTATGTTTGTTTTTTGCTTTGTTCTTAGATTAGGCTGAATTGATTCGTATTTCTTGTATATATATTTGACTCTTTGTGAATAATATTTACATCTTCCAGCCAATTCTAGTTTCTTACTCTCTTCTGTTTTTAAGACAATGATCGGTAGAACTTCATGGTTCACTTCCCGCTTTCATTAATATTAGACATGTTTATTATAGGTTGTGGGATATTTGGTTGCTACCATCTGCACCTAGGCACTCCAGTTTTTTTAAGAAATAACCCCATCATATATGAATTGACCCTTTGTTTAACTCACATGAGGATGAAGGACAAGGAAAGAAAGCAACAGGCCATTTATAGATTACTTGGGCTTCTGCTTAAATGGGATGGGATATCTTTGTTTTGCCTGCAACTGCAAGTGTTTGATTGTCACCGTTGGGTGTATATTATATTATGTCCACAAATAAAGAAAGCAGGTAGCGAGCAAAGCCAATGGGAGGGAAAAGCCGAGAGCCGTTGACTGGTTGGTGCTCGGTGCCATTGCCACTGGAAATGAGCCGTTGACTGGTACTTTGTAGTTGACTGGTAATTTATTATTACAGTATTACAAATTACAGTGGCTAGCTATAGAATCAGCTAATTAACTTTTAGCCTGCTACCTAATTTTTGAGAGTCTTATTAAATAAAAGGGGTTCTGGATTTATTTCTCTTCTCAAATCTATAACTGAAACACAAACTGTATCTCTCGCTGTAGTATTTTTTTTGCTCTGGGTGTAGGAAGTGGAACCCCAAAGGAAAGCCAAACATGAGCTTCCAAGACGTTCAAACTGGTGGTGGTGCTCGTTCCTCATCTTCATCATACATGGCGTCCAAGAGCCCCTCACAAGCTGTGGCAGCTGGTATCTTCCAGATCAACACTGCCGTTGCTGCTTTCCGTCGCCTCGTGGATGCTATCGGCACCGCCAAGGATACTCCCGATCATCGCCTAAAACTGTCTCTTTCCTCTAATCTTTTCTTATGTCTAAGAGTAATCTATTAAATATGCATCCTTCTCACTGAGTTGCAAATTTCTGATCGATAGGCACAATACCAGGCAAAGGATACTGCAACTAGTGAAGGAAACTTCCGCTAAGCTCAAGGCTTTGACTGAACCCGATCATGACCCTACTGTCAATGTATCTTTCCTTTCTCTCTAGTATCCATTTTCAGATTTCAGTTTAATTATCACATAGTGTTGTAGTTTTGTAACAAAATTTCATAAAATACCACATCCAGCCAAGTAAAAAGGTAGAAGATGCAAAGCTGGCTAGAGATTTTCAGAACACGCTCCAAGAGTTCCAGAAAGTTCAGCAACTGGCCTCTGAACGCGAGTCTACTTACTCTCCTGCACCCCCTCCACCCTCCTTGCCCACAACGTATCAGTCTTTCCATTTAACACCATCTACTGTATATGTATGTATGTATGTATTTGAGGCCTTTTATAGATTGGATGCTTTCGATGCAGTAGCTCTGGCTCCGATGAGTCGTTGCCTCAAGAGAAACAACATTTACTTATGGAACAGAGAAGGTGAGTTCAGTTCATCGTTTCCTTTTCTCCCCCAAACCCTTTTGTCACTTTTCCTTTTTCCTCACCTGTCATGCATAGAACATCAATAGCTTTAAACCCATCCTTGAAATGATTGTACTTGATATAACCATTAGTTATATTTTTGGCTCTCTCTTTTCTTAGTGGGCCATTGATGTTTCATACAATTTTGCCATGGTTTGTTGTTGTTGTTGCAAAGGGTTGCAAGAGCCCCTTTTATTTATGATCCATATTCCTCTAAGAAAATGTGCAGGCAAGAAGTAATTTTGCTGGATAATGAAATTGGCTTCAACGAAGCTATGATTGATGAAAGAGAACAGGGTATCAGAGAAGTAGAGGAGCAAATAGGACAAGTAAATGAAATATTTAAGGACCTTGCTGTTCTTGTCCACGAGCAGGGTGTGGTCATTGGTAAGATGCCAAATACCCCCTTGAGATAGACTATTCATTTATGCATCTTGATTTATCGTCTGATTGTTTCAACATAACAGATGACATTTCATCAAACATAGATGCTTCCTCTGTTTCAACAACCCAGGCTAGAGGTCAACTAGCCAAGGCTTCCAAAAGTGTTAAACCTCGAACCTCATGGGTAAGCCGTAAACTGTTGATTTCTAGACTTTTATTAGACATGAAATGTTTGATATTTGTAGTTGAAATTTTGGTGAGGAAAAGTGATTTGCAAAGATAGTTTCAACTTTCCGGTCCATTCACTGTATGCTTGCTTTGATGATAGAGAAAAAATTGCAAATAAACTTGAGTAACCAGTGTAGATGAAGAAGATAAGATATTAGGGGTACTGCTGTCGTTGGAAGAGGGTCATGAATTACTTATGTTGAAGACTTGTAATTGCTGCATGTAAGAGTCTGGTTAATGAGGGTAAAAGTAACATGAAGGCTCTTGTGAATTGGTAGTCAAATTGTATTTTGTCCCTTCTACTAAAAGATAGACAAATTAGTCACTTTTACGTTAGTTCAAAGAGCAAAAGGACCAATTTGCTCTTTGATCCGACGTATAGGGACTAATTTGCCTATTTTTTAGTAAAGGGGGCAAAATACAATCTGACTTTTAGTATAAGGGCCTCCATAGCACTTTTACCAGTTAATGAGATAGTGCTGGCTAGTTCATAAACTTGCTGCTGTGAACCGACAGAAGGAACAATTTGCTCTTTGATCCGACGTACAGGGACTAATTTGCCTATTTTTTAGTAAAGAGGGCAAAATATAATCTGACTTTTAGTACAATGGCCTCCATAGTACTTTTACCCGTTAATGAGATAGTGCTGGCTAGTTCATAAACTTGCTGCTGTGAGAAGGACCAATTTGCTCTTTGATCTGACGTACAGGGACTAATTTGCCTATTTTTTAGTAAAGGGGGTAAAATACAATCTGACTTTTAGTACAAGGGCCTCCATAGTACTTTTACCAGTTCATGAGATAGTGCTGGCTAGTTCATAAACTTGCTGCTGTGAACTGCAATAACAGATTAAGTCATAGCTGTAGTCCCATGCACAAGGAGTAGGAATATGAAATGCTTCTAGATGAAGCTCTCTGAGAAGTAAAAGATGCAGCTTTAAATATGTTTGAAAGATTTATTAGTGTAATATGGTCTGATAAAACATGTTTCCTTAACCTTTGTACGAATCGAGTATATGTATGTATGACATCTCTTGTTTTTGGGTTGGCAGTGCTGGTGGGTGCTGGTAATTTTAGTGGTGCTGCTGGTAATCTTTCTCCTTATTCTTATCATATAGATCCTATGGAATTATTATCACTATAGGGAGTGCAATACAGGGTTTGTATGCCATTATATATATTCCTTTCCGGTTGGTGTGAAATCCAGGTGCAAGTTTTTTGTTTGGGCGCTTGAGATTATTTAATAATATAAAATGTTTGAGAAATATGGTGAAGAGTATCTTTGGAAGCAGTATTCGATATATTTCAGTTATCATTGTGATTATGTTTGGAATAATTAATTTTAATTATAATTATTTACAATTATGATGATACTTGTTATTTTAACTTCCTAAAGAGGAAAAGAAAAAACTTTGGGGCGCTTCACAGGTTAATACATTATATTACAAAGGATTAGTTAGTTAATCTTCGATCTTTTGAACATTATTAAAAATAATGTCATAATTGTGCCTTAAATAATTAAAATGTATTAAGATTATTACCTCTTGATCTTTCATTAAATATTTGACTAGATATCTATTTCAACAATTTAGTTCTATAAATAAACAAGGGTAAAATTACTTATGAAAATTAAGTCTAAACAATATTTCATTTGCAAAACAAAAAGTTATTTTTAACATGTAATTGTCATCACATGACAATTTTTTAAGCAGTAAATATTAATTAAGTTTGAATTTGACATTATTTGATTTTTTTTAAGGATAAATTACATCAACAGTCACTTAACTTTTAAAAAATAACAAATTAGTTCAAGTAACCGTTTCCGTTACATTTGTAATGGAAAGTTGACCTGTCATTTAACCAGCCACATTGGCATCATAGTTGTCCTTTAAATAACCCTAATTTAAGAACCCTAGCTGGTTAGTAGAAAAGAAGAAAAAAAGAAGGAAAAATGGAGATACCCTAGCTATTGAATCTTTGTGTCCCAGACAACTCCGTTGAATCTTTATCCCCTTCACTTCAAATTTCCCAACAGGCCTTCAAAATCTTGAGATTAAGACCGCAAGGCTTCAACGAATCTTCGGATCACCACCATATTTCGGCCACATCTTTTCTTCAACCAACCATAACTCTTGACCGCTCAGATCATCGAACTGGTGGCTCGAGTTCTCCAACCCATAAAACCCAAAATTAGTGTGGGTTTCTTCTCTTTTGATTTTCTTTCTTTTTTAGTTTTTTTTTTTAATTTCTCTCTTTTGATGCAAGTCAATTGTTCTATTTTTGCCGGTTTGATTTTAGATGCTTGCTATTTGGTAATTTTGCTTTTGGTTGGGATTTCACATGTCTTGAATGTTTAGGAGTTGGAATTTGGTGGTTATGGTGGTGGTGTCTTGGCAAAGGAATGGCCATGAGTGATGCATGTTTAGGGGTTGGAATTTGGTGGTTATGGTGGTGGTGTCTTGGCAAAGGAATGGCCATGAGTGATGCTGGTGTGGTGATTAAATGATAGTGGGCTTGTGAAGGTACCAACGTCGAGGGTGGTGGTGAGGGAGCTAAGAGGGATGAAGGAAAATGGTGAAAAAGCACCCCCCCTCTCTTTCTATTTTTGTTGTTTAATGGTGGCGAATGAGAGGGATGATAGGAAAATGTCCAATGTGGCAAATTAACTATCACGTCACTTGTCCGGTTAGGCCGATAACAAAAAATATTAATAGGTGGCTGTTTTGTCACTTTTCGATAATGTTAGTGACCGATTTATTATTTTTTAAAAATTGAGTGACTAAATTAAACTGTGTTGTCATTTAAATCAAAATTGAGCCACTGTTGATGTAATTTTTTTTTTAACAATACAAAATTAAATTAATTCACCTATCGATAAAAGTTAAGTAAGACAAACAGAAATTCATGAAGGGAACATCCATAAATATAATGCATTCATTCGTCTTCAACCTGTCATAATCCCTGTGTATTTGCTTAACAACGCATAAATTCCCGTTGCTTCTAACGCCACTGTCAATGTCAGCCATGGTTGGTGCAACTAGCTTCCATTCAACCCATCGCTGCTGCTGCTTCGATAAATACAATTTTCTAAAAAAGGAGATCATAAATTCTGTTCCAAAACTGTTCCTAATTAGTAGTGTAATAGAATTATTAGATTAAAAATCAGAAACAATTGACAAAGAAAAAAGAAATAGTTGCCCAAGTTGGTGGATGGTGTGGTGCGGCGTATACAAATCTTAGTAAAGTTAAACTATTAAAATAGTTACTTTTGTCTATCTCAAGATATATTTTAATCAATTATGTTTGAAATATTACGTTTTAATCACTTGCATTAATATATTGTAACATTTTAGTCACTAAACTATTAATTACCGTTAACAGTAAAATGGTAAGCTGGCATGGCAAGTTAAATTATCATCTCAAGCAAAAAATTTAGGTTAAATTATATAATTAGTTCCCATGTATTTTCGTTTTAAGCAATTTAATTTTTTTCTTTTATATTCTTTTAAATTTTTTTTCTTCTATTTTTTTGCATTAATATATTGTAACATGAGAAATTTGCAATTTATATCAAGCAGTCAACTAAAAGTTACTTGTTAATATGTAGTACTTAACCATATGATGGATTTAAGGGACTAGTTGCACTAAAATCATATTAATTAGTTTTTAAAATCATCATTGAAATACGTGGAAGGAAGGAGAACAAAGAAAAAAGAAAAAGTTAAAAGAACATAAAAGAGATGGAGAATGAAAGAAAATAGAGAGAAAAGTAGAAGATAATAAAAAATAAAGAAAAAAATTAAAAGAACATAAAAGAAAAAATTAAATTACTCAAAATAAAAAAAAGATATGAAGATTAATTGAACAATTTAACCTAAAATTTTTGTTTGAAATGATAATTTACCATTACACTATCAAATACAATTAATGGCTCAGTGATAAATATTACAATACGATAATATAAATAAGTAAAACTTAACATTTTAAATATATGTAATTAAAATATAACTCGGAATAAATAAAAATAACTATTTTAGTAATCTTTGATTGAATATATAAAAAATAAAATAAGAAGGAAGTGGAGAGCGAAGCCCAATAAAAAAATGAAATCCAAATCCAAAAGTAAACTAAACAAAGTTCGGTCAACCGACCTCCGAAAGCGAAAAATCAAATCAGCGACAATCTGGCACTCCCTCCTCCCCCCGACTGATCGTTGCCGAGGATTGGCTTTAATTGGTTTGTTTGTTTATCCATGGCGGGCATAATATACCAGCTACTAGCCTCCTCCACGCTTCTCTCTCTGGGTCTTTACCATCTCATCTGCACCACCCGTAACTTCCTTAAATCCCCACAATCCTACTCCGCCAAGCCTTTTTACCCATTCCCTTTCTCCTCCAATCTCCGTCTCAAGCACCTTCCCCTCTACCTTCTCATGCTCTGCCTTTTCATTGCATTCCTCCACCAATCTTTCATCTCCTCCGACCCCGATCCCCTCGTCAAGGGCCGCACTCCCGTCTACCACTTCATCACCCTCAACTCCGCTGCCGTTTTGTTCCTCTTCCTCATCCTTTCCCTTTCTTTCTTCCTCTCCGAATCCACCTCCCTCCTCCCCCTCCCTCCCGATCTCTTCTTCGCCTTTGCCTCCGCTATCTTCTTCCTCCACTACTCCGTCTCCGACGGTGCCGCCTCCGTCCAGACCTCTGATCTCCAAGCCAAATGTGATTCTTTGTCCGCCCGCGTTTCCGCTTTGGCTTCCTTGATGTGCCTCATCCTGGCTTGCCAACCCAAGCTTTTTATAGCCGAGGTCGGTTTGGGGGCGTCTCTTTGCCTCCAGGGGCTGTGGGTGCTGCAGACGGGGCTTTCACTCTACGTTGAAGCCTTTATACCCGAAGGCTGCCATAAGCTGCTGGACGTTGTGAGCGGTGTGGAGGGATCTACCAAATGCGACCTCGACGAATCCCGGCTCAGGGCTGTGGCTATTCTGGATCTGGTGTTCGTGGTTCATGTCATGTTTGTCATCATCTTTGTGATGCTCACTTACGCCGTTGTTGCTAAGAGTGTTGGGATTAGGAGACTGGGACCATACGAGCCCTTGCCTGCCAATGCTTCTGATTCTAACCATATTCAGATGAAGGCTTTGGCTGGCACCCAAGCCTGATGTTTTTTCCCCTTCCTCTGCGCTCTATCTTTTTGTCCCCTTTTTCTTAATGAACTGTCAGTTTAATTCTTGTTGTTGTGGCATTCATTTTAAGGATTATTAAGTATATCAAAGTTTTCTTGTTAACTTAATCACAGTCTGTAATCTGTGGCTGCTTTCTGTGTATAGAATCTCTTTTCAATCTTTATCTACTTTATGAGCTTGCTGGTAGAGATATATATATATATATCTGTTGCTGAATTCTGCATTCAGTTGTGGTGGTATGGCAGATAAAGACGTTCGGCTTTTCATTACATATTTGGTCATTGGACCCAAACTTTTGAGTTCACTAGTGTTTATGAGAAAGTTCATTTGAATAGAAAAATCAGTCCAATGTTTGATAGCATGAAGACTGAATAATGAAAAAGAAGCTGCTGAAAGTAGGAAACCTTTCTTTAATTGTGTTACTCGTTGAGATTCCTACAGTATGGTATAGTTGGATTTTTTTTTTTTCTTTAGGCTGTCTATGTTCCCATGTTTTTAGAATCTTAGCTGAAGTCCGTACAATAATCCCACGTCTTTTAGGCTCATATTTGGTATAACTGTCTGGAAGAGAGCATTTTTTTTTTTTAAATGATTCTCTGCCATATGAGGTTACGGTTCACATACAAGGAGAATATGGCTTCTTTTAAAAATTCAATTGATGTTACTCTCTCTTTAACACCTATACTTGGCGCAGTTGATTTTGTTTTGACTGGTTTTTATATATAATACCAATCACACTCATCGTTGTTGGTGGATTTAACCAGGATTCAGATGTTCGGTTCTGTTAGTTTATTGTAATGTCTTTGTGAAAAGGGTACTTTACCAACCATACCATTGATCTGTGTAAGCATCAGATGGTAGAATCAAGCTGAAAAATGACTAATACCATGTCATTACTGTAGACAATATAGAGTATAGACTACTAGACAAGTTTGCATATTACATTTTTGGACCAGATTGTAGCCATGCTTTTATAAATGTGTTGATTAGAAGTCAGGATGAGTATTGTTTAAATTACCTCCAAGCAAGAAGCATTCATTTTGATAGCTTAGAGACCTTTCCTTAAACTCTCAATTTAGGTTACTTGTCATATTGTTGGATGCTGTTTTTTTCTCTTCTTCACTTCAGTTTCAGCAGCACCTCCAGAAGGGGCTCCTGTCAGAACCTGCCTTTCACCATTTTGTAAAGGAAAGATCATCATAGTATGAGTCTGATCATGGTGGCCGATATTTATTTATTTTTGCCTCGCCTCATATTGAAGGTAATGCCTTACACCAAAATTTCCTAGTTCTTGAACTTAAAGTGTTATGAATTTTCATACCATTGTATCATTATCTTGATGGTTTAGCGACTGTGTGGTGGCAAATCTTATATTGTTTGATTGTTGCTCTTGTAAAGATTAATATTGAAATCCATATCTATATCCATCTGTTGCCTTTGCATTCGTGGAAAATTAAGCACTGTCAATAGAAATCTCAGTTACATATCAAAAACGAAGAGAGAGGTGCCCCGAGATAGAGGGGACTAAAAGAAAAGGAAAACAAAGGGTCTTAATGATTGATAACCAATTACCAACTGTGGGTGTTTCTTTTATATGATTTCAATTATATTGTTAATCATTAACAGCTAATATGTGGATAAAACCACTTAACACTCCTCTCCTATGTAGTGCAACAAGGGGTGGTCAACCTCATACGGGGTTAGGCAGGGAGAACAAAAACACCTGCGCTAACTATCTCACCTAAAACCAATTAGCAATAGGAGACTTAGCTCGAATATAAACCTCTTGAAAGAAATGATGGCTTTTCTTGAACAATCATTTCCACATGTTGATGTTGCTATTGATCATTGGAATGCATTTCATGTTTCTATTATTTGGTGTGAGCCCACTAGCGAATAACCAAGTGTTATCAGTGCTGTTTCCTGAGAACCAATTTGTGTAATCAATGTAATGGCGTCTGAATTTGGCGACATGATGCTTTCATTTCTAGAATCTTAATCTACTCATAGAATTGTTTTTGCTTTAGGAAACCATGAAGAATTCATTTCTAGAATCTTAATCTACTCATAGTATTGTAGTTGAAATTGACTTGGACATTTAAAGTGCAAACATTATCATAATTGAGGATGTTCAACAACTCAGCCTTGAACTATTGTATCAGGTCAAGCACCGTCTGCGTAGTTTAGTTGATTGGTTCTCTGCTGTGGCAGACAAGTAACAGGACTTAACAGAGCTGTTAAGCCTTAAAGTTCTAAATGAGGGTCAAGCATGTTAAAAATGTCTGTGAAATTAATAAAATTGAAAGCCATGAAGCTTGGTATGGTACGTCGTTGGATATAAATATTTGAAGAAGCAGCTAATGTCAATTTACGGCATATATGCACCCAAACAAAAAGGTACCAGATTGAATATTATTACAGATGGTCAATCCAGCCAAACTTGGTGTTCTACTTTCTTAATTGGACTTTTATATGGACGTTGACGGAATGCTAAAAAAACATACAGATACTAACCCAAGGAAACAATATGCTAAATTAATTTAACAAATTAGTATTTATAGATTCTTATCATATATGCTCTTTGTTGAATCAATGTTTAGAATTATTTATAATCTCTTTTCAACTTTTAAATAAGAGAAAAATACACTTAGCGCACTCGAACTTATGTCTTCAATCAATAAGTTAAATTTATTTTTAAACGAATTTAACATTTATATTATTTTTAACTATTCTTTTCAAAGTTTTGTGGTTAAATTAATAGGTTGAAAATGTAATGTATAAAGAAGAAAATTACAAGGATTTTTGGACAAAAGTGTTCTAACAATAATTGTTCTTTTAACCCAATCATAATTTTTACAAGATAAAAGCTAGACTATTATACACTTTGACTTTGACTTTGGCATTGACATTGATTGCGGCGGCCATAGCGGTTGCTTTTCCTTTTGGGTATCGACTTTCACCCAATCAAATTCCTTCTCAATTTCTCCACTTCTTTATTTAATCAAATTAATATTTACTAATAAATCATTTTTATTCAAACTACGTGTAACACCAAAAATAATGATCAAATTGTATAGAAGATCCCTGTACAATTTGTTTTCTTTGGATTTAGCTTCTCTATTACAATTTTAATCATTTTTAATACTCTATTTTCTGAAATATGTTTTCAGTTTTAGATTTTTTCTTTTCCGTTAATTTCATCAAAACTTTGATGCATTCGTTTTAAAGATGTAATTTGTCATATTCATTAGAGAAAAGATTGCATGAAACTATGATTTCACGTGTATTTTTTTTTACAAATTGATAAATATTACTATACATTTGTTTTCTTTTTTAAATATGCAAAAGAATTTGTCTAATTGTAAAAAACGAACAAACAAACTGTACATGTTTAAAGAAAATAAGACACTTCGAATTATTTGATTGGAATTAATGGAGAAAAGATAGCTTCAAGATTGAAAATATAATTTTCAAAACTAGAAAGATTAAAAATAATCAAATTATAATAAAGGAGAAACTCTGCAAAACAATGTATATAATAAAGGACCTTTTATAGAATTTGACCAAAAAAATTACTGCACTTATTTTTTTCCTTTTGAAGAAAGGTTTAAATCTACAACTGGTAGGTACAGTTACCCTTTCATTTTTCTTGTTGGAATGAGTCGCACATAAACATTGACTCGCATGAATTTTCAGACAGAATTTTAAACTCAAATCAATATTTTTTTTTTATTTCTTTCTTTTCTTTAAAGGGAACAAAAAAAAGAAAGACGAGTTTGGTTTCTTTGATTGGATCCGCTGCCTTTCAAAAACCAAATTGCAATTGCAAAGTCGAGTTCCCTTTCTCCGTTAGGTAAAGCTTGTTATTTTCTTCTTTTGGTGTTACATTTTATCAACAACAAGAAGACCGCCGGCCAGCGTTGAACCCATCGCCTGTAGATTCAGAAATCAATTGAATTCGATTCGATTAGATCAGATCGGATCTCCCAACACAAGCATAGACTTGATCCGCTGCTACGTTTCTCTTTCTCTACGTAGATGCTGGTGTATGATTCTTTTTCCTTTCTTCTTTTTTTTTTTTTTTTTTTTGTATGACTTGAACGGATAAATATCAGCTATTCTAATTGCTATCCTTCGTTGCTATTCCTCCTATGATGCTGCATTTGTTGTCAATTATCTACTCTACCTCTGCTCAAGTTCTCTACTTGCTGTTGGGTTTTCAGTTCTGCTTAAGGGGATCGAATTTATAAACTATGGGAGATTGGGTCATTGGAGCATTCATCAACCTCTTTGGCAGTATTGCCATCAACTTTGGGACAAACCTTCTTAAATTAGGTCATAATGAGGTATGAAGTTTGCCAAATTTTGTTTCTTTTCACCGTCCCCAGTCAATTACTTTTTAGATATATTTAGCATTCTTGACATGTTTGTCAAGTCATAAAATCATCCTTGTACTTTCTATACATGTTCATGTTGCTGCATTAGTTTTCAAAAGCAAAAAAAAAAAAAAAAAAAAAAAAAAAATTAAAGAAAACATACATAAAAACCCATATACTCAACTTTGGGTGTTACAAATAGGCTGAGCATTGCCAATGTGTTGTTTTCGTATAAGGTTATGTCTGAATTTCATTGATCTTCTGGGTAAGTTGGTTCTTTACATCTAATGTAAAAGTCTTTCTGGTTTTTTCCCCTTAGCATGTGATGGAACATCATCATATTTGAAAATCGATGTTTTGTTTCTATATCACATTATTCAGTAATTTGTCCGTTTCTGGCATAGTGTGGCAGCTTTAATGTTCAATCTTATGACCTTTTTCTTTGTCTCATTGTGTCTACTTAAATTCACAGAGGGAAAGACATTCCATGATGGATGGTGAAGGAATGGCTGGAAAGGTTCCATTAAAGCCTATCATATACTTCCAAACATGGAGAGTTGGTACTAAATTGAACAATTGGGTGTTTATTATGATATATGTGGAGTAAGTTAATGTTAAAATGTAATTCTTCATCTGCAGGTATTCTATTTTTCATTTTTGGAAATTGTCTAAACTTCATTTCCTTTGGTTATGCTGCTCAGGTTAGTACCCCCAGCCTTCTGATCTGAATAGGCTCAATTTTGGCAAAATTACGTATTAATTTTCCTCCTTAAGGAATTTCTATGATTAAGAAGCTAAGTTTAATGCTTTTATCTTAAATGTTGTGGGCTTGATGCAAAGTTTTATCCTTGACCCCTTGTTATCGGTAAATAGCTTTAGGAAGCTGGACAATTGTTACTCCTTTACTTATTATTGTGGATACTTGTTTGTTTGGGATCCTGCTAAACAACATGGTCAACTGTTTGTGGGTAAAGGAGGTTTGGGTTTGAAGTTGTTTTTTTTTTTGGTTATTACCATTGTGCAAGGCTTGGTATTTTAGTAACTCTGCATTTTTTTTTTCTCACATTTTCCTTACTTCTTACTCCTTGGCAGTCACTTCTTGCAGCCTTGGGATCTGTTCAGTTTATATCCAACATTGCATTTGCGTACTTCGTCTTAAACAAAATGGTCACTGTAAAGTATGTTTTAGCCTGCAGCAAGAGTTAAATTTTGATAACTAGAAATGAGCCTTACTTTTATTTCATGGAATATTGTGTCTGACTCTATTTCATTGGCATTGTGATCACTTCCAGGGTACTGGCAGCCACTGCATTTATTGTTCTTGGAAATTTTTTTCTTGTCGCATTCGGCAACCATCAGTCTCCTGGTATCTGATCTCACTTGATTTTTAGACATGGTTGATTATTAGCTTTTGAGTCGTGGTTGCACCCCTTCCTCCTGACCATCAGCCAGTTGATGAAAAGGGGAAAAGGAAGACATACAACAATACATGGATATAAATGTATTGGGTCTCTCTCTCTCTATATATATGTATAATTGAAATTACTTATATATTCATTTATAAACATCAAGAGAGAGACAGACTTGTCTACATGCAGGCATGGAGGCTGAGCTTTGGTTTCACTGGTTCTAAAGGAAAATGCATGGTCGTTTTCTGTTTCCTTTTCAGTCTATACACCGGAACAGTTGGCAGAGAAATACAGCAATATAACGTTCCTTCTTTACTGTCTGATTTTAATCTTAGTTGTTGCACTACATCACTATATCTACAGGTGAGATTTGAGAGTCAGCTGTTTTAGTAATATTAATATTACCTTCTAAACATTTGTTGAGCTGTTTGACATGCCTTAATATGCAAACTTTCAGGAGAGGGGAAATTGTCCTTGCTGGTTCTGGACAAGACCTTAGACCATATTGGAACATGCTGCTTCCTTTTTCATATGCTGTAGTTTCAGGAGCTGTAGGATCATGCTCAGTGTTATTTGCAAAATCTCTGTAAGTTGGCTGTTTTAGATGTCTTTTTTCAATTAAAACTTGCATTGAGATTAAATCTAATTTTAAATTTCGTATTATCCAGCTCTAACCTTCTAAGGTTGGCAATGTCCAATGGTTATCAGTTGCACAGCTGGTTCACATACTCCATGATACTTTTATTTCTAAGTACAGCTGGATTTTGGGTAAGAATCATGGCAGAATTTGTATTTTATGCTTCTTCTACAAGAGTGATTTTTGGAGACTTATACTGAGCTTTTTTACTGCAGATGGCAAGGCTAAATGAAGGGTTATCACTCTTTGATGCAATCCTTATTGTTCCCATGTTTCAAATTGCTTGGACCTTCTTCTCCATTTGTACAGGATTTATATATTTCCAGGAATATCAGGTCCTCTCTCTCTCTCTCTCTCTCTCTGGCGGGTGCATGCAACACCACCCCCCTTTTTCTCCCCTAATTTCATATTATGTCAAGATTCTTAGTTCAAATCACCTCACTCCCTGCCTGCATGAATTAATTTTCACAGTAATATATCTCCAGTGTAGCAACATCATTTGGCTGAACTTAATTATTTATTTTTTATTGTAGTTGCTTTTTGCAGCAATTGTTTACCGAACAGCCTTATATAATCTTTGCTTTCAAATAAGTGGTTATCATTCATTAAAAAGAACTAAAGTGAAAATTGATGGCTTTTGCCATTTGTCATGTAGGAAGGCTGTAAAGTTAATCATGCAGTTAGTCTGAACAAGCCAGTATTCTTCAATTCTACTCTAGCCCCTCCCTTCTGGATAATGGAATTAGAAGATCTCAAACGGTGTTTTTTGTTTAACAAAACAGGTGTTTGATGCGCTGAGAACAACTATGTTCATACTAGGAATGGTGTCTGTGTTCGCAGGCATTTCTTTATTGGCACCTGATGAGCCAAGAGGTACTTAGATTGAGGAGTTATGTAACTCTCTGTATAAAACATATTCAAGTTTTAAGCTTATTCTGACTTCCATTTTCTCCCCTTTAGGTGGTGAAGTGAAGGATGGTTCACATCCAACTTCTGTTTTGTCTTCCAGCAATTCAACTGAAACAGACAGGTAAAAAGCACATTTCTCGGTGTTGTCAATGACTTTGGTCCTTAGTGGATTGTATTAATGAGAGCTGATGAAATTTTGACACATGATTATTTTTTTTTTGTTTATCATCATTGAGGTTATGAGCGTCTAAATGTACTAGCATAATTGTCTACGGTACTTCACCCGCTGTTCTCATATTTCCTTGTAGGTTCATCTTCGAATCTGAAGACGCAGAAAGTAAAGAGATGAAATCATTTACACAACGAATGGTGGTGAAGGTCACAGACATACTTGCCAAGGCAAAGGTACTGCAAATCGGATTTGGAGAATTATGATCTAACAATATTAACACTAACTTATTTGGTATTGGTAAATCTGTTTGCAGACAACATGTTCGCTATCTCTAGGTTTTGGAGATGATTCTATCAACGCATCTGCAGTTCTTGTGATGCCTATGATGTCATCAAAGATAACAGGCTTTAGAGGAAGTGGGTTCGATCGGAGTAGGATATTCTCCTTGAGAAATTCAAGTTGGAGTAGGGTTGCAATGGATGAAGAGAGTGCAAAGATGTTAAATGGAGATGGGGTGCTCCCTCAAAGCCCCTGATATAGGGATAGTAAGAAACATTGATTTTGATTCTTTGTTCTTCACATACTTGATTTTTAGTAACACAAATAGCTTAGGATCGATTTGTTATTGTGCCGAGTAGCATATTCTTGCTCATAGAAACATTACACCGTCATATGTTTCTACATTGTATAGTCTTGCTTACCTTATTGAAAGGAAATACGAGTATGTAATGTAAATTAAGAAACATAAAAACATACTGCGGGACTGGACTCTTCTGCCTTTGTTAGTACCACAAATTATTTTTCACACGTCAGATTTTCAGGCCAATCTTTCTAAATAAAATAAATAAGGTTTTTTTTCTGTTGTTCTTGTACTAAATTTTAGAGTTCTATCTTTGTATTTTACTTCCAGATAATTGGATTTTCTTCTTAATATTATGTTTTACTCTAAATTACTAATATCAGTTTCGTGGAATTAAGCTATATATAATATAAAACCAATTCTTTGGGAGTTACTAGGAGTAAATAGGGGGTAAGAGTAGCGATAATTTAGGTGTCAAAAGTTAAGGGCAATTTAGATATTTTATAAAAGCTAATTAGTTATTTTAATTTATATTTTAATTATTTGTGCTGTTGATCTCTTTTCAATTTGTTGGAAGTTGTCTTTGTAGTATTTCTTTGAATTAATTGTATTTTAAATATTAGTTTTATTAGTTTTTTATTTTATTTTTTAACAATTTAATTTATTATATGAATTATTATTCCTTTAAATCTTGTATTAATACTTTAAATTAATTTTATTTTAATATTATTTTATATGTCTCTTATATATTTTTGTTTATATTTGATTTTTCTATAGTTAAATTTACTATGATACACATTACATTTCGAACTCCTTTTGAGTCTTTCAAATTTTAATCATTGAAATTTTCAAATATTTATAATTTTTTTTAATCTTATTGTTAATTTTTTAATTAATTATACTTTAATTGTTTTCTCCATCAATTATGTTTTAATTATATACATATACAAATTTAATAAAATAATTTAATTTTTAAATATTAAAGTATTAGATTTTATTTTTATTTTTATTTTTTACATAAGATTGTGTTTTGGGTTTTATTTTAAAAAAATTCCGCATAAGTCCACTGTCCACTAATCGAAAGTATTAAGAAAAACACTAAATAAAAGTTTTTGATTAAATTTTAAGTATGGTATAGGAGAAAAGATTGTATGAAACAGAGATATTATCTATTAATAGTTTTATGCCATATCAGTATTATTATCTTGAATTTCAAGATTTTAAGAATTTGATTTTTTTAAAGATAAAAATACGGATAAAAATACTAATATGGTATAAAATTATTAAAAATAGAATACAGATGACATAAGCTCACTATTTCATACAATCCTTACCCATGATATAGGTACCAAAATCAAATTTAATCAATAATAATAAGCCCCAAAATGAACAAGTAGGAGGTTTAAAGTGGAGGCATGCGGAGCTGTCGAGCGTTACAAGCGACCGCCGTTGTCAAAAGGTGCCTGCAGTTGAAGCTGAAGACATCAACTGAAGACACAAGCATCTCCTTGATCAAGCAATGCCACACGCTCAAGTCTCTTAAAGCTCTTCATGCTTCCATTCTCAGATCCCTCCACCTCCATCTCCACTCCCTCACCAACCTCATCTCCCACTACGCTTCTCTTGGCTCCATTTCTTACGCCTACACTCTCTTTTCCCACTGCAGCTCGTTCTCCAACGATGCCTTCCTTTGGAACGTCATGCTGCGTGGCCTCGTCGACAATGCCCACTACCATCGCTCCTTCCTTCTTTATACCCGTATGCCTTATCTGCATATTGCGCCTGATAACTTCACCTTTCCCTTTCTTCTCAAAGCTTGCGCTTCTCTCCGCATTCTCAATTTGGGTTCTCAGCTTCATGCACATGCCTTCGTATACGGCTATTCCTCTCACGTCTTCGTTGCTAACTCCCTCATTTCCATGTATGCCAAATGCGGCCTTTTTCCTGTTTCCGAAAGAGTGTTCGATAAAATGCCCCAAAGAAGTATAGTGTCGTGGAGTGCAATGATTGGAGCGTGCTTGCAGTGCGGTTTTCATGAGCAAGGGTTGTTGCTGTTTAGCAGGATGTTGGATCAAGGAATTAAACCCAACAGGGCTTCTATTTTAAATGCCACGGCCTGTGTTCGGCGTGAGAACGCGGCTCATCATATGCATAGAGTCATCATGGATAATGTACTTGATAATGATCGCTCCGTGCAAAATGCCACCATGCTTATGTTTGCTAGATGCGGAAGAATTGACCTTGCTAGAAGCTTGTTTGATGGGTTCACATACAAGGATTTGGTTTGCTGGGCCTCAATGATCGACGCATATGCTCGGGCTGACTTGCCACTTGATGCTTTGCTCCTCTTTAACCAAATGAGATTACAATGTGTCCTTCCAGATTCTATTACCCTTCTTGCCGTGATTCAAGCTTGTTCAATACTAGCTTCTTTGCACCTTGCACGAACCCTTCATGCCGTTATAATTCGTTGTTTCCTAGAGTGTCAATTAGTGTTAGATACTGCTGTCCTTGACCTTTACATGAAATGTGGGAGCTTAACGTATGCTAGAAAAGTTTTCGATAACATGAAAGGAAGGAATATCATCACCTGGAGCACTATGATATCCGGGTATGGTATGCACGGCCATGGTAAAGAAGCACTTCATCTCTTTGATCAAATGAAGGCCTTAATAAAGCCAGACCATGTCACATTCGTATCAATATTGTCAGCATGTAGTCATGCCGGTTTAATTAATGAAGGATGGGAGTGCTTCGATTCCATGGTAAGAGACTCTGGGGTAACACCAACATCCGAACATTATGCATGTATGGTTGATCTATTGGGCAGAGCTGGGCAGTTGAACCAGGCCCTGGAGTTCATTGAAAAGATGCCTGTGAGACCAGAAGCTGGTGTCTGGGGGGCACTGCTTGGAGCTTGTAGAATTCATTCAAATGTAGAACTGGCAGAAATCGCTGCCAAATCTTTACTCAACTTGGATGCCGAAAATCCCGGAAGGTATGTTCTCTTGTCCAACATATATGCATCATTGGGAAAAAGAAGAGAAGCTTATAGGATTAGAAATTTAATGAAAAGCAGAGGTGTAAAGAAAAAAGTCGGTTGGACTAGTATAGAGATTAAGGGCAAGATGTATACGTTCGTGGCCGGGGATAGAGCAAACCCTGAAATGGATCTAATCTATTCAGAGTTGGGTAAACTAATGGAGAGGATTAGACAAGAAGGGTATATACCAGATGTAAGCTTTGTATTGCATGATGTGGAGGGGGAGACAAAGGAGATGATGTTGTATGCACACAGTGAGAAGCTGGCCATCGTTTTTGGGCTGATAAAGTTGGGACATGAAAGTTCGATTAGAATAACAAAGAATTTGAGGATGTGTGGTGATTGTCATACGGCTACAAAGTTCATTTCCAAGGTTACAGGAAGGGAAATTGTGGTGAGAGATTCCCAGAGGTTCCATCATTTTATGAATGGAACTTGTTCCTGTGGAGATTATTGGTGATTATGTTTTTGCCATAGTTATTAGCAATTATTCAAGCAAATTTATGTTTTGCCGTAATTTTTTTTTTTCAATTTTTTTTTAAACAAATTTATTAGATTTAAAACCGAGTTAGAAAAATACATGTCTTTAGAAAATTTGTTATGCGCCCTTGGAAATATTGAGATAATCCTAAATAAGTTATTAAGATTATTTACTTGATCCATGCTAGGTTCAATATAAATTCAAAGGAAGAAACTTATATGTATATTTCTTTTGGGTGAATTCCACAAAAAGTCCCCAAACTTTAGGCTAAATTCTATATTGCTCAACCGAGTCCCCAACTGCAAAGTTTAGTATTAACTTTTCCTTCAACGGAACTACTAATGCAAGGTTGGCATTTATACGAAATTTTTCAAATTGAAGACTTATTGATACATTTTGAAGCTTGAAACCTATATAGAATTTGACCTAAAGTTTGTAGACCACTTGTGGAATTAACCCTTAATATATAATTGTTCTGGATTAGTTTAATTTATTTCTGTATATAAAAAAGTTTTATTTTAATTTTCAATTCAATTGATTTGATCTTAATTAAATAATTTTTGTATGCGATACAATAAAAAATCAGTTGAACTCTTTGTCCGAATCACTATAAGGTCGGTTTTTGTTCAATATACGGTCGGTTTTCAGTGCCCGACTGATCGGTTCAGATTCCAACTACATAGTTTTTTTTCCTTTTTTTTTTTTTTTTTTTTTTTTTTCATTCTAAAGCAAGACAGAAAAAGAAAGTCCTGAGTCCCCGTCCATAGTCAAAATACCTTGGATTGGGATTACGAATGACTAGGAACGATAGTGAAACCTTATCTGGTTTTTTTTTTTTTTTTTATATTGCATAAAATAAAACTAATTTTATCCCAACTGAAGCATTGGTGGCATTCGCAAGTGTCAACGCAATGGCTAAAGAATTAGGAGAGGAAATAACTAAGAAGCCGTTGATAATAGCAATGAAAGGGCATCCCGGTACTGGCAAATCCACTTTAGCCCATGCCTTAGCCTCAGCCCTCAAATTCCCTCTCGTCGACAAAGATGACATCCGCGACTCCACTTTTCCGCTCCATCAACAACCACAAGGTTCTCACGCCCTCCTCAACCACCTCTCCTACGAAGCTATCTGGCGAGTCGCCTCAACTCAGCTCCACCTCGGCATCAGCGTCATCATCGACTCTCCTCTCTCTCACAGAACCCATCTCGACCGTCTCATCAGCTTAGCGGCGTCGGCCGGAGCCCGCCTCCTGATTGTAGAGTGCCGGCCGTCGGACGAGGCCAAGTGGAGGGAGAGGCTTGAAGGGAGGGAAAAGAGTTGGCACAAGCCAACCTCTTGGGAGGAGCTTCAGGAGCTGATTAAGGGGTATGGCGGATGCACGGAGTACGATGTCGGAGATGTGCCCAAGATGGTGGTTGACACGACGGCGCCTAATCTAGGGGTGGAGGAGTTGGTTTCTAGTGTCGTGCGTTTCATTGCTTCTTCTTGAGGCAGATCAGTTGGATTGTACTGTGGCCGACCCAACCCCGATGTGCTTAAAAACTTTAATACTACTAGAAAAACTTCATTTTAAAATGCTGTTTTGCTTTAAAGGGTATACTCTCAATCAACTATATTTTTTTTTTACTTTATTCATTTAAATAAAAATTTTATAATTTAAATAGCTATGTGTTGAATTAATTTTTAAATATAACACTCGGTCCAATCATCTGATCCAAATTAGAAGATATTACAATTATAAAACTTTAACACTATTCACTATCTTGTCACAAATAATCAAAAAATTCAATTCATAATAAAATTATAGTCATTTCTAAGCTTAAATCAAGCATATGAAACATTAAAACAATTTGGGAATAAATCTTAACTAATCTGGAAGTTTTACAAAAATTTAGGTGAAAAGTAAAAATAAGAATCACACGGTCGTGTGATAAAACTTAGGTTGTGTGATCTTAAAGTATAAAGTTTAAATATTATGACACGGTTTAGCATACGGGATGAGATATAGTGAGGTGTATTTAATTTTAATCTTTGTTGGTGGGTGGGAGAGGGGAAGGAAAAGGGGACGATGATCCGGGAAAGTGTATATCTTCTTTGTTAAATAAATAAACAAAAATATTATCTAACTAATAATTTAGAGTTATTTTGGTATAATTTCAATAATGTTTTAAGGGTAAATTTTATATTTTATATTTTTACCTAACTAATTAACTTTAATTTAAAATAATTTAATAAATTTATCTCAAAATTAATATATAATTAAATTAAATATAAATTTAAAATACTTAATTTATTTGAAATCAAATAATATATTTTATAAAAGAAATCTATATATATATTTAATTTTATAGTATTTCAAAATGTAATTAAATTTTCATTATTTTATAAAATAAATAATAAGAGTATAAATAACTTTTTTTTTACTTTAAATTTATCTAATATATAAATTTCGAAAGGTCTAAAAAATTTCTTCAAACTTGAGAAAGTAAATGAATATTCTTCGAACGATAAAAATAATCGTATTTTATATTAAAAATGAAAAAAATTAAATTTCTTTTACTCTAAATAATAAATATAAATATATAGTTATAATAACGTGCGTGATTGTTAATGAAATTTACATGATGTAAAGTCCATATTCTATGGTCGGAAAAATTGGTGCTACCAAAATCTATTAGAAGGTACGAATAATTTTAGAATGGTATAATTATTTATTCGATCTTATAATTTTAAAAAGAGTTATTTTAGTCATTTTTTTAATTTTTTATTTTTTAATTTTAAATTTGTGTTTTTTTGTCAAATCATCTCAAAATAGATGAAAAAGTTAAATTCATTTAATATTGCTGATGTAGCATACGCATGGATTGCTATGTAGATGTCACATTGGCATTTAATTGATTTTTTAAATTTTTTAAAAATTTAAAAAATTACAATTATTTTAAAAAAAATAAAAATCATTAAAATTATTGTAAAAAGTATAAGAATATAAAAAAATTAATATTTTTAAATTTAAAAAAATAATTAAATACTGACATGTCATCTAGGTTGCAATCCATGTAATGGCCTAAATTCAAGATTATCGGAATAATAGTTTCGCAACCATAAATCCGATTTAAATAGAAATTTATTTCAATATGTTTGCATGAGTCTTTATATGATAGGAAATATTTTTATAAATATTTATAAAATGTTAGTAATGTGGCATTAAACTTTCGTTAGAAAATTTTAACGTTTGGGTAGGTAATTAAATGAAAAGGACTAAATTGAAATGAAAGTAAAAGTTGAATTATAGATTAAAAAAATTATGAAGGACCAAAATGGCAATTATGCTATTTTGTAAAGATGAGGCGGTTTATTGAAGAAAATCTGAGATTTTTTTTGTATATTATTATATTATATTATTATATTATTATATATATATAAAGAAAAGAGAAAAGAAACAAAAGGATAAAACAAAGGAAGAAACAGAGAGCAAACGTGAAGGGAGAAAGAAGAAGAGAAAAGAAAGAAAAAAAAAGGGATAATATAGTTTTTAAAGCTTGGAGTTTAATTTGGTAAGTTAATTTAGTCCTTTTCTTTTAATTTTGATGCTTTATAAGTTTTAGAACAAAGTTTTGATGAATTTAAGTTGAAATTTTTGAAGTTTCAGAGTTTTTGAATATAGCATATGATGAATAAAATGATGAATTAGTGGTTTAATTGAAAGAATTTGAAGTTAGAATTGGGTAAAGGATTTAATTGTAAAATAAGCTATAACAAAACTGTTTTGGACAGCAGCAGTAGAGTAAATTTGAAAAATCACTAAAAATCGTATAAGTGTAATTAAAAGTTGAGTGAGATATAAAATTAAAGCTTATTGAGTCTATTTTCATATGAAAGAAACATAGAAAGCAAAGGAATTCTGTAATTTGAGATATTTATATTTTTGTAAGACTGGTTCAGAGGGATTTCGGGATCCCCTGTCCTGACTTTAAAAAATCATAAAAAATTAGAGAAAAATAATTAGGGGCTTAACTTTATATGTTTAGAATCCTGAATGAGTCTATTTTCAAATGAAATAAATAAGAAGGTCATATGAATTCTGTACGAATAGTAATTTGATTCGTAGTGAAGAGAGGTCAGAACAGTCAAACAGTAAAACAGGGGAAACTTTAAGAATAATCTGGTATTGATTGGCCATACCAAAAATTCTGAAAATGTTATGGGAAGAAGATATGTGAGTCTAGTTTCAGGGAAAATTAACGGTTCTTCATTTGGAGCTCTGTAGCTCGAGAAATAAATAATTTAGTGACTTTGACTCAAGTAGACAGCTTTGAATAAGCTAAAAATAATAATAGAATTATAGAAAATGCTACATGTGAACATGAAATGTATTGAATTGATGATTGAATTTATTTATTTAGATCCGGAAAACTCAAATACAAAGCTAGATCAAGGAAAGGAAAAAGTCCCGGATTAGTAGATTTTATAAACGAACTAGTATCGAGGTAAGTTCATGTAACTTGAATTATATTCTTAAATGTTTGAAATGTATGGTATTGATGTGAATATGATTTGAATTTTCATTGTATGAAAATTGATGATACATTGGTATATTTGATTAAAAAAAAAGAAAGAAGAAATCGGTTGAATGAAAGGAAAATTCGATGGATCTCTCGAAAAGGAATTGACGGTAAAAAGGATCTAGCCGGACGGGTGATCCTATCCCGATATAGCCCTCCAGAAGAATATGTGGAAAATGGATTTAGCTTGGACGGGTAATCCGAATTAGGGTCGAATTTAGCTCGGGTGGTAATTCGGATCCAAGCTCATTAGAGTAATTGTCGTTGCGAGGATTTAGCTTTCGGGTCGTAATCCCGACAATACTCTATGAGTTTATATTGCGAGGGATTTAGCTCGGTAGTAATCCCATTGTAAAGATGAGGTTCACGGGAGTGTGCTCTCTGAAATGAAAATGTGCGCACATGAATATGAATTGACGGACCCAGATTTGTACACTAAAGTGTACCACTGAAAATCCATCGAAATTCCGAGTAATTCAACGGGATAAATATGGAAAAATAACAAGGAAATGGAAATCATGATATTGATGAGCTCATCAATCATGGTGTGTATATTATTGATATATGGAAATTAATGGACTAACTTGGATGTTGAGTTTGTGAATGTTAGGGTAATAATGCATTGAGTGAGTATATGAATGTTTATTGCTTGTATTGAAAATACTAGGTAAGTATAATTCTTGTTACATGGGCTTACTAAGCACAAAGTGCTTACCCTATTTCCTTTTCCCTGTTTTGTAGTGTTAAGAGCTCGGGAGGTCGGATCGGTGGGAGACTCATCACACTATCAACCCTTGATATTTTGGTATTTTAAGAAACTTTATTTTAGAAATCAATGGCATGTATAAGCTAATAAAATAAATGTTAATATGAAATGAATGTAAGGTCAGCCATTGGTATGACCTATGTGTTAAAGTTATCTTATAAATATGCATGAATTATTTTGAAAATATGTTGAATTGGAATGGTCTCGGTTTTAAAAAAAAAATTGTAAACTCCGGTAATGCCCCGTACCTTATTCTGACAACGAATACGGGTAGGGGGTGTTACATTTGTTGGTATCAGAGCTACGGTTTAGTCGGTTCTAGGACCGATATAGTGAATACGGATTAGCTATACATGCCATTTAAATTATTTTTTTGATAGTGTGATATCTCCCTGACCGCTTAAATTGTGTTTTCCTTATAGTAATGTCATCCGACCGAGCTCAATCTGAGGAAGTGGGAGTCATGCTCCCGGCTTCAATACAAAAGAGAAGAAACTAGCAGCAGATAGAAGGCCGGTATAGAGGGTCAAGGGGAGGAGGCAAAAATAGCCTTCTTTCAAATGATGAATGAATGGTTTACCCAATATATAAGAACTAACCCTACAGTGCAGCAAACTCAAGCTCCCCCTCCTGTTCCTCCACCGGTTCCCGAGATTCCACAGGGTATAGGTACTGAATCTGTCAGAAAAGGAAAAGCTCATGTTGATAAAATCCGAAAATATGGGGCCGAAGAATTTCGAGCAGCAGTTGATGATGATCCCGAACGAGCTGAATTTTGGTTAGAAAATACTACTCGGGTTTTGGAGGAATTATCTTGCACACCAAAAGAATGTTTGAAATGTGCCGTTTCACTGCTAAAAGACACAGCTTATTATTGGTGGAATACTAAAGCTTCAGTTGTTCCGAAAGAAGAAATTACATGGGAATTCTTCGCACCGAGTTCAAAAGAAATATATCACCAGAGATTCCTTGATCGAGAAAGAAAAGAATTTCTTGAATGAAACAGGGCAATAGATCGAAGATTCGAGTATGAAAGAGAATTTGTTCGGTTGAGTAAATATGCTCGAGAATAGGTACTGATCGGAAGTTGAAAAATGTGCAAACGATTTGAAGAAAGGTTGAATGAAGAAATTAAGCTACTTGTTGGAATTCTTGAAATTCGAGAGTTTGCTACACTAGCAGAACGAGCTTATAAAGTAAAAGAATGGAGCAAAGAAAAGAAACAGGCTGAGAGGGAAACTCGAATTTTTAGTAAAAGACCAATGGGAAAATCTCAGTATTCTGCTCCAAAGAAATTGAAGAAGTACCAGGATCGTTCTACCTCAACCACTGGGTATTCGGATAGAGTGCGAGGTTCACAGCGCACTAATTCAAGACCTTCCACTCCATCAGTGACCAGTGTTGGCAGTGTTGAGATTGTCCAGAAAGAAGTGAAAAAGAAGCTGAATATATATCGAAGCCAAGTAATCCATCTTTGAGGGGTAGACCATTTCGACCATCCGGTAATGTTAGTGGTAGCCGAGGAGCTACAAAAGATACTGCAAGTAGGCCTGAGACACGAGCACCTCCTAGGACATATGTCATGCGTACCAGAGAAAATGCCTCAACACCCGATGTTATTACTGGTACATTTTCTTTACTTGAGACTGATATTACTGCATTGATTGATCCCGATTCTACTCATTCATATATATGTGTAAAACTTGCATGCGTAAAAGATTTATCTGTTGAACCTACTGAATTTGCTGTTAAAGTCTCGAACCCCTTTGGCCAATCTATTTTGGTGGATAAAATTTGTAAAAATTGTCCACTGATGGTAAGAGGTTATTGTTTCCTGGCTGATTTGATGTTACTGCCATTTGATGAGTTTGATGTGATATTGGGCATGGATTGGTTAACTCAGCATAATGCAGTAGTAAACTGTAAACAGAAATATATTGTGTTGAAGTGTCAGAATGGTGAATTACTTCGGGTTAAATCCGATCGCATGAGGATTATCGATGTGATTTCGATTATTACGCTGCGAGGTATGTCAAAAAGGGTATGATGCTTTTCTTGCTTATGTATTAGATACCAAGGTATCTCGAGTCGAAGATTCAAGCATTGCGGTGGTATGCGAATTTTACGATGTGTTTTCGGAAGAGTTACCGTGGTTGCCACGAAAGAGAAGTGGAATTTTCTATAGATTTGATTAGGGAACTACTCCGATTTCCATAGCTCGCATCGAATGGCTCTGAAATTAAAGGAATTAAAGACATAGTTACAGGAACTTGTTGATAGAGGTTTTGTCCTACGAGTCATTCACCTTGGGGTGTTGTTCAGGTTCTATTTGTGAAAAAGAAAGATGGGTCTTTGAGATTGTGTATTGACTATCGACAACTCAATAAGGTAACTATAAAGAATAAGTATCCGTTGCCTGGATTGATGATTTGTTTGATCGGTTGAAAGGTGCTACTATATTTTCAAAGATTGATCTCCGATTGGGCTACTATCGATTCACGAGTAAAGGAGTCGGATGTGCCAAAAGCGACTTTCGTAACCAGTGTACGGACATTATGAGTTTACGGTTATGCCGTTTGGGTTGACTAATGCACTGCGCAGATTTATGGATCCGATGAATCGAATATTCGCACTGCATTTAGACAGATTTGTGGTAGTATTCATTGATGATATTTTGGTTTATTCTCGAGATGAAGAAGAACATACAAAATATTTGAGAATTGTGTTGCAAATTTGCATGAGAGAAAGCAGATTATATGCTAAATTCGGTAAATGTGAATTTTGGCTTCGAGAAGTGGGTTTTTGGACATATTGTATCCATTGAAGGCATCGGGGTAGATCCAAGTAAAATCTCACTATTGTCAATTGGAGTCCACCAAGATCTGTATCTCGAAGTTAGAAGTTTCTTGGGTTTATTGGTTATTATCGGAGATTTGTACAAGGATTCTCTATGATAGCTTCTCCGATGACTCGATTATTGCGAGAAAGATGTAAAGTTCGAGTGGGTGATGAAAGTCGCAGAGTTTCAACCGATTAAAAGATCTATTAACGAAAGCACCGGTATTAGTGCGGCTGAACCGGGTAAGGAATTTGTTATTTACAGTGATGCCTCATTAAATGGTTTAGGTTGTGTCTTGATGCAAGAAGGTAAAGTAATAGCCTATGCTTCAAGACAACTTAAACCACATGAAAGAAATTATCCGGTACATGATCTTGAGTTATCTGCTATTGTTTTTGCATTGAAGATATGGCGGCATTACTTATACGGTGAGAAATGTCATATTTATACGATCATAAAAGCTTGAAGTATTTGATGACACAGAAAGATCTCGAATTTAAGGCAATGCAGGTGGCTTGAATTGATAAAAGACTATGATTTGATTATTGATTATCATCAAGGTAAGGCTAATGTTGTGGCTGATGCTTTGAGTCAAAAATCTCTGTTTGCTTTACGAGTTATGAATACCCGATTGTCACTGACTAATGATGGTTCAATCATAGCTGAATTGAGAGCTAAACCAACATTTCTACAGCAAATATGTGAAGCTCAGAAGAATAATGAGAAGTTACAGGTTAAACGGGTACAATGTGAGTCAGGTACTGATTCTGAATTTCAAATTGGGGTTGATGATTGTTTATTATTCAGAGGTAGGGTATGTGTACCCAAGAATTCAGAGCTCATACAGAAGATTTTACACGAGGCTCACAGTGGTATTATGCCTGTACATCCGGGAAGTAATAAAATGTATAATGATTTGAAAAAGATGTACTGGTGGCCAGGTATGAAACGTGCTATTTCTGAGTTTGTATCAAGATGTTTGATATGTCAACAGGTTAAAGCAGAACATCAGGTACCTTCGGGGTTACTTCAGCCAATTACTATACCGAAATGGAAATGGGAAAGAATCACTATGGATTTTGTATCGGGGTTACCGTTGTCTCCAGGAAAAAGATGCTATTTGGGTGATTGTTGACCGATTGACAAAGTCAAGACACTTTATTAAGATGCGTATGGATTATTCTTTAGATAAACTGGCTGAATTGTACATATCTGAGATTGTCAGGTTACATGGAGTGCCTATCTCCATTATATCAGATAGAGATCCCCGATTTACGTCTCGTTTTTGGGATAAATTGCAAGAAGCTTTGGGTACTCAGTTGTATTTCAGTACTGCATTTCATCCTCAGACAGATGGCCAATCTGAGCGTGTAATACAAGTATTGGAAGATATGCTTCGATGTTGTACACTAGAGTTTAAAGGTAATTGGGAGAGGTATCTACCTTTGATTGAATTTGCTTACAATAATAGTTATCAGTCCAGTATTAAAATGGCTCCATATGAAGCTTTGTATGGTAGAAAATGTAGAACATCATTGTATTGGACAGAGCTCAGTGAAAAGAAGATACATGGGTTTGATTTAATCAGGAAGCGAGAAGAAAAAGTAAAGGTTATTTGGGATAGTTTAAAAGCGACTTCCGATTGCCAAAAATCATATGCCGATCTTAAAGCGAAAAGAGATTGAATTTTGTGTCGGTGACAAGGTATTTACGAAAGTGTCTCCTTGGAAGAAAGTTCTCGGTTCGGTCGAAAAGGTAAATTGAGTCTAAGATTTATCGGGCCATATGAGATCATAGAAAGAATTGGACCGGTCGCTTATCGGTTGGCATTACCACGAACTTGATAGAATCCATAATGTTTTTCATGTGTCTATGCTACGACGATATCGGTCCGATCCTTCACATGTTATTTCTCCGACAGAAGTGGAGATTCAACCGGATATGAGTTACAGTGAAGAACCGATCAAGATATTGGCACGAGAAACAAAGGAGCTTAGAAATAAAAAAATAAATTTGGTGAAGGTATTGTGGCAAAAACAGGATCGAGGAAGCGACATGGGAACAGGAGGAGGCAATAAGGAAACAATATCCAAACCTCTTTCTTGGTAAGATTTTCGAGGGCGAAAATCCTTAAAAGGGGGAGAGTTGTAATGGCCTAAATTCAAGATTATCGGAATAATGGTTTCGCAACCATAAATCCGATTTAAATAGAAATTTATTTCAATATGTTTGCATGAGTCTTTATATGATAGGAAATATTTTTATAAATATTTATAAGATGTTAGTAATGTGGTATTAAACTTTCGTTAGAAAATTTTAACGTTTGGGTAGGTAATTAAATGAAAAGGACTAAATTGAAATGAAAGTAAAAGTTGAATTATAGATTAAAAGAAATTATGAAGGACCAAAATGGCAATTATGCCATTTTGTAAAGATGAGGCGGTTTATTGAAGAAAATCTGAGATTTTTTTTGTATATTATTATATTATATTATTATATTATTATATTATTATATATATATATAAAGAAAATAGAAAAGAAACAAAAGGATAAAACAAAGGAAGAAACAGAGAGCAAACATGAAGGGAGAAAGAAGAAGAGAAAAGAAAGAAAAAAAGGGGATAATATAGTTTTTAAAGCTTGGAGTTTAATTTGGTAAGTTAATTTAGTCCTTTTCTTTTAATTTTGAAGCTTTATAAGTTTTAGAACAAAGTTTTGATGAATTTAAGTTGAAATTTTTGAAGTTTCAGAGTTTTTGAATATAGCATATGATGAATAAAATGATGAATTAGTGGTTTAATTGAAAGAATTTGAAGTTAGAATTGGGTAAAGGATTTAATTGTAAAATAAGCTATAACAAAACTGTTTTGGACAGCAGCAGTAGAGTAAATTTGAAAAATCACTAAAAATCGTAGAAGTGTAATTAGAAGTTGAGTGAGATATAAAATTAAAGCTTATTGAGTCTATTTTCATATGAAAGAAACATGGAAAGCAAAGGAATTCTGTAATTTAAGATATTTATATTTTTGTAAGACTGGTTCAGAGGATTTCAGGATCCCCTGTTCTGACTTTGAAAAATCATAAAAAATTGGAGAAAAATAATTAGGGGCTTAAATTTATATGTTTAGAATCCTGAATGAGTCTATTTTCAAATTAAATAAATAAGAAGGTCATATGAATTCTGTACGAATAGTAATTTGATTCGTAGTGAAGAGAGGTCAGAACAGTAAAACAGTAAAACAGGGGAAAATTTAAGAATAATCTGGTATTGATTGGCCATACCAAAAATTCTGAAAATGTTATGGGAAGAAGATATGTGAGTCTAGTTTCAGGTAAAATTAACGGTTCTTCATTTGGAGCTCTGTAGCTCGAGAAATAAATAATTTAGTGACTGTGACTCAAGTAGACAGCTTTGAATAAGCTAAAAATAATAATAGAATTATAGAAAATGCTACATGTGAACATGAAATGTATTGAATTGATGATTGAATTTATTTATTTAGATCCGGAAAACTCAAATACAAAGCTAGATCGAGGAAAGGAAAAAGTCCCGGATTAGTAGATTTTATAAACGAACTAGTATCGAGGTAAGTTCATGTAACTTGAATTATATTCTTAAATGCTTGAAATGTATGGTATTGATGTGAATATGATTTGAATTTTCATTATATGAAAATTGATGATACATTGGTATATTTGATTAAAAAAAAAAGAAAGAAGAAATCCGGTTGAATGAAAGGAAAATTCGATGGATCTCTAAAAGGAATTGACGGTAAAAAGGATCTAGCCGGACGGGTGATCCTATCTCGATATAGCCCTCCAGAAGAATATGTGGAAAATGGATTTAGCCCGGACGGGTAATCCGAATTAGGTCTGAATTTAGCTCGGACTGGTAATTCGGATCCAAGCTCATTAGAGTAATTGTCGTTGCTGAGGATTTAGCTTCGGGTGGTAATCCCGACAATACTCTATGAGTTTATATTGCGTGATTTAGCTCGATCGTAATCCATTTGTAAAGATGAGGTTCGCGGGAGTGTGCTCTCTGAAATGAAAATGTGCGCACATGAATATGAATTGACGGACCCGGATTTGTACACTAAAGTGTACCACTGAAAATCCATCGAAATTCGAGTAATTCAACGGGATAAATATGGAAAAATAACAAGGAAATGGAAATCATGATATTGATGAGCTCATCAATCATGGTGTGTATATTATTGATATATGGAAATTAATGGACTAACTTGGATGTTGAGTTTGTGAATGTTAGGGTAATAATGCATTGAGTGAATATATGAATGTTTATTGCTTGTATTGAAAATACTAGGTAAGTATAATTCTTGTTACATGGGCTTACTAAGCACAAAGTGCTTACCCTATTTCCTTTTTCCCTGTTTTGTAGTGTTAAGAGCTCGGAGGTCGGATCGGTGGGAGACTCATCACACTATCAACCCTTGAGATTTTGGTATTTTAAGAAACTTTATTTTAGAAATCAATGGCATGTATAAGCTAATAAAATAAATGTTAATATGAAATGAATGTAAGGTCAGCCATTGGTATGACCTATGTGTTAAAGTTATCTTATAAATATGCATGAATTATTTTGAAAATATGTTGAATTGGAATGGTCTCGGTTTTAAAAAAAAAATTGTAAACTCCGGTAATGCCCCGTACCTTATTCTGACAACGAATACGGGTAGGGGGTGTTACAATCAATTTCTATAAAGAATTTCTGCAGTAATTCTTTTTTAGATGCGTCATACAAATGAAATTACACTCCTATTTATAAGAGGTCTCATGTCTTTTCATAAGGGCATAACTACTCAAATGGATAGTCATATATTTACTAATAAACATAATTATTCAAGTAGATAATATAATAATTATGACTATTTGTTAATAACCAAGTGACATAACTTTTAAATTTAAGAGACATAGTTCATCATTATAAATAGTGACAATTTTTGGTTAATAACCAAGTGACAACTTTTGTGCAACATCCCCAAAACTCCTTGGTTGAAAATAATATGAGATAGATTTTTAGTGAAATAAGATATAAAGAAAGTAAATGATAAGGGATGTTATAGAAAAATGAAATAAGAAGGTGAAATATTAATTTGAGCTAGGGACTAAATCATAAAAATATGAAAAGTTATGTGGTGTGTAAATATTTAACATGTGAGGGGTTAAAGTATGAGAACTAAATCGCAATTTTACTAAATTTAGTGATGATTCAAGGATGGAATTTTGAAATATCATAAAGGTTAAAATGGTCAATTAACAAGAGAGATAAATTCTAGAATGTAATGATTATGCTGGTGATATTTTGTGATTTTTAAATTAATAAAATAAAATATTAATATAATTTAATTAGATGTTTATTAATAATTTAATTATAAAAATATTGATATAAAAGAGAGGAAAGATGAAGAAACTTTTCATCTTTCCAACGTGAGGAAAAATGGAAGAAGAGAGGAATTTTGATTTCTTTACAATTTAGTCATTTATCATGAAATTCTACTATTTCACCCAAAATTCTTAGAAATTTTCATAGGTAACAAAGAAGAAAGATGGAATAGAGATCCTAAAGAGTATGTTCCATAATTTAGAAGCAAGAAATTAGTAAATGCAAGTGAAGAAAATTTTAAGAGAAGAGGAGGATAGTGATGAAGTTGAGAAAGAAATGGAAGAAAAATTATAAGAGAAGACATTATTGTCAAAAGAGGTAAGTGTTCATATTAACTTTACTTGTATTTTTATGAGTTGTGTTAAAAATGTTATAATTGAAATGCATGATATGTGAATTTTAATTGCAATAGTAGAGGTAGAAAGTAATTGATGAAGTATGATGTATAGGAGCATCAAATTTCAAGTGAAAGAGAAAAAAAATATATGATTTGTATCATAAGAAGTTTCAAGGTGAAGAAATGAATATGACATTAATATATAAATATAAATGACTAAATTGAATAATAATAAAAATTATAATGATTATGTATGATTAAATGAAAGCTAATGCAAAGAATAAAAAAATAGACATTATCACTAGAACAGTTCTTGGACAAAACAATGGTTCAATTTTGAAAATTCACCAACAATTGTAGAAATTTATTTATAGATTGAATCAAATATGAAATTAAATCTTAATGAACCTAGTTTTGCATGGAAGAAACGGTGCAAGCAATGGAATTGTAGATTATGATATATAATAATATTTGTGAGACAATGTCAGAATGATTTTGGCTTTCTTTGTTTTAACTTTGAAAAATCACTATAAATTGTACAAAAATGTTTAGACTATGAAATTTATACAAATAAAATCTCAGTGACTCTGTTTTTAAGGAAAACAAATGAAAACATAATATGAGTTTTGTACTGTAAGATAATTAATTTTTAGTGAATAAGAGTTAGAGATGTTTAGCAGCATAATAGAGGAAAAATTAAAGAATTTACTATATTAATTGACTTATGTAAAAATCCTAAAATTTTTATGGTATAAAACTCATTGAATCTAGTTTCAAACAGAACAAGCGAATCTTAATTTGGAATACTTTAGATCAAGATAAAAATAAATTAGTGACTATTACTCAAGTGGACAACTTTGCTAAAATTATGTAATTAGAAAAATTGAAATTAATGTTACATATAGGCATACAATACTGAAAGCCATAAATTTTCATATAAATAACGTACATAAAGGATGTGAAACGAAGAGCAGGATGAGGAAAAAAAAAAATAGTAGAAGAGTGTGATGTTAATAAATTAATATAAGTGATAGATTTGCCAAAAAATAAGAGTAGTTGAAATTAGAGGTGATCATGGGTTGAGCTACTTGGCTTGGCCTGAAGGCCCACCTGAAAAATGAGAGGGTTCGGGTAAAAATATAGGCCCGAAATATGGGTTTAGAAAAAAAAGAGGCCCGTTCGGGCCTCGAGTAAAACTTTTTTGGCCCGGCCCGAATTATATACTAAATAATTTTTTTAATCATATTAACTTTTTTATTTTCAATTTTAATATAACCACTTTTTATTATATTTTCAATTTGTGTATTGTTTTATTTTAGTCTCATTTTTTATTTGTTTCTTGTTTTAATATTTGTTTTTATGTTTTTAAAATGTACTTGATTTATTATATTTTAAATTTTTTTATTTAATGAAATAAGCTAAAAAAAGTAATATGGGCCGGGCCGAACTTAACAATTTTATTTTGGGCTGGGCTTAGACAAAGTTTCAAGCCCATATTTTTGGCCGGGTTTAGGCCTAGAAACGGGCCTAAAATTTTGTCTCGGCCCAGCCCTTGATCACCTCTAGTTGAAATGATTTGTAAAACTTTAATAGTTGTGTAATCTTCTAATTTGTTTGAGAATTATATGGTGGTGAAATTAAAAATTAAATGTAAATTGTTTTGTTAACTTGATTAGGAAAAGTATTTAAACTGAATTTCTCTGAAGTTATTTCGTCAACGAATGTAATATTCTAGTGTTTGACCCGATGTTCGGATTGAGTATGAGGATGTTACATTTTGATTAATTATAACTTTTCATTTGTAACTATTAAAACACTAGAGATATTTTAAATTTTAAAATGTTTCAACATGGTTTTGTATATCAATGGTAGTAAAGCTTGAAGAAAACTGATGACATCATTGATTATGTAAAAACTCAAAAAAAGAGGGTTGAAAAAGAAACTACTTAATAAAAGTTGTCTGTCGTTCATTGATTAATAAAGAAATCCTTATACAAGGCAAAATCTTTGGGAATGTAGCATTTGTTTGTCTGAAATTCTTAACCAAGAACCTCTTTAGTTTGCAGAACTCATTTATCGTATTGATAGCCAATGCATGTTGTGGTGGGTAAACCTATTGAGTTGAATCAAAATCCTAAATCTACTGCTGAAGAGGTATCGTGACCCACCTCTGGCTTTGCTATACTGCCCCGTAGGTAGAATTCATTATTATCGTAGAGTTCTACATTTTCACACAATAAGACCGAAACCTTTTTATTTGTGCAAATAACATGCAGTTAGAATATTTGTCTCGCAATCTGTTTGGTTTTAGATAATTTCTTGATTTCAAATTTGTTTAAGTGGGAAAATTGAGAATTCTTAATAGAAATTTTTAATGGCATCAAAAATAAGATGACAGCAATTTAAAATGAAATAGTAAAAAAGACACTAAAAAAACAACGGCATGCCAAGTGTTTGAGTAAATGCTCTCAATAGGATTTAATTACTACAAATGATTACAATTGAATAATTGTATATGAAGGTGAAGACCTCTATTTATAATTGAGCTCCCAAAATCTAATTATACAGTTTACTTTACATCGACAATAAAGCTTATCTACAATTAAGATTCTTAAGGATTGACTCAATCCTCTAAGATTACATAATCAAATCTTATTAGATTACAAAGCTTCTAACATTATTTTCCATATTTATTAAGGTAGCCTTAATTTTTCTTAAGTGTTTCATCGAGCCACTAAGACTTCGAATATATGGACTTATCCAAATGTTCCATGAATCGGGTCAGTTTAAGTGAATCAAATGAACCACATTTAATCAATTAACCTCAATGAGACACTCTTTACACTTTCAACACGAGTTTTTATCATTGACCCGTGACACAAGTACCTAATGCCTTTTGGATTCACCATGTCAAAAACATGCAATGGAACAGTTTGGTGGCTACTTTCTATATTATACTAACATCCTATGACAATTATATCTTTTAAGCAAAACAGAACCAGTGTCCATTAACAGTCCTACTTGCTGTTATGCCGCAACACTTCGTGTATATGTATGTATTCATTACATGTGTTAAACCAATGAGTTTTTCGACAGGTCCAGGAGGTTCATGACCAATTTGTTAAAGCACTTGAAGATCTCTCTGTGAGACACAAAGCTCGGGTTGGATATGCTGATCTTCCATTAAAGATCCTTTGGGCGAATCATGCTTGTTTATTTGCCAATCCCCTGTATTTGTGCTATTCAAGTGCAATGTGTTAGCCAAATATATTAATAATTTTCGATTTTTCATAGAATAAATTTAGTATTAATTATAAATTTATTTGATTTTGCATTTAATTTGTTAAATATAATCTGATTGATGTGATTTAATTCAAGTTTTAAAATTAATTCGGTAAAAGTTAATTCTTAATAAATCATCATCAAATCAGAACCAAAATTGAGTACTAAAAAGTTAACATAATTATCTTTTATACAACATGTCATAACCAATTTGCCCGGGCCCAATACCCATATAAAGAGCCCAAGAAACAAAAAGTTCCATTAAAACCGACACAAAATGCCCATTAGCCAAAACAAAACCAAATTGACAAAAAGAAAAAAACAAATATTATTATAAAAGTCAAACAAGAAAAATAAATAATAAAACCAGTCCAAAATCCCTTACAACAACAGAGTCCAATTACAAGCCCAAAATACCAGACCCAATTTTTAATAACAACAGAGTCCAATTACAAAACCAATTACCAAGACCCAGACCAAACAGAATTTAACCCAAATTGAATCAATCTCTGACCCAACATTGCAAAGGCCCAATGGCCCATCAGGCCCAAAAGCCAAGAAGAATCAGGGAACCCTAGGGTTCCCCCTGGCCAGCGCCGCCGCGCGTCCGCCACACGCGCACCACTCCAGTTTCCCACACACGCATCTCTCCACTAGCGACCTTCCCCACACCTCGGTCTCGCGCATAGGCGCTTCCTGACGACCAGCCTTCGCAGCCCTCGACAACCGTTCGCATCCATGCGCCTCGCGCCCATACCTTGCAGAAACAAAAACAACGGACAACAAAACAGCAAAGTATGGGGGAAAAATAGAAAACTAATGAAAGGAAAAGTGTATTTGGCTATAAAGCCATGGAAATCGATGTAATAAGGGTTCGGTTTTTCGCCCTTTCGCAGAGAGCCTTAACAAGCAATCAGAAATAAAAGACAAAACAATTTTAAAGGTTGATCTTCAGTTTTTATTTTATCCTCTGTCGATTTATTATTTCTTTTTTTTTTCAAGTCTAAAAAAACGAAAGTCAAAGAGAGAGAGGGAAAGAACTTACCGAGCCCTTACGGTTCCGTCATCGGAGTGCTCCTTCCGTAGTCGGAGCTTGGCTGAAAGAGGGACGCCGAAGGCCCTCTCCCCTTCTGTCTTCAAGCGCGGACGTTGAGGCTCCCTAGGGTACTCGAAAAAGGACCCAAAAGGTCTGGCCTTAAGAATCGCTGGCCATTGACGCGGCGGCGGTGCGAAGGTCCGACGAGCGGCGCGAAAAGCCCGACCGCCAGGCATGAATGAGGAAGAGAGGAATCCCTCTCTGCTTCTGTTTTTTTGAAACGAAAAAGGGGGGTTTGGGGGGTTTGTTTCTGATTTGTTTTAGCCTAGGGAATTAGAAGAATAAATTTGGGGGTTGGAGAGTTAATGCCGTGCCGTTTGGGGTGCCAGGAGACCGTTTGTACCTGTTAAATGGGGTATTTGCACGATAAATCCCTCGCTCTTGCGGCGCCGCTCAATTGAATCCCTTTTCACCTTTCCCATTTTTTAACCCTGCCCCATTATTTTGCTTCGCTTTTTAATTAGGTCCATACCAAGTCATTTGAAACGTCACACAACTAAGGGCTGGGTAATTTATTCATTTAGTCCCCATGAGTTCGTGCGTGTTACAATTTAGTCCTCTTATTTACTGATTTCATTAAATTTATTATTATTATTATTATTGTTATTGTTATTATTCTTATTAGTATCGTTACTATTATTATTATTACTACGTTATTACTTTAGTATTTTACTATTGTTATTACTATGTTATTATATTATATTATATTTTTTGTAGAATATAGATTTAAATAAAAAATATATTTTACGTATATTATCAATATTGTCATACGTTTTTACTTTAAATCAGTATATATTGCTTTTATTCCATACATTATTTGCAACACTTGTATCATACATATGTCCTGTTACCTAGAAATCAAACTTGCATGAAATATGTTCGTGTTTGTTGTATTGTTTACCGTGCCTGTCAATATTTCATCATATATTTGTAATTGTTTAAATATAGGGATTATTATTTTTCGTATTTCTTGTTATCTTTTCTTGATTACCTATTTGAAACATTGGTATATTATAATTATTGCTAATAACGATTTAGAATAAAAATACATTTTTTACCAAATTATACTTCATTCAAAAGTTTTTTTTTTTAAACAAGGCAATATTTGTGTGTTTAGGAACACGAAAGATTACACCCTAACGTGCTGGGTGTTGATTTTTTGTTCAACTAAATAACCAAATATCCTTCTTATACATTTTGAAAATCAAAGATGGTCTCGGTATCGAGGTATAAATACGTTATGTCCTAACGTGCTGGATGTAATATTTTTATTCCTTTGAAACGAGTTAAATCTTGGGATTCAATCCTACTCGAAATAACCTTTTTTTTAAAGAGTTTTTTACCCTAAATATTTTCAAATTTTCAACATTGGGACAACATCGATCAATGTGGTACCAATTTCGGGCGTTGCAAGGGTGCTTATCCTTCCTTGCACGTAACCGACTCCCGAACCCGTTTCTCAAATTTCGTAAACCCAAAAAATATTGTTTTAGTAAATCAAAATATTTTATTAAAACAAAGGTGATCCGATCACACCTAAAAGATCGGTGGCGACTCCCTCGTTTTTAAAAAAAGTCGATTCCCGTTTTGTCAAAAAATGGTTATGACAGCTTGGCGACTCCACTGGGGACGTTAAGAGTCAGGCCGTAAATTGATTGATTTTTGTCCTCCTGATTGAAGATTTGGAAAATCGTTTTGAAAAATCGTATTTCTTTTTAATGCATTTGCACGTGCTATAGTGTCGAGTCTTGTGAACTACTTTGGCATTGCATTGCATGACCGTTGGTTACACCTTTAAGTGAGAGCAAGAAACTAAGCCTTCGTGAGGTTTTCACCTCTGCATGGGCTAGTGGATTGCTTCCGGGATATATCCGTACCTATGTGCTTCGTGAGGTTTTCACCTCCGCATGGCCATAGGGAAATGTATCCCCCTGAACTGAACTTGGTCCATATGAGCCTATAATGGGTGAGGATTGAGGAATCTGCTGGTTCAGGTACCCTTCTTTAGAACCGAACCCCATATAGAAACCCTAGAGCCTACCCTAGGCATAGAGTCGAGTTAGTTACCTAGATAAGCGTTTGATGATATTTTGCTTGTTTTGATTATGCGATACTAACTTGTGTTGTTTTGTTTGACTTGCATGACATTCCATGTAGTAAAAGTGTCAATTTCTGCTCGGTTGCTGAAATAGGAAGTTTGCTATGGAAAACGGCTTTCTTGATAAAGTAGAGGACAATGCGGCAGTGCGCACATGGTCGGAAAAGTTACAATTAGAAGAAGGAGATAGCTTGGTTGAAGGTCATACGTTGGAGTTGAGGGACTTCACCCGTGTTAGCGTGACACAAAATGAGCTTCAAGAGTTGCGAGATATCTGGGCCCATTGGGAGGATGAAGCTAAACAGATGTTCTACCACCGTTATGGCGATATCGCTCACTTATTGGATGTCAAGATAGATAAACACCTGTTTAGGGTCATGGTCCAGTTTTGGAACTCCGCGTACAGCTGCTTCACCTTTGGGAAAGTGGACTTAGTGTCAACAATAGAAGAATATACCGCTTTACTCTGTATTCTCGGGATACAAGCTGACAAGGTTTATATCAGGCCTGCCTATGTTCCTCCTCTCGCGAAGAAATTGGTGAAAATTACGGGGATGAATGAACAGTGGATCTCGACCAAAATTCAACAGAAGGGTGAAGGGAGGTGCATTCCTTGGGTAAATTTAAGGGACCTGATCCTGTCGCATCCTGATGTGCAAAGGAAAGTTGATATCCTCGCCTTAAGCCTCTACGGATTAGTCATCATCCCAAAAGCCCTAAGACACATAGATGAGGCAGTAGTGGATAAACAAGTCACACCTATCCCAGCAATTTTAGCCGAGACTTTCAGATCTCTAAATGCATGCAGAAGAGCGGGAGAGGGAAGGTTTATCGGATGCGCACAGCTATTGATGGTATGGTTTTATGGGCATCTTTGGAAGATGGATAAAGTCTCTTGTCGCCCCTTTTATAAGGATTATTCACCGATAAAGGAAGAGGTAACTGTGTCGAGGAGAAAGGATATAATAGAAGAAGGATGGATGGCAATTTTTCAGAATCTTCAGGAAGAAGACGTTGAATGAAGAGCTCCATAGATGATGTCCGGAGAGATCCTTTATAGATGCGGAGACTTTAATTGGGTCCCTCTACCTGGAATTTGGGGAGTCATCGGGTATGCCCCATTGCTAGCAGCGAGACAATACCGATCGAGGCGATTCGTACCCAGCAAACACATGGGTTAGGTCGAAGCGAGTTCTCTTATGCAGGAGAGGGTTATAAGAAGAAGATTAAGGAAACGGCAAATGCTTGGAAGCAAACTCGTCGGATGAAGAGGTTAGCTGCGGACGAAACGGCGACTTCTGAGTACAAAGCGTGGCTAAATAAGAGAATCAACGATAATATCCCGGGACCAAGTTGAGATAAGGCTCGATCTTTGGAGGAACGATTGCGAATAATACCAACGAGAATTAGAAATTATGAAGCAAGATTTCGTAAAGCGAAGTTCTGAGCTCGAGAAGAAAATTGAGCAGTTGGAGGAAGAGAAGATGCTTTTGAAGATGGATGTAGAGATACAGAAATCAGAAGCTGAAAAGATTAAAAAGGGGAAGAGCAAGGTCGAAAAAGAGTTAGATAGCCTAAAGGGGGACTACAAGAAGATGCGTCTCTCAATGAGGACTGCCGGACTAGGAAAGACTTCGAGTCAATGGCGACAAGAGTTACAAGAAGAGAGAGCTAAAGCCGAGCAATGGGAAAAGAAGTTTCAAGAAATGAAAGCTCAGAATGAGATCCTAGAATAGCAAGTATTAGAAGGCCAGAGTAGAAGAAACAAATTGAAGACGAGGGTGGCAGAGTTGGAAAAATCCCTCGACTGTTATCGAAACCGTAACTCGGCAAGAGAATTAAAGGCAAGTTTGAGTAGAATCGAAGAAATGAAGAAGAAGACCGGAGAGTTAGAAATGGAGCTGTAGAACTGTTAGAATCATATCGGATATTTAAAAGAAAACGAAGAACGAAGAGAAATAGAGCTGTACCATTCTCAGAATCAAGTCAGAGATAGAGATTACCTCATGGGGGAGGCCATAACCCAGATATGAGAGATAGCCGAGTATTTACAGACTCTAGCTATACAAGCTGACACGTTGAGCATACAGTTCGAGACACAGTCGGATCGTGGGCGAGAATTAGCTTCCCTATTGACAAGGATCAAAGCCTTAGGTGTTAGAGCAAGACTGTTCCTGTAATCTGTTTTATGTAAAGAGCTTTGTTTTCTAAGGAAGTTTTCTATGGGGAATTGAATCAGAGTTGACACCTTTTTGCATTCATATCATGCATTCGCATTGCATTACATACATTAGCATCATATCACTTTAATCATTCACTAAGCCTAAAATCGTATAATCCGCAGCTACGATATTACGAATCTGGAATCACATCATCCCTATAGGACACGGCTAAAAACTAGAGCTATGGACGCCGAACTCAATGAGAGGATCGAAAGAATGGAAAGGATCCAGAGAGAGCTGCAAGAACAGTTAGCCAAGTCTCAGCAAGAAGCAATGGATCTAATGGTAAGATCCTGAGAGGAATCATTAGAGCAGAAGGACCAAATGGCTAAAATGATGGAGATGTTGGTGGCTCTGACCAAAGGAAAAAGAATCACACGCGAGTCTCGATATATGAGAACCTCATTCGAGAGTCAATCAGGATCCGATCTATCCCCCAGGATTCACGCCACCCCATGCTCACGCAACGCAGGGGATATCCTCGAGGGAACCCGTGAGGCCTAGAACAACAACCCATACCACCTACCCATCTGGGACAATGTGTATATGTATCGAACTCGGAGATAATTTACGCTAATCCGATTGTTCGGATTTGGATGACCGGTAGAAAATAGCTAGATTAAAAAGGGGCGATTATGATGAAGAAGAAAGTCACGGATCTTGGAAGAAAGACTCAAAGTGGTAGAAGGCACTAGAGCCCTTACGCAATGAGCGTCAAAGAGCTCGATCACGGTTTCTGGCCCGATCTCGCCACAAAAATTTAAAGCGCGGACTTTGAAAAATATGATGGAACAAGGTGCCCAAAGGCACATCTCATCATGTTTTGTCGAAAAATGGCAAAGTTATGCAGTGAGGACAAATTGTTAATGATCGCTTTCAAGATAGCTTGGCCAAGGTCCGCCATTATTTGGTATAGTCAGCTCGGTAGAGAGGGGATCCGGTCATGGGATGACTTAGCTTCAGCATTCTGTGAGTAATACAAGCATGTCTCTGATGTGGTGCCTGACCGACTAACGCTGCAAATGATGGAAAAGAAGCCAACAGAGACTTTCAGACAGTACGCCCAAAGGTGGAGGGACATCTCGGTTCAAGTAGAACCCCCACTGACCAAAACTGAGATAATAGTTCTCTTTATCAATACCTTGAAAATGCCATTTTACGACAAACTGGTGGGAAATGCCACAAAGGACTTCGCCGACGTCGTAATATCTGGGGAACTCATCGAAAATGGCATCAAGAGCGGAAGAATGGAGGGTTCCGAGAACGCGAAAAGGCCAGTACCTATAAAGAAGAGAGAGCCTGAAACCCATATGGTGGGGACTGGGAACCACTATGCTGCCAACTCGTTCCCAACCCAACCACGACCTCAGTTCCGCCCACCACCAAATTTCTATTTTCCTCCACAAAACCCTTACTATCAAGCACCTCCTCCTTACCCCGTGTACGCCGCTGATAACCAAAGACCGTTCACTATATTCTTGCCAAATACTGCGCCTGCCCAAAGTCAGCCCAAAAACGAACCAAGACCAACAAAGCCCAACCCCGAGAGACCCCAATTTACCCCTATTCCCGTATCATATGGAGAGCTGTGCCCAAAATTATTGGAAAAACAATTAATCTCCCCACATTACATGGCACCCCTGAAGGCCCCATTCCCAAAGTGGTACGATCCCAATGCAAATTGCATGTATCACGCTGGAAACCAGGGGCATTCTGCAGACAACTGTATAGCCTTTAAAAGGAGAGTTCAAGGCCTTATTGATGCAGGGATTTTACGGTTTGACGGTACCGGTAATATGGCCGAAAATCCGCTCCCAAACCATACCATAGGGAACGTGAATATGGCGACACAGGAGGATGAGTGGCGAGCCAAATGTTGTGTCTCAGAAATAAGGACACCTTTGATGAAGGTCTGGGAAATAATGACTGAGAAAGGTATGCTCGACAAAAGTTTCAGGGAGGAAAGCATGAAGAGACCGAGTTTTTGCGTCTTCCACGGCGTAGAAGGACATCACATCTAATCTTGCGAGAAATTCAAAGAGCTACTTCAAGGTATGTTGGACAATAAGGTGGTTGAGATCTACAATAAGATGGAAGAGGCCGATGAAAAGGATGTGTGCGCCTCTGAGGGCCAATCATCAGGCCCCCCTTATAGCGCCGATCGACCTTTGATGATCTACTACGAGGCAAAGAAGGAAGAGATGAAACCAAAAATAATAATCCAAGTACCTTCTCCTTTCACTTACAAGGATAGCAAGGCGGTGCCGTGGAAATATGATGTCGACATCACCATACCCGAAGCTACAACTGGAAACATCAGTGAGGTGGGGCATTTTACCCGCAGTGGGAGGTGCTATTCCCTTGAGATGGCCGAGACAAAGAAGAAAGCCGTTGGCACGAGCCAGAAAGGGAAGGCACCAATACACGAGGCCGAGGGTGAGGTTGAAATACAATCTGAACAAGAAGCCAAGAGGCCCGTAAATGAGAATGAAGCGCAGGAATTCTTAAAGTTTATTAAGCATAGTGAATATAGCGTCGTAGAGCAGCTGAACAAACAACCAGCAAGAATCTCAGTATTATCCCTATTGTTGAACTCGGAACCACATCGAAACGCCTTACTGAAAGTGTTAAACCAAGCGTATGTGCCGAGCAACGTACCCGTTGAAAAACTTGATAGATGGGTGAACAATTTAAATGCGGATAATTTCATCTCTTTCAGCGATGATGAAATACCGCCGAATGGTAGAGGCTCTGTTAAAGCATTACACATCACCACTGAGTGCAAAGGATATATAATACCGCATGTGCTTATTGACAACGGGTCTGCGCTCAGTGTCATGCCATTGGCTACACTGTTCAGGATGCCCATCGACATGTCTTATCTGAGACCTTGTCATTCCGCGGTTAGGGCATTTGATGGAACACGGCGGGAAGTCATGGGAAAGATCGAGATCCCCTAGAGGTGGGCCCGTACACATATAATGTTGAGTTCCAGGTCATGGACATTGCACCTTCATATAATTGCCTTTTAGGAATGCCTTGGATCCATTCCGCTGGAGCAATCCCTTCATCTCTCCATCAGAAAATAAAGTTTATTATGGATAATCGATTGATCACGATTGCTGGTGAAGAAGACATCGTCGCATCACTCTCTACCGACGCACCCTACATCGAGGCAAACAAAGATGCGCCAGAATGCTCCTTCCGTTCCTTCGAATTTATCAATGCTACATTTGTAGGAGACAAGGCTCCCACACCCAAATGGGAGTTAAGTTGACTGTAGGAAAAGGTGCCCGGGCAGGGAAGAGTTTAGGAAGACACCAACAAGGGATAGCTAGAGCGCTAAACCCTGTGCACCACAAGGCTCAATACGGCTTAGGGTTCAAACCTGATGGACGACAAAGAAGGAAACAGTTGCAGAAAGATCAGGGAAAGAGGATTGCAAGAGCCTTAGGTCGGGAGGTAGAATGGGAGCCCATGACGTACCCGCCCTTGTTAAAAACTTTTACGTCCGCGGGAATGATGTACCCAGGGGGAGATGATTCACGAAACACGCTGCTATTAGTTGAAAGGGATTTTCAGAACTTCAACATAAACATCATCGACGAAGCGGACGATACGATGAAAGGCCTTTCAAAGATACGCCTTGGTTCTTTGGGATTTGTGTTGAACAATTGGACCACCGAGGATCTCCTTGTAGTTTCTAGGGCCCCTCCAGAGTAATCCTCAATGATACTTTCTGTATACCCCTAAGTTGAAGGGGAATCTGTTTTAAGAGTTTGTGTCAGCTGTTTAACTTTTAAATGAACAATCAATGAAGATGCATTTTGTCACTTCTCTCATTCTCATTGGCCTCATATTTATCCCCTCTTCTCATAACCTCTCTTTATATATATTTCATGTCATAGAATCACATTTGTAGGTTCCAATACCTCGATGTTCCTCTATAGCTTCTTTTCCATTTACCTTTCAGGTGCTCAGATATCGACGACGTGAACAATCCCGTCACTGATCCTAAAATCGACTTTGAGCAAGCTGTCTGTTTAGGAGAATCTAAAGCCGACGAGAATGCTGAAGATTGTGTCTCGACCCCTGACTTGCTAAGAATGATAGAACAGAAAGATAAACAGATCCTTCCTCACCAAGAATTTGTTGAGACGGTGAACTTGGGAAACGAAGAAAAGAGGCAGGAGGTAAAAATTGGGACCTCCATCTCAGGGCACACCAAACATGAATTGATCACCCTGCTTCACGAATACAAAGATGTATTTGCATGGTCATATCAGAATATGCCAAGATTGAGCGAGGACGTAGTGGTCTATAGGCTCCCACTGAAGCCAGAATGCAAGCCTATCCAGCAGAAGCTAAGACGGATGAGACCCGAAATGCTCTTAAAGATAAAAGAAGAGGTCAAAAAATAGTTCGATGCCGGCTTCTTACAAGTCGCCAAATATCCGGAATGGGTGGCTAATATAGTCCCGGTGCCAAAGAAAGACGGCAAAGTGCGAATGTGTGTAGACTATCGCGATCTGAATCGAGCAAGCCCCAAGGATAATTTCCCCTTGCCGCACATCAATACATTGGTGGATAACATGGCAAAATATTCGTTATTTTCTTTTATGGACGGGTTCTCGGGTTATAATCAGATAAAGATGGCTCCCGAGGATATGGAAAAAACTACATTCGTGACGATGTAGGGAACGTTCTGTTACAAGGGGATGCCGTTCGGCTTAAAAAATGCTGGGGCAACGTATCAGAGGGCGATGGGGATACTGTTCCATGACATGATGCACAAAGAGATAGAAGTCTATGTCGACGATATGATTGCCAAGTCTCGAGGGGAAAGAGAGCATGTTGGAAACCTCCAGAAATTGTTCAAAAGACTGAGAAAATTCCAGCTAAAGCTTAATCCAGCTAAGTGCACATTTGGAGCAACCTCAGGGAAACTACTGGGCTTTATTGTCTGTGAGAGAGGTATTGAGGTTGATCCGGACAAGATAAAGGCCATACAAGAATTACCACCTCCACGGACACAAAAAGAAGTCAGAGGGTTTCTAGGAAGATTAAACTACATTGCTCGGTTTATTGCTCAACTTACCAACCAATGCGACCCAATTTTTCGACTCCTGCGAAAACACAATCCTGGGGAATGGAACGAATAATGCCAAGCTGCTTTCGACAAGATAAAACAATATTTGTCTAACCCCCCGGTGTTAGTACCGCCAACTCCCGGGAGACCGCTAATATTGTATCTAACTGTGTTCGAAAATTCAATGGGTTGTGTACTGGGGCAACATGATGAGTCGGGAAGAAAAGAGAAGGTGATCTATTACCTCAGCATGAAGTTCACAGAGTATGAAACAAAATATTCGTCAATTGAAAAATTTCATTTGTGCTCAGTGCAGGCGACTCGAAGGCTCAGACAATATATGTTGTATCATACGACGTGGCTAATCTCAAATCTAGACCCAATAAAGTACATGATGGAATCACCTGCACTCTCAGGAAGAATGACATGATGGCAGATCTTACTATCGGAGTACGAGATCATCTACGTGAGCTAGAAGTCGATAAAAGGGAGCGCGATAGTCGACTTCCTAGCAGCCTGAACTACAGAAGAACACGAGCCATTAAGATTTGACTTCCCGGATGAAGACTTGATGTGCATCACAGAAACAGAACGTGAATCGTCAAAACGGGAGTCATGGAAGATGAGCTTTGATGGGGCATCAAATGCATTGGGGCATGGGATTGGAGCAGTCTTAGTGTCGCCTGAAGGGAATTACTATCCATTCACTGCCAGATTAAACTTCTTCTGTACCAATAACATAGTGGAATACGAGGCTTGCATCATGGGACTTTGCGCAGCTATCAAACGGGATATCAAAATCTTGAGGGTATCCGGGGATTCGGCATTGGTGATTTACCAAATCCGTGGAGATTGGGAAGTGAGAGACTCGAAGTTGGTCAAATATCACAATCTTGTGGTGGATTTGGTCAAAGAACTCGAGGAAGTGACCTTTAGTTACTTCCTACGAGAGGAAAATCAACTGGCTGATGCTCTGGCCACTTTGGCTTCGATGTTCAAAGCAAACCGAGAAGCGGAAATAATGCCTCTCCAGATGAGCATATATGAAGCCCCGACGCATTGTTCTAGCATTGAAAAAAAGACGGATGGACTGCCATGGTTCCATGATATCTTAGAATATGTCAAGAATCAAAGATATCCTGAGCAAGCAAATGAGAACGACAAAAGAACAATCAGAAGAATGGCAGCGGGATTTGTTCTTGATGGGGACATCTTATACAAAAGAGGAAATGATCAAGTGCTTCTGAGGTGTGTGGATAATATTAAAGCCAGAAAGATACTTGAAGAGGTCCATGAAGGAATTTGTGGAACGCATGCTAATGGTTTCACTATGGCTAGGAAAATTATGAGACTCGGTTATTACTGGCTGACGATGGAAAGTGAGTATGATCGATTATGCGAAAGTGTCACAAATGTCAAATTCTGGCGATAAAATTCATGCAGCACCTTCGCCCCTTCGTGTTATGACTTCTCCGTGGCCCTTTTCTATGTGGGACATGGATGTTATAGGACCAATTTCCCCAAAAGCTTCTAATGGGCATTGATTCATCTTTGTGGTCATAGATTATTTCACGAAGTGGGTAGAAGCCGCTTCGTATGCTAACGTGACAAAGACCGCAGTTTGCAAATTCTTAAAAAGGGAGATCATATGTCGATACGGTTTGCCTGAGAAAATCATCTCAGATAATGCTTTGAATCTGAACAACAAGATGATGAAGGAAGTGTGCGAACAATTCCAAATAAAGCATCACAATTCCTCACCCTATCGCCCGAAGATGAATGGAGCGGTAGAAGCGGCCAACAAAAACATTAAGAGCATTATTGGAAAGATGACTGAGACATATAAAGACTGGCACGAGAAGCTCCCGTTTACCCTATATGCATATCGCACATGTGTTCGGACCTCTATAGGGGCAACTCCTTTCTCCCTAGTCTATGGGATGGAAGTTGTGCTGCCCGTCGAGGTCGAGATCCCCTCTTTGCGAGTCTTAATGGAGTCAAAACTAGAAGAATCAGAATGGGTGCAAGCTCGATATGACCAACTAAATCTGATCAAAGAAAAATGTTTAAAGGCAATCTGTCACGGACAAATGTACCAGAGGAGAATGATCACGGCCCACGACAAGAAGGTGCGGCCAAGGGAATTTCGTGAAGGAGAGCTCGTGCTGAGAAAGATTCTCCCAATACAAAAAAACTTCCGAGGAAAATGGGCACCGAATTGGGAAGGGCCTTATGTCGTAAAGAAGGCCTTTTCGGGTGGAGCTTTGATTCTCACCGAGATGGATGGTAAAGAGGTCCCAAACCCAATGAACTCAGACGCCGTGAAGAAGTACTATGCCTGAAAAAAAAAGAGGGGAAGATCAAGATGAAAACCTGAAAGGGCGTCTTAACAAAAAAAAAACTAGGATTAAAACCCGAAAAGGGCGCCTTGATAAACAAAACTGGGATGAAAACCTGAAAAGGCGTCCTAGTGAAAAGTTTCGGATATAAACGGCAAGATTCTAATAGGAAGTCGAATGGCGAGATTATAATATTTGAAGCAGACTCAGAAGCTCAGAATTTTCTAGACAAAAGGCTTCACTCGAAAAAGATTCAGGACGAAGGAACATGGAGAAGTTCACGTGTCGGATATCTAGAGCATTTGTGACCATCGAACCTGCTTTCTTTTTTTATAATGTTTTCCTTGTCGAATCATTCTTTGTCAATTTTCTTTGCTCGTTGCTTTGAAATAAATACAAACGTAAAGTATTTCTTTCCTACCTACTTGGCCATTCTCATGCATCTCGCGTTTGGTTCATTTAAATGGTAAATAGCGAAATTACATACTCTAAACAAAAGAAACGTTGAGCATTACCTAGATGAGAACCTGGTAAGTATAAGAGCCTCAAAATAAGGACAAAGTTCAACAGGGGGCAAATGGGTGATACACGAGAAATGCAGACCACTCGTAAAACCTGAGGACGGGTACAAAACCTAAAAGAAAAATCAAGAATTGAAGCAATGAGTACAAGTCATCACGAAAGTCATAACAAGAAGAGACACCTGACAAATAAACCCAGATGCATAGCATAACCATGTAGGCATAAAAGCATTTAAGGCCAACACGTGCATATCATGACGACATCATGCATAACGCATACAAGGGTACCAGTAAAGCAAGAAGCTTTGACGATGATTATACCGAACCAAAGAGAAGGAAGACATCCGAGTTCCACCAGACGACACATTTTCAATTTCTATTAAAATCAACTCATCATGCGAGAGGTGAGTTGAGCCTCGGGACACGCCGAGGTATTTAATTTCTGTCGTTAAATTTCTGTTCAAAAAATCAACTCATCATGCGAGAGGAGAGTTGAGCCCCAGGGCACGCCGAGGTATCTAATTTCTGTCTTTAAATTCTTGTTCAAAAAGTCAACTCATAATGCGAGAGGTGAGTTGGGCCTCGGGACACGTCGAGGTGTTTAATTTCTGTCTTTAAATTTTCTATTCGAAAATCAACTTATAATGCGAGAGGTGAGTTGGGCCCCGGGACACGCCGAGGTATTTAATTTCTGTCTTTAAATTCTTGTTCAAAAAGTTAACTCATAATGCGAGAGGTGAGTTGAGCCCCGGGACACACCGAAGTATTTAATTTCTGTCTTTAAATTCCTGTTCAAAAATCAACTCATAATATGAGAAGCGAGTTGAGCCTCGGGTCGCACGCCGAGGTACTTTTAATTTATGTTCGTAATTCCTCAGGTCGCACGCTGAGTTATTTTAATTTCTGATTTTTTTCCGTTACAACTCCTCGGGTCGCACGCCGAGATACTTTTTCTGTTTGCAATTCCTCGGGTCGCACACTGAGGTATTTTTCAATTTCTGTTTTTCAATTTCTGTAAAAAAAAAAAGGGGTCAACTCATGTTGTGAGAAGAAGGAAGCAGTTCGAAAGGTTTACTTCATCAAGGTCCCAGTAGAGCAGTTAGTAGATCGAAGCTACAAATCTCTTTGTATCGAGAAGCCACATTTGAGCAAGCGAGTCCCATCCCTTAGAAGATTGAAGAGAAGCAAATTGAAGCTACGAGTCATCTCGCGGAAGCAGTGGCAGAATAGGATCGAAGCGACAAGGTTACAGTAGAGTTAAAGATGTTTGGGGAAGGAGAGGAACCAATAAGTCGAGGATTGACCAAGACCGGGCAAAATTGGTTCTTCTTTGGTCTTTGCTCTATTTTCGTTTCACGACAGTGAGCAAAAAGGGGCAGCTATCATAACCAATTTGCCCGGGCCCAATACCCATATAAAGAGCCCAAGAAACAAAAAGTTCCATTAAAACCGGCACAAAATGCCCATTAGCCAAAACAAAACCAAATTGACAAAAAGAAAAAAACAAATATTATTATAAAAGTCAAACAAGAAAAATAAATAATAAAACCAGTCAAAATCCCTTACAACAACAGAGTCCAATTACAAGCCCAAAATACCAGACCCAATTTTTAATAACAACATAGTCCAATTACAAGCCCAAAATACCAGACCCAATTTTTAATAACAACAGAGTCCAATTACAAAACCAATTACCAAGACCCAGACCAAACAGAATTTAACCCAAATTGAATCAATCTCTGACCCAACATTGCAAAGGCCCAATGGCCCATCAGGCCCAAAAGCCAAGAAGAATCAGGGAACCCTAGGGTTCCCCCTGGCCAGCGCCGCCGCGCGTCCGCCACACGCGCACCACTCCAGTTTCCCACACACGCATCTCTCCACTAGCGACCTTCCCCACACCTCGGTCTCGCGCATAGGCGCTTCCTGACGACCAGCCTTCGCACCCCTCGACAACCGTTCGCATCCATGCGCCTCGCGCCCATACCTTGCAGAAACAAAAACAACGGACAACAAAACAGCAAAGTATGGGGGAAAAATAGAAAACTAATGAAAGGAAAAGTGTATTTGGCTATAAAGCCATGGAAATCGATGTAATAAGGGTTGATTTTTATTACTTTCGCGAGAGAGAGCCTTAACAAGCAATCGAAATAAAAGACAAAACAATTTTAAAGGTTGATCTCCAGTTTTTATTTTATCCTCTGTCGATTTATTATTTCTTTTTTTTTTCAAGTCTAAAAAAACGAAAGTCAAAGAGAGAGAGGGAAAGAACTTACCGAGCCCTTACAGTTCCGTCATCGGAGTGCTCCTTCCGTCGTCGGAGCTTGGCTGAAAGAGGGACGCCGAAGGCCCTCTCCCTTTTTGTCTTCAAGCGCGGACGTTGAGGCTCCCTAGGGGACTCAAAAAAGGACCCAAAAGGTCTGGCCTTAAGAATCGCTGGCCATTGACGGGGCAGCGGTGCGAAAGTCCGACGAGCGGCGCGAAAAGCCCGACCGCCGGGCATGAATGAGGAAGAGAGGAATCCCTCTCTGCTTCTATTTTTTTGAAACGAAAAAGGGGGGTTTGGGGGGTTTGTTTCTGATTTGTTTTAGCCTAGAGAATTAGAAGAATAAATTTGGGGGTTGGAGGAGTTAATGCCGTGCCGTTTGGGGTGCCAGGAGACCGTTTGTACCTGTTAAATGGGGTATTTGCACGATGAATCCCTCGCTCTTGCGGCGCCGCTCAATTGAATCCCTTTTCACCTTTCCCATTTTTTAACCCTGCCCCATTATTTTGCTTCGCTTTTTAATTAGGTCCATACCAAGTCATTTGAAACGTCACACAACTAAGGGCTGGGTAATTTATTCATTTAGTCCCCATGAGTTCGTGCGTGTTACAATTCAGTCCTCTTATTTACTGATTTCATTAAATTTATTATTATTATTGTTATTGTTATTGTTATTGGTATAAATACGTTATGTCCTAACATGCTGAATGTAATATTTTTATTCCTTTGAAACGAGTTAAATCTTGGGATTCAATCCTACTCGAAATAACCTTTTTTTTAAAGAGTTTTTTACCCTAAATATTTTCAAATTTTCAACATTAGGACAACATCGATCAATGTGGTACCAATTTCGAGCGTTGCAAGGGTGCTTATCCTTCCTTGCACGTAACCGACTCCCGAACCCGTTTCTCAAATTTCGTAAACCCCAAAAATATTGTTTTAGTAAATCAAAATATTTTATTAAAACAAAGGTGATCCGATCACACCTAAAAGATCAGTGGTGACTCTCTCGTTTTTAAAAAAAGTCGATTCCCGTTTTGTCAAAAAATGGTTGCGACACAACATATATAATTTAATTAGTTGTTGAGTTTCTTAACCAAGAATTTTTTTTATGTAAACTTCAACTTTTGCAATTTTGGGAAATGTTTTTTACATCCTAAAATATTCCAAAAGCGTGTCCAAAGAAAATGCTGCACATGTTTTAATTGATTGTAGAGTGGTCATTGACATCGACACGTGATTTCGCGAATCTTTGTAATAAGTTATTTATTTTACCATTATTTTCTTGTTACTATTGTAGAAAAAAGAAGAGGAGGAAAACAAACGAAGTGTTCATTGAAAAATCGTCTACTGAGCGGCTTTGAATGGACTAGTACCTGAATATAAATTCGAGGGAAAGCTTTAGTTTGCCCATTCCAAAAGTGGGTGTCATTGAAATAGGTAGCTATTGGCGTCCTGGGTCAAGCTGCGTTGGGAACTATGGCTGAAGAACCGGCGGCGGCTGGAGCTGGAAGTGGGTATCGGCAATTCCGAGGAAAAGATGAATTTCCGTCCAACATGTTGCACGGCATATTAGCTATTGCGATGTGGATTGGATCTGTGCATTTCGACATCTTTTTGTTTCTTTTCTCTTTTCTATTCCTTCCTTTTTCCAAATTCCTAATGTTGGTCCTCTTTTCTTTTCTTTTCCTTTCCTTTCCTTTTTGTAATCTTTTTACTGGAAAAGAAAGAATTTAAATGGCATGAATTCATGTGTTCTGTTTGATTCAATGTTCACAGGGTGCTGGGGTTTCTATTGATTTTCATGGTTCTTCCTATCGACCCGTACAGTAAATTTGGCCGGAAGCTGTCTAGGTACTCTTTACTTCTTCTTGCTATTGCTTGTCGATGATATGAGTTGTGATGATAATAATAATAATAATAATAATAATAATAATAATAATAATAATAATAATAATCTGAATGAGCAGGTATATTTGTAAGCATCTTTGCAGTTACTTTCCCATCACTCTCTATGTTGAGGATTTTAACGCCTTCAATCCTGATCGTGCTTATGGTTTGTTTCCTTCTTTTACTTATTATTATGGTCCCTCCCCGTTCCTCCATTGATGTAGCTCATCCTCTGCTTATATGAATCTAGTTACCCTGTATGAAGTATAAACAAAATTTCTCATCTTCCTTGTATTTGCCTTTATATGAATCTAAAAAGTGCTTGTTTTTTATCATTTCTTTTACTTGTTAGCTTCCTTTCCGTTCCCTACTTTTTTTCTTGTGAAGCAAACATACAAAGAGAGTATCAATTATTTAAGTTCCAAATGTTGAGAAACTAATAGACCTTAGCTTGTTAATGTTGCAGTTTTTGGTTATGAGCCCCATTCGGTTTTGCCGATTGGAGTTGTTACACTCGCTGGACATACAGGTTTCATGCCTCTTCCTAAAATTAAAGTCCTTGCAAGCAGCGCTGTAAGGCCTTTAACTCCAAACTCTCATACATACTCATTTCATTCATTATCACTCAAATATCTTGCAGCTTTAACATGTTATGGATGAATGCTTAGGTATTCCATACCCCATTTTTGAGACATATATGGACATGGTTGGATGTGGCACCAGCATCAAGGAAAAAATTTTATTCCCTATTGGATGCCGGTTATAGTTGTATTGTAGTGCCTGGTGGAGTGCAGGAGACATTTCACATGGACCATGATTCTGAGGTTTCATTCTTATTCTTGTTAGCAACGTTCCTTAACTAACTTACTTCTAAGGCCATTTTTCTTCAACAACCAATACCTATAAAATATTCTTTTTGTTTCTTCTTTCTTGTTCCGCTTGTATGTTTATGTTGGTTGCTTAACAATTCTTGCCTCACAGATTGCCTTCCTTAAGGCACGAAGGGGGTTTGTTCGCATAGCCATTGAAATGGGGTGTCCACTGGTCCCAGTTTTCGCCTTCGGTCAGGTAAGTAATGCTTTTTTTTCTCTTTTCTTCTCTGAGCCCATATTTGTGCAGCTTCAAAATTGATAAACCTCAGTGTTTATACATATAATTCTGCATTTATTTAATGCATTCTACCTGAAATACTCATTCCGGTCTAAAAGCAAGCTGCTGTAGGATAAGCTTGCCACTATTGCCTGCCCTATAGCTTCTTACGTTTGATTGAACCATCTGAATTCCAAACTTTCTAATTTGTTGTTCTTTTAGGTTAGGTTTTTTTTTTTTTTTTTTTTTTTTTAATATTGTTGTCTTTCTAACAACTTCCATGTCCTACATCACCTTAATCAAATTTCCTTGCTTTTTACTTGTGCTCCAGTCACGTGTCTACGACTGGTGGAAACCAGGTGGGAAGTTATTCCTGCAACTTTCAAGAGCTCTCAAGTTCACTCCAATGATATTTTGGGGAATTTTTGGGTATGCATCAAATTTATTTCTCTTTTATGCTCAATTGGAACACTTTTTGTTCTTCTTCTTGAATATTAATTTAGTAGATTTTTACTGTTCAGAAAGTACTTAATAACATATTTTCATTATTCTTGAATCCATGATGATGATTCTTTTGTAGTTCAAGATATCTAGAAAACTTTTGGGAACAACTTAAGATATTCCTCATGAAAATGCAATGTTTTGCTGGATAAAATTTTATCAGAAATTAACTAATACACTATCAGTGGAGTTTCTAGACTCCACAAACAGGGTAGGCGACTGCCACATTCTCCATAAGGGTATAATAGAAAAAGAGAGATGAGACATGTGGCATTATTGTAATCTTGCTTGTGGAGTTAAAAAAAACTTTGATTTCAATGACAAACACAAATTTTATTTACCACTGTTAGTATATTGAAATCTTAGCAAGATGTAAATAGAAAGTGGAAGAAATAGAACTGAGATCCTTTGTATTGATCTAATTGGATTTTCTTTTGGGTAAGTGTACTAGTTTATAATACTTTCTTTAGGAAGATAGAGGGTAAAAGAACAAGAGGTGGTTTCAGTCCAGTTGGATAACATAAGCGATGTATTTCCATTAAAAAGAAGTTAAGAAAAATGAGTTACTTTGGTTTTGTATATCAATGGTAGTGAAGCTTGAAGGAAATTGATGGCATCATGATTATATTCTCAGGACAATGTATAAACTCAAAAAGAGGGTTAAAAATTATGTTTCATTGATTGAAAAGCAATCCTTATACTTGCCAAAATCTTTGGAAATGTGCGTGTTTGTGTGAAGAACCTCCTTTGTTTGCAGAACTCATTTGCCGTATCGAAGGCCAATGCATGTTGTGGTGGGTAAACCTATTGAATTGAAGCAAAACCCTAAACCTACTGCTGAAGAGGTATTGTAACTTGCCTGTGGCTTCTGCTATATTGCTCCGTAGGTAGAATTTATTATTATTGTAGAGTCCTGCATTCACACAATGAGGCTGAAACCTCCTTCATGCAAGTACCTAATGCCTGTTGCATTCTCATTTTGATCGCTACCTTCTATATAATACTAAAATCCTATGAAACATGCATATCTTTCAAGCAAAACAGAACCATTGTCCATTAACAGGCCAACTTCTTGTTATGCCACAACGCTTTGTATATACATATATTCACACCTGTGTTAAACCAATGATTATTTCCCCAGGTCCAGGAGGTGCATGACCAATTTGTTAAAGCACTTGAAGATCTCTTTGAGAGACACAAAGCTCGGGTCGGATATGCTGATCTTCCATTAAAGATCCTTTGAGCGAATCATGCTTTGTTTATTTGCCAATCCCCTATATTTGTGCGATTCAAGTGCAATATGTTAGCCAAGTAACATAGCTGTATATTCATGCGTCTCAATAGGCCTTTTTTTTTGTATTGTATGGTTATGATCTGCAGGTAACTCTTAAACTCAATTATCATGTAGTCATTAGAAAGCTTCTAGAAGCCGTTTTTATTGTTAATTGGGTCAAAAGGATTTGGCAACTTCAGTCAATAAAATATACAATAATGATTAAATTTCAATTCTCATCCTTCTATTCTTTTAACTATTTTATTCTAATTAAAATACTAAGGTGAATTTTGTATAAACCCACTCTCTAATCACCAACCATTGAGGAGATAAACTCAATTTCTAGACAACTTTTGATTCTTTAAATTCTAGAAGCTATCTTCAACAATCCAACTTTGCTGATATTTTCATCCAACTTATGTTTTTTTTACTTTTTGTTTCTAAATAATCACGTGGTTATTATGATTACATGTTATTCAAGACTTTATAGCTTACCAAATTTCCCATTTTGAATGACTGCCAACATTTTAATATTAAAAATTACTACTTTCTTTTTCACCAAAAAAAAAAACAGTACTTTCTTCCTTAAAAAATAAATTTTCAATAATCACATTTTAGAATTTTATGCCTTTTTTTCTTATGAAAAAAAAATTGTACAGCTAACCTTATTATTTATTTTCTTTTAAAAATTTTATACCATATTAAAAATAAGAGATTTAAATTTATTGAAATCGACATTTTGACAATGAAAATACATATGTTTGGCAAACTTATAATAGATTATTGAGTCAAATGCTCATGATATTGAATATTATAATAGCAATTGAAATAATGATAATTAAGGGACAAGTTTAGATTGTGGAATATTTAAAAAAGAAAGCAAACGAAATTCTGCCATTAAAAAGGAGACATGACGAGCTGTCTAAGTCAATACAATTCTAAACAAATAAAGCTTAACATATCTACTTTTTGGGATTCTATCACTGTATTCTTCAATTTTATTTTATACTATTCATGTTCAATGTCAGAGTTTGTGATTATTTCTCTTAAAAATATTATTTTTAAAATTTAAATATTATATTTTTTTTTAGGGGTGAAATATGTTTTATCATTTCAATTCACATACATAAAAATTATTATTTTTTGAATAATCACAAATGCATATAATTGATGAATGATCGGTTCTTTCCCATAATCGAATTTTTAATTAAAATTAATGAAATTTATTAAGAATAAAATAATGAGACTTTAGATTGTAAACATTACTCAATTGATTACATGATTTCTTTATTAAATAAATAAACACACGTTGGGGTTTATATTATATTTTTTTACTAAATTTGGATGATATTTATTTATTTATAGTACTATTGGGATTAAAGATGAATTATCACTATACTGTTAACTTAATATCAGAATTTGTCACTATACCTTTTCTAGAAATTTGCCGCTCAGCTTTAATTTTGAGTGATCTTGAATATAAAATTTAATAAAACAATAATTTAAATATTTTTATTTCATAATTAACCATATTAAATAAATTAATAAACGTATACATAGCAAACTCAAATATTAATATGTAATGTTTAATTTCTAAGAACCCAAACCTTTTAAATATTCTATATTAATTTTTAACATTTTTTAAAAATTAATAATTATTTCTAATTATTATAAATTTACACTTTTTCCTCTAAAATCAAATTAATTTCTTGGCATATAGAAAGTGTAAACAATTGAAAATAATTGGCTAATTCCACTGTTGATATAATAATAACATCAAGTTTTACTCATATTTATTTATACATATATACTTTTATCAGTGTAAAGTAAATAATAATTTTGGGTTTAACTTCTTTCCCTTGCATCATCATGTGGAATAATTGGGCTGAAATTAGGTGTCGAATTCATGAGTGAATTTTTCGAAATTGCAGAAAATGTAGGAGAAAATTACTTTTGAGCTTTGATTAACATTTTTTGAGTAAAATGATTTTACTGAATAATCATTATAAGAAATTATTCATTTTGGTTGTTACCTGTTGTGATATTGTTAATTACTTTCATTTTTGCTTCTAGTAATAATTAAAATTATTTTTTTTACTTTTTAGAGAATAAAATATATTAATTTAGTTCACGTAGTATAATAATGTATTGTTGCTGACTTTTTTCATTATTTTTTTTTCCAAAAAAACAAAATAAATGGTAAAACTACCATTAATGTTTTTATATTAGGAGTCAGATTAAATTTTTCCTCACTATTCAAAAAATGGGTAATTTGATCATTTTTGTTAAAATTTTCATCTATTTCTACTATTAAAAACTAGTATGGCTAATGGAATAATCATACAACCTTATGTTGATGCACAATGATCAATTTTTAATAATAAAATTGGATGAAATTCTTAACAGAATGATCAATTTGCTCTTTGATCTAACATATATGTAGTAATTTGACCATTTTATGAATAAATGAGACAAAATACAATATAACTCTTAGTACGAGGGCCTCCATAATAATAAATAATTTTTACCATTTCACATAGAATGGCATGAGTAAATGATGGTGATAGATTTTATAATGATTTTTCTTCCATGATAGAAATAAGGTGCTTGCTACATGTACCAAATAATGGATTTGTACATTATATACAATCATATAATATAAATTTACTGAAATTATGGCTTCTCAGATTGTAGATTGTAATAATATCAAGTTAATTAATTGAAATTGAAATTGAAATTGAAATGATGCTTTTTTTTCAAGAAAAAAGGTAAAATAAACAATGATTTAGAATAAAATTTGGAACATGTCAAGGGAAAAAACTACTTATAATACATTTAATGGAATTGGACATAAATTGGGGAGTAAATCATGGTATCTCCCAAAATGCCATTATAATTTGGTGCCTCAATAATGATTTGAGTCTCCAACAAGTCATCATGAGCTTTTCTCTTAATGCTTCTATAATCAACATTTTCATTCAGATTAGCACATTAGAAAATTACAAAAAGTTATCAATAAAAATAAATACCCAAAATTTACAAGTGTTTTATCTTAAATCATACCAAAAGATTAGCAATACTGCTTGTAGATTTTCTTTTCCTTTTTTTTAATTTTATAATAATAAATACATATTTTACCCTTTAATGGTAAAATTACATTTTAATCTTAAAAAAATATAATTTTAATCGCAATCCTTTTAAGACTTGATTAGAAAGCTAATTTTAGGGGTTAAAAATATTCCACATTTATTTAATATTACATCTTAACTTGTTTCGATATAGATAAAATCATAAACATTTGTTGGCATTTTTTTCCCACTTGTAAGAAGCTAGATTCAAGGGTTTATTAATGGTGGAAATGGGTCATTATTAAAATATTAGTCATCATTGGCAATGGATTGTTCTCCTTACTGGATTCGCCATTATCACTATCATGTTTATATAATTTTTGGTATTTAATTATTTTAGAGTTTAAAATAAAATAAATTATATGTTCACTTGACAGATTCATTCTCGGTTTTGTTACGAAGAATCCACATGAGTTTACAAGTTGTTCAACACCGAAAGATGCAACATATTCCAAAGGGAAGAAATTGAGTCGCTAATCGTATTGCAAATGTGGGTACAGTAAAAAGAACTTGTATGCATGTCTTTGAAGGCATTCGTAAAGAGCTATTACCTATTCTTGAATAATTAGAAAAATTATGGGATGAAATAAGAAATTGGGAATGAAAGCAAGATTAAAAAAGAAGTAATAATCATTCAACGACAAAACGTGGGTAAGGAAAGCGTCTTAGGTTAAGGAAAATCATGATTACCCAAATTTGTTTTCTTGAATTTCAATTTTATTGATCCAAAATTAAATAATTTTGGGTAGTGTATTTGCCATGATTGCATCCCTCTTTTTCTGTATCTACAAATTGGATTCGTCCATTTCCCTTTTTGCTGCCATGAAACAGGGAATAAATTATTATATTATTTTATTCTCAGTCAAAGCAGTACAAATCACAGATATCTTGAAAGAAAACTAGAAAATGTTCAACAGGAAAAAGGGCCTTCAAACAACTTTATATACATGAATCAGATAATAATATATATTTTTAAAAGGGTTAATATAAAGTTTAGTCCTCAAATTTGATAATTAAGTCCAGGTTCATTAAGATTTAATGATATGGTAGAATGAAAAAAACTAATTAATTAGTAATTATTAAACGTCAAACAGGACCACATGGGTATTAAATAACACAAACATTACCATGTCTGGGTAGGTGAAAAGAAGAAAAGAATGGAATCCATTAGTCCAAAAATCCTTCTTAAGCATCAATGCATCATTAATCCAAAAATTCGAGAAAAATAAGTCAGAAGAATCCATGGAGGCAGCTAGGAACCATGAACAAAGCTATGGATCCATCAACAGCCCCCACCTTGAAGGCCATCAATGGGCATCTTGGAATTGATAGAGACTATGAACTTGTTTCCATTTGTGATGATAATTTTATGGGCCAATTTGTTGCCTTTTTCTTTGTATTATAGCTACGCCAACCTCATAATATTACTCCACCTCGTTACTATTGTACCCCATCCAAAATTGATGCTTAAAGGGTACATACATTTTTTATTTTTAAATATTAAGTTTTTAATGTAATAAAATATGTTTTCCTTCCTCTAATTGGTTTTTAAAAATTCTATCAGGGATGAATTTATGTATAGTTTTATTGGACTATTTTGTGAAATATAAACAAAATTTCTTTTTAAATAATTAATGGCAGAAAGTCAGCATAAGTTCAATGTAGGCTCAGAGGGGTTAAATTCAAAGGCAATTTGTCTACTTGAACTATGCATGGCGTGAGCTTTAGGTCTCCTTTTCTTACATATGTCTTGCGACAAATATGATGCAACCAGTTTTTTTAAAAATAATTTCTCATTTTTCAAACCATGATTGTTTCAATATTTGGTACATTAATTAGCTCTTACTTTTTTTTCAATAAATGGAAAAGATACAAAGAAAGAACAAAACCAAAGTCCACCCACAAGCTTGTAAATGACCATAATAATAAAAAAAAAATAAAGGCTTGGAGAAGAGTTAAGGAGAAGAGCTAAAATAGAACTTAATTTTTTTTGCATGTATTTGTAATAATTAAATCTTCATTATACATAAGATCTCTCCTCGAACAGAGGATATATTATATAACATATAGATAAAAAAAATCCAGTAATTAGAACTTCTGCCATGCTATTAGTCTTTCTTTTTTTCTTTTTTCTACATCTGATTCACACTCCAAAAACAAAACAAAAAATTAAATTAAATTAACAAAGGATAAAACTTGAAACAATGTCACTACCAACTCCATGTACAGCACCCCCAACCAACTGCTCATTCATTTCAATAAACAAGTTGAAATATGATATTAAAAGAACCAAAAAGAAAAAGAAGAAAAAAAAAGAAGTTATATATGATCACCTTTTTTTTTTTTTTACCTTGTCTGTTATCAAGAATAATAAAAATTTGGGGTATGATTTTTTCATGGTGATCTCCAACTTTGTAACCCAAGGTCATTGTGTTTCCTTGAAGGACCAGAAGCTGGAATAGGGAAACGTCTAGGCAAGAACCCCAAGAAGTGGCCTTTGTACTGTGGTTTTGGCTTGATTTTGAAGACATTGGTGGTTAATCTTGAACCATGGCAATGACAAGCAAGGAAAGTGAAGATTAATAAGAGCCAAAGAAGTAGAACTAATTGCCTTCTACATTGAACCATCTTGTAGTGGAAAAAGGGAAGAGCAAAGGGAGTGAGGAGTTGGGCTTGTATGGTTGAGTTTTAGAAGGATTTGAAGAGAGAAAGGTGGTGATAAAATCGAGAAAGTAAGACACATAAGGGCAAACTCAAACTCGATGCAAGAGATGAGATCATATGTGATTAGATTGGAGCATTGGGTTTTATGTTTTCTTGAGTTGAAGAAAAGAAAAAAGAGAGAAGAGGGTGAACTTTTAAAAGGAAACAAGATGCTTCTACAAGTAGAAGAAGCGAAAAGTTGAATAGAATTGAACAAATAATAACAATATTAAAAAAAAAAAAAAAAAGAGTTTTAGTTTTGAAAATGGGTCTAATCTCAATGGACAAATCGAAGTGATAAACATGAAAAAGAAGAGAGTTTAAATTTATAATAATAAAAAGATTTAGCTCTTTGACAAATGCCAAGGTAGAAGAGGGGAGCAAAAGGATTGCAATAAAAAGAAAAGTGAAATGGAGGGTCTTTTATGTTATGTCATCTTCTTTTTTTTTTTATTACTTGATTAGGTGAGTGTCGTGTTTGGTCCCACTTCATATTAATGGCCGACTATAAGGGGAATTGCAACTGTTGTTTTAGACCCCACGTTTGCAGGCATTTGATTTGAAGTTTTCCTGCATAGTCTACATACTTACAAATACAATAAAAAATAACGTATAGTAGGATCTTTATATATGGTCAATTACCCCAATTCAAGGGACAACACAGCTCTATCAATGTGCAACAACAGTAAATAAACAAATATTTCAAGTCCTTTCATCCTCTTTTACAATTTCAGTGCACCCCTGAGCCTCAACCCCTTTAATTTCTCCATTGATATTTGATAGCTACCATTCCTTTTTTAAACATGACTGTATCTCACAAGAATAGACCAGTATCATCTTCTTGGCAGTCCACTTGGTCATCTCCATTCATCCCCTATCTATTTTTTTTTATTGTTCAATAAAAAATGACTCATATCTAAGATAATTATATGAAGGGGCGGAAATAAATAAATTGTAAAAACCTGCAGCAACTTTAGAGGCGCAGTAGGTTTCTTCATAACACTCAAACCACGAGAGAGAACTAAATGAAAGTGTCAGGGTTCATCAGGTACACCCATACCTTCTACCTAATACACTCTTTCACTTTAACTGATTTCCTATGTTAGCTTTAGATTCATATACACACACGTATGTATTTGTAAAAGTGAGACAAGGTGGAATAATAAAAAGGATTTCTTTTTCATGGATATTTTAAGAAAGGAAATAAAGATATAAGACACAGAGTATATATATACTCTTTGACAATGATTTAGGTATGTAATAGAGCGGTAAATTTTAAAGCGTGTAGGTAAGTTCCCCAACACAAGATAAAATGTTCCTGGTGAACTTATATATATTTTATTGTACATATAGATTAATTTTATCAGAGTTGGTGATTATTTTTTTTTTCATAATACCGTCATCAAAATTTAAATTCAAATCGTCTCATTGAACTCGGTATTTATTAATAAAATATATAAATCATTATGTATATTGAATTGAATAAAAGTTTTAATGCATTTAACAAGTTTTAAACTGCGTTGTATTTATGTGTTGTTGATGGTACAAATTACAAACATTAATGTAAGGGTCCTACAAGAGAAGATATAATGGAAAATCAACAAGTTCATTAATTTGATGAAGCTAAATTAGTCAGGAAACAAAGACTTTTTGATTCTTGGAATGGGTAGAAATTTCTTTGATGCATCACTACATTAGACTGTCCCATTGATTTGAAAGCATGTTTTGGGTTTGGACCCCATTTTTAGTGTAAAGGGAAAGTTAAAACCATGATCACATGATTTCCTTTTCTATGATCTGTGAAATCTGCAAGTCTTGATGAGAAGCTTCAACCCCCCTAAGTCCCATCTTCCTATCACTTGCAAATTTAGGGTGAATAATAATTTGTTTTAGAAAGGTGTATTTTATAAGACAATATCGAAACATTATAGAAGAAATAAGTGTAAAAATAAAAATAAAAATAAAAATAAAGAAGAATGGCAATTAAGTAGGAGAAGTGAGAGAGTGCGGGAGGACAAATAAATTTTACCCATTACAGGCCCTTCTCACCGTACTGTCTCACATTACCATTTTCGTGAATTTGCAGCTTTTGATCTTATATTTTCCCCTAGTTGGCCAGTTTATATATCACGAGCATCCCATGCACCATATTATACTTTCAACTTAAAAATAAATAATTTGATAAAAGGTTTCCAAATTGTCAGATATTGCAATGAATAGGGTCACATCAAATATCATTTGTATTATCATTAATTAACCCACATAAAACATCATATTTTAAATAATACTAGATATTCCAAAAATATCACCTTTTTTTTTTAGTTTTAATTGAAAATAATCTCATATGTAATTATAATGTATACATCTTTAATCTCGTACTATTAAAAATATAATATAGCAGGGTCAACACCTTTTCAAAAATTATACATGTAACTTTATAATTAGTTGGACCCTTTAATTTTATTTGTATATTATTAAATAAGTTTATGTAAGCATATAAAGATTTGATTTAAATGGTGAGAATAATTAAATGAAGATTCGTAGTTAAATTAGGAAGTTAAAATATACTCTTGTTTAATGAACTAAATTTATAATAAGTGTAATTGAAGATAGATTATTTTAATATTTATAATAATTTGTTTTTATAAGTGAAATAATTATTGAGATTATTAAATAATTTAATGGTATTATAAAATATAAATAAATTAAAGACAAAACAATTTAACTTTTTAATTAAAATAAAAAGTATATTTAGACAAATTAAAATGATTAGTTTATGTAAACATGATTTCTTCTCACAATATTCGATGAACTAAATTTGTACTCCAAACAAAAAAAAATACATGGACGAAAAAAGGAAGGAACTCATAAGATAACTTGCGAGGTGTGCAAGGGAGAAGAATTGCAATCATATCGAATATTATTTATAATGGTGTGTAATTTTAATATTAATTAAATGATAATTAATTTAAATAATATTTAATAATAATAATTATTCATTATTTATTTTTAATATTCAACTCAACTATATAGTTAAAATGAATAAAAATTTTATATTTTTTTAATGTCAACTTAGTAATGTAATGAACAGTGAAGAGTACTGTAAAATTCTATACCCGACCCAATTGTCGAATCCAAGCTATAAGGTGACTCATTTGTTGCCGAAGCAACTATACTATGATCAAATTACAATTCGATTTACAACCTTAAACATTCAAATATTAATAAAACATGTATATTAAACGATTCATATTCATTTTCGAGTCTTATACGAGCTTATGAAAACTCAATTGCTAACCCAAGATCAATTTAGGACTAAATTGTAATATTGACAAAACTTCTGGTTAACATCACAACGTAGGGAGTTACTCTTCGCGATGTGACATACTGTTTTAGTCTCATCACAGCGACCAAGTTCAACATCGTAGTGTAGGATAATGGCCTAATCTTGTCACGACGACACTCGCATGACATCGCGAAGTCACATGTTGTTTCTGCAATTTTTACATGAACCTCAACTTGCACATTTCAAACAACCAAAGCATATACCAAAACTTAATTTCTTTCGGTCAAACATACATACCCAATAGGTTCAATATTGAATTATAATACATTTCATACATATTATCACTCTTTTCTTTCAACATTTTCTTCCAAGTAACTCCATTAACTAACATAAACTACATGACATACAAATACATATATTCATACATCACCATTCATTCAAGTTGCCATTCCATACTTTATACATTAACCAAAATTTATGATAATCTAAGTTGCATGAATTAAACATATATTACCTTCATAATATCAAATCCAACATCTAAAAATTCATAAACATCATACTATACTAAAATGACTCAGCTTAGGTACATGTCAAACTTAGAACAAAATAGAAATACACAAACTTCGCTGAGTCGGGAATCGATTATTGGATGCTCAATCAACTGCTCGAACTATTGAATATCTTTTATACCTGCGCACAGAGAAAACAAACCATATGCTGAGTAAATACACTCAGTTGTAAATCTATGATTGAAAACAATAAAATACAAGTTAAAGCCAATATGCACTTATTCATTTCAAGTCCAGTTCATAAGTAATTTTTATACAATTCCACGCCAACAACTATCAATACTATGTAAACATGCATATATTCATGCTAACACACTAATTCACTAAATATGCATACTAACTTATTATTTATCATTCATTTCATAAGCAACTAAATCAATTTATATCATCATTTATTACATGTACATATTCATTTATCAACATCAACAATTAAGCACATATATTCCATTTTATATTGGCATTTCCACCATTTCAGCTTAATGGTTTTTTCATTCAATTTTGATTCTTTTTGCATTTTGTCATATATCCCATTGCAATTTCATGTAATATACCATTTAATCGATTTGTATGTTTATAACCCTATTAATCAAACACGGACTCAGAACGTATATGCGGATCTATCAACCCAGGTTGCTTGACAACGATAATGCTATACATATACATAATACCACCTCGGATTGCCCGCAACGATGGCTATCTCAATTTGATTAATTTGTCACCCTGGGTTGCTCGGCAACAATGGCTCACTATGTACAATCTACTATCGAGTTGTCTAGAAACGATGGTTTTCAATCAATAATCTGACTCTATGGCATGTCAACTATATTCGACTTAATTTGAATAGTTAATAAGGTAACCAATTTTTGATTCATTAAGCATGCAAATCAATTCACATTCTTTCAATCTCAAATTATTATCAATAATAAATTTATCATACAACACAACATGCTTGAACTCAATTTCATACCAATTTTCAAATATCAATCAAATCATGAAACTTTTATTCTATTCAATTTAGTTTCTATCTCGATAATCAATATTAATCACATCAGTTCAACTCAAATAATCATCAATTCCTCACTTAAAACTCCATATAATGTAAAATGACATGAAAATGCAGAAAATAAACGGTTCTCGAATCATGGAAATACAAATTGAAATTTGGAGCTATTCGTCGTCAACTTTTGATTTTCTTTTCCCTCTCGACGGTTCCGTATCAACATTAGCAAAATAAAATCATAAAACAAGTAATATTATCAAATTTCATTCAAATCAGAACCAATCACAAAATCAAGCATATTTTATAATTTATTCAATTTAGTCATTAAACTTGGGACAAACAACTTTCAATCCAAAGAGCTTCGGATTGAAATCCGATTTCACATCTACTCATTAGGGACCTCCTATTTCTTAGTCCTACTGAAATTTCATAACAATTTTATCTTTTATTCAATTTGGTCCCTAATCTATGAAACTAACAATTAAGCTTTACAATTTAGTCCTTTTCTTAAACTAAGCTTAATTTCTATCAATTTAACACCTAGAACATTCAATTCTCAACAATGGCATCTTATCAAAACTTAAATAATTGATCAAATTGATCCTTGAGTTAGCTTAATCAAGCTTCCAAGGTAAAAAAAAAATCTATAAAAATCAAAGATAAATGATTAGGACTTAATTCAAATTATTAAAGCTAAAAGCTTGAAAACCCTTAAAATAGCATTAAGCCTTTCTTCTTGTCTTTAATTCGGTTGGAGAAGATGAGTTCCTCTCTCTTTCCACGAAAGATGTCTTATATAGTAAGATTAATTATAAATTAAATTAAACTAATCAAATAAATCCCAATTTCATTAAGTTAATGACCATCCAATTCTATCGTCCACTAATACTCACTTTAGCATGGTTTAATTGTTGTTTTGAACTTTTGGTTCATTACAATTTAAGTCCTTAAGCCATTTCCTAATTAAAAACCTATAACGATTGTACTTTACAGTTTAGTCCATGGGTCCTAATTAACCACAATTTCGACCAAATTGACCATCCAAAATTTAATTCACCTATATAATGACTCCGTTAATATCTTTATTTAATATTTACGGACTCGGTTTACAGAAACAGAGTCCTAAAATCGTAATTTTTAGCAACACCAAAAATTGAGTTGTTATTGGTTTTCTATTTGATTCAAAAAAATTTCCAAACTCGTGCTTATATATATAGATAGATAGATTATAGATTAGTGAATCAAATGATAATAAATCATTTAAAATGAAGTCAAACAAATTTATTTTTTTTTAAAGTTTTACATTATAATGGATCCATTGATTTATACACTTATCAAAGAAAAAAAATCTTAAATTAATAAAAATATAAATAGAAAAAATTGATTTACTTGAATTTGATAAAAAATAATAATAATCCTACAAAATGAATGATGTATAAAATCTATTCCTTTCCATTTTTAATATCAGTATACCAACTCATTTTGTTTTAAATTAGCATTAGTTGTCACGTGTGTCACATATCAAACTTATTGTTTTCTTATAAGCATACCAAATAATAAAATTAAGGTAAAATGATATATTTAGTTTTCAATTTTTATATTTAATTTGATTATTAATTTTTTTAAAAGAGTAAATTTGTTTTTTAATAAAAATACTAATTAAAATTTCTTTAACGATGTTGGCATGGCAACTCGTATGGTAGTTTACGTGTACTTATACTGACATGATAAATTTAAGGCACAATAATAAATTTAGCTCACAATGTTTACATTTTTTTTTTGTCAATTTGACTCTTTTTTAGTTTTAAGACATAGTTTGGCAATTGACCTTTTAAAAAGAGTCAAATTGTTTTTTTTTAACGAAATTATTGACTAAACCATTAATTTTTTTTTTTTAAATGTTGGCGTGCAACTCGTATGGGTTCACATGCAGGCTTATTTTTTTTATATTTTTGGAGTCTTAGGCAAAACAATAAAATGGGATTTTATGTTCTTTAAAAGTTGGAGAAATTTTTTTAAGTTCCATAAATGTTGGTAAACAAAAATTTTAGGCCCTTAAAAGTTGGTAAAAACTTTTTTTTGACTTTTAAAAGTTATTTTTTTGGCCCCCTTAAAAACTAGAAAACAATATTTTGGACCCCTTTTAGCCTTAAGTCCTGGGCACCTCCAGACGACATCCAGGGCCAGGCCTGTTTACGTGTATTTCATGTTATCATAACATTGTTTGTCTTATATGTCGCGTTAACAAATAATTTAAAATTTATAAAAATATTTAAATATAAAATTCATAAAAATTAAAAAGTAATTAAAAAATAAGTACACGTGAATTGTCATGTGGGCTTCTATGTTTAAAAATTTAATGTTTTAGTCAGTATTTCCATTGATAAAACATCAGCTCGACCTTTTTAAAAGGTTGATAGCCAAATTTGACTATTTTCAAAAGGTTGAGGAATAAATTTACGTGAAAAAAGAATAAGGTTCAAATTGACAAAAAATATAAACGTTAACGGCTAACTTTGTCATTATGCCTAGAATTAATGAAGTTTTTTATTTAGTCTTAACTTAATTGATATCATTATTATTGCAACAATTAAGAAAATGCGGGTTTGAGTACGATTAAATGCATATTTTCCTCCAATCTAATAGTGAAGAGAGATTATGGGGAGAAATATGCTTTATGTAAAAGAAAGTAGGTAAAAAGATATATTTAGTCCGTTCAATTTCAATATTGAGTAAATTAGTCATTCTCAAAAAAATTAGAACAATTTAATCTTTGTCTATTTTAAAAGTAAGCAACTAAGCATAGTTACTCACGGCGTCTATGTTTCCATTAATTGTACATAGATTTAATTGGTATAATAACAAATTTAACTTTTAATATTAACATATTTTATCAAATTAATCCGAATACTTTTTAACGTATAACACAAAATCTTATAATAAAGTGAAAAAAAGTAGTTATAATCTGAAAACTTTTTATTAATAACAAAAGAAAAAAATTATAATGGCAATTTAAATTTTGATAAACAATATCCTTTTTATTGAAAAAATCACATCTATTTAAATATATTATAGATAAAACGTAAAAGCATAAGTGATTATTAAAAAAAAAAGTATAATTGCAAGCACAGAAGTGTATATATTCTCTTTATCTAATTCAGAAATTTCTAAAATAAAATTTGTGGCTCCCCATTTCTAAAGTAAAATATTGCATTATAGAAAAGCTATAATTGCACGCATAAAAGTAGAGATGCACGTTATAGTTCATGTGAGACATCCTTTTTTCCCTCATAATCATATCAATTACAGTGCCGTCATTTCTTTTTTCCTTTCTTCTACAAATGATTTTTAGTTGTAAAATTAAAATTCACAAAGCTCTCTAATACCGTCATTTTTTTTACATTTTTTTAATATCAAAATTAAAACTTTTGAGATACTAAAATATGATCATATCTTCTTGAGGTAATGTTTAGAATTATTCATAATTTCTCTTTAATTCATAAATAAGAGGATAATGCGTTTCAGCGCACTCAAATTTACATCATCCTGCATTGACAACAATGATTATTTCAATCAAATTAAAATTCAATCGACAACTAAATGTTGAGTTTATATCATAAAAATTAAGTATTGCATTTAATTATTTTATTTTATACAAGCAAATATTTAATGGTTTTTGAAAAAGTATTCATTTCACAATTTTCATTTCATTAAAAATATCGTTTTTTTTTTCTTTTGTAACAAAAGAAAAAGGACACTTTTTTGGCCACCAAAGAAAAAGATACTTTAGCTTCATGTTTTAAAAAATTAAAAGTAATTTAAAACATGTTCTAAGTTAATAACTAATCTGCATTTTACCTATTTATATCATTCAATACCTTTTTTTATTGATTTTCTTTTCTTAAGTAAAGTTTATTGTGGATTGTGAAGCACACTTCTTTTTCCCCAATTAATTGATAATTTTTAAATTTCATCAAATAACCTAATTAGTTAAAAAAAAACCCTTAATGGTAAGAAATTAGGGGTGAATGTTCAATTAAATCGAGTGAAAAAATTTTAAATTAATCGAGTCACGAGTCTTATTTTATCATCTTAACTCGATTTGAAAACTTTTCAAATTAAGTCGAGTAAAATGAAATTTGAGTTGAGTCGAATTGAATCGAATCGAGTGAAATTGTTCGGGTTAAATTAAAAAATTAAACATGTTAATTTAAAATCTTATTACAATATAACTAATTTTATGTTAGAGCACATAAATTTGAAACCAGAGGTGAGTCTAGGGGGGCTGGGCCCCTTAAAATGTAAAATTGTTATTTAAGTCTTTAATTTTTAAAATTTTTAAATTAGTAAAGGTAAAATTACACTTTACCCCCTAAAATTATAAAAAATTGATTTAATCCTTTAAAAATTATAAAGATATAGAATATAAAAAATTAAAATTTCATTCAGCCCCCTAAAAAATTGATCTAGTTTGCCCCTATTTGAAACCCTACATAGTTGAAATAAGATACAAAGATACTTTAGTATGATAAACTTGAATAATTAATTAATTTATTTAGAATCTAAAATAGTTGATGCAAGTAATGTTGCAGGCCAAACCACAAAGGCTGGACTATTTCTTGAAGCCCATATCTCTGGCCAGCAAATTTTTGAAGAATGAAGCCCACTTATATAACCCACAACCACTGTGGTTTCACTTTTTCCTTCCAATTATTAACTTTTTATATAGATAAAAACAGGGGGTGTCTATATCATCATTTCTTTTTCGGGAGTTGGTTCCCCATTTATTTTGGTTGAATCATATGCTATACGAGAATTCATATATATTATCTTTGTACTAATCATGTTTATTTGTTATTTTTTCTTATTATTTTTTTCATAAAATAATTTTATATCTAATATTATCAAATCTTAAAAACATATAATTCGATATAATATATTTAAAATTCTAATATCAAGTTGCAAAGTGTGATATGATGGTATCAAATCTTAAAAACATATAATTCGATATAATATATTTAAAATTCTAATATCAAGTCGCAAAGTGTGATATGATGGTATCTCATATTATTTTTTAATCATGTGGGTGAGGTTCGATCACTGCTTATGAGAATGTAGAACATTTTGTAACTAGTTATTACCTTTTTAGAAAGTTTCTATAATAAGAAAATTAATCGCTACGAATAATGATTGATATCTTAATTTTTTTTTAAAAAAAAAATCTAATATCAAAATGCCCCAACAACAATTTTTGTTGAGTTTTTTTTTATGTCTTTTCCGATGGGTTAATTTTGTGTATTTATATGATATGATCACTATTTATAGATATTATGTACTAGGTAGGTTTTCATGCATAACGACACATATCCTGAGCATACTTAAAGTGGATTGATTTACACCATGTATAAACGAACTCATATTATGCGCCCTCATCTAGGGCTTGCCCATGTGTGAGTACTACACATGTACGAATTCATACAGAGTGCAGATCAAGACACGATAGATTAACGAGTCAATGAATTAATAATAGTTAGTATCATAACAATTTTATAATTCACTTAATCTAAAAATACCAATTAGATTATAGTTTCATTACTTAAACATATATACATATAAAACTATTTTGATCACCTCCTCTACTTGAAACACGTACTCACAAATGATTATTCCCCGTATCCACACCTCTTTTGGATTCATTGAAGGATTGGTTTTATATTTGGTTAATGCTCCCATTCAACTTTGGAATAAAGTTGGTAGTAAAAAGGAGAAGTGGGAAATAAATTTAAAGTAGAGTGAAAGTAAAAGAAAATAATGAGGCAGTGCCCCTCGGCCTCGACCTACACCCCCAAGCCCATCATGTCAAGCTTTCGGTGCTCTTTCAATGATGTTCCACAGAATCCAGGCGCATGCACACATTTTTATTTCTCTAAATAATCAAAATCATGATTACATAAATCTTGATACAATATAAAATGAATATAGTTAAATATATATATAAATAAATTATTATTCTCATTAAAATTTTGAGGAGGTTGAACTATTTAATGATTGATTTTTTTAACATTCTCCGACATTGTAGTTGGTAATTAGACTTTTATTGTCATCACAGTCTAACAGTGGCGGGGTTAGGATACTGTTACGAACAATTCATCACGATGGTACATCTATGATAGTTTTCTAGTACTATCCGTTTAACAATCTTTATTATGTATATTTCTAATCTATCGGGTTTTATGATGGTCATAACATGTAACTGTTAAAACAATGAAAACAACAACAACAACATATTTATCATAATAGAAATATAAAAAAATAAAAATATTAAATAGTATATCTAACGCAATTTTTTTACTAGTATTTATATTTGGACTTGAGAAATTCCATTTCCTAATAATGCATCTATAAAGAATTATAATAAAACTGTAGCAGTACAATGCACAAATACATCAAAAACGAGAATATATTTAAATCTAAACTAAAATAAATATAAATATAACTCGCGTGATCTACTCAGATGCAATATACTACAACATAGAGCTTGAATGCAAGCCTTTTTAACACTCTACCTATGTATTAGATGCAACAAATAACAACATTGATATTGTTTATTATAAACGGGCCAACAGTTCATCACTTATTGATGCTATTTTAATTTTTCTTTTTAGGGCTTCAACTTTCAACTTTTTTTATATTTATTTTTATAATTTATATTCAGAGTTTGTGGTTGTTTATCCTAATAATATCATCTTCAAAATTTAAATTCTATTATTCATTTAAAAATACAATATAATTTACTATTGTACTCAATTTTTTTTACTTTCATTTTATTACATATTAAAAGCCTATTACATCATCTTACCATTACGGAATATTTTTTAATGAATTATATTGGAAGAATAAAGTCTTAATAATGACTCGAACCCAAAAATTAGATGGCTAATGACTTTTTGGCCTATAACTACCCGTGGACGACATCTCCTCACGCAACCGCCGGATAATATAGGTAGGATGCTGGATGATAAGAGCCATGGACTGATGTGGCCAGCAGCTTGAGATCACGGTTTATTTCTCTTTTATACCAAAAAAATAATTTAAATATATTAATATGATATTTTTACACTCTTTCGTAAATCTTAAATATTTTTATGTTATTTCTTAATTTTTACGTTAATCAACTTCTTTCGATTAATTTGTAGTTGGTATTATATAAATTTTAGAATTTAGCCACGCATTTTCTTTATGAATTAGTATTAAATATTTTCATATTCCAATAATACATTAATTTTGGTCTTTAACTTTTTTTTATTAATTAAAAAAAAAGGACAAGAAGTCAAAAGTGGAGCGAATACCAAACCTTTTTGCCAATAAAATCAAAAGTGAACCAAACAAAATTTCCACAAAAATAACAATTAAAAATAAGATTTAAAAAAAAGCATAAAAATTCGGCTTCCACAAATCTAAGGTCCACGGATTTCCAAACATTGAAATGATGCAATCAAGACCGACCGACCGAACCCTCCAGTGGGCCCCCCTAACCCTTTCTCATTCTACGCATTTATTTCTATCAGTCTAATCTTCACCGCTCATTTTTCATCTCCTTATTATTAACGTCATTTATGACATTCATCCTACTGCTAGTATTTCAAATGTCAAAATCTGAACTACACGCGCCTAGAGATGCCTCCAATTCCAATACCTCACTCACCTTTGACCAAAGACTCAGAAAAGCGAAAAAAATAATTGAAAAAAAGAATTTTCTATAAAGAGTTAATTCTACAGTTGATCCTCAAACTTTAGGCATTATATCATGTTGACCTCAATTTTTGAAAAATGTAACCATTAAATTTCAATTTCAAAGTTTAACATTAAAGTAGAGAAATTATATTACGACCCATTTTATCATATCATCTATGGTCCTGTCTAATTTGAAGAAGATATATCATATTTTTTTATATTATATGTATATTTGGACTAAACTTCTAAATAAAAAGTGATATGTCTTCTTTTAATTGGACGGAACCATAGATGATATGATGAAAAGGGCTATAAAATAATTTCTCTATTAAATATTTTTTCTTTTATTTTTATAAATAAATTAACTATATACTATAGGATGATTAATTTATCATGATACTTTTAACGAGAAAATTGCTATATTTTTCGAAAAAAGGGTTATATTTTAAAATTGAGTGACTAGAATGTGAGCTTTTTAAAGTTTGGGGACTACTTATGATATTTACTACTGAAAAGCAATTAATGACGTCAGTCATCCTTTGACTACTTCTCTCTCTTCCTTTAAACCCGCACCCCACGCTTCCTCTCCCACCTTCAACTTCTATTTCTTTTTTTATTTTCTTTCACTTTCTCTCTGAAATTTCCTCGTTCTTTTCTCTCATTTTCTTGCCGTCCAAACGAGTAAAAGAAAAAAACAATGAGAAAAGACGATTTGTACATTACGATTCCGAGTTTTTTTCGGTGTCCGATATCGTTGGACGTGATGAAATCTCCAGTGAGCTTGTGCACGGGCGTAACGTACGACCGAGCTAGCATCCAACGGTGGCTAGACAGTGGCAACAACACGTGCCCGGCCACGATGCAAGTTCTTCAAAGCAAAGAAATCGTTCCGAACCGGAACTTACAACGACTCATTCAGATGTGGTCCGATTCAGTCGCTCGACGTCAAGTCGACGCGGAACCGGAGGCTCGCAGCTCAGTTGTTGTTCCCTCTCAAGATCAGGTCAAACTCTTGGTCAAACAGCTCGACAAAAATTGTTCTTCGTCGTTGGCGAAAATAGTTTGTTTCGCTGGAGAATCGGAGGAGAACCGCGAATTCCTCGCAAGAATGGACGGGTTTTTGAACGCGGTGTTTGATTTCATGAGTAATGCGGAATCGGATATCAAATTAATCGAACAAGTTGTTTCGATTTTGGATTTAATACAAAGCAAAATTCAGGACAAGAAGCCGTTGTTGGAATCAAATTGCTTGTCAACGATTATTCTCGTTCTACAACGAGGAACTTCAGATTCGCAAATCCAGTCGCTTCGATTACTAGAGTCAATTGCGATCGATGGAGAATCGAAGCTCAAAATCGCCGAGAAAGACGGATTACTACTCGAATTAGTGAACTCGTTAAGTAAAGAGAAGGATGAAAGGTTGATCGAGGCGAGCTTATCTTGTTTGAGCGCAATCACAAAGCCCAAAAGAGTGAAAACCAAACTAATCCAGTATCGAACCATTCCAGAATTAAAGAACCTCTTATCAGAACCAAACATGAGCGTTTCGATAATCGAGAAATCACTAAAACTGCTGGAAACGTTATCGTTTTGCAAAGAAGGGAGAGTGGAGATACGGCATGATTCGAAATTGTTACAAGCGATTGTGCAGAAAGTGTTGAAAGTGTCGAGCAAAGCGACGGAGCATGCAGTGACTGTACTTTGGAGCGTTTGTTGTTTGTTTAGAGAGGAGAAAGCGCAAGAAGCAGTGGTGGGTTGTATTAACGGGATGACAAAGTTTTTGTTGCTGATGCAAAGCGATTGTTCTTCAGCCACTAGGCAAATGTCGGCGGATTTGCTAAAGCTTTTTCGGGTAAATTCCAACTCTTGTTTGTCAAGTTACGATACTAAGACTACCCATATTATGCCCTGTTGATGAATTTTGCTTCAGCTTTCTCTGTTTTTTTTTTTTTTTTTTTCCTTCGAAGGGGGGAAATTACCCAAATGTTGTAAATCGTTAGAAAATTTTGTTAGATCAAATTACCCAAGAATATTGAATGAATCAATTTGGTTTTCGTATGCTTGTTTGTTGGTGCAAACGACAGTAATGAAGAATGACCCGTCGTTGCCGGGTTCTTGTATTGTCTGTAGCAGTAGCTACTATTTGCTGACTGGAAAATCAACTTGCATCAGATGTGAGACCTTGCGCTATCAAACACTCGAAAAAAAATAATAGCTATTCACGTATAAAAGTACTTTACAATTTTTAAATATTAACTTATATTTTTAAAATGTGTACTTGTTTAACTTTTCTTTTGTATCCCGCACGCCTTTATTTTTCTATATATATTTACTATTCCTAAATTTTAATATCTCAACTAATTAAACATATACTTAAATTTTAATATCTCAACTAATTAAACATATACTTAAATTTATACCTTGTCTTATCACTACGTTATTTTAACTCATAATCCTTCAAATTAGATGAAATTTATTTATAAGATGAGGAAATTATTGCTTGTAATTTAGTGGGAAGTATGATATTTGGTTGGGTAATGTTGGGTCAAAGTGGACATGTCTCACGTGACCCTTTTATTGGAGGTGGGGGGGGGGTGAGATGATGACTATTATTGTTTTATGCATCTGAAGACACGGAAAAGAGTATTTCAGATCGGAATATTGCTATTTTTTTAGTTTAATTTAATCCTCAAGTTTTTTGCTCTACATTAATTTAAATATTTTTTCAAATAATTGAAGTTTTTATAATTTATATTTTCTAAAATTTTATTGAAATCTTTTAAAATAATTAGACGATGATATACATAATTTCAAAATCTCATATTATCTGGTCTTAAAAGATTAAATTGAAAAATAGTCAAAATTTGAAATTAAAGTGAATAAAAATATTCGGAGATGAAATTATTAAACTAAGGATTAAATATATTAATTTATTCCTATGGATTTTGTGAGTGGAAGACACTACAATTGCACCATTTCTTCGGTGGGTAACTTTACAATCCCAAGAAATGTCTAGTCGTTTTGAAGTTGATGCCCGATGTGATTGGCTTATTTATAACAATTGGATATACAAGCATGTCTTTTTTTTGAGGGTATACAGTAATGATTACTCCACAGTTTTAGGTAATATCTCAAATTAATAATATATTTTTTATCTGATATTTAATTTTTTTTAAATTGTAAGTGACTTGACTTTTTAATGTATGTTGAAATTCCGATTAAAACTAAATTAATTAATTAAATTGATTTAATTTGATCAGAGGTTGGTTAAAAAATTTTTTGAGTATCGGTTAACGGTTAATTTAACTTAAAATTAAGTATTTAATTAAATTAATCGAATTTAATAAATAATATTATATATAATATGTATTAGGCTATTACTTGTTCAGTTAATTTGGTTGATCTGATCAAATAAATATTATAATTTTTTATATATTTTATACTTATTTTAACAAAAAAATAAAACATATAAATTTCGGTTAATTCATTAACCGACCGAATTAACCGAAATATTTCAGTTCGGTTAACGATTAAAGAATTTAAAAGTTCAGTTAATTCAATTAATACTAATTCAGTTCGATTAACTGTTTGAACACTCTTATTATTGGCGATTAATAGCATAGTGACAAGTAGTAGTTTCATGTTTTAACATGATAAAAAAAATTATCTCTTATTTTTATGTTACGTGCCAAAAAATGAAGTTATCAATGTTATGTCAGTAAACTTTAACGTTGTTAATCAGATATTTAAAAAAAATCAAATTAAGTTATAATTTTTAAATTTAGATATTAATTGAGTCTTAAAAAATAACTTAAGTACCGAATAAATATAATATGAATATATAAATATATTAAATTTAAATAATATTAATTAGATAGAGTTTGCTTGAAAAACCCACTTGGGACTGCCCCGAGAATTAGGTGCATTCCTTGCCTTGTGAACTTTCTACCCTATTCAAATACAATGAATGAGTGAGCGTGTGTCCTTCGACACTTCCTCTTAGATTTTTTTTTTATATTACCATTTTATATTTAAATAATAATATTATTTAAATATAATATAAATACATAAATATTTTTTTTCTGAAATTAGAGTGGGTTGTTGGAATTGTTGGAGCCACAACTCTGGAAAAAAAAAATGGATTGAAGCGTCTCCTGAGAAAAGAATAAAATGAGAGCGCTATGTTGAGTGATAACATCAGATTCATGGACTATAAGGCAAACAAAATTTCCAATCACTCTCATTCATACATATTACGTAAAAGATTCCCCACTTTTGTTCATCATGGATCCTCCACTACCATATCATATCTGTCACACCCACCGTTCTTTTTTATAATTTCAAGTTTATATTTAAGATATGTGATTATCTCTTTTAATAATTTTATCTTTAAAATTTGAATAGATAATTTTTTATAAAAACATAATGTATCTTATCGATACATATATAACATTTATTAATTTTACACCATTATTTCTTTTATTCACTCAACATTCTCTCGATTAATTTAATAATTAGTTCACTCGATGTAAAAATGAAATACCTCATTACACTGGAACTTATAATTTATACATATTTGAAGTGGATAAGAATTGGATTAGAAGTTAACTCATACATAATTATTTTTATTAAAGAAGAACACTAACAATCTATCGCACCCTAAAATTTACTCATTTCCACGAGATATCCGAAATTTCTTAAAGTTGTTGGAATATCTTCAAACTTATGAATGTCCAGATGGAAAAAAAGGTGGAAATATTCATAATGTACTTTTACCAGAAAAACGAAATAAAAACAAATATCCATATTCTATAAAAAAGAAGTAAGAGTTGGGGTAAGAATAAATTAGGAGGGTATCTTTATTGTATGGAAATGAAAGGTAGTGGAATTAGGTGCTGTGAGTGTGAAATGACTGGTTATCCAATGTGGGTAAGCGAGTGAGTGGTAGGGGCAGATCATGCAACCATGCCCCTTTGCTTCTAGACCCACCATTCAACTTGTCCTTATTTCATATAACATCTAATTAACTTTACATATCATATAAACACAAAATACAAATGTGAGAATGCATATATTCTGTCTCTTTAATTTGTTGAAGATTACATCACAATCCACTTTGAAGAGCTACTTAAGTTGACCCAAAAACCAAAAACATAATCATTTGATTAGACAGAAATGAAAAAGCCTACACCCCTCCTAACATATCAGATCATTTTACCCACTCTATTATCATTATTTAGTTATCATCATTTTGTCTTCAAATCAACACCCTCCTTTTTTTTCTTTTCCTTTGTCCTTTTGGAATCCTTTTTGCCCATTCTTTTCAAATTTGATCTGCCCCATCTCAGAACACTACTGCAATGTTGTTTCTCACTTTTAATTACAGCATTTGGTTTAAAACTTTAGGGGTAAACTACGGGAGTTGTTATTTTAGTCATTTAAATTTTTATTAATTTAATCATTTTAATTAAAATAATTATTTTATTAAAATTTCTATTAATTCAGCAATGAATTGCTGGTGTGATATGTATATTTTTATTAAAGTTAGAAACCACAGTAACATCAACAATAATTGAATTCTCTTTAAATATTATATTGAAGAACTAATTCAAATTTTAACTAAACTCAAATTAATTAATTATAATTATAATTAAGATAAGCATAAAAAATTAGGACTCAAATTTAAAATCTCAAAAACATCCTTGTTTTATTTCTTGTTTTATTGGACTGGATTACTCGTTCAGATTTATTCAAAATTTGAGAGATTTTGGAAAAAATATTAAATTTAAAAAATAGACTTAGGTAAAAAATTAGGCCCGTTTAAATTATGGGTCATGGTCGAACTTAAACATTTAATGCCCAAGCTCGGCCCTTTTCATTTTTAAGTTTATAATATTTTATGTAATTTAAAACACATTAAAAAATAAACCTATATTAAATATATAATACTACTCTAATATAAACATTAAAATAATATTAAGATGGCTATATAAAAATTTTAAATAAATAAAAAATATATAAATTTATTAAATATTAAAATAAAATAATATTTTTTAAAAACATTTTTTACAATTATAAATAAATTTAAATAAAATTTTAAATTTATATTTTAGACTCAATCACACTTAAAAAATATAAAATATATTAATATTATATTTAAACTCGGCCAGACGCAACTCATGGCACCGTTAGTTTGAATGCATTTTCATTATTTTCAACGTGGGAATATGACGAGTCAGTCGGCTGAATTTAACAGTGCATGTTTGATTTATTTTTCAACCTGAGACACATGTGTGCTTTATTTATTTATTTATTCTGCAAATAACCTTCCAATTTCTTAAAATTCAGCGCATACAAATTCATGATTTTCAATTTACTTTAAATATGGTTTTTATTAAATACATTTGGAAACATTAAAAATTTAACCAATTTCTTTCTTTTTTTTCTCTCTCCTTAAATTCCCCTTTCTAAAACATTTATGTAATAATAAGTTTTGAGTTTTCAATTCTAAAAAAAAAAGAAAAAAGAAGAAGAAGATAAAATTGGTATAATATAAAAGTTGAAGACTTTATTTTTCTGGCTTTGAAATTGATTGGGCCAATCAATTCAGCTGTAAATTCAAATAAGGCTTAGGTTTTTTATTTGTAAATCGTTGGAGGCTCGAATTATTGACCCAGTGGCCTAACACCGATTGATGGTTTTTTTTTTTCTGAGATACTAAATGAAGATTACATGTTGAAGTAATACCTAGAATTATCATAGCCTTTTTAACTTTTAAATAAAAGGATAATACGCTTTATCGTACTCGAATTTATATCCTCCTACACTAATAACAATACTGATACTAATCGAACTAAAATTCAATCGACATAATTATTGTTTTATATAATATAAATGCTAAAAAGTATCCAAAACTGTAATACCTACTACTTTACCTATCTTTTGTTCGCTTATTTAGAGCATATGGTCCAACATGCTCGTGGAATTTAACTATTAATAGCATCTCATGAATTAATACTCAATCAAATAAAATAAATAAATTATTGACATAATCTTTTAGACCTAAAAGAAAATGTTATTCGAGAAAAAAAAAACATTCCATATTAGTCTCAATTAATAAATAAATAAAAGTAGTCCTACTGAAATAAATTGATAATGGACGAGTTATTTGGCATGCCATAATTATTGAACTTTGGACTTATGAACATGTAATGCTGGGACCAATACATACATATAAATTTATGTAAGATTTTAGTTAGCGAAGTAATAAAGAAAGGATATATAAGCCTTTGCTTTTCCATTTGGCATCTTCAATGTAGCAGAAACTTGCCTATGCCTCTCAAAAACCTTATGTTATTAGTTTCACCTAACAATGAAGAAAAATGAAAACCAGAATCGTGTGATGTTTAAGTTGTTATAAGCTACTTCTGTCAATTGAATTATGTTAAAAGGATTTTCAGATTTGAATCTTTATCACTACTTACACAAAGAACGATTATATCAAATCTATGATAATTTTACTACAAATTGATAATAAAAAATTAACATAAAATAGACCCACAATTTTTTAATATTAAATTTAGACTAAATTAAACAAAATTAATGCTATAAATCAATGACCTTGGAAACACGTTAGGTTCATGGCTTCATGCATAGAACAACCATCTATTTTCAATCTTTAAAGTTTAAACACAAAAAAGAAACCGAAAATCTGAAAACGTACCTGTAGCTGCGTTTTGTTTATGAATCATCTTTCTTTTTCGCCAATGGCCCTTCGAGCTCGGAATGCAGAATACAACATCCCGTAAGGTCAGCGAAGAATCTTTGTTGAAGGAAACTAAAAATGAGTGCGTGCAGACTCTTGAAGTGTTGTATTCTGCATTGCGAGCACAAAGAGCAATGGCGGGGCCTTTGTGAGATCGATGCAGTATCCGGGGGGCTAGCGATTGAGTCAACGTGGGTGCGCCTGGGAAGAACGTTCCAAAGAATGGCGGCTACTCTAAAGCACTGTAATAATTGAATTACATATCTTGATACAAAATCTTGAAGGCAAGAAGTTGCAAAGAATAGAGTTATGGTCCTTATTTTATGGTGTTTTGAAGCTGGGGCGTAGGCTCCCCTCAATTAACAACACTGTTTTCAAACTAGCAAAACAAGCCGACCTAGAAATTCAGTTGGTGTCTATTCAAATATGAGAAAAATTGAGTTGAAGAACGAGTCAGGCCCGAGATTAATCTAAACTTGAACTCAAGATAGATATGATGTAAAACCCAAAAAAAATATTAATTATGAATATAATTTTTTTAATGCAATTGTTATATATGTATAATAAATATTTAAAGTTAGTAATTTTTCAAAATTATAAAATTTAAATTTAATGATTATATAAAAATATATAATGATGTAATATATTAATTTAGTGATATGAAAAATAATCAAATTTATTCAAAAATCAAATTTGTATCCATAATTCATATGAAAAATGAATTCAAAACCCTCTTAAAATAATTTTTCTTCTTAATTTAAAACATTTTGACGAATACCATCTTGAATTACAAAACTCATCAAATAGCATCACTATGGTGTTTCTTTTAGCAGGTTCCAAAAACTCGACAAAATGGAGTACATAGTAGCAAATGACATGGACAAATTTTGAATTAACTTTTTATTATATTTTATTTATATTTTAACATTTTATAACATTTTTTTTTGTAGTTTGTTAGAATTTTTTATTATTAATTATCAATAATTATTATATTTATATAATATTTTACAACTTTTTAAAACTTTTATAATATTTTAAACTACATTTAAAATGAAATTGACAAAAAGGTGTCTAAATTCAAATAAACTTGAATGTTCATTTGTTCAGGTTCATTCTAAACGTGTATTTTTAGTATATTTTTATAATTTTTAATATATGTACGTGGCATGCCATATATTAGCTTCTTATTGATTTTGTCAATTGCGTACGTGTCTGTTAACAGTCAAATTTGTTAATGACGATTTTCATTATCAAAAGGGCATAGTTGAATTTTTTTATTATTATTGAGTGTTCAGTTACTTTTTTACCCCTTAAACTTAAATATAATAAATATTTTTCAATTTTCAAAATTTAATAATAAAATAAAATTTATTAAAATGTAAATTTTGTAATATAATAAATAATAAAGATTATTTTTTTCAAATTAACAATTTTTCCAAACTTCTGTCTTCTATATATTTTATATATAATAATTCAAATAAATAAAATATATATACATATCATAGAACCATAAATTTTACATACAAATAAACAAAAAAATATTACATACAAATTCATATACATATTATATAATAATATTATAAAATTCTTATTTATTATATAGTCATAAACATTACATAAAATAAGTTATGTCATATACAACATTTCTATTAAAGTAAAACATGCACATAAAATTTCTGTTTTATATGAAATAAATCTATATTGTGTTATCACCATTTAAAAGAAATTAATGAATTAATTATTACATTTGAAAATTTATTAAATATAAAAATTATTTAAGCCTACTCGACTCGATCTAATAGAATAGGAAAAAATGGATATATACATAATTTATTACTTTGAGCTTAATATTTTTTTTTACACTTTTATAAATCAAATAGATATATTTATTTTGTTAGTAATCTTTTTATCCCATGCTCATACTAAAAAAAAACCTTAAACTTATTTTACTTATTCTAAATTAATATAATTTTATGTTTTTATATTAAAATGTTATAGGAAGTTTTATTTAACATATTATCGTAATGTTATCATGTGAAATAAAATTCAATATTAAAAATATATTTATAAAAAAATTATTTAACAATTGAATTGATTAGTTAAAAAATCGCCATCAATTTTGAGTTGAATTTCTAGACACTTGGTTTCAATTAAAGACAAAAACACGATTATAAATTCATTTATTACATTTTTAAAAATAATTTTTCATAATTTCATTGATCTCAATTATTAGTAATAAAACCTTTCAAAAAAAATTATTAGTAATAAAAATTATTTAAATTATGGAAAAAAATCATTTTAAGAAAGTAAGAAACAATATTATAATGATATTTTTATCTTTTCTTATTTTTTATTAAATAAAATAAATACAAACCAAATGTGAACCTACGATTGAAGGACTGATAAAGATTTTTCTTTATAGGTAAGTTATCATCCTGTATAGGATTCAATTGTTAACTTTTCTATATAAATATATTTTTAATATGAAATTTGAAGAGACTCATTCGATATTTGAAAGAACACTAAAGCAATACCATAAGCAATGCTACGAGTAGTACCCTCGAGTTGTATCACTACGACTGAATAAAAAATAAACACAAAAATTTTTCTACTCAACTTTATTTTTCTACATTTGCATGGTCTTGTCTAAAGAGATCATCCTCTATTTTAAACTTAATAGTGATTTAAGTCCTGACACATATTGGCATAGCAACATCATTTTTACACTTAAGATCTAAATCTTTCTCCCCTAATTTTTTCCTTGAAAACTTAATTCATAAACCAAGTGACTCGTTTGTTTATATTTTCTTACAAAATGTACTCAAAATAATGAATTTCTAATAAACAAATTAAGTGCTCAACTCTTTTTTGTTCTTACTTACACAAGCTTTTCATATATAAGAGTTTGAAGCTTCCCAGGATAAAGGTCAATTATAACCAAGACCTATTGAAAAAGGATCATAAATTAAAGGCCAAATATTGTCATAAAGTTAAAAAAAAAAAAATCAAAGACCTTTATTATAAGTCTTCAAATGATTAAGATAATCTTTAAGAAATAAGGGATCCGATTTAGTTGATCCGAATCAATATCAATCTTCAAGATTTGTTGCTCCACAAGATCAATATTTGAGTATGGGTCATCATACATCCATAATATAATCCAAGCCATAACCTAATTGTATTAGTACAAATGATTTTCATTTCTAAGTAAGTTATGTGATTTGTGTAGTGCCAAAAGCAACGAGCACTACTTATTGCACTGTTCATATAATTGTCTCAACAATTAATTCTTTTAAAGTTAAACAAGACTTCTACAGTTAAAACATAAATTCATCCTCACAAACTAAACTTTAATTATCTTGAGCGGTATAAACATAAAAATAATTTATTGTAAAACATCATAAGCAGTATACACTATATAAACGTATCACACACAAAGAAAAACTCGGCACCCTAATAATAATAATATAATAAATTTCTTTATAAGTTGTCGACAGTTAATGGATGATACTTGTAAGTATGGCACAAGTAGATGGCATGATTGGGTTTAGGGGACTGATGAAGTGAGAAATGGAGCAGCATATTATATTATAACATAGTGGATGGGGGTGTTGATTATTGAGACCCAGACAAGTAGCCCGCCTCACTCTGCCTCTTTGTCTCTCTCCAACCACCGGAGGAAATCTATCTAAAATCAATTGGAAATTGGAAAGCAAGCAAGCAAAGGAAGACTGGCAGTGGCACCGCCTCATGCGGGCGGTGACTTTAGTTACAAGTGAAGAAATTCAGACTGCAATATAGAAAAGGATACCTCCTAAAACAGGAAATCCTAACCAAAAAAAAAAAAAAAAACCCAAAAAGGAGCAGCAGCAATTATAGGTTTGGAGGAGTCTGAGATTTATTTTTGGGGTTTTGGTAGAAAGTTGAAATTGTCAGTGGGAGTGGGGTATCAATCGGTCCAGTAATCAAAATGAGACGGTTAACCCAACTTGAAAGTACACATCGGTTCTAGCCTGCCATTGGGCTTGCTTAGCTTAAAATACAAAATACTTATACGTTGTGGCACCTGGATTAAATAATGGGAGTTGAATGCAACCTTCATTCTACTGAAAATGAATCTAACTATTAAATTTAATAAAAATATTTAATGCTACTAATATGATTAAATGAATCCATACTCTCTTTACTTCTTAGGTTAAGGCTTTGAAGCCGTAAGAATTACGTATGATTTTGATGATTAAGACACACATACTTCTGCATTATAACACTAATCATTTACTATTAATTTATCAATTCAATCCTAACGTTGTTGACCTGTTTATGCTCCTCCTGTCCTACATGGGATGACAATAAACACAGTGTAAGGCTTCCATCATACAATCAACTCCCATCTTCTTTATCTAATTACAAACTTAGCCCCACCTTTTGCCTTTCTTCTTAATTTGAGCTTAAACTAAAAGTTATTAAAGTAATTAAATCTCTAATTGACATCACTATCTTCAACAATAATATCCTATTACCACATTCTACAACCTTGTAACATTTCTTTAATAATTTGGCATTTTCCCTTAAGCCATTACTTTTCCCTTCTAGAAAGATCTCTTTCCCTTTTGAAGACAGAAAAAAAAAAAAAATTTGTGATTTAGACATTGGAAATTCAAATCCCAAATTAACCATAATTATTCATATATATATTTTTTATATTGGGGTGTATTTGGTGAAATAGTAATTGAAAGGACCTTAAACCTACATGTTATTTTCTTACTGTTTTGCTGTCATTTCACTATTTTATTGCTATTATTTTGTTGTTATTGTTCGAATATTGTATAACTCTTATTTTATTGTTAATTTTATTACTATTTTAAAGGCACTTACTTGTTAAGTTGCACCTATCTTACTGTTATTTAAGTATAAATATTTTTTAAATTTTATTTTCAATTAGTTGAGAAACATTTATTTTAATGTTTTTAGTACTTTTAATGTATTTATATATTTTAAAAAATTATATATAAAAAAATATAAAAAATTAATACGTGTAGGCCGGACATTTTTATCCGGATCAATTTTGAATAAAATTTTAAATTTATTATTTGAGTAGAGCCTAGAATTATTAAACGAGTCTAAAATTGATACTGCACATGAAAAGGTACAGTAGAATAATAATAGAATTAGTTAATGTTATCATTCAAGAACCGTGAATTGGGTGATAGAGCCACCCTTTTCACTAAACAAGACACGGACCTTGGTTTCTTCCAAAAATATTAAAGAAAATAAAACAGAATGAAAATGTCAACAAAATGTAAAAAAAGAACAATTGGTTTATGATGTAAACAATTAAAAGTAAACTTAGCTATTGATTACACATTGGATTAAGATGCATGTGTGGGGGGTGAATTTTAACAGTTTATATAGAAGCTTCAATTAGACTGATTATGGTCCGGCCTGAAGATTGGGAGGGTTCGGATAAGAAGATAGGTCCGAAAAATGAGTTTGGACAAAAAACGAGGTCTGTTTAAAAAACGGGCTGGGCCTCGGGCAAGATTTTTTTGGCCTGGACTCGGCCCGAATTATATAATAAATATTTTATTTTATTTTTAATCGTTTTAAATTTTTAACTTTACTTTTCTAATTTCACTTTCACTTTCAATTTGTGTATTGTTTTAAGAATTGTTTTAGTATCATTTTTATTTATTTCTTGTTTAAATATTCGTTTTTATGTTTTAAATGTATTTGATTTATTATATTTAAAAAATTTATTTAATAAAATAAATTAAAATTTTTAATATGGGCCGGGTCGGGCTCGAGCTTAGTAATTTTATTTTGGGCTGGGCTTGAACAATTTTTAAGCCCATATTTCGGGCCGGGCCCAGAAAATGGGTCTAAAATTTTATTTGGGCCTGGCCCGGCCCATAATCAGCTCTAACTTCAATATATATATTTCTTCTTAGTTAATCTTTCTTGAGTCTTAATCCAAATCTCCTTTCAACCAAACTAGTTATTTTCATTAACCTAATCTGTCAACTACTCTTATAAATGTCTTTCTTTAAGAAGTGTTGTATTTTTGTATGAAATCTTGTTTATTAAAAAACATAATTGTGTTAATATGGTCTAAGGAATTGAGGCTTTGCATTTAGATCCTCAAGTTTAGTGCATGATGGGTGTAAGTAGGTGGTTTATGGTGGAGCCTCCGGACCAAATAGGTAAAACTGAAAACTACGTAATTAAAATCTTTATAAATAAATAAACAAGAGAATTATATGATACACATATGAAAATTCAAAAGAAAAGTTGGTAAGAAATCAAAAATGAAATGAGTGGTTAACATTGGAGGTAATAATAGAACATTTTAAATCGACATTACTCGTAGTATTATATTGCCTACATTGCTTTGTTTGCTGGTTTCCAAGACTATCTCAGCTCCCCCTCCATTGCCTAAGATCATAGGTTTAGTTATTGCTCTCTCTCTCTCTCTCACCCTTGTTTTTTTTTTTACTGTTTTAATTACTTGCTTTTGATCGGAGGTTTTTTACGTAATTCTTTTGGATCATGAAAATTGATCAAAGAAAAAGTTGGATTTGATTGGATTGGATTTTAGTGATGTATATGATGATTTTCTTTCTGGATTATCAGATGTTGCATGCATGAGTTTGCTGCTAACAACTTAGAAAAATGAGAGGAAACTCGCCGGGTTCTGTCGACACTAGACATCGGTTATCTGCATCAATGTGAGTTCCTTTTTTTCCTTGCTTGAATCACAATCCGTGCTTAGAATTCCTAGTTTCAGCATTGATTTCTCTTTTTCTTTTTTGGGGTACTGAATTTGTCCTGGAAAACGTACCCTTTCTGTTACAATGGTAGATGATATGATTTGAGTGAACTGATTAAGCAAAGAGCCTTGAGTTTGATTTAATGCCAGCAATTAATCCTATTTAGCTTCTCCTCATATTTTCCTTTTGATCTACAAATCTTTCCTTCTTATTATTAAAACTGTTTTGATGAACAAATGTCCAAATCACTTTTTGTTAAGATTCTGCAATGTTAAGTTAGATATTTGCTTAAGTTGAAAGTCAAGTTCTAAATACAAATTTGTCCAGTTTACCTGCTTTTTTTTTTTTTAAATATATGTTGTGGTTGTTCAGGACCTACCTTTCAGATATATGTATAATTCATTTGATTCTTCTCAAGTAGAATGCTTTTTAAGGCACTGGAACTTTAAATCAAGTAATTAAAATGGGCCAGGCCTGGAGTTTTAGAAGGACTAAAACTAAAATTTTACCATTTTGGAGGCACCTGACCTCTGGCAGGGCGTGGTCGCTTTGGCTATCAAAATGGCTTGTATTCATTTTACTCTTTTCAATTACAATAATTGCAGTGAGGCCATATACAAAAGGCGGTTAAATAGGAATAAAGTGAAAGGTACTGGGAAGCCTTTCCACATCTCAGTCCAAGATCGAAACTCATGCTGCAAATACCCTCTTCTCAAACTTGTGTTGATTGCCATTGTTTGTGGCACTTTTGTATCGCTTTTGTACTCTCCAGAGGCCTATACAAGTGACCATTTATCGGCTGTGAAATCCCGGTACGTGCCATCATCAATTTCTGAAACAAACTTCCCAATTGTTTGATTCAAAAGCATGATATGATGATTAATGAAAGGTATATGCTCCATGCAGCCGAGATTTTATGAAGAGGTGGATATGGGGAGGGGCAGATTCTCGATATGTATCGGATATCGATATCGACTGGGACGATGTTATGAAGGTTGTCGAGACGATGGGTGAACAGCATGACTACCAGGGAATCGGACTTTTGAATTTCAATACTACTGAAGTTACTCATTGGAAGCACCTGATACCTGATGCAACCCACATTGTCCTGCATTTGGACTATGCTGACATGAACGTAACTTGGGATTCGTTATATCCGGAATGGATCGATGAGGAGCAAGAAGAAAAGGTCCCTGTTTGCCCCTCTCTACCGAAGATCGAAGTCCCCGGAATACGTCTTGATCTGGTTGCTGTCAAGCTGCCTTGTAGAAATGAGGGGAATTGGTCAAGGGATGTTGCTAGGTTGCATTTACAGCTTGCAGCTGCTAGTCTTGCAACCTCGGCCAAGGGCTTTTATCCGATGCATGTGCTTTTCATTTCAAGGTGCTTTCCGATTCCGAACATGTTCACTTGCAAAGAACTCGTAGCACGCGAAAACAATGTCTGGTTATACAAACCAGACTTGAATGTGTTGAGAGAAAAGCTCCAGTTCCCTCCAGGATCTTGTGAACTTGCCCTTCCTTTTGAGGTCAAAGGTCAGTTCATATTCTTAAAACAAATGCCTCATCCTCCTGCAAGAATATAGAGAGATTCTTAGAAGCTAATGTACTGTTATGTTAAATTACAGAGCCTATATATTCAGGGAATGCATCTCGACAAGCTTATGCAACGATTCTTCATTCGGCTCATGTATACGTATGTGGAGCTATAGCTGTTGCTCGAAGCATTCGCTTGTCTGGCTCGACCCGAGACCTTGTGATACTTGTGGATGAGATGATCACTGCTTACCACAGGAGTGGACTTGAGGCAGCAGGATGGAAAGTTAGGACAATTCAAAGAATCAGGAATCCGAAAGCAGAAAAAGATGCATACAACGAATGGAACTACAGCAAGTTCCGGTTATGGCAACTGACCGATTATGACAAGATCATATTCATCGATGCAGATCTACTTATACTTCGCAACATCGATTTCTTATTCGCAATGCCAGAGATATCCGCCACGGGAAATAACGGCACACTGTTTAACTCGGGTGTCATGGTCATCGAGCCTTCAAATTGCACCTTCCAGCTTATGATGGAACATATCGATGTGTTCGAATCATACAACGGTGGGGATCAGGGATACTTAAACGAGATTTTCACATGGTGGCACCGGATTCCACGGCACATGAACTTCCTGAAGCATTTCTGGATAGGTGATGAGGAAGAAGTGAAGCAAAAGAAGACTCGGCTATTCGGATCGGAACCGCCTATACTTCACGTACTTCACTACCTAGGTATAAAGCCATGGTTATGCTTCAAGGACTATGACTGCAACTGGAATGTGGATATAATGGTGGAGTTCGCCAGCGATGTGGCGCATGAAAGGTGGTGGAAAGTGCATGACGCAATGCCAGAAGAACTGCAAGAATTCTGCATGTTAAGGTCGAGGCAAAAGGCGCAACTGGAGTTCGATAGAAGGCAAGCAGAGAAAGCAAAATTCAGGGATGGGCATTGGAGAATAAAAATTGAAGATAAGCGGTTAGAGAAGTGCATCGACAACAGATGTAAATGGAAGGGTATGTTGAAACAATGGGGTAAAGGTAATTGGACTAATGATGAAGCTTTTGTTCCAACACCTCCTGCAATCAATACCAAATTTCTCTCAGAATTCTGAGTTTCTTTGTTTGTTTCAGTTTTTCCATTTTTTCATTCAAAACTTCAAAGTTTTTTCTTGTAGAAGATAACATAAGCTTCAATTTTTTTCCCAGAATTGTAGTTATTGAGTGTAGTATATATTTGTATTTTTCATCTCCAGTACTAAAACTTATCAATGACCCAAAACTATATATTATTGCTGAAGAAGGGATTGGATGACACTGTAGTTATTGCATTTTTAGTTGAATTTAAATTTATTCAATCTGACTTGTTATTTCATATAATCCTTTCTCATTATTACAGACTTGAATGGCATTAATTTCGAGTCCAATACATATAATGAATTGTAAACTTCAATTAATTTTGTGAATCACCAATGTAAAAAAGTTTATAGCATTTTACTGTTAATTGAAAATTATTATCCGCATAATCTTATAATAGTGAGAACAATATGCAATTATCAAATGTTGATTAAGGTAGTAATTTATGTTAGTTGTTTTGGCCATTAACATTTATATCTCTCTCCGTTAGCCAATAGATGGTTAGTTTGTTGCACCCCTATTAATATTTTGCACTTATGACGATTAATTTCATCAATTGAAACTTTACTTTCTTTTTAAAAAAAAAAATTATTTAATTGATTATTCAATTTGTTTGAGGTTCTATTTTAATCATTGAAATAAAAAAACTTTTATTTTGATCATTATCATTACAATAATTTATTATTTTAGTCACCTATTTATTATAAATTGATGTGACATCACAAGTAATTTTTTAACCAATTTTTTAATTAAATTTATTCCATAAACGTTCACATGATTGATGCCTAAAAAAGATTGGTTGAGGGTTTTAGACAAAACAACATTGTTTTGGAATTTTTGACCTAAAACCAAATAAGCAACTGCATCTGAAATTTTAATCGGAAAAAAAGCCCAAAAACAAGAGGTGTACCAATTAGGATTTTTGAATCGAAAATTGATTTTAGGATAATCAAATTTGGGGGTTAGGGGGTGGGTTCGTTAGTTTTGTTGTTGTCGATTGATCAGAGTTAACAGTTGTTGGATCGCAATGAATGGGAGGAAGAGCCAATCAAATTCAAAATCAAGTGCTAAAATTGGTAATTTGAATTATTCATTTACTTTCTTAAATTTTTTTTTGTTTATATTAGTAATGAATTTGATGGGTTAACATTTTTTCCCAAATCCCTATTCGACTTATTGTGATGTTTTATTTGTGATTCTTTTTTAAATTACTTTAAACTGTTTGTGGGTTTATTCTCTTCTATTTATGGATTTTTTTTTTGAAAGATTAGGAAACCAAAAATTATATGTACTTAGAGGGTTGTAAATGCTTGTTAGGTGAGATAATATTTAGGTTATTTACTAACGTATTTGATTGGCAATGAGTAAATAATCATGGAAAGTGCATGTTATTTATTGAAAATTTGACATGTGAGAGGCATTTTATTGACAATTTTCATGTACTGAGAGACTGTTTGTTGTTCTTTTATGAGAGGATGATCATTTTTATTTGTCTTATCTGATAAAAATAGTTTGAAATGGACTTATTTGCACATTTTTGATCCACCTAAACAACTGCTCCTTCACCCAAACAATTGCTATCTGCAGTAGTTGTTCCAATAGCACCTCCAAATCCGAAACTTGCTCCAGCTGAATGGAAATCTAATCCCCCAAGTGCTACTAGACCACCTAAACTTGATATGTATATTTACTTAAATAGCATTCTTAATTTTCATTTTACCATTCATTTATTATTTGGATTGTCATCATATCTAATATGCTACTATCATTGTGGTTGGTTGTTATAATCATTTTATTTGTTCTCTTTTCTCTGATTAAAAGGGCTGCACCAAGTGCAAATGAACTTCTATCAAGGGCAGCCTTCATATCAACATCATGATATGCAACAATCGTTGGTAGGAATGAAGGCTAAACACGAAGCAAGAAAGAACACACACTCTCAAGTTAATACAGTCAAATGGATGATGATTCCAACTCCTTCGAGTCAACAAAGCACATCGGAAGGCCTGTCTACACAAGAATCGTTCTCTTCCAAGAGACCTAAAATGGATTCAAGTAAAGGCAGTATTTGAACTTTTTTTTTTTATTTTTTTATTTTTATTTTTTATTTTTTGGTATAGGACAAAATTTGGAAAGTGATGAATATTACCCTTTTTTTGGTATAGGTTTAGACACTTGATTATGACCCTAATTAAATTTTGGTTATTGGTGACTTAATAGATAAAAATTTTGTACCTTCTACTTTTTTACATTATATGTATCTTAAGTAATTAAACCACAAAAATTAAGTCTATTATGTAAAAAAGTAGAAGGTACAAATTTTTTATCTATTATGTAATTTTTGTCATTTTTATTTTGGATATTTTGAATATTACTTATTGAATTATGATATGAACGAATATTCATCATCTCAATTTTCTTTTTTCATTACCATTGATAAATTATTTTTTTTCTTCATAACCATATTAACCCATTTTTTCTCAACACCATATTAAGTCATCTTCAAGTTTTCAGTATACAATTTAGAATAGGAATTATAAATGAATACACAGATGTCAATTACTCAAAATTTGTCATTTCAATATTTTTCCATGTTATTTTTCCATTCATTCTAAATCCAAAATTTAACAACTTGAATATTAGCTAAACTGATTCTAAATTAAAATAAGTTCACAAGTTACAAAATATTCCCGCTTCAACATATTTTTCCTAAACCCTAAACCAACCAACAAAAACAAACAAAGATGGAGACCTAACTAAAATTCTATAAAATTATCCACATTATCTTCATCATTTCATCACCCAAAAGCACAAAACAGTACCACCAAACAAATATCCACATACACCGCTCATTCCTTCTTCCCCTCTCCATAGTTCTTATCTTATTAAACCATCAAGAAGGGCTCTTGAACACGGACACAATAGAGGATCAAACCACTTGAAAAGTCTACAAGAACTCTTAAATCGATGCCCATAGTTTTTTCACAGTCGAAAACCTTTCTCCTCGGGTTTTCATTTGACCACGAAGTCCGTAAAGAAGCTGACAAGTCACAATAGCACACTAGGATTGCATAGAGTAACACCATACTTCGGCGTTGAAGCTTCAATTTCTTTCCCTGTTCTCTTTCTCTAAAGACAAAGAAAGAAACTTATGAAAAAATAAAAACAATTTTGGAGTTAGGACTTTTACATAGGTAAAAATAAGGGAATAAATGGATTTAAAATATTTACATTATTACATGGAAAATATCAGCCAATAGGCATTAATTAAAAGAATTACCTCTCAAGCCACATTAGCTATAGATAACGGATGGGTGACCAAAATGATAAATTATTGTAATAGTAGTGACCAAATGAAAGCATCTAAAATGTTGGGTGATCAATTAAATAGTTTACCTATAAAAAAAATGGGTTTAATTCTAAATTTTATCCCTTAAGTTTAATTTTTTTTAAAAATAGTCTCTTCAAAAATTGATAAATTAGTTGAATAAGCAAATGAGATTGAAATGTTGATTTTTGTTAGTTTGTTGCATATAAAATTGCTAATTTTTTTCTTTTTTCTTTTTTTTATATAAACCATTGAACTGTTGATTTTCAATCAACAATTTAACAACAAAGTTCACAATTGGACTATCTTTTCAATTTCTGTAAAGTGTTTTGAATAGTTTTTTAATTTTTGCAATGTATAATAATGAATTTTAGAATTGTACGTACTTGATAAAATGTCACTTTATTTAGGAAAAAGAACTATTCGAAATATAATAAGAAGAAGAAGTAGTAGTTTCGAGAGCTCGTTAATGGCCATTCCATTAGATCCAGTCGTAGTTAGTTGGGAGAATGTGGAAATTATAAATGTTATGCCTTTTTGTATTGGAGTGTGATTTATGTATTAGATCCAACTTGAAACCATGACAAAGCATCATATATATTATATATGCATGCGATTGAATTGAAGCCAAGAAAAAGTCCAAAACGCACCCAACCTTGGCTAATTAATTGCAGGCAAAGGAAGCTATGTTAGAGTGGCTAGTGGAGAAGCATGATGGTTCTCTGTGCCATTAATTAAACAATAGTCTGCCAAACCTTATCTTATGACCCCCACTTTTAGATTCTGCACTTCAATTATTTATATCCATCAACAAAAATAATCTATTTCATAGTAATGTATAGCTAAAGCCCAAAAGCATAGAGCTGTTGGACACATGAAGACCCTAATTATGAAAGTTATTAAGGCATGAGTAGGGATGGACATTGCGCTTTCTCCATCATGTGAAGCAATGCCACCTTTTGTTTGGACTTTGTCCCTAGTTTCATGTGAACTTGAGACTCATAACCATATGCAGATTTAATATCCATCCAATTAGCATTTCTGTCTATCTACAGAAGCAGATGAAATAAACTTTGTTTCACATGGAGCTCGTAAGTGATCACTGCCTTTCACTACATGCTAAATGAGGAAGCACTCGAGTAGGTGAAAGGCCAGGCGAGAAGTGAGATAAAGGCGTGAAGCAATGACCAATCCTATCCAATACACAATTATGCCATATTCAAACAGCAAACGTACCGTGTCGGCGTAATACCTTTGCCTATAAGTCAAGAAAATCAGTTGGGCACAGGCCATTCCCAATATGTGAGTGAGTCACAGTCATACTCCATTCATGGACTTTGACATCATATCTTGTCGTACTGGCAGCTAAAGCCTATGTTACTCGAGGTTCAATGTTATACATGTGCAATATGAGTAAAATTACGAAGAAGGTTTTTCTATTTTGCATTTCGATTTTTTTATTAAAAAATAAATCAATTAATTTTTATACATTTTAAAAAGTAAAGTTAGACTCTCTGTTACATGATAACATGGAACATTAATTAAAATAATTAGTTACTAATTTGATCCTTAAGTTATAGCTAAAATATTGTTTTGATTTTTTTTTAAAATTTTCTTAACAATAATTCTAAAAATTTTAAGATAAATATAAATTATTAAAAATAATAAAATATATTAAAAATCATATTTAAAAAATTAATAAATTTAGCTATCAATATTTACAAAATTTATCATTTTAATTCTAATTCTAAAAGAATCAATAAATTTGACCCTCAATATTCACAAAAATCTATTAATTTAATCTAAACTCTAAAAATTAAAAAAAAAAGAAGAATATTTTTAGTCCTTTATAACCCATAAGCTAATTCATGTAAGATATTAAAATAAGAAAAAAAATACACTCTTTTAAGTCACTTGCAAAAGAACTTTAAAAAGTTGGGATAAATCATAAAAAAAATTAGCGTAAACTACAACAAGTGTCCCTAAACTTTATTTAAAATTATATTTCGGTCACTCAACTTTCAAAAATTATATAATAGTCACTACCGTTATCGAATTGTTACATTTTGGTCAGTTGTCCATTAAATACCATTAAGAGGATTATGTGGCATGTTATTTTAATAGTAAATTACTAATTTATCCCTTGAACTATAGTTAAATTTTTATTTTGATACTTTAAAAAGTTATAAACATAATTCTAAAAAATTCTTAAAATTACAATAAAAATATTTTAAAAATGTATTAACAATATTTTTTTAAATAATCCGCTATTGATTTTTTTTATCTTTTCTTAACTTTTTTATTAAGAAATCAAATCTGTCAGATTTCCATTAAAATAAAATAAAATCAAATTTTACTAAAGCCAAATAGTACATTCAAAAAAAATTTCTTTTTTTGAATTGTGGTGGGTTTTTTTTTTTAAATATTGAGGACTATTTCAATAATAAGGAAACATTTTTATTTTGAATAAAATTCCCTATTTGATGAGAACTATCTAATGTAATAAGACACTAACTTGAAAACACTTTCCGATACAATTCTAAAAGCACCAATTTCAAAAAAATATTGACTTTTATCACTATTAAAATACATTCAAACCAAAGAAACAATACATTTATAGTAAACAAAACCGTTAGATTTTGCATCTCTTTGACGACAAAGAAGAATATGAAGGCAATGATTTTGGGGTTTTTATTTTGAATTAAAGTTTTACTTTTTATATAAATTTAAAACATTATTTTCTAAAATTTCAAAATTCATGGAGTCCTTGTTTAGAATTATAAAATTATATTAAAAATTCAAAATCCATAAATTATTAAACCTAGTAAAGCTCCTTAGGTATTAAACAATAAATTCTTCAAATGGGAAAGTTTGTAATAGTTGAGAGATACGAAAATGAAATATCAAAATTTTATAATAGTGATTACACACCATCAGAAGATGCGAAAATAAGTATTCATTGAAGTAGAAGAAAACAAATATTAAATAGATTTTTATGTACATTTTAGTTGGAACCATGAGCGATGAAAATAAAATTGAATATTAATGAAAACATAAAAATTTAAAGCTTCAATGAAGTTTTTATTTATTTATTTTGTTCTTTAATAAGCATGGGATATCTTATTTATTTTTCTTGGTTTTGTTAAATATAAATAAAAATTATATTTTAACTATATTTCAAAAATCAAATCAGTAATTAATCATATCATTTAAATAGAAATTTAACGAATGAACTAATTTATATTTTTAAAAATGTATAAGAATTAATTTACTTTTTTTTTTCAATAGCTAAAAGGAAATCTGCCCGTAAGAGGCTTTCCTGGTGATTTTACCGTGCAATATGAGAATACTAAACAGTTTTTGATGTTTTTCTATATATTTGAGAAACATATTCCATTACAGAGCCAAACTTCAAATATGTATATACAGATAATTTAGGAAAAATGAAAAGGACAAAATAGCGTAGGCTAAGGGACTAACCATCCATTCTCCAATGAAGATTTTGTTACAGATGAATATGATCATGATTGGCTAAACTTTCCTTGGGTTTACATTCTTGGAATTCTTATCATCTTAACTTTGCAATCAACATGATTCCTGGGGGGAATCAAGATGATGTTGGAATCCATTGATCTCCTTGAATGAAATTTTGGACTGAAAATGTATGTACATGCTGGGGTGGAATTTGAGTACTCCATGGAACTCTGTTCAATGGTATGGATCCAAGACCAGAATTCCCAAATTCTCCATAGAAGAGTGTTTTCAATGCAAAGTCACCCTTCCATGGCATCCATCCATTCGGATTAATAAGCGCTTCCATAACACAATTTATAAAAACTGTCCTTGAATATTCCTTCCATGGCCTTCCCAAAAAGTTCTTGTGCACTTTAGGCTTGCTATAATAGTATCTCATGTATTCATCAGTTCCGTTGATCAAGCAGTTCTGGAAAACCAGACCAGTCGATTGAGCAGGATCAGTTCTACCATGAGCTGTCACAGCATTGTTCTCACCTTTTTCGGGTTTTACCTGCCGGGGAGCAACCAAAATTTCACAATCTTGGAACACCGAGGCAGAATTCCCGAAGATGAAGTCCACGTTCCCCTGAATACGGCACTTCCTGTAGAACTGGCGGAGGGAGTGAGCGTAGAGAGTATCTTGGTTGCCTAGGAATTCACAGTTCTCAATGACAGAAAGATCACTATCTGATCTAAAGGCTACTGCTTGGTGGGCATCAGGGCCTGCTGTGTTCCGGATTGTGAGTCCACTCGCCATAAATCCATCCCCAAGAACCCCTGCAACAGCCAAAGCTCAATCTACATTTGCAATAATCATATATATACAGCCTAAAGAAACGGGGATACACCTCTGGATTAGCTAAGCGAACAAGCCTTATTTGATGAGTTAAATCAGAGACTTTTATTCCAAATAGGCTTATGGGTACTACTACTATATATAAGCTCTGGGAAACCATGAAAGTCTAGATGCAGTATCTTATCAAGCTCATTCATATATGTAAAACTGAGAATTCTTAAACAAAGTTAAATGTTTAACGTAAGTAGTGGAGGAGGGTAGTAGTACTCACCGACAGTAGCAGTCTCATAAGTTGTAAGTCCAGGCATCCCTGCATTTAGAGCACCCGTAATGATGGTTTTACCCATTCCATCCCCCAAAAAGACCACATTTTTCTTCTCCAGTGGCACCCTCACCGTTTCTTCGTACACACCTTCCTTTATATATATCACGAAACGGCGTGTACTCTCTGCATTTGCCGGTGCTGCGTTGACGGCCTCTTGCACCGTCTTGTAACACCCTCCGCTCCCGTCTTTACACACCGTTACGTCCGTCTTCAAGTTTGACGGTAAACCCCCGTTAAACCCCAGCTCCGTCCCACCCGACCCGTTCTCGTAGAACCCGTCCCGTTCCGTCTTGGGAGGGACCCACGCGGCTATGTCCTCCCCGTAATTATCGTAGGCGACCATCATGCTCAACGCGTTGCTGCTGTGTTGCGTTAAAGAGTCCAAAAAGGCCATCGTTTCACCGACCAATTTGGTGTCATTTACGTACTTGAGCGCGCTCCAACAATCGTATTGGTAGCAAAGGGCCGCGCTCATCCATGCACGAGCGTCCTTGATCTTGCCACGTGCCAGAGCGTCATTGGTCGATCTTATGCGGTAATCAGAATTAGAAAGGATGTTGAGACAGATGGCGGCGGCGTTGGAGCGGTTGAGGTTGCCTTTGGAGGAGTCGAGGATGGATTTCACCATGGATTGTCCGGTTTTGAGGTTATCGGAGGAGACGGAAATGGCGGATTGGATGAATTGAAGGGAGGTCGGATTAGGAGGGAGAAGAGAGAATCGCGAAAGGGAGGATTCGCAGGGTTGTGGGAAGCGAGTGGATTTGCAAGCAAGGCGGATCTGAGAGGAGTCAGAGGCGTAAACAGGGGAGTTATGAGGTGAGTGATGACTGGAAGAAGAGAAGATGAAGAAATGGGAGAGGGAAAGAAGGGAAAGGAGAAGGAAAGCAGACATGGATAGTGAGACAAGGAGAGAAGTGGAATTCCAGGGATTTCTTCTGGGATGTTTTTTGTGGGACTGGTGAGAGGGAGGTGGTGAAGATGAATGCATGGTTTGGGGGGGGGGGTATAAATATGATAAGGAGAGTTGATTAGGAATTTGGGAGTTGGGTAAAATTTGGAGATATGTGTTGGTTTGGAACGAAAGCGAATGAATTCACGAGAAGAAAAGAGTGAAAGTGAGTCACGGGGCGCTTGGGAATGGGCAGGGCATGTTAGATTTTGGAAGTTTGCCAATGGAAGCAGTGGAAGTGGAAATGGAAGACGTGGCCATTTATTGTCAGTCACGAGATTGATTGGGTAGAAAAAGTAATCCCAAAGAAAAGAGGGAAAGCTTTTGTTTTTGATGCGGTGAAACTAAATGGAATGAAGGTTAGGAAACGAGGAAAACTGTGGGTGTGGGGAAGGGGAGGGAAGGAACAAGGAACAAGGGGAATGAAATAAGAAAAAGCAAATGGGAGATTCTTATATTAAACTGGGTAATCGGGTTCGGGTCTTACTGAACTCAAATCCTATTGCCTACCCGACTCTGCCTGCTTTACATATCGCTTTCATCACACCAGTTGCCATAGGGATCGGCTTTCATTTCTTATGTCTTCTTGTCGATTTTCATTTTACTTGCCTTTGAAATTAATAATAATTTTCTTTCTTTTGTGTGTCTTTCCAACATTTATTGTTCATTTAATCATCATGTGCAGCACATACATAACTAATTAATTAAATTTACATTATTGTGAAAGATAATCACAAATTTACTAATAAATCAAATATGAAACATATTTTAATCATTCATACATTTTTAAATATTTTCTAAAATTATTTTGATGATTAAAAAAATAATATGAAAAATACATTAATAGTTTTTTTAAATAAATTTTTTTTTTAAAATTTTAATGAAAATTTATAGATAAAGAGTTATTTTAGTGGTTTGAAATATTTATCATTAAACAGTTATTAAGTTTTTTGAAAAAAATATATATCTTATTAAATTCTAATTGAAAAGGTGAAAATTTTAAATAATTTTAAGGGATTTTGAAGCTTATATAATGATTGTTAAAGGTGCTCATGGGCCTGGTTGAATTTAGATCGGGTCTAAGTATAATATTAACATATTTTATACTTGTTCAAGTCTGGTTTGACTTAAAATATGTACTTAAAATTTTATTCAGATTCGTTCATATTTGCAAAAGATTAATCTAAGCCCAATTTAGGCTACTCATATTATATTTTAAATATTTTTAAAAAATATTTATATAATCTTATTTTAATATTAATAATTTATTTTTTTATTTATTGAAATTTTTTATATAATCTTAATATTATTTTAATGTTTACATGAGAGTAATATTATATATTTAGTATGGGTTTATTTTTTTAATTTATTATAAATTACATAATATATAAAAATAACATAATATAAAATATTATAAATTTAAAATCGGGTTGGTTTGAGTCAAACTCGGGCCTAGAATATTCAAGCCCGAGCCCTCCCATATTTTAAACAGGCCTAATTTTTTTGACCGAACCTATTTTTCGGGCTTAATTTTTTTATTTGATCCTTCTCTATAATCTTATTTTAATATTAATAATTTTATTTTTTATTTAATAAAAATTTTTATATAGTTATCTTAATATTATTTTAATGTTTACATAAATATAATATTTAGTATAGGTTTATTTTTTTAATTTGTTATAAATTACATAATATCTAAAAATAACATAATATAAAATATTAAAAACTTAAAAACGGGTTGGTTTGAGTCAAACTTGGGCCTGAAATATTCAAGCCCGAGCCCTCTCATATTTTAAACAGGCCTAATTTTTTTATCTAAACCTTTTCAAATTTTAGATTATCTTTTAAGCATACGAAAATAATTTGAGAGAGGATAAATAAAACAGAAATGGAATTGTAGTTTGATGATACATCAAAGCAAATCAACACAAAGCGTGGTGGGTACTGTCACATGAATATACAAAGCATGAAAAGGGAAACGCATTGATTGCTAAATTTATTCACATTTCTTTATTAAGGGTTTACAAATTTTCAAGCATCCATGTGAATGATACAGCGGATGCCCTCCCCAGCAAGCATGTAATCGAAGGCCTTGTTTATATCCCGGAATGCCACTTGATGCGTTATAAATTTCTCCAGCTCAAGCTCCTACATGCATCACAAAGAAATTACAAACATGAATGTTCTAAGTAGCCATCCAACATGTTAGAATTGGTTGACAACATGCTTTAACTCAGATTTGGTATTATATTCTAGTAATTAAGATTCAAAGTTTAGCTAGCGCCATATTTGTCCAGAAGTTTTAGGAAGGAATGATGTAGCTTACTTTGTTTATATACTTTTCCACCACCGAAGGAAGGTCGGACCGGGGCTTGTAGTTGCCAAAGAAGGTACCTTTCAGAGTCCTCTCATTCAAAAAATTCACGGGATGTGTTTTAAATGCATCATCTCTGTTTGGAACACCGACGAGTACCGCAACACCCCATCCCTGCACAAAAACCAAAAACATAGCCAAATATGTCAAACATCACAATTTCTGTTATTTGCTTCGTTCTACTTCATAGTTTCTATCAGGTTTAGGCAAATGCATGAAGAAAGGGAATTACATCGTGAACACATTCAAATGCAGAGACCATGGCATTAATGTTTCCAGTACACTCGACGCTTCTATCAACTCCCCCATTTGTCATTTCAGCAAGCACCTGAAAATAAGGGAGTAAAATTTTGAGAATGAAGGGTTGTCTTCATTTAGTTTTACCTTGAAACCAATAGTTATGGTTTTCACAAACCTCTTGAACAGGCTTGTTATGGTCTTTCGGGTTGACGAATTCAGTGCAACCAAATTTCTTAGCTGTTTAAGATACACCAAGGAAACTGAACATTAGACGAAGCATTTTAAAGACAGTAAATCAACAAATTCCCTTCTGGGGTTTTTAACTTACCTTCCTCAAATCTGTTAGGATTCAGATCAACCCCAATAATCCTAGAAGCGCCTGCAATTCTAGCCCCTTCAGCAGCCTAATTATAAACACCACATCAACAATGTTATCCAAGTTAGTAGCAGCAGGGGCGAGGAAAAAAAGTACTAAACTTATTATGTTCCCACGCTTTATTATTTTCTTGAAATATCTATGTCCAAGAATGACATTGGACACATGAAGCTAAGAATATAGCCTCCAAAAATTCCTCCATATACATTTTTAAAAAAGTAACTTCGAGAAAACTGATCATAACCATGTGGAACACATCCCATATACGATACTCTGCTCAATTGTAAGAAGGGATACTCACAGCGAGGCCTACTGCTCCCAGTCCAAAAATGGCCACAGTTGAACCTTTGGTGGGCTTCGCAACATTCAAGGTGGCACCAAGACCTCGAAAATTATTTAAAACTCCATTAAACTAATAGATTAAATGGAAAATGAAAATTTTAAATCAAGTAACAAATTGATTCTCTTTAAGACCTGTAGAGATGCCACAGCTGAGAATACAAACTTTGTCAAGAGGAGCGGCGGGATTGATTTTGGCAACACTGCCAACATGAGCAACAGTGTATTCACTGAAGGTGGATGTGCCAACGAAATGGTAGATGGGTTTTCCATTAATGGAGAACCTGGTCTTGCCATCACTAAGCATCACCCCTCGGTCAGTGTTGATCCTTAGCAGGTCACACATGTTGCTTTCCTTGGACTTGCAATGACGACAGTTGCCGCATTCCCCGGTGAAGACCGGAAGCACATGGTCACCGGGTTTAAGGTGTGTCACACCCTCACCCACACTCTCAACAATCCTGTAAACAAAATAGTCAATAGAGTGATAAAAATATCTGGTTACCACACTAAATGGATACAGATACGGCCATTTATACCTAGGCTCAACAGAATGACAGATCCGACCAATCTGACATAGATCCCATGCAGATGCTGTTCAATATAAAAAAATGTGCCTTGCTGAATTTATATGGAAATGGATCGGATAAGAGTTTGACTGTTGGACGCATCGATGATAGAAGTACTTAAAATGAAAAAGGGAAAAAAAAAAATAGTATTGAGCATACCCCCCAGCTTCATGACCAAATATACGAGGGAATAATGGAGTTTGGCCCTGTTAGATGACAATGATGAACAATATTAGTTTCCAAGTATGCGAGTAATGAGTATTGGTTTACAACGAGAATGCATCATGAGGAGGCACTTAACTAAAATACCTTGGCTTCCCAAAAGTAAACATCAGTGTGGCAGAGAGAGGTGAAGAGGATCTTCAGACGAACCTCCATTGCTTGTGGTGGTGCTACCTCCACTTCTTCAATCACTAGTGGCTTCCCGGCTTCCCATGCCACCGCAGCTACATGCAGTTGCAATGTATTTCAAAGAATAAGCATATAAAATGACAAATGGTTTTCCTCAAAAACGAAGCATCAAAGTATGATGATAAAACCCTAAACACTCAAGTAAAAATCCAGAATGAAGATGTACCTTTGCAACGAATGAACTGACCAGCAGTGCTTTGGGCAGACATATTTACTTGGCAAACTATCCGTTCTTTCCTTTTGGAAACCTGGAAAAATATTCTAGTAAATTGAGGTTTAGGAGCTTGGCATCTCTTAAAGTAAGAATCGAGGGGACTGATATTTTTACACGTCAAAGAAGCCTGCTTTGACGAGGCATTTGTAAGAGACATATACATTGAGTTCATGAACTGGAAGCAAGAATTCACCCAAGGAAAACGCTGTTTTTCTTTTGATCCGCAAAGCAAATGACGCCTAAAATTTATTTGTTTTCCCGAACATGGGGTCGTTAATATGTTAGTATTTTAGTAGATTGATTCGACGGGTTGAGGCAAGTGGGCAACTTTACCATCAGCTAAAAGCGGTCAGACGCTTGTTTCGAAATATCTGCCTTCTACCGTTTTCGGCCTGACACGTGGTGATCCTACGTACCCCTGTCGACTGAGTCCCTGTCAAGCCTGACCATACCCAGAACTTACTATATGGACTTTTTCAACCATGCGCTCTATAAAATTTTAAGCATATCAATTGTTTTATCAAATTATATATTTAATTTTATTCAATTGTATATATTTTAAAAAATAAATACATATATATTTTTATATTAGAATAATATTCTTATTTGTATATAATATATCAATGTAAAATAATTTTAATTGAATATCATCATTCAAAATTCATGGAAATTAAACCTAACCAAATTTATATATAAAAATATACAAAATCAAAACTCATATATAACATTACACATTAAATCAAAATTATCAAATTTAAATATAAAAAATATGTGTATATCCCATAGGTTAGGAGTTCACTTATTAAACTTGAAAATTATATTTTAAATCTTTATCAATTGATTAATTGAACAGAAATGGAATTGTAGTTTGATGATTCATCAAGGCAAAGGAACAGAAGCGTGGTGGTACTGTCTCATATAGTATACAGAGCATGAAAAAGGGAAACAACATTAATATATGTATGATTGATGATGATTACAAATGAAGTTTGATAGGTTTCAAGTATCCATGCGAATAAGACAGCGGATGCCCTCCCCAGCAAGCATGTAATCGAAAGCCTTGTTTATATCTGAGAATGCCACTTTATGCGTTATAAATTTCTCCAGCCCAAGCTCCTGCATGTATCACATTACTCTTTCTAAGTTCATAACAAATTACAGAAATGAATGTTCTAAGTAGCCATCCAATTGCTAGCTGCATAAGGAATGATGTAGCTTACTTTGTTCATGTACTTCTCCACAACTGAAGGAAGGTCGGAACGGGGCTTGTAGTTGCCAAAGAATGTACCTTTCAGAGTCCTCTCGTTCAGAAAATTCACGGGATGTGTTTTAAAAGCATCATCTTTGTTCGGAACACCAACGAGTACGGCCACACCCCATCCCTGCAAAAAAACAGAAAACATATCTCAATGTGTCAAGCATTATTGTCTCTGTTCTTAGCTTCATTCTGCTTCCTAGTTTCTGTCAGGTTTTAGGCAAAATGCATGAAGAAAGGGAATTACATCGTGGACACATTCAAATGCAGAGATCATGGCATTGATGTTTCCCGTGCACTCGACGCTTCGATCAACTCCTCCGTTTGTCATTTCAGCCAGCACCTGAAAATAAGGGAGTAAATTTTGGGAATGAAGTGTTGTCTTTATTTAAATGTACATTACAGCCAAAAGTTATGGTTTTCAGTCACAAACCTCTTGAACTGGCTTGTCATAGTCTTTAGGGTTCACGAATTCATTGCATCCAAATTTCTTGGCTGTTTAAGATACACCAAGGAAACAGAACATTAGAGGAATCATTTCAATTTCAAGACAGTAAATCAACAACTCCCTTCTGGGATTCGTAGCTTACCTTCCTCAAATCTGTTAGGATTCAGATCGACCCCAATAATCCTGGAAGCGCCTGCAATTCTAGCCCCTTCAGCAGCCTAATTATAAACACCACATCAACCAGCAGAAGGGCCAAGGGGAAATAAATTATACGAAACTATGTTGGTTTAACTCTTTACTGATATCAATATATATATATGAGAAGACTCTGAAGAAAGTGATACAACCATGTCGGACACTCACGTCCAAATTTGATTAAACATAGTATGAAAGAAGGGATACTCACAGCAAGGCCTACTGCTCCCAGTCCAAAAATGGCCACAGTTGAACCCTTGGTGGGCTTTGCAACATTCAAGGTGGCACCAAGACCTCGAAAATTATTTAAAACTCCATTAAACTAATAGACTAAATGGAAAATGAAAATTCTAAATCAAGTAACAAATCGGTTTTGTTTAAGACCTGTGGAGATTCCACAGCTGAGAACACAAATTTTGTCAAGAGGAGCGGCGGGATTGACTTTAGCAACACAACCAACATGCACAACAGTGTATTCACTGAAGGTGGATGTGCCAACAAAATGGTAGATGGGTTTTCCATTAATGGAGAACCTAGTCTTGCCATCACTAAGCATCACCCCTCGATCAGTGTTGATCCTTAGCAGGTCACACATGTTGCTTTCCTCGGACTTGCAGTGACGACAGTCGCCGCATTCCCCGGTGAAGACCGGAAGCACATGGTCCCCGGGCTTAAGCTCTGTCACACCCTCACCCACACTCTCAACCACCCTGTTAATAGAGGGATAAAAATATCTAATTGAGTTGCTCAATTTATAGGGAAATGGATGGGATATGAGTTTAGGGCATATACCCCCCAGCTTCATGACCAAATATGCGAGGAAAGACCGGAGTTTGGCCCTGTAAGACGACAAATGATTGATCATATTAGTTTAATGTTAATTGCTTCACAACGTGAACGAATCATGGGAGGCAATAAATTAATTAAATTACCTTGGCTTCCCAAAAGTAAACATCAGTGTGGCAGAGAGAGGTGAAGAGGATCCTCAGACGAACCTCCATTGCTTGCGGTGGTGCCACCTCCACTTCTTCAATCACCAGTGGCCTCCCGGCCTCCCATGCCACCGCAGCTAGTTACAGTTGCAAAGTGTTCCAATTTTTTTAAATAAATAAACATATACAATTGCACATAAACTCTCAATTAAGATTCCAGTATCAAAGAGAAACAAATGTACCTTTGCAACGAATGACCTGACCAGCAGTGCTTCGGGCTGACATATTTTCTATGAAAAAAAAAATACTAGTAAAGTTGTTTTTTAGCTTTCTCTTATAAAAGAAAATCGATGGGACTGGAGTTTTACACTTGAAAGAAGCCTGCTTTCATTGGGGAATTTATATGATACAGAGATATATAAAGTTCATGAATGGGAAGAAACCGCCAAGTTAACCGCCAAATTCAGGTCTTTACAATATATTTTTTATTATATGGTTATTAACTAAATATTTTTTTAATTTTAAAATCTCACGCAACAATTTTAACAAAAGAATTATACCAATGTTAATAAATCAACCAAAATTTTTAAATTAAAAAAAATCCGAATATTAAACCTATTATAATTTTAAATTTTTATCTATAATTTAGTAAAAAATAACTAATTAATAGCATGGCAAGTAGGCAACACCTGGCTGGGTGTCTTGTCTTCTTCATTTATAGGACAACACCTGGTGGTCCAAACTCCAACGCAGTTTGATTTTTCATTTTCATACCGAACCTGTCATGCCTGACCAAAGCCTTCATTTAAAATATTATGTTCCAAACTTTTATTTACTTTAGTGATTGCGGTGGCCATCTCATGCCCATCATTGATTCCAGAAGTTTACTTATTTTTAAATTGGTTTAAATATGAAATAAATTCTTCTACTTTTTTTATAAATTTTTAATTTTGTTAATTTTAAATTTATTAATATTATTTTACAGGTTCAAAAATTATTTCGTAGTAATACTTAAGTAATAAATTAGAATATCGCAGATATTGCATATGATTTTATATGTTAATTTTATTTTTTTAATAATTTATTTTTATTTTAAAAAAATTAGTGTAATGTATATTATTTAAATCGTCTAACATAATTAAAAATATTACAGAAATAAAAAAATTTAATCCTTTAAAAAAGTAATTTCATTAAAGTTTGAATGAAATAATAATGAAATTCAAACTCCTTTTAGTGATTTTTAACTACTAATTAAATGAAAATACCTAAATATTTAATATTAATGCATATATTTTGTAGTGTTAAGTTTTAGCTTTAAATTGTAATGCCCTTTAAAGTGTAAACGTTTATTATTTTTTTTGGTGAAACAAAAATTTAATAATTTAAATCATTACGAAAATGAAATTTAATGGGTAGTTCTTGCTTTAATAAAATATTTTTTTCATATTCAAAATTTAATTATAAAAATAACATATTAGCCAAATGTGAATTTAATAATGCAATCTATAAATTGATTAAAATATAAAAGTAAAGGAAAGCAACAAATTCATCTAAAATTTAATTGAATTAAAATTAAGTTTAAAGTATTTGAATAAAAATTTATTATCATTCAGGATTTTTTTAAATAAAATTACATTTATTAATTAAAAATACATTATGCTTTACATATAATTGTATTAAATATAATGTAATCTATAATTTAATTTAATAATTATTAAAATAGTTTTATAACTGATTATATTTTTATTGTTTTAATTGAGATTTGATGAATACAATATATTAGAATAACAAGTAATTACTAATGGGTAAAATCATCTTTTTATTTAAAAATCAATTAATAAATAAATAAATCATAGGAGGGTAAGTTAATATTTTTTTCAAACAATATCAAATAAGTAAAATAATTTATCAATTCTAATTGGATTTGAATAACCCTATCTTTTTTATTAAGCCTTTTGAAATGAATTTATTAATTTTAAAACTAAAATATATCTAATTTAACAAATTTTTTGATCAAATAAGATTTTGTTTATATATTAAAATTCTATTGAAATAAAATAATTAAATGAATTTTAAAACCAACTTAATTATATTTGTAAATTGATTAAGTATTTGATATTGCAACTGAAAATTTAATTTTATAAATAGTGTTATGCCGAAATTGATAACAATCTTTCGTGATTAATTCACTAGAGTGAATTTAATGACTAATCATTCGTGTTCTGTAGGCCTATTAAGGAGATAGAAGTTGGCTATGAGTTTTAAAGTTGCTCCATACCTAGAACGATGATCGAATCCTTGACCACTGCTTAAGATAAAAAAAAAATCTTGTCATCTCATCTAAACCTATAATACCCCGAAAGTTGCTACAGTAAGAAAGTGAGATATTATCTTTGATACAATAAAATAAAGAAATAAAGTGATAAAAAGGGAAAATTTGAGTTGTGTCAACAAAATTTGGTTAGGAAGTATATTGTGATGTATTAATTCAAGAAAAGACTAAATCATAAAAGCGAGAAAAGTTTTGTGGTCCAAGAGTAAATACTCAAAATTTAAGGGGTTAAAGTGTAAATATAAAAAATTTGAAGGACCAATAGTGAAAATATTTTAAGGGTGAAAGGATCTAGAAACTAAAGAAAATGGATGAATTAGGACCAAATTGAATAAGTGGAAAAAGTATGAGGGGTTAAATTGTAATTTTACTAAAATGAGTGATGATTTAATGAAGGAATTTTAAAATATTATAAGGGGCAAAATGGTCATCTAGCAAGAAAGATATTTTGAAGAGTAATGATGATACTCGTGATATTTTAGATTAATTAATTAAATAAATATTAATTTATTAATATTCTGATTTGACATTTAATTATATTTAATTATTATTTTCCTTAGTATATAAGGAAAGAAAGATGAATAATTCTCTTCATCTTTTCATGTTCTCAACGTGAGAAGAAGAAGAAAGAAAGAAAATTTTCTTTTCTTTACAATTTGGTCCTTTCACCAAAAATCCACCATTTTCACTTAAAAATTAAAAGAATTTTCATAGCCACCAAGAGAGAAAAATAATAAGGAGACTATGGGGATGTAACGACCCAAAATTCACAGGCGCCGAAAAAACGAGTTATAGGGCCTCCGTCTTAGTGAACCGAGTTCGTAAATATTTATTAAGAATATTTGTGAGGCTATTTGCGTGTTTAATTAGGCTTTAATTAAGTGAATTTAGCTTAATTAAGAGAAATTAGGAAAAAAAGGCTAAATTGAATAATGGATAAAAGTAGAATTATAGATTAATAAAAAGAAAGAGGGACCAAAGGCAAATATACCATTCACCATAAATGAGGCGGAAAATGTTGATAAAAATCTAAGATTTTTATTGTTTAATTATTATTAAATTATAATGTATATAATTATTTTATTATATGGTAAATTATATTAGTTATAAATTAAAAATATTATATTATATGAATAAATCAAAAATTTGCCAAATGGATGGTGATGATATTGTACAATTGTAAAAAAAAAATATATATGTACATTTGTAATACTTATATTTAATTAGAAAATAGATATTTATTATTTAAAAGATATTTATTAGATAAATAATTAAATTGTGATATTTTTGTATAAGAAACAAACTGGATAGTGACAATTGTAATAATGTAAATATATACATTTGTATTATATTTATTTATTTACTTGAAAATTAAGTAAAAGATAGTTATTAATTAAATAATTTTATTATGAGATTTTTGTGTATGATAAACAAATTAAGTGGTGACAAATGTAATGTAAATATGTGTTATTAAAAGATATTTATTATAATTATTATTATCATTATTATCATTATTATCATTATTAACTAATATATATATATATATATAAATGATATAAAAGGAATGAAATAAAGAAAGAAAGCAAAAGAAAGAATAGCAGAAGCCATTCGAAAACAAGAAGAAAGAAAGGGGAAAGAAAAGAAAAAGGGAAAAAACTAGGGTTTGAAGGTTTAAAGCTTTAATAGTTAGCAAAGAACCCGAGGCATCGTCACCGAAAGGAAATGAAAAGTTATCGTGTAACAGCCCAATTTTAAATAGTGTCGAAACAGTGATTCGAGATCATTAAATCTGACGAAAAGTTAGAAAATTTTGTTAATCGATAATTATAAGTTAAGTGTGATTTTAGAAATATTTTAAAATTAGTGAATTTTGTGAACTGAAAGAATTAATGAGAAAAATTGGGCCAAAAATGAGGTATTGAGACCTCGAATTCATAAAGTGAGCCATAAATATTTTTAAAAATATTTATGGAGTGTCATTAAGCTATTATTAAACTTTCGTTAGAAAATTTTAATGTTTGGGTAGGAAATTTAATGAAAAGGACTAAACTGAAATGAAAGTAAAAGTTAAATTATAGATTAAAAGAAATTATGAAGGATCAAAATGGTAATTATACCATTTTGCATAGTTGAGGCGGTTAACAAAACGAAGCAGAGAGCAGGGGAAGGAAAGAAAGAAGAAGAGAAGAGAAAGAAGAAAAAGGGGGAAAATTGGAAAATTTCCAAAATTAGCTAAATAAAAAGGGGATTAAATTGAAATATCTGGAGAATTCTCTTCAATTCTCTTCATTTTCTTCAGCTAAAAAACAGTCATGGAAGAGAGTTCAAGTTGGTTTTCATACTCAAGCTTCATGTAAGTTTAATACTTGCTTTCTCCTTGAAATTTCTATGTTTTTGGACTTTCTACAATTGAGTCCAACTTATTAATTCATTAGTTTATGATTCTATGGTTAATTTTTAAATTTGATGTGGATTAGTGCTAAAAGAATATGATGAATAAATATTGATTTGAAGCTTTAATTTTGTTATATGATGATTTTATCAAGTGAAATTGATAGAAATTGGTTTTAGGACCTAATTGTGAAATAGCTGAAATTAAGGCCTAGTGTTAAAATTCTGATTTTCAAAAGTTATGAAGTAGTTTAAAATGATATAGAAAAGTATTAAATGAGAAAATTAGCTTAATTGAGGGGTTAATTGAGCAAGGATTGAATTGTATGAATTGTGGAATTAGGGACAAAATAGAAATCAACATGTTACACTAAAGCAGTTTTGGACAGCAGCAGTTGTCTAACTTTGAAAAATCACCAAATATTGTATAAATAGAATTAGAAGTTGAGTGAGATATGAAATTAAATCTTATTGAGTCTATTTTCATATAAAAGAAACAGAGAAAGCAAAGGAAGTCTACATTTTGAGATATTTAAATTTTTGTAAGACTGGTTTAGAATAACTTCGTGATCCCCTGTTCTTACTTTAGAAATTCTCTAAGAATTGTATAAAAATAATTTGGGAACATATTTTATATGGTTAGATTCCTTAATGAGTCTAGTTTTATAAGAAATAAACCATAACATCATATGAATTCTATATAAAAAGATAAATAAATTTTTAGTGAAGAAGGGTCGGAACTGCCAGACAGCAGAACAGGGGTGACTTTAAAGAATAAACTGTACTAATTGGATAAATAAAAAATTCTGAAAATTTTATGGCAAGAAGATATGTGAGTCTAGTTTCAGGAAAAATTAACGGTTCTTCATTTGGAGTTCTGTAGCTCTGGAAATAAATAATTTAGTGACTATAACTCAAATGGACAGTTTTGAATCTACTTATGAGTAATTAATGAAATTATTGATAATGTTACTTATAGCATGTTATATACATTAAGGAAGTGGAATGGAGAGGAGGAGGAGGAAAATATGTATGAATATTTAAGTAGTATGGCTAAATTGAAATGTTTTAGGCTCAGAGACTAAATTGAATAAAAGTAAAATTTTGTGATTAATTTTGTAAAAATGTGGAAATAATCAATTTGCATGAAATGGATTATTTTATTATTTAAAATTGAAAAATTGAATGAAATTATTAATTTAGATTAAGATCAACTGAAAAATCAATGAAAATAGAAAATTTCCAAAGTGCCCCTGAATCTTGATATTTCTGCAAATTTAACCAGGTAAGTTCGTGTAACTTAATTATGTGATATAAGGAAATATAAGTTGATGGTACGTGAAATATTGATATGATGAATTAACTGTTTTATGTTTATGAAGAAACGGCAAGTGAATGATATTTATCATGACATGAAAATATGTGATTATCTTTAATATGTTAATACAAGGTAATTAAGTATGATGAAACGAGTAATAAATTCAAGTAAGACATGACGAGAAAAATGAATATCTTTAAGGGGCCATATGTTTGATTTTGATTGGTTTCAAATATAAATATTGAATTAAAATAAAATGTTTGATAAATAAATTTGTAATTCCGGTAATGCCTCGTACCCTATTCCGGCGTTGAATACCGGTAAGGGGTGTTACATTTAGTTGTATCAGAGCTTAGGTTTAGTCGGTTCTCGGACCAACATAATATGTATGAAGTCTAGAAATGTATGCCATTATTAATATATAACTCAAGATAATGTGATATCTCCAGACTTTGATGATATTTGAATCACTGTTATTCAAACTTTATCATTATTATATGTAATTTATTAATTATGTGTGATAAGTATTTTAAGGTAAGTGTTTAGTAAAATGATAAATTTAAGATTAGGTACTGAAAATTGAGGCGATCATCGAATGAATTATGGAATATTGAATATTATTTTGAGTACTGAATTGAATTGTGAAGTTACTGAATATTGTTATGTGTATTGCATTAAACTATGAAATTATTGATGTAATGAATTACTGCAATACTGTGAAACTGATTGAAATAAGAAGTGAAAATAGAATGAACTGGAATTTAGAAAGTTATTTAAATTTACGAATGAATTATGAATTATTTGAATATTTGAAGGTAAATTAAATAAAGAAAATATGTGAGTAATTGAAATGTATATTGATTGGAAAGTAATTAGTGATTTTAAATTTGATTGGACAATAAATTAAAAATACGAATTGAATAAAAATGCATTAAATTATGAATATGTGTAAATATATGAATCGTGTATTGATTGAAAAATGGTTGGGCGAATTGAAGTATGATTATATGTGAATATTTGCAATATGTATTGGTACTGAATTGTATACTGATTAGAAAATGGAAAAGTGAATTTGAAATAAAAAAAAATGATTTGAATACCCTATTAACTTATCAGACTAGATTGGATACAAATGGCATGCCATAGGATTTGTGATGTGATGAGGAGATTTGAGGCTCGGCCGAGGTGATAATTCTGTATTATATTCTTCGGTTTATCCGAAGAGGCATTCAATACTGGTGTGTTTGGGAGGATATGATATATTGGTGTGTTTGGGAGGATATGATATACTGGTGTGTAATGGAGGATTTCATTATTTTGGTGTGATTGGTTGGAATCCGCGTATCCGTCAAAGTCCGAGTCTTGTTAATAGGGGTAGATATGAATATTAAGTGAAATTAAAATGAGAATTGATTTCCCTATTAACTTGTCGGACTAGTCGGATATAATTGGCATGCCATAGGATTTGGAAGAGTACGGGATTTATAGGCTTTGCCGATCAGGCACCTCGTGTGTCGTATATCAGGCACTTTATGTGTCGTATCAGGCACCTCGTGTGTCGTATCAGGCACCTCGTGTGTCGTATCAGGCACTTTATGTGTCGTATTTTAGGCACCTCGTGTGTCGTATACTGATCAGGTACTATGTACCGTTTTAGGCACAATGTGCCGTACTGGTGTGTTTGGGTTGGAATCTGTGTATCCATCAAAGTCCGGGTTGTTAATAGGTGAATAACTAAAAAAAAAAAAAAGATTGATTGAACTATTGAAAATATGAGAAAGAAATTATGAGTTGAATTGTGAATCGAATTAAAATGTGAGATTTGAAGCATGAACTTAGGGTTCACGAATTTGCTAAAGTATCGAATTATTGATATTGAAATCAATTGAATAAATGAAATGAGAAAATTGAATGAATTTGATCGATTGAACGTATGAAAAAGTGGAATTATGAATTAAAATCGATATATGAAATTGAAAGCTTGAACCAAAGGTTCATAATTTGATTAGATAATATAGATGATATATGATGCTATTTGATGAAAGTCTATTGTTGATGTATGAAATTAAAGTATAAATTAACACATATAATTTATATTGTTACATGTTTGATATTTATTATTTATTATTTATTATAATTTTTATAATTTGAATTATGATAATACCACTTTGAGTATCGATATAGACATGCTCAACGTACGATTGTATTATTATAATTCAAATTATTTAATATTAAATGTTAAATTTAAATTATGCATATAGTAAGTGAAGTATGAGGTAAGTGTTATTGTTGAATTAAATGGAAATTGAATTAAGTGATAGATAAGTATTAGTATTGAATTGTATAATGATGAGAAAGTGAAATTAAATTTAGTTGTGAATAAATTGAAGTGAAATTGGAATTGAAAAAAAAAAGTAAAAGTAAGTAATTTTAGATTTATAAAGTATGTTATAATATTGAATTAAAAATAAATTACAAACTGAAAGGATATGGAATGGATATAAATGATAAACTAGATAAATATGTGCACAAAGGAGCTATAGAATTATAGAAATAATGAAGTTTTTGATCAAAATAACAAGGAAATTTCGAGGTCGAAATTTTTTTTAGGGGGGAAGAGTTGTAACAGCCCAATTTTAAATAGTGTCGAAACAAGTGATTCGAGATCATTAAATCTGACGAAAAGTTAGAAAATTTTGTTAATCGATAATTATAAGTTAAGTGTGATTTTAGAAATATTTTAAAATTAGTGAATTTTGTGAATGAAAGAATTAATGAGAAAAATTAATAAAAAGCGAGGTATTGAGACCTCGAATTCATAAAGTGAGCCATAAATATTTTTAAAAATATTTATGGAGTGTCATTAAGCTATTATTAAACTTTTCGTTAGAAAATTTTAACGTTTGGGTAGGAAATTTAATGAAAAGGACTAAATGAAATGAAAGTAAAAGTTAAATTATAGATTAAAAGAAATTATGAAGGATCAAAATGGTAATTATACCATTTTGCATAGTTGAGGCGGTTAACGTCAGAAAATCTGAGATTTTTTTTAAAAGTATATTATTATATTATTATAATATTATATTATATAATAATCCAAAAAAAAAAAGGGAATAGAAACAGAAACAAAACAGAAGCAGAGAGCAGGGGAAGGAAAGAAAGAAGAAGAAGAAGAGAAGAAAGAAAAGGGGGAAAATTGGAAAATTGGAAAATTTCCAAAATTAGCTAAATAAAAAGGGGATTAAATTGAAATATCTGGAGAATTCTCTTCAATTCTCTTCATTTTCTTCAGCTGAAAAACAGTCATGGAAGAGAGTTCAAGTTGGTTTTCATACTCAAGCTTCATGTAAGTTTAATACTTGCTTTCTCCTTGAAATTTCTATGTTTTTGGACTTTCTACAATTGAGTCCAACTTATTAATTCATTAGTTTATGATTCTATGGTTAATTTTTAAATTTGATGTGGATTAGTGCTAAAAGAATATGATGAATAAATATTGATTTGAAGCTTTAATTTTGTTATATGATGATTTTATCAAGTGAAATTGATGGAAATTGGTTTTAGGACCTAATTGTGAAATAGCTGAAATTAAGGCCTAGTGTTAAAATTCTGATTTTCAAAAGTTATGAAGTAGTTTAAAATGATAGAGAAAAGTATTAAATGAGAAAATTAGCTTAATTGAGGGGTTAATTGAGCAAGGATTGAATTGTATGAATTGTGGAATTAGGGACAAAATAGAAATCAACATGTTACACTAAAGTAGTTTTGGACAGCAGCAGTTGTCTAACTTTGAAAAATCACCAAATATTGTATAAATAGAATTAGAAGTTGAGTGAGATATGAAATTAAATCTTATTGAGTCTATTTTCATATAAAAGAAACAGAGAAAGCAAAGGAAGTCTACATTTTGAGATATTTAAATTTTTGTAAGACTGGTTTAGAATAACTTCGTGATCCCCTGTTCTTACTTTAGAAATTCACTAAGAATTGTATAAAAATAATTTGGGAACATATTTTATATGGTTAGATTCCTTAATGAGTCTAGTTTTATAAGAAATAAACCATAACATCATATGAATTCTATATAAAAAGATAAATAATTTTTTAGTGAAGAAGGGTCGGAACTGCCAGACAGCAGAACAGGGGTGACTTTAAAGAATAAACTGTACTAATTGGCTAAATCAAAAATTCTAAAAATTTTATGGCAAGAAGATATGTGAGTCTAGTTTCAGGAAAAATTAACGGTTCTTCATTTGGAGTTCTGTAGCTCTGGAAATAAATAATTTAGTGACTATAACTCAAATGGACAGTTTTGAATCTACTTATGAGTAATTAATGAAATTATTGATAATGTTACTTATAGCATGTTATATACATTAAGGAAGTGGAATGGAGAGGAGGAGGAGGAAAATATGTATGAATATTTAAGTAGTATGGCTAAATTGAAATGTTTTAGGCTCAGAGACTAAATTGAATAAAAGTAAAATTTTGTGATTAATTTTGTAAAAATGTGGAAATAATCAATTTGTATGAAATGGATTATTTTATTATTTAAAATTGCAAAATTGAATGAAATTATTAATTTAGATTAAGATCAATTGAAAAATCAATGAAAATAGAAAATTTTCAAAGTGCCCCTGAATCTTGATATTTCTGCAAATTTAACCAGGTAAGTTCGTGTAACTTAATTATGTGATATAAGGAAATATAAGTTGATGGTACGTGAAATATTGATATGATGAATTAACTGTTTTATGTTTATGAAGAAACGGCAAGTGAATGATATTTATCATGACATGAAAATATGTGATTATCTTTAATATGTTAATACAAGGTAATTAAGTATGATGAAACGAGTAATAAATTCAAGTAAGACATGACGAGAAAAATGAATATCTTTAAGGGGCCATATGTTTGATTTTGATTGGTTTCAAATATAAATATTGAATTAAAATAAAATGTCTGATAAATAAATTTGTAATTCCGGTAATGCCTCGTACCCTATTCCGGCGTTGAATACCGGTAAGGGGTGTTACATATCGAGGAGTAATCGAATAAATCCGGGTTTGTATTACTATAATTCAAATCTATTTATTATTAATTGTTTTATTTTAATAAAATGCATGGTAGATAAATTTAGGAAAGTAATTGAAATAATTATATTGATTTGAATGAAATTGATTTAAAAATGTTTATGGCTATTGAAATTGAATGTGAACAAATTGGAAATTAAAAGTGATTTGAATTGAATCAAAATGAATTGAATGAAGAAAATATGTGATTATTTGAAATGTATATTAATTGAAAAGTGATTAGTGATTTGAACTTGATTGAAAAATGAATCGAAAATATGAATTGAATAAAAGTGAATTAAATTATGAATATGGTGAATATGTGAATTGTGTATTGTGTATTGATTGAAAAGTGGATTGAATTGAATCAAAGTATGATTATATGCGATTATCTAAAATATGTATTGGTATTGAATTGTATATTGATTAGAAAGTGAACAGGTGAACTTGAATTGAATTGTGATTGAATTGAAAGAGAATTTGAAATAAATAAAAAATGATTTGAATACCCTATTAACTAGTCGGGCTGAGTCGGATATAGTTGGCATGCCATAGGATTTGAAAGAGTATGGGATATATCGGCTTTGCCGATCAAACACTTTATGTGTTGTATTTCAGGCACCTCGTGTGCCGTTTCAGGCACTTATGTGGCATATACTGATCAGGTACTATGTACCGTTTTAGGCACAATGTGCCGTACTGGTGTGTTTGGGTTGGAATCCGTGTATCCATCAAAGTCAGGGTTTGTTAATAGAGTGAATAGCTAAAATGAGAAAATTAAATAAATTTGATTGATTGAAACACCCCAAACCCGGCCCATTCACTACGACCGAATTTGAAATGCCACTGCGGAAGACGTTTGAAAAATATTTTGACTTAAAGTAAAAACATATAAACTTATTGTCTTTAGAAAAACATTGTGTATTTAAAATTCTGAAATAAATTAAGTTGTTACAAAATATTCCGATTTAAAACTTTAATATATATTTTTAAGATATGAGTTTCTAAAAATAAAACTTTCCCAAATAGTAGTTCATTTGTAATCACACCTTAAGCATAAATAAAAATAGAACAAATACCATAAATGGCCCTTATTACAATAATCATTTACTTAAAAGTACTGAAATATTTAAAATGACTGAATTAATAATAAAAAAATCATCTTCTGCATGGGCCTCCTTGTATCCACTCCAACCCGGTCCGAGCATCATGCATCACCTGCGATATTGGTAAAAATTGAGTGAGTCAAACAGACTCAGTGCATAGTTATTTCACATGTCTCCATACATATGGGCTTGGCCCATATCCACACAGTCCACATAAGCAGTCATGCAAAAATGCATCCCAACCCCACCTAGAGTCCATCTTTTACACCTACCTTAGCAGACCTGCTGCTCAAGGCCATGGCTAATCCACCGATCAACTAAGTGATCCCACATATCGTACCTTGGCAGACCTGCTGCTCAAGGCCGTGGCTAAGCCACCGATCAACTGAGTGATCCCACATATCTGTATCCACGAGGTGACTCAAGTCATCCTCGATCCACGGCGGACGCACACACGGCTATCATCTGCCGAGATGTGGCACCTAGCTAACACCTCCCTTGATGAAGCACACAACTAACATCAAGCGCCAATGTAGCACAAGGTCGACATCGGACCACGCACATAATGTACACCCTTTCCTTCAATATTCATGTCCCATCCCCAAATGCATATATTCATCATGACAAGTAACATTGTAAAGAATATTCATCACATGCTTTACCACAGATTCATACACATATCACAGGTAGTTTAATATCATAAAATACTGACCTGTTTAGCCGGTTACCTCACCATGGTATCCACCATCGTAGCCATTATTTTCGGCTACCATTCACATCATAACATATACATATATAACACATATAAACAATCAAGAGAACAAGTGCGATAACTACGCACCTTTTTGGCAAGTTCCACTAAATCCGAAACTCACGTCTAAACGATTTGCACCCTTGCGATTGTTGCACTCCTTCCTACACAACCTAAGTCAGAATCGACTAATATTGTACCAAAAATGGCCTATATATCAAATATAACATTTGGCCCATATAGCAATTATAACATTTTGGCCCATAAAGGGTATTTTTGTAGTTTGGCCCATAGGGACATTTCGTAATTCGGCCCATTAGGGGCATTTTCGTAATTCAATAATCGTACCCACTAAGGGTAATTCGGTAGTTTTATCTTTAACGGTGTTTTCGACGATTCACTATCGCCTCGAGTGATACAAAACTCTATTTGGGTCTCTACGGAACTATTGGGTCAAAATCCATTTTAAGCCCAAACGGGGTAATTTCGCAACTAAAACTTAACTAGTAATTTGGGGCATACAAATTTAAACTGTCCATTTGCGTCATACTGACTAAATTGGCTATAACTCGAGTTAGAAAACTCAGAATCTAGATCCGTAAAATTTCCTTGAAACTAGACTCATTTATCTTCTTACTGTAATTTTTCCAGAATTTTTAGCCTAGCCATTTAGTACAGTTTATTCATTAAAGTTTCCCTTGTTTTACTGTCCAATGATTCTGACCTCTCTTGACTTAATTTCAAATATCTCACTTTAAAGTTTTCATATACTGCTTCAACTTATTTCTCTTGAAAACAGACTCACTAAGGAATCCATACATATAAATTATAACCCATAATTCATTTTGTACAATTTTATATGATTTTTCCAAAACAGATCAGTGAACCCCGAAGTTAATCAGAACCAGTCTCACTAAAATCAAGATATCTCAGAATATAAAATTTATTTTCCTTCTCCGTTTCTTCCATATTAAAATAGACACAGTAATCTTTAATTTGATATCTTATTCACTTTCTAATTCCTTTTATCCTAGTTTTAGTGATTTTTCAAAAACACGTCACTGCTTCTAACCGAAACTATTTTATTACAAAACATGATTATCACTACCATCAAACGCACGTCCGAGTGATCACGGATACCGGTTATCAATTTTCTTCGATATTTCTACCGAATCACAGAATATTTCATGTAAACTTTCAGAGAGATGTGAGATTTTCTCACCATTTCAAACATATATTCGGAGAGTATGAGATTAGACACCTTATTCGGAATCCGTAACGCGGTGCTCTCCGCGGCACCAAAAATCCGAGTCACTTATAACGAGGGATAGGTTTTCGATTGAACCTTTGATAAAGTACTTCGAGACCTTGCAACCAGCATAAACTCTCTCATGGCAAGTCCCTAGACTCTCAACCATATTACAAATTAGTCCCCTCATTAGCTAGCTTAAGCTTTGGGGGCTCCAAAAATACAAAAATTATCAACTAAAGTCATCAAAATCACTTACTTGCTAAAGGATTTATTTGCTGAAATTTTTGAGCTCTCCAACCCTTGTTTGCTACCAATTTTCGGTGGTGATGAAGAGAAGAAAAGATGATACTTCTCTTTTCTTTATTTTCATAACCCTTTTTTTTATTTCTTCTTTCTTTCTTTTTTTTATCTCTTTTTTTTATCCACCTACTCCACTCCCCAAATTCTTTTATTTCTTTTTCATCCACTTACTCCACTCCCCAAATTCTTTTATTCCTTTTTCATCCACCTACTCTACTCCCCAAATTCTTTTATTTCTTTTTCATCCACCTACTTCACTCTCCAAATTCTTTTGTTTCTTTTATTTCCTTTTTTTTTCCTTTCTTTTTCCTTGTTTTCCTCCTTACCATACCTTTCCACAATTTAATAAGTCCACCTTACCATAATTTAAAAATCCAATTTTGCCATATTTACAAGCTTAGCAGAAATTTAGGGAAATAGTACAAAATAATAGTCAAAATTTGCACACAATGGGATTTGAACCTCTTCCTCAAGGTACTTCACTTGATGCCATAACCTCCTTGCCATATGCTCATTCTCGCTAGTAATTTACTCTTTTATTTCCATAAGCCTTGATGCCACTTACTATCTCTCCTTATTAGGCTTAAACACAAAAATTTTACTAAGGCCCAACTTGAACTCGAAACTTCATAGAATCCGTAACTTTCTAAAATCATCTTCTTAATAAGTCCAATTTGAAATAATGCCATTCTCTTATTCTCAAAAATTTTAAACACTCCTACTCCTAAGGCCCATTGGGCCCATTCCTACTGAGGCCCAATTCCGAGGATGTTACAATTCTACCCTCCTTAAAGAAAATTTTCGTCCTCGAAATTTCCAATCAACTATTAAACGATCTGCTTTGAAATCACACCACTATGCTTTTTTGCGCAGACTCGATCTTAAAGACCTATCATACTTTCTAGGCACATTTTCTAGGTTCACAATCAAGGTTACATACACTTTACTAGCAACATAAGAACAAACTGACCTTATAGCAAGTAAAGCAACCAGGGATATTCGAAATAAGAACTTACTCGTTGCCACCTCGGCACATCACTATCCTCGCGACACGATCGTGATAAACCAACCTTGGTTGCCTCGCGTCTGCACCTTCAGCATCTCTGCTTGGTGCTCCACGACCTCGGCCTAAACCATTTCCTCCATGGTTTGGACCACGACCCCTTGTCGCTTGCTGACCATCTCTACCTGGCTGCACATAGCCTTGGCCTGCTGTCCGAGCCCTATTCGGATCCTGAGGACAGTCTTTAATCAAATGAGACTTGGACTTACACCTAAAGCATTCTCGTTCCTGGTTTCAGCACTCGCCAACATGATACCTTCCACACTGAGCACACGGACGGTCCGGATTTCCAGCAGCTGGCTTAGAAACACGGCGCAGATTCTCAATCCTAGGTCTTTTCTCAAGACTCTCGACGGCGATCTCGACGGTCCAAAACTCCTCTTATCCGGTTCCTATCCTTATCTCTGTTCTGTCTCACAGAGTCCTTAATCCCCTCGGCTACCTTAGCCTTCTCTACTAACACAGCAAACTCCCGCTCCTGATGTGTAGCTATCAACAATCTCAGGTCGTCCCTTAATCCGTCCTCAAACCGGACACATCGTTCATGCGCCGTAGCCACCACTCCTCGAGCATATCGGCTCAACCTTTAAGAACCTCGTCTCAGACTCGCTACGGACTTGTTTCCTTGAACTAGCCCCAGAAATACTTTCCTCTGCGCATCAATGTAATGAGTACCAACATACTTCTTCTGGTATGCTGCCTTAACATAATCCCAAGTGAGTTCCTCAGCCGTAGCACTATCCCGTACTATGAGCCACCATTCACATGCCTCGTCGCGAAGCAGCGCCACTATTCCTTTCACTTTCTCCTCAGCAGTCAGATCCAACTCATCCATAATTCGTTCGGTCGCCTCCAACCAATATTCAGCAGTACTGGGTGCCACACCAAATACGCCACGGAACACTTCAGCTCCATTAGCTCGGAGTCGCTCGGGTACAGACTTCCTAGCTCTCATATTTCCACCTGCTCCAGCCACCATCTCAAGAACTCGCAGCACCGCCTACGATATAGCATCATCCCCCGTCTGATCTGGTTGCTCAACACCAAAAGCTGGTGGTGGTGGTGGTACCTCATTCTCAGATCCTTGACCCGATCTAACGGGTTCCGATACAGCCATTCTTCCTATACCACGTTCACGACGACCTCGTCCTCTAGAACTCATTTCTAACGTCGCGATTTAATCTGATTAAGAAGTTTTATGCATTAGAATTTTGTTCCACTTATTATCCCTGAACAGTTTTATGACATAAAGTATTTAGAAGTAGTTCTTTCGATCAAACAAAATTTCAGTTCAAGTTCACTACTCTAATTCAGAGAGTCACATTCACATTCATCAACAGAAACACCTTCATTTCTCAATGAAGCCACATTTATTCACAACATTCACCATGCTACCATGGCCGTCTTCTCCTTTCTCAACCCAGGGGTAATTTCGTCATTTATCTTATAGGGGTATTTTGGTAATAATTCGAGGTCAATTTGAAAATCTTTACAAATCAAAGGTATTTCAAAATTTACAAAAACTCGGGGTTATTTTGAAAATTTGTTTTCCAAATCAGAGGTATTGCCAAAAATTTCAGGAATCGGGGTTATTTCAATAATTTTGTAAGTCAGGGGTAATTCAGTAATTTTCCAAATCAAGGTATTTCAATATTTCACAAAATAAGGTTTTTGGTATTTTTGTAAAACAAAAATATCTTTGCAAAAGTCGAGGGTAGTATTGAAATTTTAGAAACGAAGGGCATTTTAGTAATTTTACAACCAAAGGTATTTTCGTAATTTTGTAAATCGAAAATATTTGAGAAATGTCTTCCAAATAGTTTGTACAAATCAAAAAGGGTAATTTAGTGATTAAAAAAAAACTAAGGTTTTTATAAAACTGCATGGCTAGTCCCTTTCGGGTTTTAATGATTGGTTTAGCCCATGGATAAGTCCTCTTGGTTAGGGTGAACCGCATTACGCACTGTGTAGGATTCGAGTAAAGAGGAGGTGAGTCGCTAGGACTGCTTAAGTACCAAGCTCTTACTGAATCCACTCCTAGACATGCGCACAACGGTTGCCACACCCTAGCTCAGCGACTTAATCACAGGTTTGTTTAATGGTCCTTAAGTCTTATGAATCTTGTGTTTGAGTAGACTAGTCCTGGGGTTCAACAGATCCTAGTTCACTAATCTACGTTCCCTTCATGCTTATAGAATTCACATTCACAATTCACTTCAGTAGTTGGAAGTACTTACCTGATGGACTTCGGGCCGGAGATACAGGTGCCATGCCAGAATAACCTGAAATAAAAGTCCATATCTTGAAAACTATTTTCGGGCCCTTGCGATTGTTGCACTCCTTCCTACACAACCTAAGTTAGAATCGACTAATATTGTACCAAAAATGGCCTATATATCAATATAACATTTGGCCCATATAGCAATTATAACATTTTGGCCCATAAAGGGTATTTTCGTAGTTTGGCCCATAGGGACATTTCGTAATTCGGCCCATTAGGGGCATTTTCGTAATTCAGTAATCGTACCCACTGAGGGTAATTCGGTAGTTTTATCTTTAACGGTGTTTTTGAAGATTCACTATCGCCTCGAGTGATACAAAACTCTATTTGGGTCTCTACGGAACTATTGGGTCAAAATCAATTTTAAGCCCAAACGGGGTAATTTCGCAACTAAAACTTAACTAGTAATTTGGGGCATACAAATTTAAACTGTCCATTTGCGTCATACTGACTAAATTGGCTAGAACTCGAGTTAGAAAACTCAGAATCTAGATCCGTAAAATTTCCTTGAAACTAGACTCATGTATCTTCTTACTGTAATGTTTCCAGAATTTTTAGCCTAGCCATTTAGTACAGTTTATTCATTAAATTTTCCCTTGTTTCACTGTCCGAGCCCTATTCGGATCCTGAGGACAGTCTTTAATCAAGTGAGACTTAGACTTACATCTAAAACATTCCCGATCCTGATTCCAGCACTCGCCAACATGGTACCTTCCACACTGAGCACACGGACGGTCCGGATATCCAATCGCTGGCTTAGCAACACGAGCAGAATTCTCAACCTTTGATCTTTTCTGCAGACTTTCAGACGATTCTGCAATTAAGCACAATAATCCACAACGCGACCTCAGTCAGCGCCAATCCACGATGTAGCCGTAGCTAACACCAAAACCACGATGGGACACATAGTCACTCCTCAACCACGATATGGCACATAGCTCATATCAACCACAATGAGGCACAGAGCTACTCATCAAACCACGCGAACTTAATCGCAAATAATCCACAACGTGACCTCAGTCAACGTCAATCCACGATGTAGCTCAAGGCTAACATCAAACCACGTACTCGAAATACACCCTGTCCTTCTTTCATAATCCACCCATGCACATGCAACATAAAATAATGCCATGATAATGCATGTACATGTTATTTAACATATTATCATATATTCATAACAATAGTCACATTCATCAGATTTGATACTTACGGATTATTGACATACCCTCGAGGGCATCCATATCACAATTTCCAATTGCACTAGTTAGCACATTCATAACACACATATATCCCATACATATAAACATATAACCCGGAAAACGGTAGGCTAACTACACACCTGACTTTCTAGCAAAGTTCTGAACTACTCGAAATCTAACACAATCTAGAATCCCGATACTCTGCTTACTTGTCGATTAGCCCCTAAAAATCATAATACACAATCGGTCACACTTAAACTTATAAAATGGCCTATGGTCGAAACTATATATCACTTACCTTGCTTACAGAAAATCCCGAATCACCACTTAACTATGAAACCGTCGAAATCCTTGAGTACTCCAAATCCGAAACTCCTTTAATGCTTTCATTATCGTTGTTTTGCGAAGACTAAAAGAGAATGGATCCGGCTTTTTAGAACTTGCGATAGAAGGAAAAGAATACGGCCTCCTTTGAGATTCGGCTATGGCTATTAATAAAAGAAAAATACAAATAGAAGAAAAGCACTTACAAGGTTCGGCTAAGCCCTTCAAATGTTGATGGAAAAGTCGGCCACAAGAGAAAGAAAGTGTATTCGGCTATGATGTTTCTTTTGGGTGCCAAGCAAAGAAAAGAGAAAGGAAGCTTATAGGATTCGACTAATGCTAACAAATAGAGGAGAAGAAGAAACACAAATGGCCTTTTTGGCTTCTTAGAATTCGGCACAATGAGGGAGTGAGTTGAGAGGAGAATTTCGGCTAAAGGAAAAATAATTGGAGAAAAGAATTCCAACAGGTGATCACTCCTATTTAACTACACAATTCGGTCACACCTATCTCCACTTATCAAATCCAAATCAATCTCTTATTTCCCTCTTCAATACTTATTCAAAATAAATTGAATAAGTCAACATTTATCCATCTCCAATTTAATCTCTAAGCTTATTAAAAAATAACTAAATTAAAACAATTATTATCTTCTCCTTAATCTTCTATCTATCTATCTAAATAAAATAAAATAAAACTTCAATTATCAAATCCCAATTTAATCTCTTATTTAATCTCTTTTACACATATTCAAAATAACTAAAATAAATCTTCAATTATCCTACCCATCTAAAATAAATAAATAAATAAAACAATTATCTATTATCTACCAACTTAAAATAAAATAAGACCTTAATTATCTTCTTATCTCACATTAAAAATAAACAAATTAAATTCACATATATCCTACACTTAGCCGAAATTAAAAAGGATTAACCAAGCCTTTATCTTCATCCAAAGAAGTCCACATGTTGTCCACCACCTTTCCAGTCTGACGCAAAATAAAAATAAAACACTCCTTGCCGCTCACCAGCCTCGAACCCAAGACCTGCTGGAGCAAGCTTACAGGTAACACCCCAGGCCACTCTGTCAAAGAGTTTTTTTTGACATAAACCCGTCACAATTTCTTTTAAAGCCTACCTAATCAAGCTCCCTCTTCTTGACGCAAAAAGCAAAAATAACAGCACTCATTATGCTGTCAACAGGACTCGAACTTGAACTCTCCTGCACCTCCCTTTTGCCGCAAGTGTCCCAGCCACTTTGCTGCTGGTTCTTTTGTGTCATCAACTCCCCATATCTTCTTTTAAAACCTCATTCTCCCTTAACGCCAACTTGCAAAAATAAAACACGCTTATGCCGCGCCCAAGACTCGAACTCCAGACCTGTTATGGCGTTATTTCCAGGCCTTAAGTAGCGCCTTGCAGCCACTGTACCAAGGCCTGCTTTATGTCAAGAACGCCCACAATTTTTCCTTAAGGCTTCCCTGGCCCAATTCCCCTTTTAACGCCAAAAATAAAACTCCCAAGTGCGATTCCTACAGCTTGAACCCCTTCCCTCATGAAGCCCCCTTGCTCCTTAGCGCCCCAAGCCACTTTGCCAATTAATTTCTTATGTCCTAAACCCCACATAATTTCTTTTAAGGCCTCTTTGCCTAGTTTCCTCTTTTAAACCCAAAAATCCAATTATTTCCCAAAGCTTTCACCTTCATTCTAGAGTTCTAAAAACTCTTAAAACATCTCCAAATAACCTTAAAACCCACTAGCACTTAAGTTATGCTCCAAACGCATAACCCCTAATCTAGGATGTTACATGTTATCCCGGTTCCTCTCCTCATCTCTGTTCTGTCTCACAGAGTTCTTAATCCCTTCGGCTACCTTAGCCTTCTCTACTAACACAGTAAACTCCCGCTCCTGATGTGGAGCTATCAGCAACCTCAGGTCATCCCTTAGTCCGTCCTCAAATTAGACACATCGCTCATGCTCCGTAGCCACTACTCCTCGAGCATATCGACTTAACCTTAAGAATTCGGCCTCGTACTCTGCCACGGACTTGTTCTCTTGAACCAGCCCCAGAAACGCCTTCCTTTGCGCATCAATATAATGGGTACCAATATACTTCTTCTGGTATGCCGCCTTAACATACTCCCACGTGAGATCCTCGGCTGTGGCCCCATTCCGAACTGTGAGCCACCATTGATACGCTTCATCGCGTAGCAGCGCCACCATTCCTTTCACTTTCTCTTCAGCAGTCAGATCCAACTCATCCATTATTCGTTTAGTCGCCTCTAACCAATATTCAGCAGTTCCGGGTGCCACACCAGATACGCCATGGAACACTTCAGCTCCATTAGCTCGGAGTCACTCGGGTACAGACTTTCTCGCTCTCATATTTCCACCTGCTCCAGCCACCATCTCAAGAACTCGCAGCACCGCCTACGATACAGCATCATCCCCCCTCTGATCTTGTTGTTCAACACCAAAAGCTGGTGGTGGTGGCGGTGGTACCTCATTCTCAGATCCTTGACCCGATCTAACGGGTTCCGATACCGCCATTCTACCTCTACCACGTCCACGACGACCACGTCCTCTAGAACTCATTTCTAACGTCGCGATTTAATCTGATTAAAAAGTTTTATGCATTAGTACTTTGTTTCGTTTTTTTTAACTGCGAACAGTTTCATTATAAGAAGTGTTTATAGTGGTTCTTTCGATCAATCAAAGTTTCAGTTCAAGTTCATTATTCTAATTCAGAGATTCACATTCATTCCTCACTAAAGGCACATTCATTCATAGACACATTCATTCAGTGGTATCTACCACACACATTCACTATTTGAACATTTCTGTCCGTTTCTATCCCAGGGGTATTTTCGTCATTTTCCTACAAGGGTATTTTGATAATAATCGGGGTAAATTTAAAAATCTTAACAATTCAGGGCACTTTGAAATTTTTAAAACTTGAGGGTATTTTCAAAAATTTTCTCAAATCAGAGGTATGACAGAAATTTTGGAAACTAGGGTTATTTTGGTAATTTTGTCAATCAGGGGTAATTTCATAAATTTCCAAATTTGGGTATCTTAACATTTTGCAAAATAGAATTTTTTGATATTTTTGTAAAGTAAGAATATTTTTTGATAATAATTTTTTTAAATCCGAGGGCATTTTAGTAATTTACAATACAGGGGTATTTTCGAAATTTTTGTAAATCGGAAAATATTTTGGAAAAAAAATTTCAAAATAAATTTTCCTACAAATCAAAGGGGTAATTTGATAATTTTAAAACTAAGGTTTTTATAAAAATATGGCTAGTCCCTTTCGGGTTTTAATTATCGGGTTTAGCCGATGACTAAGTCCTAATTATCGGGTTTAGCCGATGACTAAGTCCTCTTGGTTAGGATGAACGGTTACTACGCACCAGGTAGGATTCGAGCGAAGAGGAGGTGAGTCACTAGGACTGCTTAAATACCAAGCTCTTACCGAAGCCACTCCTAGACATGCGCACAATAGTTGCCACACCTTAACTCGGTGATTTAATCACAGGTTTGTTTAATGGTCCTTAAGTCTTATGCACTTGTGTTGGAGTAAACTAGTCCTAGGGTTCAATAACCCTATTCTACTAATCTACGTTCCCTTAATGCCCCTAAAGCTCATATATTCAAATCACTTCAATAATTAGAAGTACTTACCTGATGGACTTCGGGCCGGAGATACAGGTGCCATGCCAGAATAAATCTGAAATAAAAGTCCATATCTTGAAAAGCCCCTTTTTTTTTTGAAAATTGTTTTCGGGCCCAAAACCTCAAAGCTGAGTTTTGAACCTGGCTCTGATACCAAACTGTAACACCCCAAACCCGGCCCACAAGCCCTGACCGGATCTGGTATGCCACTGCGGAAAAATGTTTGAAGACTCATTTCACTTTTGGGAAAAACATTAAAAATTTTGTCTTTAATAAAACCTTGTGTGTTTAAAACTCCCAATAAAACTAAGTCATTACAATTTCTCGGATTAAAACTTTAATATACTTTAAAAATATGAGTTGCCAAGAGTAAAAGCATTTCCAAATAAAAATTCAATCGTCACATTGCTTTAAATAATAAAAATACTCAAATAGAAATACTTAAATAAATTAATGGGCCTTATTACAATAAACACTTAACCAAAATACTGAGAATATAAAATACGTAAATAAATAAATAAAAACAGTTTTTGCTTGAAAATCTGCTTCTGCATGGCCACCTTTGTATCCACTCCAGCCCGGTCCGATCATCATATGTCACCTGCGATGTTGGTAAAAATTGGGTGAGTCATACAGACTCAGTGCATAGTTATTTCACATGTCTCCACACATATGGGCTTGGCCCATATCCACCTGATCCACATAATCGGTCATGCAAAAATGCATCCCAACCCAACCTAAAGTCCATCCGTTACACCTACCTTAGCGGACACCTTTGCTCAAGAGGCGTGGCTAATCCACCGATCAACCGAGTGATCCCAAGATATCTTACCTTGGCGGACATTGCTCAAGGCCGTGGCTAAGCCACCGATCACCTAAGTGATCCCACATATCAATCAGTCCACGGTGATGCACACAGGCTATCAACCGCCGAGATGGGCACCTAGCCAACACCTCCCTTGATGAAGCACATAGCTAACATCAAGCGCTAATGTAGCACAAGGCTAACATTAGACCACGTACATAAATATGTACACCCTTTCCTTCGATTTTCACATCCCAAGTCCCATGCATATATGTGTATCATGTCAGATTAACATTTAGAGTAAGTATTCATCACATGCTCACCACAAATATCACACATATATCATAGGCAAAATAGAGCACTGACCTGATTAATTGATTACCCACTACGGGTATCCACCATCTTAGCCATTATTTCCGGCTAACATACACATCATAAACATACATACATAACAACATACAAATAACAGGAGAATAGTGAGATAACTACACACCTGACTATTTAGCAAAATCCCGATCTATTTGGATCTAACACAATCTAGAATCCCGAAACTCTTTATCCCTGTCGATTTGCCTCACTATCAAAGCACTCCCAGCGAAACAGCTCTTAGACTCCAAAGAGAAAGATTTCGGCACTTGAATGGTGAAGGGATCACGCCAAAGTAAAGAGAATTTATGCCTAGAGGATTCGGCAACAAAGAACAGTGGTAGAGGGGTTTCGGCTTTTGTCAATAATGATTAGGAAAAATAAGAGAAAATGAGGAGAATAGGTACTTAACACTTTCGGCTTTGGGTCACAAGAAGAGAAAACAAGTTGAATCCTTAAGTGTTTTCGGTACAAAGAAAATTAAAGAAGCAAAAGAGATGTCAAAGAGGATCACTCCCCCCTTATAAAGAATTTGGCTACTTCATCCTTTCCTATCAATTCCCCACATTTTCCTCCTTATCACCTTAATTAATAACATAAAAAAAAAAAAACAAATAATCCACCACATTATCCCTTATCTTTCCATAAATAAAATAAAACCACACTTATTCAAAATAAATTAAATAACCCACATCCATCCACTATCTTAATATTTAAAACAAATAAAACAAAATCCTCAATTATCTACCAACTTAAAATAAATAAAATAATCCACACTTATTCAAAATAAATTAAATAACCCACATCCATACACTATCTTAATATTTAAAACAAATAAAACAAAATCCTCAATTATCTACCCACTTAAAATAAATAAAATAATCCACACTTATTCAAATTAAATTAATTAACCCCCATTCATCCACTATCTCAATATTAACAACAAATAAAACAAAATACCTAATTATCTACCCACTTAAAATAATAAAATAAATCCCCACTTATTCAAAATAAATTAATTAACTCCCATTCATCCTTTACAACAAATAAAACAAAGTACCTAATTATCTACCCACTTAAAATAATAAAATAAATCCCCACTTATTCAAAATAAATTAATTAACCCCCATTCATCCACTATCTCAATATTAACAACAATAAAACAAAATACCTAATTATCTACCCAATTAAAATAATTAAAAAAAATCCAAACTTCATCTTCTCTTTATAAAACCCATGTGCCGTCCAACACCCCCACTCCACCTTGTCATCACATGCCAAAAATAAAACACACTCCTTGCTGCCCAAGTGATTCGAACCTGAGCCCTCCTGAAGCCCCTTTGACGCAAACGCCCCAAGCCACCTTGCTGCCGATTCTTTTTGTGTCATCAACTCCCCATAAATTTTTTTAAAGCCTCCTTTACCTAGCTTCTCCTTTAGACTTAAAATTCTAATATTTTTTTCCAAAACTTCCTCCTACATCGTTGGATTCTCAAAACCCTTAAAACACTCCCAAATACATACTAAGCCTTCTCTTACATGGATTATGCACTAACCGCATAACCCCTAATCTAGGATGTTACAGTTTATCCCAAGCCCCATGTATCATGCCACAATATCATTAAAATAAACATACATCACATGCCATCACATTTTCATACATATATCATATGTAAATTAATGTCATAAATACATATATCCCTGGTTGCTTTACTTGCTATAAGGTCAGTTTGTTCTTATGTTGCTATTAAAGTGTATGTAACCTTGATTGTGAACCTAGAAAATGTGCCTAGAAAGTATGATAGTTCTTTAAGATCAGAGTGCGCAGCGAAAGCATAGTGGTGTGATTTCAGCAGTGCGTTTAATAGTTGATTGGAAATTTCGAGGACGAAATTTTCTTTAAGGAGGGTAGAATTGTAACATCCCGAAATTGGGCCTCGTAGGAATGGGCCCAATGGGCCTTGGGAGTAGGAGTGTTTAAAATTTTTGAGAATAAGAGAATGGCATTATTTCAAATTGGACTTATTAAGAAGATGATTTTAGAAAGTTACGGGATTCTATGAAGTTTCGAGTTCAAGTTGGGCCTTAGTAAAATTTTGTGTTTAAGCCTAATAAGGAGAGATAGTGTAACAGCACAAATTTGGGTCTAGTTGAAACAGTAGTTTCGAGACCACAAATTTGACAAAGAAAATTTTATTTTTATTATATTTTTATGGTCTACAATTTTACGGAAATATTTCGTAAGATTTTAGTTAAAAAAATTTGACGTTTGAGCACTCAATTTAGTCAAAATGACTAAATTGTAAAAAGTGCAAAACTTGAGTTCTATATATTAGAGGTGTCATATTGCTATGAGTTTTAAATTGCAGGCCCTTAAAAGGTAATTAGACCATTGAATAACTTAATGGATAAAAATCGGCATGAATTGGACAAAATTGAAAGAAAAGCCTTAAGGGCATTTTAGTCATTTAGTGTTTTAAATGGATAAAAAGACAAAATACAAGGGAAAAAAAAATCTGCTCATCTTCTTCAAGTTACTGCCGAAAATTTCTAGACTCCATGGCTAAGGGTTTCAAGCTTTTCAAGCTTCATAATCCCGAAAAACGAGATTTGGATGTAGAACTGGAGGAAAATCGAAAATCGAGAAAGTTGGTAAAATGGTCGTTTTGGCATTCGAGGTAAGTTTGTGTGTTAATAATAATGCAACATCGTGCTTGAATTGTAATTTTCTATTGATATGACACAAAAGGACAGTTTTGAATAAGTTTATGAGTAAACGATTAAATTGAAATGTGAGCAAAAGTAAGAAAACATGAATTCATTATAAAATACGTGTTTATTCTATTAAATAGTACAGGAAATTATTTGATTATTTTTAACATATAAATGTTATATGTTTATATGACATTCGAGAAAAAGAAAAGGAATGAGAGGACCGAATTGAAGGAAAAGGAAAAGAGAAGGTTAAGGAGTGAAGGAAGAAGAATTTATATCACCTCAACCTTTTGTTGTAAATACTACAAGAATTTTAAATTATTGTTATTTATCTTTTTTGAAATATTTATGTAAATTATTTAAATATATGAGATTCAGCCTTAATGCCCAAGTAGACGAAATTTTAGAACTACTGGGATATTAAGGAACATTAGCACGTTGGTGCTCACGATTAGTGCACGTCGGTGCTCTCGATATTAGCACGTTGATGCTCTCACGATATTAGCACGTCAGTGCTCTCTGATATTAGCACGTCAGTGCTCTCTGATATTAGCACGTTGGTGCTCTCTGATTATTAGCACGTCAGTGCTCTCTGATATTAGCACGTCAGTGCTCTCTGATTATTAGCACATTGGTGCTCTCTGTTCACTTGTGCATCATAATGCACCTCTGTATTTGTTACAGTATATCCGGTATGTTCTATAAAGTCTACTTTGGGCTAAGAATGTGAAATAAGAACAAAGTGAATCATCGATGATGTGTTAAGGTAAGTTTTATACCTTATAAAAGATAAGTTAAATTTATTTAAAGCAATGCATAGTTGAAGAGAAACTACATGTGATGGTGTGATGACTAAGTGTAATTGAAAGCGATCATGTTATGAATAAGTGCAAGTATGCATGTGACCAATTGAGAAATGTGGCAAATGTAACGTATGAACAATATGTTCAATATGTAATCGGAAATTTGAAAGATTGGTATAAGCACGTGATGAACACAACTAAAATAAAAGAGAGCAAAAGTTTACAATAGAGCTGCTTTGGACAGCAACAGCTACGTGAATTTGAAAAATCACCAAAAATAGAAGAAATGGAATTAGAAAGTTAAGGAGATATGAATTGAAAGCTAATTGAGTCTATTTTCATATGAAAGAAATAGAGTAAGCAAAAGAAATGGAATTAATGAGATATTTAAATTTTAGTGAAACTGGTTCTGAATGAATTCGTGATCCCCTGTTCTGTCTTTGAAAAATTATTAAAAATTGTATAAAAATAATTATGGGATATGGTTTATATGAATGGAATCCTGAACGAGTCTATTTTCAAATGAAATAAATAATAAGGTCATGTGAATTCTTTACAAAGAGTAATTTGATTCGTAGTGAAGAGAGGTCAGAACAGTCAAACAGCGAAATAGGGTAAACTTTAAGAATAATCTGGTATTGATTGGCCAAACCAAAAATTCTGGAAAAATTATAGTAAAAATATATATGAGTCTAGTTTCAAGGAAAATTAACGGATCTTAAATTGGAGTTCCGTAGCTTCAGATATAAATGATTTAGTGACAATGACTCAAGTAGACAGCTTAAGATAAACATGAGAAAATGGTGGAACTATGTGTAATTATGATTGCATTATCTTGAGAACTTGTTGTGAGGATTTGTCATGTTGAGGCCTTGATAAAGCTACAAATAAGTTGGGAAAGTAAGAACTTAACATTATTTATGCAAGTTATAACGGCTTAGTAGTAAGCTAAATTCATTGCTAATGCTTATTATTTTTACATGTGAACTTACTAAGCTTTATAAGCTTACCCCCTTTTCTTTCCCATGTTATAGAGTCCTATTAAACAAGCTCGGGTTGGAGGTCATCGGAGATCGCTTCACACTATCAAGTTATCTATGGGTATCTTTATTTATAAATGATTTAAGTTATGGCATGTATAGGGACTTGACTAAGTCATTTTGTAAATGTGTTAAGTAATTTGACCAAATGTATTGTTAAGTCTGGTAATGCCTCGTACTCGGTCCCGGCATAGGATACGGGTAAGGGGTGTTACAGATAGTAAGTGGCATCAAGGCTTATGGAAATAAAAGAGTAAATTACTAGCATAAATGAGCATATGGCCAGGAGGTTATGGCATCAAGTGAAGTACCTTGAGGGAAGAGGTTCAAATCCCATTGTGTGCAAATTTTGACTATTATTTTTGTACTATTTCCCTAAATTTCAGCCAAACTTGTAAATATGGCAAAATTGGATTTTTAAATTATGGTAAGGTGGACTTATTAAATTGTGGAAAGGTATGGTAAGGAGGAAAACAAGGAAAAAGAAAGAAAAAAAAAGGAAATAAAAGAAATAAAAGAATTTGGAGAGTGAAATAGGTGGATGAAAAAGGAATAAAAGAATTTGGGGAGTGGAGTAGGTGGATGAAAAAGAAATAAAAGAATTTGGGGAGTGGAGTAGGTGGATGAAAAAGGAGTAAAAGAATTTGGGGAGTAGAGTAGGTGGATGAAAAAGAAATAAAAGAATTTGTGCAGTAGAGTAGGTGGATAAAAAAAAAGAGATAAAAAAAAAGAAAGAAAGAAGAAATAAAAAAAAAGGGTTATGAAAATAAAGAAAAGAGAAGTATCATCTTTTCTTCTCTTCATCACCACCGAAAATTGGTAGCAAACAAGGGTTGGAGAGCTCAAAAATTTCAGCAAACAAATCCTTTAGCAAGTAAGTGATTTTGATGACTTTGGTTGATAATTTTTGTATTTTTGGAACCCCCAAAGCTTAAGCTAGCTAATGAGGGGACTAATTTGTAATATGGTTGAGAGTCTAGGGACTTACCATGAGAGAGTTTATGCTGGTTGCAAGGTCTCGAAGTACTTTATCAAAGGTTCAATCGAAAACCTATCCCTCGTTATAAGTGACTCGGATTTTTGGTGCCGCGGAGAGCATCGCGTTACGGATTCCGAATAAGGTGTGTAATCTCATACTCTTCCGAATATATGTTTGAAATGGTGAGAAAATCTCACATCTCTCTGAAATTTTACATGAAATATTCTGTGATTCGGTAGAAATATCGAAGAAAATTGATAACCGGTATCCGTGATCACTCGGACGTGCGTTTGATGGTAGTGATAATCATGTTTTGTAATAAAACAGTTTCAGTTAGAAGCAGTGACTTGTTTTTGAAAAATCACTAAAAATAGGATAAAAGGAATTAGAAAGTGAATAAGATATAAAATTAAAGCTTACTGTGTCTATTTTAATATGGAAGAAACGGAGAAGGAAAAGAAATTTTATATTCTGAGATATCTTGATTTTAGTGAGACTGGTTCTGATTAACTTCGGGGTTTACTGATCTGTTTTGGAAAAATCATATAAAATTGTACAAAATGAATTATGGGTTATAACTTATATGTATGGATTCCTTAGTGAGTCTATTTTGAAGAGAAATAAGTTGAAGAAGTATATGAAAACTGTAAAGTGAGATATTTGAAATTAAGTCAAGAGAGGTCAGAATCGTTGGACAGTGAAAGAAGGGAAACTTTAATGAATAAACTGTACTAAATGGCTAGGCTAAAAATTCTGGAAAAATTTTTCAAGGAAATTTTACGTATCTAGATTTTGAGTTTTCTAACTCGAGTTATAGCCAATTTAGTCTGTATGACGCAAATGGACAGTTTAAATTTGTATGCCCCAAATTACTAGTTAAGTTTTAGTTGCGAAATTACCCCGTTTGAGCTTAAAATGGATTTTGACCCAATAGTTCCGTAGAGACCCAAATAGAGTTTTGTATCACTCGAGGCGATAGTGAATCTTCGAAAACACCGTTAAAGATAAAACTACTGAATTACCCTTAGAAAGTAAATTACCGAATTACCCTTAGTGGGTACGACATCGAATTCATTAAAATGCCCCTAATAGGCCGAATTACGAAATGTCCCTATGGGCCAAACTACGAAAATACCCTTTATGGGCCAAAATGTTATAATTGCTATATGGGCCAAATGTTATATTTGATATATAGGCCATTTTTGGTACAATATTAGTCGATTCTAACTTAGGTTGTGTAGGAAGGAGTGCAACAATCGCAAGGGTGCAAATCGTTTAGACGTGAGTTTCGGGATTTAGTGGACTGTGCCAAAAAGGTGCATAGTTATCGCACTGTTCTCTTGTTGTGTGTATGTGTTATATTTATAAATATGTATATGATGTGAATGATAGCCGAGATAAGGGCTAAAATGGTGGATACCCATGATGGGTAATCGATTAACAAGGTCAGTATTTTATGATGTTAATTTACATATGATATATGTATGAAAATGTGATGGCATGTGATGTATGTTTATTTTAATGATATTGTGGCATGATACATGGGGCTTGGGATATGATCAAAGAAGGAAAGGGGTGTACATACTTATGTACGTGGTCTAATGTTAGCCTTGTGCTACATTAGCGCTTGATGTTAGCTATATGCTTCATCAAGGGAGGTGTTGGCTAGGTGCCCATCTCGGCGGCTGATAGCTGTGTGCAACACCGTGGACTGATTGACATGTGGGATCACTTAGGTGATCGGTGGCTTAGCCACGGCCTTGAGTAGCGAGTCTGCCAAGGTAGGATATGTGGGATCACTTGGTTGATCGGTGGATTAGCCACGGCCTTGGGCAGCAGGTCTGCCGAGGTAGGTGTAACGGATGGACTTTAGGTTAGGTTGGGATGCATTTTTGCATGATTGATTATGTGGACTGTGTGGATATAGGCCAAGCCCATATGTATGGAGACATGTGAAATAACTATGCTGAGAGTCAGATGACTCACCCAATTTTACCAACATCGCAGGTGACATATGATGATCGGACCTGGCTGGAGTGGATACAAAGGTGGCCATGCAGAAGCAGATTTTCATGCAGAAACTATTTTTTTATTTATTTACGTATTTTATATTCTCAGTATTTTGGTTAAGTGTTTATTGTAATAAGGCCCATTAAAGTATTTAAGTATTTCTATTTGAGTATTTTTATTATGTTAAAGCAAGGTGACGATTGAATTATTATTTGGAAATGCTTTTCCTCTTGGCAACTCATATTTTTAAAGTATATTAAAGTTTTAATCCGGGAAATTGTAATAACTTATTTTTATTGGGAGTTTTAAACACACAAGGTTTTATTAAAGACAAAATTTTTAATGTTTTTCCTAAAAGTGAAATCAGTCTTCAAACGTTTTTCCGCAGTGACATACCAGATCCGGTCAGGGCTTGTGGGCCGGGTTTGGGGTGTTTCAGTTTGCTCCCGGCCCATTCACTACGACGGAATTTGAAATGCCGCTGCGGAAGACGTTTGAAAAATATTTTGACTTAAAGTAAAAATATATAAACTTATTGTCTTTAGAAAAACATTGTGTATTTAAAATTCCGAAATAAATTAAGTTGTTACAAAATATTCCGATTTAAAACTTTAATATATATTTTTAAGATATGAGTTTCTAAAAATAAAACTTTCCCAGATAGTAGTTCATTTGTAATCACATCTTAAGCATAAATAAAAATAGAACAAATACCATAAATGGCCCTTATTACAATAATCATTTACTTAAAAATACTGAAAAATTTAAAATGACTGAATTAATAAAAAAAAATCATCTTCTGCATGGGCCTCCTTGTATCCACTCCAACCCGGTCCGAGCAACATGCATCACCTGCGATATTGGTAAAAATTGGGTGAGTCAAACAGACTCAGTGCATAGTTATTTCACATGTCTCCATACATATGGGCTTGGCCCATATCCACACAGTCCACATAAGCAGTCATGCAAAAATGCATCCCAACCCCACCTAGAGTCCATCCGTTACACCTACCTTAGTAGATCTGCTGCTCAAGGCTGTGGCTAATCCACCGATCAACTAAGTGATCCCACATATCTTACCTTGGCAGACCTGCTGCTCAAGGCCGTGGCTAAGCCACCGATCAACTGAGTGATCCCACATATCTGTATCCACAAGGTGACTCGAAGTCATCCTCAGTCCACGGTGACGCACACAGCTATCATCCGCCGAGATGTGGCACCTAGCCAACACCTCCCTTGATGAAGCACACAGCTAACATCAAGCGCCAATGTAGCACAAGGCTAACATCAGACCACGTACATAATGTACACCCTTTCCTTCAATATTCATGTCCCATCCCCACGTGCATATATTCATCATGACAAGTAACATTGTAAAGAATATTCATCACATGCTTTACCACAGATTCATACACATATCACAGGTAGTTTAATATCATAAAATACTGACCTGTTTAGCTGGTTACCTCACCATGGTATCCACCATCGTAGCCATTATTTTCGGCTACCATTCACATCATAACATATACATATATAACACATATAAACAATCAAGAGAATAAAGTCGATAACTACGCACCTTTTGGCCTGATCCACTAAATCCCGAAACTCACGTCTAAACGATTTGCACCCTTGTGATTGTTGCACTCCTTCCTACACAACCTAAGTCAGAATCGACTAATATTGTACCAAAAATGGCCTATATATCAAATATAACATTTGGCCCATATAGCAATTATAACATTTTGGCCCATAAAGGGTATTTTCATAGTTTGGCCCATAGGGACATTTTCGTAATCGGCCCATTAGGGGCATTTTAAATAATTCGATGAATCGTACTACACTAAGGGTAATTCGGTAATTTACTTTCTAAGAGTAATTCGGTAGTTTTATCTTTAACGGTGTTTTCAAGATTCACTATCGCCTCGAGTGATACAAAACTCTATTTGGGTCTCTACGGAACTATTGGGTCAAAATCCATTTTAAGCCCAAACGGGGTAATTTCGCAACTAAAACTTAACTAGTAATTTGGGGCATACAAATTTAAACTGTCCATTTGTGTCATCTTGACTAAATTGGCTATAACTCGAGTTAGAAAACTCAGAATCTAGATCCGTAAAATTTCCTTGAAACTAGACTCATGTATCTTCTTACTGTAATTTTTCCAGAATTTTTAGCCTAGCCATTTAGTACAGTTTATTCATTAAAGTTTCCCTTGTTTCTTGTCCAATGATTCGACCTCTCTTGACTTAATTTCAAATATCTCACTTTACAGATTTTCATATCTTTGCTTCAACTTATTTCTATTAAGGAATCCATACATATAAATTATAACCCATAATTCATTTTGTACAATTTTATATGATTTTTCCAAAATAGATCAGTGAACCCCGAAGTTAATCAGAACCAGTCTTACTAAAATCAAGATATCTCAGAATATAAAATTTCTTTTCCTTCTCCGTTTCTTCCATATTAAAATAGACACAGTAAGCTTTAATTTGATATCTTATTCACTTTCTAATTCCTTTTATCCTATTTTTAGTGATTTTTCAAAACACGTCATCGCTTCTAATCAAACTGTTTTATTACAAAACATGATTATCACTACCATCAAACGCACGTCTGAGTGATCACGGATACCGGTTATCAATTTTCTTCGATATTTCTACCGAATCACAGAATATTTCATGTAAACTTTCAGAGAGATGTGAGATTTTCTCACCATTTCAAACATATATTCGGAAGAGTATGAGATTACACACGTTATTCGGAATCCGTAACGCGATGCTCTCCGCGGCACCGAAAATCCGAGTCACTTATAACGAGGGATAGGTTTTCGATTGAACCTTTGATAAAGTACTTCGAGACCTTGCAACCAGCATAAACTCTCTCATGGCAAGTCCCTAGACTCTCAACCATATTACAAATTAGTCCCCTCATTAGCTAGCTTAAGCTTTGGGGGTTCCAAAAATACAAAAATTATCAACTAAAGTCATCAAAATCACTTACTTGCTAAAGGATTTGTTTGCTGAAATTTTTGAGCTCTCCAACCCTTGTTTGCTACCAATTTTCGGTGGTGATGAAGAGAAGAAAAGATGATACTTCTCTTTTCTTTATTTTCATAACCCTTTTTTTTTTATTTCTTCTTTCTTTCTTTTTTTTTATCTCTTTTTTTTTTATCCATCTACTCTACTGCACAAATTCTTTTATTTCTTTTTCATCCACCTACTCCACTCCCCAAATTCTTTTACTCCTTTTTCATCCACCTACTCCACTCCCCAAATTCTTTTATTTCTTTTTCATCCACCTACTTCACTCTCCAAATTCTTTTATTTCTTTTATTTCCTTTTTTTTTCCTTGTTTTCCTCCTTACCATACCTTTCCACAATTTAATAAGTCCACCTTACCATAATTTAAAAATCCAATTTTGCCATATTTACAAGCTTGGCCGAAATTTAGGGAAATAGTACAAAAATAATAGTCAAAATTTGCACACAATGGGATTTGAACCTCTTCCCTCAAGGTACTTCACTTGATGCCATAATCTCCTTGCCATATGCTCATTTATGCTAGTAATTTACTCTTTTATCTCCATAAGCCTTGATGCCACTTACTATCTCTCCTTATTAGGCTTAAACACAAAATTTTACTAAGGCCCAACTTGAACTCGAAACTTCATAGAATCCCGTAACTTTCTAAAATCATCTTCTTAATAAGTCCAATTTGAAATAATGCCATTCTCTTATTCTTAAAAATTTTAAACACTCCTACTCCTAAGGCCCATTGGGCCCATTCCTACGAGGCCCAATTTCGGGATGTTACATTGATCGTGCTATTAAAAATATGAGAAAGTGAAATTATGAATTGAAATGTGAATTGAAATTGATATATCGAAATAAGAAGTGAAAATAGAATGAATTGGAAATAATGAAATAGTGTATGAGTTAATTGAATATAATCTTACGAATTAATTATAATTATTTTTATTGAAAATGTTGGTTTAAATAATTATTGAAAGACTAATATTGTAAGGTTTTAGATATGGAATAGAATATGTTATTGAATTAGGATATAGAAATGAAATATATGAAATAATGATTTTATGAAATGGTTATTGATGAAATGCATGAAATGGATATTGATATAATAAGAAGATATATAAATTAAAATAAAGAAAAGCTATTTAAGATACATATTATTAGAATAAATTTAAAGTTTAAATGCATGAATGATTTATTGAAGGTAAAATAGTGGTAAAGTTTAATGTGTATATATATTGTTTTTACCTTAAGTATTTGAATTATAGTAATACCACTAGGTGTATACTCAGCGTACGGTTTGTTTCCGTGCGTAGATTAGGTACAGAAATTTTTGAGAGTCGAATTTGAGATTGCAAGCTTTCATCTCATCACATCTTCAAGCAACAACAGAGTATGTTTTAAAATTTTGAATAGAATGGCATGTACTTAGGAAAAATTAAGTATGTCCCAAGTAGTAGTAATGAATTTAAATTTAAATTATTTAAATTTATTATTTATCCGTTTTTATGTTCAAATATAATAGTAATTAGCCAAGAATTACTTTGGCACCAAATGTAATATTCCTATATCAGGTTCCTTGAGTCGAACATGGTATAAAGGTGTTACAGGGGAGCTAGAATATCAAGTTATATTCAAGAAAATAGAAGTTGGAGGAGAGAGAAAGTCAAGTTAAAATTTGGTTTCAAGAGAATAAGGTATGGATGTTAAGGTTTTATGTTATTTTTAAGTTTAGTAGTGATAAAAAAGCATAAAAATGGTGTTAAAGTAAAGATTTCTCATGAAGAAATATTTTGTTTTTGACATGTTGATGAAGAGAGAAGTTGAGTAAGTGAATCAAGTGGTAGGAGAAGAGAAAAACAAGAGATTTTGATAGAAAAGAGGTAAGAACCCATGAACTTCCTTGTTATTTAAGGATTAAAATGTGATCTTTGTAAATTAAGTGGTAATTAAGTAAAATGGAATCAAGGACTAAATTGAAAGACTTGAGAAATACATGTGGTGGAAATAATACAAGTGAAATACTTAGAAATTTGATGTGGAAAATGAGATAGTGGAATTAGTTATGTAAATTGAGACATCAAAAAAAATTGTGTAATAATTGTAATGACCCAAAATGCACGGGCACCGGAAAAGCGAGTTATAGAGGTTCCTTGGGTCGAACCAAGTATAGTGGTGTTACATTTAGTAGTATTAGAGCTTTAGTTTTTTGATTTTTGGGTAAAGAACGAGTCTAGAAGTACATGCCATATATGTTATATTGATGTGATGAGATGTGATATCAATATTAGAAGTATCGATAAGTTTGAAAATCTAAATTATTATTGATAAAGAAATTATTTTTAATTAGTAAGTAATGACACAATAGGGAAATAGATTAATACTGAAATTTGATAGAAACTTATTTTCTATCATAGATATTAGAAGAAATGGCAATAAATCTGATATTGCTTGATGAGATAACAACTTCAGCACAGAAGGAGAAAGTTGATAGGATGATGAGAGAAGTGCAAGATTATAGAATGAAACCAGAAGAAGACATCGTTTAACACCTTATTACTATAAATCGAAAGATGCAAGAAGTGTTATGGAAGGGTCATGAACTAATTTGAAAGAATAATGTGCAATACATTACCCTTAGTGGGACATTAATAGAACGAGAGCATCAAATGATTTTAGACCAACTTTGAAAGACATTAGTACCACGAACTTATTGAAATAGCGAGACAAAGTGTAGGTTCACGAAAGTTGATTGGGAAGCAAAATGTCTTTGACATGCCATGGATGGAAAAATTAGTTGTTAGGAAATTACCAAGAGAATTTATAGATTCAATACCTGTTGTAAAGATGGAAGAGGAAGAAGATCCTGAGGAATTTCCAAATTGGATTGTAGAAGATGAATTTAAAGAAAATTTAGAACTTAATATAGAGAATTTTCCAAGGAAAGATACAGAATTAGAGATGGAAGAAAACGCAAAAATGGATTTAAGTGGTTAAAAGTAAAGACAAAGTAAAAGTTAGGGACTAGTGAATGTGAAGGAAAATGAGTATATATATAGTTGTACATATACAGAATGAGAACTTAGAAAGTCAGAGCTTTTGAATGAAAAGTTTGGAATATTATTATAAGGTTGGTCTTTTGGAAATAGAAGAGACAATAGAAATATGAGAAGTGGAATAGAATAGTAATATTTTCCAATTATGAAGATCAGAAAATGATATATTTTTTTTAAGAAAGAAGTATAGAAAGAAATAAAGACCTTAGTTAAGTAAATAATCAATATTAATAAGAGAATAAGAGAAAATAGAGGTTATTGAATGGAGAGAATATAACAAGTCTAAGAGATTGATGGTTTATAATATTATAATGTATTAATAGAGATAAGTTATAGTTAAGAAGCATAGTGTTTTTGTCAAAAGAAAAAAAGGGAAATAGTATATTATTATTAAGGTATAAATCCTAGTAAGAAGATGAATTGAAGATTTTATTGAAACAGTTTAAGAAGAAACCGTTAGCCAAATTTATCACGAAAAGAAGAAAAGAGAAAATAATTAGGTAAAAGAGTGATGATAAGTTCAATTCTATCACGTACATGTAAGAAAGGTAAAGAAACTTGAGAATCTGTACTCATATACGAACATGAAGAGTAAGATAAAATAGAGTCTTAGGTTATCTCCAAGGCAAGTATTAAAGGTTTAAGGAAAAGAACTATTCGACCTTGTGATAAAAAAAAAAAAAAAAAAAAAATCCCATTGAGGTGAATATTAGATATTTTCTGAAAGATGCTTTAAGTATGGGTCTAAAAGTCATGGAATAAAATATTGTTCAGAATTGTTGAGAAAACCAAGGAATAGTTTGTAATGGATTTTAATAAGAGGATAAATTGAATTTTAAAAAAAAAAGTATAGGTGAATAGTAACAAGAGAACGTGCTATTATGAAAATAAAAAAAGATGAAGTGATGTTAATGTTTGAGGATAGAAAAAGGTTTACAAGGAGAAGAAATAGTGAAATTTTGGAGGATCTAGAAAAGATTCCAAGATCTAATGGTGAATGAGTATAAAGGAAAATAAGTTACAAAGTTGTGAACAGATAAGTATGTATTTGTAATAAAACAATTTAAAGTTGTGAATAGATAAATGTTATTTAGTCTTGTATAGAGATTTAAAAGACTAATCCTTATAGATAAGAACGAGAAGATACATTAAGAATAAAATGAATGTTCTTTAGAAATCTAAAGTTATAGAATAATAATAAGATTTACGATACGAGTAAGAAGTGAAGAAATTTGTGGGCTACTAACTAGTTTAATATAGAGATTTGAAAGATAAATGGAAATTTCAGAATCATGAAAGAGATAAGGAGGAAAGATAGAATTTAAAATTTATGATAGAAGATATGAATGAAAATATAGAGAAATACTAGTGATGAAAAAAAAATTTCGAAATAGATTATAGAAGATAAGAATAGAATTGACCATGAAAAATAGTGTAAGATAAGAATAGAATTGACCATGAAAAATAGTGTAAGTACTTTAGAGAGCATAAAAAGGTAGTGAAATGATTTTAAGAATTAGTGAATAAAGAGCGATTTAAAGTGTGAAAAGAAGAAGAAGAAGAAGAAATAATGAAGTTGTAAATTGTGTAATAAAATAGGCAAATTTTGGAAGGAACAGATACCTTGAGGAAACTGTTGCCAGCGGTCGGGCCAATAGATTTCTAAGAGGTTTAGATTAAGAGGATTAAATCTGATCCGTACTTGGATAATCATTGTTTGCCTCGAAAAGAGAAAAAAAATAAACGAATTATATGAAAATGAAGATGAGAATTTAAAAGTATAACAAAATAAAGTCTGAAAAAAATGTGTTAAAAGAATAGTGTTGTGATTTTTATGAGATAGTTGTGATAAAAAAAATGAATGAAAGGATAGAGAATGAATACAAATGATAAGCTAGGTAAATATGTGCAGAAAGCAACTATAGAAATATAGAGATGATTTTAAGAAAACTAAATTAAGAAAGGGTTTCTGGTTAAGTGGAAAGAAAAGAAATAGGAGATCGATTAAATAAAAAGGAAATATAGGATTATAAGAATAATTCCAAAGGTAATTGACAAAAGCACTTCAATTTTTTTGGAAAGGAAAGCGATTCAAAAGAAGAATATTATTGAAAAGGAAGTGCAAAATGATATAAGAACTAAAAATGTTAGTGATAAGAATGGATAGAAAAGAATAAACATTAAAAATAAATAAATAATATCATATTAATGAAAGTGTATTGTGAAAGAAGTTAATTCGAAAAGGATAATTGAAAGGGCAAAGAAATAATGAAGTTCATGATCAGAAGAAACAAGGAAATTTCGAGGACAAAATTTATTTTAAGGGTAAGAGAAATGTAATACCCCGAAAGTTGCTATTAAGGGTTAAAGCATAAATGTGGGAATATTTATATTAGAAATAGAAAAGTGAAGTGCATAACTCTTAAAATGAGAAAAATTGATGATGTAGTGAATTTTGGAATATTAATAAGTATTGAATTAAATTATATGTGTTATTAAAAGTAAAATTATTGTTACACGAAATATTGTGCTAATGACTAAACTACAAAATATATAAAAGTGATATGTGAAATACATGATAAGGATTATTAGTGAATTATGGATGAATATTGAATTTAGAAATATATTACATGTATTAAAGATAGTGAAGATATAAGTATATGGATTGTTGTTAAAAGGATTAAATTGTAAAGTATGTAAAAGCATTTTGTGAAAGTGTAAAAGTGATATGTATGCATGATATAATTTGCCAAAGTAGACGAGATTAGAACTATTAGGATATTGGTGGCATGTCATTAAGGGACCTTAGTGTGCTCTCCGATTATCAACACATTAGTGCTCTCCGATTATTAGCACATTAGTGCTCTCTGTTCAATAGTGCATAATAATGCCCTTTTGTATTAGTTTTGTATATCCTAAGTGTTCTGTTTAATCTACTGGGCTTCTGCTAAAAAGGTAAAGAATTTTCGTTATAATGTAAAGGTTTATCTCCGATTAATGTTTGAAATATTGAATCAGTAAAGTGAAGACATAAGCAAATTGAATGTATTTAAGGGAGTATAAGAAAGACAATGGCTAGTAAGCTAAATAAGTAAAAATAAATTTGTGAAAGAATTACTGATGGAATTATGAAATTTTATACTAAACGGTGAAACATGATACATATATTAAAAAGAGTAGTAATTTCTATGGGTTGATTTGAGGATTTAAGGACTAAATTGTGAAATAAGTAAACAAGTTACAAATGAATATGATAATAAGTAATTGAGATGTAATATGATAAATAAACAAAGAAATGAGATATTGGAAATTAAGAAATTTAATAAAATTTAAATCTCATGGGTACTTACTAAGTCTTCACCGACTTGATGCGTTTATTTTCAACGTTTAGATAAAGTGATTTTGAAGAGTCGTAGTTGAGGTTGTGGACATCCATTTCATCACATCTCCAAGTGCCAAGAGGGTATATTTAATCAATTTAGTGAAAAAAAATTATTTCTAATGTTCAAATTTATTAGTGTTTAGCCAAAATCACTTTGGCACCAAATGTAATATTCCTATATCAGGTTCCTTGGGTCGAACCAAGTATAGGGGTGTTACAAACCCCGTAATACTTAACTATATATATGCGTGTGAATTAATATTGTAACACCCCTAACCCGAGTCAGTCGCTAAAACAAGGTTATGAAGCATTCAGACATTTCATTTCATCTAGCATTCATATTATAAACCAATCAAAATTATACATATTATCCCTTAAACGAGCCCTCGAGGCCCAAGTTACGTATTAGAAACAAATAGGGACTAAGTCGAAAACTCAGAAATTTTTTTGAAATATTAAAAATTTTTGACACTGCAGGGGTTACATGGCCGTGTGAGCATTCTGTTTTGTCCAAATTCAAGATACAGGGGACACACAACCGTGTCACCTGGCCGTGTGTCTCATACAGTTGAAACACATGCCCGTGTCTCTGCCCGTGTGGACGAAAATAGGTCATTTTACAAGTCATATTTCTCACCCAATTTATTACTAACCTAGCCCCACCAATTCGCAAATCTACAAACTATAACATGGCATTCAACATAAGCTAAAATAAGTGACTAATCTTAATAATGTACATATAGACCAACATTAAGCAAAATACCTATACATGTCATTATAACCAAAATTAAAACATTCGAAATTATCGATAGAACTGATGGATAGTGTGATATATCTCCGACAAACTTCCAACCTAATCGGGCTTCCAAATCTGAAAAGTAAAGGAAAACAATTACGTAAGCAATGAATACTTAGTAGGCTAATATAAACTTTAATCATGTCAATTCATTTTAAATAAGAAATTTATACATATCCAGAATAATCCAATATTGATACCACAATATTTATAAAGTATATTCAACAACTTTAACTATTCCAAATTTCTAAATTTTCATTTGCATTTCTTTACTTTCCTCACACATTCCATATGCATAACTCACTAGTCATAAACATATCATACCACCATAACCACAAGCTAATGCATTTGAACATAGCCCTTTTTAAAATTAATCACATGATAAACCATTTCATAAGAAATTGCATAACTTAAAACTTACCACTCTTGCATGAGCATAAGTATATTTTCATTTGAGCACTTACCCTTTCAACGCATCATATAAATAAACATATTACCATTTAACCAATAGTTTGGCACTTACCTAAGCATCAACAACAACACTTGTTAGCATACTTGAACATGTTTCATATAAATTCAACATTGATAAACTTATTTTATCAACATATCACACTTGAATTTATTACTCATCACAACTTTAATCTATGAATACACTTTTTTCAGACCAACACCAATAATAACATTAAGTCTTCAAACATTAATTTCATATGTCACTTATCAGATCTTACCGAATCGGGAAACGACTTACGGATATGAGTACATCGTATTTTGAAGCCCGAAGGCTGCACAAAAGCACAAAAGTGCTAAACATAAACCCATAAGAGTTGAACGGAAGCTCGTAAGAGCTGAACGGAAAGTTAACAGAAGCTTGTGAGAGCTAAACGGAAAGTAAACATGAAAGTTCATAACAAATGTTGAACCTCGGTTTACTTGGGTAATTTGCCATCAATTCATCATTTACATTCGTAGCGCTATAACCCAGTTATGGTCTTATTATCAGAATGCCATAGCCCAGCTATGGTCTTACATATAAACACTGCCATGGTCCAACCATGGTTTTACGTTCATAGTGCCATAACCTAGTATGATCTTATCCGTCAATTCATCCTTTGCACAGAACGATTGTACTCAATCCCGCGTTCCACTTTAACCGGATTTTCATTTCAATTCATAATTTAACAATATTTCATTTTTTTAACAATATGCTAAATACACAATAATTTAACAACATTCCATTTTTCAACAATATATTAAATACGTAACATCATTCTTCAAATTCAATATAATTATTAAACTTTAACCATACGAACTTACCTGAATTGAAGTGAAATATTTGCAGGAGTTGAGGGACTATTCCGCTATTTTTTTTTACGAGTATCTTCAGAATCTTGTTCTAAAATATAAAATTTCTTATTCATTAGCATATATTTCAATTCCAATTCATTTCACAATTTAAACCCTTTAATTTTTTAAATTTACACAATTACCTAGCTTTTACAACTTTTACAATTTAGTCTCTCAACTAGTTAATCTATCAAATCAATTATTTTTTCTCAATTAAGAATTTATCCAAATATTATAGGATATCATAAAACCCTTAATAAAATATAAATTTAATACCAAACCCTAATATTTTAACTATTTTTACAATTTGATACTAACATCAATATTTAACAAAATCACTTTATATTATCATCTTACAACAAAATTAATGCTCTAAACTTACTTGATATTAATAATGTCTTTCAATACATTAATTTGGACAATAAAACAATTCATTTCATGCAATTTTGGTCATTTTTACATTTTTACAAAATTACCCCTAAAATTTTACTTTTATTTAATTTAGTCACTGAGCCTAAAATATGCAAATTAGCTATTTTTAATGTAAACCCATACTAGCTGAATATTCATATATATTTTCCTCCTCTCTATTCCACATCCTTAATGTATATAATATGCTTATATGTAACATTATCTACAATTTCACTATTTACTTATATGTTCATTCAAAGCTGTCCACTTGAGTCATAATCACAAAATTATTTATATCTTGAGCTATAGAATTCTAAATTAAGAACCGTTTGATGTTTTTGAAACTAGACTCACATATATTTCTACCATAAAAATTTAAGAATTTATAATTTAGCTAATAAGTACAGTAAAATCTTCAAATTTATCCATGTTCTGTTGTTTGACAGCTTCGACCTTTCTTTACTAAAAATTAATTATCTCTTAGTACGGGGTTTGGTTGATGTTTCTGTTTATTTTTTATTGAAAATTGACTCATTAATAATTTAAAAATATAAATTTAAACCCCTAAGTATTTTTTTTACAATATTTGATGATTTTTCAAAGTCAGAACAAGGGAACCCAAAATCATTCTGACATTGTCCCACAAAATTTATTATATCTCATAATTTACAATTCTATTGTCTACACCGTTTCTTCTATGAAAAACTAGGCTCAATAAAATTTAATTTCATATTTTATTCAACCTCTAATTTGATTTCTAAAATTTTTGGTGATTTTTCAAAGTTGAACCATTGCTGCTGTCCAGAAACCATTTTAATGTTATTTTTACTCTTTCATGGTTCTTTGTATTAGCTTTCATTTAGACATACATAATCATTATACTTTTAATTATTGTCCAATTTAATCCTTAAAACTCACTTATCATTAACTTTTATTATAACTTCTCTTATTTCAATTATAAATTTCACAAGTTTACAGTTTAATTCCTAATATCTTAAAAATTCATTATTTACTATAATTTCACTTTAACATCACTTTGTAACTAATTCACTAACACTTAACATTCCATTTAAACTTCCTAACACAATACTTTATTTCACACATAAACTTTTGTACACTTTATAATTTAGTCCTTATTATAAAAAATTTAATGTAATTTGAAATTTTCCCACACATTCACTTTTTATATCATCACACTTGATTTGTATTCTCTTTTAAACATTCAAATTCACATAACCTATTTTGTTTACTTTACAATTTATTCTCTTTTTTTGCTACTTCAGTATACCATTTTAAATTTTCATACATAATATTAGCACATTCACAATTAATTCAACTAATTTAGCATACTCTATACTAGATTAAAATTTAAATAAAGTAAATTTCTTAAAGTACTTACCTTGTCTCTTTAATTTCCTCACTTTTCTACCATTTTCTCCACTTTCATTTCCAATTTCTCTCTTCCAAGATGATATTTTAACTCTCTAGTATCTCTATTTCACTTCTTCTTTTGGGTGTTTATGAAAATTTTCAAAGAATTTGAGAGAAAAAGTAGGATTTCATAGTAAATGACCAAATTGTAAAGAAAAGAAAATTTCTTCTCTTTCTCTCCTTCTCACGTTGTAGCATGGAAAGACGAAGAGAATTCTTCATCTTTCTTTGCTTATATACTAAATATAATAATAATATAATTGAAAAACTCAAGTCAAAATATTAATAACTATTATTTATTTATTTGATTTTAATTTAAAATATCACCAACATCATCATTACCCTTCAAAATTATCTTCCTTTTTAAATGATCATTTTGCCTTTTATGATCTTTTAAAATTTCATCCTTGAGTCATCACTTAATTTGGTAATTGTGATTTAGTCCCTCATATTTCTTCACCTATTCAATTTTGTCCTAATTCATCCACTTTCCTTAGTTTCTAGATCATTCCACCTTTAAAATATTTGCACTATTGGTCCTTCAACTTTTTCATGTTTACACTTTAACCCTTCAAGTTTTGAGTATTTGCTATTGGACCACAAAACTTTTCTCACTTTTGCGATTTAGTCATTTCTTGGAATTAATATATCATAATATACTTTCCAATGTTGACATAACTCAAAATTTCCCTTTTTGTCACTTTATTCCCTTATTTTACTATATCAAGGATAATATCTTACTTTCTTACTGTAGTAATTTTCGGAGTATTACAAATGTACTCTATTCGAAATAATACAACTTTAAAAAAAAAAAACTTAAATGTAACTCTAAATCTCTTAGGCTTTAGCTTTAAATCTATACTCCTAACTAATAATATATACCTCTAATACTTTTGAACTCACGAAGTAAATATATATATATATTTGTAAAATAACAACAATTACACATTAATCATAGTACCCTAAATTAGAAGAAAAAATTATCTCTTTGTAATTGATTCGCTACCATTAAATGTATCTCTTGAAAAGTATGTGGATTGACAAGGAATTGCTTCATCAATCTAGCAAGAGCATGTGTAATCGTATTAACCACCTTAAGACATATTGGATAACTACCCTCCATTATCTTCGACGCGATTCATTAATTCTTATAGCTAAATCCCTATTTAGATGACTTTGAAATCTACCTTGAATGGATTCAATAGGAAAAACACAATTTATCTCTACGATAACATTTATCTATTTTACTTCCCATATAAATTAGAGACCATCATAAATAGCCTATAATTCAGCTTACTCAACATTACATCTCCCAATATTTATTCCGATTCTTCAAAACCAATAAATTTTAATTCTATTAAAATTAGAAACCTTAATATAGATTTTTAACCCATGAAATAAAATAAATTTAAATAATCAACCTCTAAAAATTATCTATCATGCTTTTCTTCTATAATAATATGAAAACAAATGTTTTCTATTTAAACCACGAAAAATTAAATATTAAATATTACAAATTTATATTCAAATTTTTTTAAGTAAATTAATAAAAATTAAATATGGATTATCATTATATTTTTCGGATAAATGTAAAAGTTGACTTTCAAAATGTTATTTATTTTTAGTTTTAACCTTTTTAATATAATATTTCATATCATTTTGGATAATTTTGAAAAATATCAAAAAAGATAATTTTAATATTTCATTTTTAATAATTAGGCACTTACCTACTTATTTTATTTTAATTATTCACCTAATTATTACTGTGCTTCTGTTTTTATCACCAAAATATAAAATTTTTTGAATTTCGACACTAATATTTTATATCATTTCTATTTTAGTCATTTTTTATTAAATACTTAAAAGAGAATGACATATTAAATGTTTTAAAAATAACGCCATGCAAATATATATATATATATATTTAAAACTTTTTTTTAAGAGACAAATATATATATTTTTAAATAGAAAGCCGAATGGCAATTTCGTTAATCAATGGGATAAAACATCATTAAAAGCAATATTATTGGTTCTATACTTAAGCTTACGTGGATTAAGTTATCTGCAACTTTGGGATTTCAAATTTAGGATGATAAAAGAAATTTGATTGATTCCATAGGTTTTGATTCGGTTTCATCCAATTAAATTAATTTTTTTAAAAATTGGGTTTCAAGGTAAATGAATTAGATCAGATCAAATATCTTACTTTGAGATAATTATTAAGTTACTCATTTAAGCTCTTTATAGTTTATAAAATTTTAAATTAGTAATGATAAAATTGTATTTTAACCCTCCTAAAAATGATAAAAAATTAATTTAATCTTTTTTTTTTGAATATTAATCGGCTAATCTTTTTATTAACAAAGAGAAAGAAAAACATAGTTGGGCTTTTGTTTATAGTGAAACCAGAAAGTAAAGGCCTACTAGGAACACTAGTTAGGCCGAGACTAAAACAAGCTTTCAGACCATGTGTCAGATATCTAGGGAAAGTAAAGTAATTAAGACTAAAGCAGAGAAAAGGAAACCTAGAAAAATTAAAAGAAGAAACAGCCGATTCTCAAAAGCTGGGCACCGCTTCGTGTTGTCGTTTCAACTTCGTCCCGTCCCATCCTTCAACAGCCGGTAGCAGATTCATATCTTCCATTTCGCTACCAGTTGCTCATTTTCGTCCTTTGCATCAGTTCAATCTGGAGATCTCCTCCATCGGCCTTCTGGAGCATCTTGTGGATTGTGCGAAATCTTTCCTCCCAGGTACACTGTTTCTCCTCTTCGTAGCGCTTCCTCTGCAATTCTGTGCGCCATCTTGTTTTCATTTCTGTCGATGAACTGAAACTCGATTTTTAGAAACTGTTTCGATAACTTTTGAATGTCCCTGATTATTGCACTGATTACTGACTTGTCGGTCTTGTTCGTTTGGCATTTTTTGATGACTGTTCGTGAATCCCCCTTTATCCTAACTGTTTGAAAACCCATCGATCTTCCGAGTTTAATTGCATGGTACCCCGCGTATGCTTCTGCTGTAAAAGGAGTTGGAACGTTTGAGTTTGAGATGTTCATTGTTTTGACGATACCTCCTGTTCATCTGTAACCACCAGACCCGCCATCGACTTGTTGCTTCTTGCGTTGAAAGCAACATCAAAGAATATTGCTGTCTCTGAAGGTAACTCTTCTTGATTTCTGTTTTCGATTATGTTTGAGGAAATTTTCTCATCCTGTATGCCATCAATCTCTGCCATATATCTCTTTACACCTGCTGAGAGTTCCTCTGCTGATTCGATTTTCTTTTCATGAACGAGTCTATTCCTTACCTCTCACAATAGCCAAATGGTACTACAAAAAAGACGACTTTGCTTGTGACTGCTTCTGCCAACCACCCAGGTAATCCAATCCCCAAAAATCTGAATATTGGGATTATTAATCCACCCCAGTTCTAACAGATGCCATATCTCCTTTGTTGCAGGGCAAAATCTGAAAACGTGTCCAATGTCCTCTTCCCCAGTTCCGCATCTAGGACAAACCGTACTAGTAGCCATCCTCTTTGATCTGAGATTAACAAGTGTAGGAAGATAGTTCCACGAAGCTCTCCATACTGTAATCAAAAGCTTAGATTGTAGCTTTAAATTCCATAGCTTCTTATAAAAAAAATTTGTATCCGTCTGTAATAATAGATCATTAGGGTCCATTCTAGCATTCTGTAAGATTTTGTAAGCGCTTCTGACTGAAAAATCACCAGAAAGTTCCCCTCTCCATATCTGAATATCTGCTCCCGGATTCTTTGCCAAAGAAATTTGCAGAACCTTTTCAGCAATGTCTGTTGTGAAGGTACGTTCTACTAGCTCTGTTTTCCACTCACTGTTTTCAGCATCAATTAAATCTGCAACTAATTTCATTTCATTTTCTGTCTGATGCTCCCATCTATTAATCTCCTTGCCTGGTATCCAACGATTGTCCCAAACAGAGATTTCAGTTCCCCGCCCTACTCTCCAACCCATTCCACTCCGCAGCAACCCCTTAGCGGCCCATATGCTCCTCCAGGTAAGGGAAGGTAAGTTACCTAATTGCGCATTCAAAAAGTCTGAATTTGAGAAGTATTTTGCTTTAAGCACTTTCGCTAATAATGAATCCGGATAAACAATTAATCTCCACCCTTGTTTAGCAAGCAAAGTAGTATTAAACTGACACATATTACGAAATCCAAGACCACCATTCTCCTTTAAATCACATAATTTCCTCCATTCACACTAGTGAATACCCTTTCTCCCAAACCCCTTTTGCCACCAGAATTCAGCCATGATGCTCTCAATCTCAACGCATAACGTTTTAGGTAAAAGGAAACATGCCATCGTATAAGTCGGTATAGCTTGCAAGATTGACTTAATAAAGATTTCCTTTCCCCCTTGTGATAAGTATCTCGTACTCTAATTATCAATGCGTTGTTTCATTTTATCCTTCAGTATCTGAAAAGATTCCTTCTTCTTCCTTCCCACCATATTAGGCAACCCTAGATATCGCTCAGGATTATTCGAACTTCTTACTCCTAAAATGTTGATCACCAAGTTTCTTTCTATCTTCGGAGTATTTTTACTGAAAAAAACAATTGACTTATCAAAATTAACACTTTGTCCAGAACTGCTTCTATACTTCCTGAGAATTTCCTTTAGCACAGTAGCCCCCTACTTGATGCTTCACTGAAAAGAATGCAATCATCTACAAATAGTAAGTGTGAAATCTTCGGTCCACTTCTGCTAGCCTTTACCCCTTTCAAACTGCCTTCACTCATTGCCAATCGCATTAAGCTCGATAACCCTTCGCCGCACATAAGAAACAAGAATGGATTAAGTGGATCTCCTTGGCGCAAACCCTTAGATGGCCAAAAATTCTCCCCTTTAAAACCATTAATAACCACTGAATAAGAGACAGATGTAATGCACTCCATGATTGTTTCTATCCACCCATTCGCGAAGCCCATCCGGATCATAATTTCTTTCACAAAATTCCATTCTACTCTGTCGTAAGCTTTGCTCATATCAAGTTTGACAGCCATGAAACCTTTTCTCCCCATTCTTTTCTGTTTAAGTGTATGAAGAATTTCATAAGCAAGAAGAATATTGTCCGTTATCAACCTTCCCGGTACAAAAGCACTCTGAGCAGCATCTATACATTTCTCAATTACTCCTCTTAGTCTATTTGCAATGGCTTTTGCCATGATTTTGTAAATTACGTTACATAGACTAATTGGTCTAAACTGCTTCATATTCGTTGGATTCGCAATTTTAGGAATAAGGACTATATGTGTGGATTTTACCTGTTTAAAATCTCTGCCTTCATTCAGAACTTGCAAACAGAAACTGTTAACCTCATCTTTGACAATATGCCAACATTATTGATAAAAAATCACCGAAAATCCATCCTCCCCTAGGGCTTTTGTAGGTCCCATCCCGAATGTTGCCTCCCTTATCTCTTCCTTCATGTAAGAGGCCATGAGAATTTGATTGTTCTCTCCAGTAATGCATCTTTTGATTCCTGACAGCAAATAATTACAACACTCCCTTTCTTCTGTTCCGAATAGATTCTGAAAATAGGCTCTTGCAATGTTCTCTATGTCTTGAATGTTCTCTGTCACTTGTCCATTGTCACTTTGTATTTTCTGAATCATGTTCTTCCTTCTACGGGAAGATGCTTGACTATGGAAAAAAGCTGTAACATCCCGAAATAGGGCCTAAACGGAATAGTGGTTGCGAAACCACAAATCCGAGTCAGTAAAATATTTTAATATTATTTTCTGTGCCGTTGGTATGTGATTAAGCATGTGGTAAATTTTCGTGAGCTAATTTATCCGTATGTGTGTTTAATTTGATAAAAGGATTGAATTGCATCAAATGCAAAATTAGTGTGCTTATTGAAAAGATGTCTATTTGTTATGTCTTCTTAAGTGTGAGGACTTATGTGGCAATTAAGCCAATTATATGGTTAGTGGACGGCATTGAATGATGAAATGCATAATTATATGTTTTTTTATATATTAAAAACATTAGTTGAAATTTTATATTATATTAATATGTTATAGTATAATCAAAGAAACATGAGTGGATGGTTTTCATTTTACCATCTTCTTGCCGAAACCATAAAAGAAAAAGAAAGAAAAAAACCAAGCAAGGGTTCGGCCATTCTAAGCTTAAATTGAAGGTATGTTTTAGCTTGGTTTTTGATAAATTTTACGTTTTTGAGATCGTTGTTTCGAGTGCTACAAAACCCATATTTGAATTTTGAATTTTGATGAATATTTTGAGTTATGCCATTGATGAAAGCTTGTGTATTTTGATGATTGATGGTAGATTATTCATGTTTATGAGTAGAGGAACAATTTTTACTAAGTGATTTTCGGTGAAAACGAGCTAATTAGTAAAAGTTGTTATTGTCCATAAGTATGTGTTATAGTAAGAATTTGAAGTTGCTATAGAAGCGAAAAATGTTCAGCATGTTATAAAACATAAGAATAAGGGCTGAAGTTTAATTGTCGAGCCTAGGGGCAAAATTGTAATTATGTAAAAGTTTAGGGGCAAAATTGTAATTTTTCCAAAGTTAAAGTTAAGGACTGTTTTAGTAAATGTGAGTATTAAATAAGCTAAATTTGCTATTATAGATCAAGAAGAATGAAATCCAGAGTTAGATCGGGGAAAGAAAAAGATAGTGGACTAAATCGATATAGTTTATCGTATTTTGTTTCGAGGTAAGTTTGCGGTAAATAATTGCAATGTTCTATTATTTTACATTTAATGTTATTAATTTCCAGCATTTACATATTTATTCTGTAAAATTATTATTTAAAGACTCAAGTATAAATTGACGGAAAAGCTATCTCAGAAAGTTCCGGTTGAACCTTAGGAATGTGTAGGATACAAATGTCATGACATTAGGGTTTAAGGAAATCATGTAAGACCATGTCAAGACATGGAATCGATATGTTACTATAAGGCAAAGGTCCCATGTAAGACCATGCCAAGGCATGGCATTGGTGAGTTCATAAGGCAAGGATACCACGTAAGACCATGTCAAGACATGGCAATGGTTAAGTTTCATAAGGAAAGGTACCCGCGTATCCTTAAGTATTCCAAGTGGTTCAACGGAAAAATTCAAAGAGTATTCCAAAGTAAAGGTAAGACAAGTTCAAGCTAAAAAGGTAAGGTAAGATAAATTCATGTTAAAAGCTAAGGTAAGAATACAAGTTTAAGTATATTGAGTTAAAAGTTTAAGTGATCTTGATAAGAAAAGCATAAGATAATTCATTAAGAATGTTGTCATCTATTTACATGTAAACTTACTAAGCTTTATGCTTACTCCCATTCTTTAATTTTTTTTATAATATTACAAGCCAAGTCGGGGATCGAAAGGACGTCGGAGATCGTTACACACTATCAAAAGATTATATTGGTATTTTGTGATTCGAACGTTTTAAGTTATGGCATGTATAGGGACTTAGCCATTTTGTGTGTATGACCTTATGATATGGCTTAATATTGGCTTGTAAATGCTTGGTAATGATTATCCATTAAAATGGTTAATTAAGAACATGTTTTGGATGTTATGAAATGCCTAGTTAATAGTTATTTTAAAGAAATTATGTAATTATATGCAGGGGAATAGTTGGACAGCAGCAGTGACGTGATTTTTAAAAAATCACCAAAAATAGTAGAAATTGAATTAGGTTGTGAATGAGATATAGAATTAAAGCTTATTGAGTCTATTTTCATATAAAGAAAACGGTGTAGGAAAAAGAGTTGTATATTATGAGATAATTGATTTTTAGTGAAGAGAGGTTGGAACTGTCAAACTGTGTAATAAGGGAGACTTTAACTAATAAACTGTACTAACTGGCCACACCAAAAATTCTGGACAAATTACAGTAAGAAGATATATGAGTCTAATTTCAAGAAAAATTTACGGATCTAGATTTCGAGTTTCGTAACTCAAGTTATTATTAATTTAGTGAACATGACGCAGACGGACAGTTTCAATTTTTATGCCCAGAACTAGTAAGTTAAGTCTAGTAATGCCTCGTGCTCGACTCCGGCAACGGTCTCGGGTAAGGGGTGTTACAAAAGCAGTGTTTTTATCCCTGTATCTCAGCCAATTTATCCGCGCTCTTTACTCCCAATACCACTCATCTTTGTCAATTTCCAGATTTAGCTGAACTTTAGTGTCAATCAACTCAGCCATATTCTGTTCATCTCTATCTTCTGCTAGAATTTTTGACAGTCTATTGTTGAGAAACGTCTTTCTTCTCTTCCGATCTCCTTGAATTTTACTAGCCCAACTTAGTAAACCAAACTTCAATTTATCTAATTTTGTTAGTAAATTACCAGATGACGATTCCCAAATATTTCTAACTTCACTGTCAAAAGTTTCCTCCATTAGCCACCAAGCCTCGAATCTAAAAGATGTCGTTTTAGCCCTACAATCTTCCCTTCTTGTTTTCACTAAAAGGGGACAATGATTAGAAGCAGAGTGAGTTAAATGTTGAATGGACCCATCAGGAAACATATTCTGCCAATCTTCATTTGCGACTCCTCTATCAAGCCTTTCTCGTATACTAGTCTCAGGTAAATTTCCCCTCTCCCATGTAAACCATCTTCCAGAAAATCCCATGTCCATCAGCCCACAATCAGCTAATACTTCTCTAAATACCTCCATTCTTCTTTCATCCCTAAGTACCCCTCCATTTTTTTCAAATCCGTACATAATCTCATTGAAATCCCCACAGATGAAACAAGGAAATCTCTCTCCTGTATATAAACTTCTAAATTCTTCCCATGAATTATTTCTGTCTCGCTCATACGGAGACCCATAAAAACCAGTGAACCTCTATTTACCTTTCGCCTTGTCATCATCAATTACCATATCTATATGTCTTTTGGAGAATTGGCGAAGTGTAACATTTACCCCATGTTTCCATGCCAAGCACAACCCTCCTCTAGTACCCTCCGGATCAACTTCAATTCCATTAACATACCTGCACCGATGTCGAATTATTTCCATTCTACTTCTACAAATTTTCGTCTCTATAAAGAAGACCATTTGGGGATTTTGTAACCTCATCATATACCGAAGTCTTCGAACTGCCTGTGGACTCCTCAATCCACGAACATTCCAGGTTAGTAGTGCGACCGGTCGGCTTGCCTCTTGGCAGCCGCCAATATAAATTGGTTACCTTCCAACATTCTCCCTCTCTACCCTGCAGATGCTTTCTCACCTCCTTCCCCTATCTGACTATTCATCTCCCCTCTAGCACGTTTCTTCCCTTCTTCTCCAATCAGAAACCCATCCTCCTTATCCTGCTCCATATCAACTATAGAATGGTCAATTCTTTGATTAACCTTTAGTTGTTTCTCCCAAACCTTCCTTCCTTCCAAATTGAAACCCAAAACTGGATCAATGAATTCTCCATGTTTTGCCATCTGACTATTCCCGACCTAGCGTCAACTTCTACAATAGTCTTATCTTCAATATTGCCTCTCGTTTGTCCAAATTCTTCCTCCCTCAACCACACACTGCTTATTGTTACTGCCCTCTTGGATTGTGCCATTAATGATAAATCCCAGCCCATTTCTGCCACTTCCATTCCAAACAACATCTTTGCATCACAGAATGAGTCGTTATGTCCCAGCCTCCCACAAAAGAAGCAAAAAAGTGAGAGCCTTTCATATCTAAACTTTACGTATGAGAGTCGCCAATAACATAAGATTTGTTTCCTCCTCTTCAAAAGACGTCTAACATCAATCTTAACTCTTATCCTCATATAATTCCTATTCTCCTTGCCCAAACTAGACCCATCATATTCCATAAATTCCCCTAGGAAGTTGCCTAGTTGGATCGCCAAATTTTCAGAATAAAAGCCAGTAGGAATGTCGTGAATTTGAATCCAGAAAGGAGCCTTAATTAAAGGAATTCTAAGAGGATCTTCACCCCATTGAATCACATGAAGCACTAGCAAATGATTATTAAAAGTCCATGGGCACTCTTTTAACACTCTCTCCAGATCCATCTTATGATAAAATTAGAACAAATATCTCTTTTCACCCAGATCCCTAATATTCACTCCCCTTACAAGATGCCACAAATTCGCCATAGTATTCTTCATTGCAGAAAAATTTATAACACTAGCAGTCAGAAAACATCCCACTAACCTGAAAGTTTCTTCTCTCCTTTCTTCAACTTGTTCTGTTTGGATTTATAAAACTGCATCTTCCTCTTTATCTAGTGATAATCCTGCTAACCCGTTCTCCATCTCTTGCAAATGAATCCTTGCGCGCAACTACTATATGACAACAGTAATGCAGGATTGTTGACCGTGATTCAACTTTTCCACTCGAAAACAATTAAGAGAAACAAAAAAATACAAAAACCCTAGACAAGAAACGTGCCACTTCGGCAGACCAGAGACGTGCCAGAGCAGGCAGACTTTTTTCCTAGTGTTTAAAATTTTTTAAAATTAATTTAATCTTTAAAAAATATAAAATATAGACGATTAAAATAGTGAAATTATAATTTTTACTATTGTAAAATTATACAATTTGATTCCACCCAAAAAAATTTTGAGATCAAATAAGGTATAGAGAATGTGAAAGGAAATCTCAGCTAAGAGTAGGGAAAGATAATTTATTTTTTGGAATTAAAATTTAAATTTAAGTTTTCATATTAAGAATACAATTTAGGTGTTGTCTTACTATCGCATCCAACACTTATTTAAAATTAAAACTTTATGAAGGGTTGAAAGAAGAGGCTGATGGATGTTTTGTAGGTTTTTCTCTGCTGAAAAGATCTAAAGAGATTTCGAGAAGGGAAATGTGAATCATTGAAAATGATGGGAACCATTAATTGTTTCCTGATAACGTCTCTGGCACCGATTGGGATATTCTAGATGGGGTTAATTTGGTTAACAGCTGGGTCGTAATTCCCAAATAGCACCCCCGTCATTTTCTGTTGCTGAACTTTATAGAGAATGGGCAGATTTTGGAGTGTTCAGTTATAAGGCTTTTTTATGTTGCTTTAGTTTGGGCTTAGGGGTTTTATTTCCATTAGTTTGTTTCTAGTATTGCTGATGTTTTGTTTTTTATTTCTTTATGTTTGGACTTCTGAATTGGCCCAAGTTAATGAAAGTTCAGTAAATTATTATCAAAAAAAAAAATTGAAACTCTTATCTAAATATTTAAATAAGAAATACAAAAAAAATAATTAGGATAAACTATCAAATAGTCAATTTTGTTTACCTTAGATTACATTTTAGTTACTTATGTTGAAATGTTATGTTTTAGTCACTTACGTTAACATATTGTAACATTTTAATCATTGTCATTAACGGTGTAACGGTAAGCTGATATGACATGTTAAATCATCATTTCAAACAGAAATGTTAAGTTAAATTATATAGTTTAATGTTTTTTCTTTTTATTTCTTTATTTTTCTTTCCTTCTTCCCTTTTAGTTTTGACAAATGAAAAATATATAAAAAAAAAACACGTTAAAAGAGATTAAGAAGGGAGGAAAACAAAGGGAGAAGTAGAAGATAATGAAAAATAAAAATAAAAAAACAAAGGAAAGTTAAAAGAACATAAAAAATTAAATTGCTCAAAATGAAAAAATATGGGGACCAATTGTACAATTTAACTTAAAATTTTGTTTGAAATGATGACTTAATGTGCCACATCAGCTTACCATTACACCGTTAACTGTAATTAACAACTCAATGACTAAAATGTTACAACGCATTAATGTAAGTGACTAAAACATAACATTTTAAACATAAGTGACTAAAATATAATATAAAGTAAACAAAAGTGACTACTTTAATAGTTTACCCAAATAATTAAAGTTGGATTGTAGCAAATTAAAGACATATTTTAGAAATTTACACATTAAAAATATTTGAACTTTTGACTTGAAACTAAATTAGAAGAGAGTGAAACAAAAATTACAACTTGGTTCTTGTTAGATAATTTTACTGGGCAAGCAAATGTGGGCACTTCAGTACCAACTCCAGCCTTTTTGCATCTTTTTCTTGCTTTTGATTCCAAGCTATGTAACACCCCTTACCCATATTCGTCGCCGGAATAGGGTATGAGGCATTACCAAAGTTTAACGAATTATTATTATGAACTCAATATAGTCCCTTTATAAATATCCAATCTTCCCTGCAATTTTAAAACCAACCAATCCAATCCAATTCAATCAATTTGATACCAAATCATACTTCTATTATAATTATACTATTTAGCGTATTTATCACTATTTACTTTAATACATATTCATTAAACAAGTTTTGGTATTTATATAATCATCAAACCATGTACATGCCATATACATCAAAAAGGAAATTTACAAAAGCTACCGGAGATAATCTTGATAGTGTGATCCTCAATGTTGATCTAATCCTCCGTATATTTTTACGTCAATCTAAATGAGACATTGAATACACTCAAGTAAGTTTATAAAAAACTTAGTATGTTCATAGGCATAAAATATAAATCTTACTAAACATTCATACACTTATGCATTATACACAATTACTAAGTTCACCTGTCAACCACAATTTGGTGAGTCCTCTTGTATAAACTCACTACCACTTATCCATTTACTTTAACTCTTTTGGGCCCTTTTGTCACTTACCATCCTTAATCAAATTAGGGAACAGTTACGGAAAATTGAGTACTTCACTTCCACTTTGTCATAGTATAACTATGGTCTTACGTATGATCACTTATCACTTTCCGAAGCTATAGCCCTACCACATACTTACACGGATCACATTTATCACTTGTCACTTATCACTGATCAGATAAGTGTAGCTAAAGCTACCACTTATCACTTGTCACTTGCCACTGATCAGATAAGTGTAGCTAAAGCTACCACATATCACTTGTCACTGATCAAAAGTACTCAAATATGATGTTCCGCTCAATTTGATCATTTATTCTTTTTCGTATTGTTGTTTTATTCTCAATTCATCAACAAATATATCTCATCATACATTATATAATTCATGAAATTAACATTTAATCATTAAATTTCAGCCATATGAACTTACCTAGGTCGATTTGCAGAATTTGTGAAAATTCAGGGACTAATTAGCTACTTTTTCTTTTCCTCGACTTGCTTTGGGTTATCGATCTATCATTGTAAATCATTCACTTATCAGTATTGACTTCACCTTTACTCTATTTCACATCCTTAATGTTTATAACCTGTATATAAGTAACACTATCTATAATTTCACTATTTACTTATATGGATATTCAAGTTGTCCATCCGTGTCACAATCGCTAAATTATTTTTATCTTGAGCTACAGAACTTCAAATTAAGATCCGCTAATTTTACCTGAAACTAGACTCACATATCTTCTTACCATAAAATTTTCAGAATTTTTGGTTTAGCCAATAAATACAGTTTATTCTTTAAAGTCACCTCTGTTCTGCTGTCTGACAATTCCGGCCCTTTTTCACTAAAAATTAATTATCTCCTTGTACGGGATTCGGATGATGTTCCTGTTTGTTTCTCTTGAAAATAGACTCATTCAGGATTTTAAAAATATAAATTTAATCCCCTAATTATTTTTACCCAAAATCATTCTGACCTTGTCTCACAAAACCTATTGCTTATAGCGTTTCTTCTATAAGAAACTAGACTCAATAAGTTTTAATTCTATATTTTATTCATCCTCTAATTCGATTTCTACAATTTTTGGTGATTTTTCAAAGTTAGACTACTGCTGCTGTACAAAACTGTTTTAGTGCAAAGTGTTGATTTCCATTTTGCCCCAAATTTCATAGTTCATACAATTCAGTCCTTGCTCAATTAACCCCTCAATTAAGCTAATTTTTCTCAATTAATACTTTACCTAGACATTATAAGTTATTTCACAACTATTAAAATTTAGAATTTTCGCATAAAACCCTAACTTCAAATTCTTTTAAAATTAGGTCCCAAACATTCACTTTCTATTCAATTCTTTCAATAAAATCGGCATATAAACAATTTAAAGCTCTAATTCCATACTAAATCATCATACACTTCTAGCACATATTCATAACAACTTCCAATTTCATTCATAAAATCTAAAACTAATGAATTCAACAAGTGGACCTAGTTGTAAAAGTCACAAAAACACAAAAATTTCAAGAAATAATCAAGAATTGAACTTACTTGCAGTAAAAATTTAAAAAACTAGCTTAAGGAAACCCTTCTATGGTGTTTTTGCTGATGAGAATACAGAAAAATAAAGAGAAATCTAGATAATTCCACTTTAATCCTAGCTTTATTAAGTAAATTTTACAATATTCCAATTTTACCCTTAATTCTCCTTATTTTCTTGCTATTTCATGAGCTTGCCGTCCAGCCCAAATAGACCTTGGGTCTATTACAAGCTAGTTACCAAATGTCATGTTATCTCTTTGAATTTGGAACCAAATCTCCAAATCTCCCTTATATATGGATATATTCAACAAGTGGACCCATTACCCTCCTTGAAAACTCTCGTCATAACAGCGTTTTCTCTTCCTATTTCAGCTGTTTCCAGTTCAACTATATGAAAGTAAAAAAATGGACCAAAACACAAAAAAAACGTTAATGGTTTGTTCTATAATAGTTATTACTCTTCTAGCCCTTGGCCTTGCTTCCAATATAATTGGAGGATACCTGTACCCTCAGTTTTACGATCATTCATGTCCCAGAGCTCAAGAGATTGTGAGAAACGTTGTTGCCAAAGCTGTTGCAAAGGAACCTCGTATGGCTGCTTCATTGCTTAGGCTACACTTCCACGATTGCTTTGTTAAGGTAACTTATTTAACCTCACCAAACCAATAGCATAGTGTCGAATACAAGACTAGTGTGTCTAATATGGATATATTCAATTTGTTGTTTTCAGGGCTGTGATGCATCGATTTTGTTAGATAGCAGCGGGAGCATTATCAGCGAAAAGAGGTCGAATCCAAACAGGAACTCAGCTAGAGAAAGAGTGCCCTCATACAGTGTCATGTGCTGATATCTTGGCTCTAGCTGCTAGAGACTCAACTGTTCTTGTAAGTTGTTTTTGATCAGAGTTTTGTCTTGTCATTGAAATTGACCTCATGTTAACATGTTTTTTTGGAATTGCAGACAGGTGGCCCTAGCTGGGAAGTCCCTCTTGGAAGAAGGGATGGCAGAGGTGCAAGCTTGAGTGGCTCTAACGACATTGTCCCTGCTCTAAACAACACATTCCAAACAATTCTCACTAAGTTTAAGCTACAAGGTCTAGACATTGTTGATCTTGTTGCGCTTTCTGGTAAGCTATATAGTTCTTTCACATTCTGTAAAACCAAGAAGGCAAAACTCTGAAAATATATATCATGCAGGGAGCCACACAATAGGAAATGCCCGATGCACCAGTTTCAGGCAGAGACTTTACAACCAACCAGGCAATGGACAACCAGACTACACACTTGACCAATCCTATGCTTCTTAACTGCGCAGGAACTGTCCAAGATGAGGCGGCGACCAGAACCTGTTTTTCTTAGATTTTGTTAGCCCCATAAAGTTCGACAACAGCTACTTCAAGAACTTAATGGCTAACAAGGGACTGTTGAACTCTGACCAAGTTTTGTTCACAAAGAATGGTGAATCAGGGGAGTTAGTGAAGACATATGCTTATAACCAGGAACTCTTCTTTCAGCAATTCGGTAAGTCCATGATTAAGATGGGGAATATTTCACCGTTGACAGGGTATAGGGGTGAGATCAGACAGGATTGCAGGAAAATTAATGCTTAAAATCATCAAGTGATAATTATATGAATAAAGTTTGTATCCCTGTGCGTTATGTTATTTTGATTTCCTTGTTTTGAATAAATTAATAAAAGAATTTCATTTGTGTGTGCTGGGCCAAGGATTGTCCCTTTCTTTGTTCCCCGTTGCTGTTTGGGGGAGTCCCAAAAGCATTTTTTATTTTTGACTTTTATTAAAAAAGAGGTGTTGTCAAATCACTCATTGTTAGTGTAAGATCTATGAACTTATTATATATTATATACAAACTACTGGTTTGATCACTGAACAGAGGCAGACTGGTAGCTTAGGAGGCCTGGGTCACTCAAAATTTTAGGAGAATATGATTTTATTTCTTTTAGAAAGTTTTAATTAGTCTTTTAAATTTTTTTTTCATTTCTCTTTTTAAGCTTTTAAAAAATTTTACTTTAAACTCTTTTTAAAATTTTGAAAACTCTCATTATATCTTTAAAATTTAAAAACATTAATTAAAGTTCTTTTAAAAATTTTAAATTTTTTATTAATTTCACAAAAAAATTTAATTAGATCCCAATTTTTATTCTCTGTCATTAAAATAAGTATTATACAAACTCTTGATTAATTTTTTTTAATACAAAAGTGATCTATACCTAAAAATATACTATATATTAAAATTAAAATAAATATATATTTTTTAAATAATTGCATGTGTAAAAGAAGCATTGACTCGATGTTGAAGTTGAGACTTCGAATATTTTTTAACAAGACTCGGCAATTTTACATAACACTTTTCAAAAGCATTGTCAAACTAACCCTCAACCTAACATCATTGGTTGTACTTAAGCCTACGTGGATCAAGTTATGTATGTTTGAGATTTTCAAATTTGGGGATATCAAAAGAATTTGGATCCCATTTGATTTAATAGTTTTTTTTTTAAAATCGGATTTTAGAATGGGTCAAGATAAATTTAATTTTTTAATTAGTTAGATTAAATCGAAGTCAAGTTTAAAAAAAAGCTCGTCTCACTTTGAGATAATTACCAAACAACTCATTTATATATGATATTAGTTTAAAATAGATTTGTTCATGGACTGGGTAACCAGGTCTAGCCCGAAGGCTCGTTTAAAAAGTGAGAAGGTTTAGTAAAAATATAAGTCTGAAAAATGAGTTTGGGCAAGAAAATAAGGCTCGTTTGGAAAACAAGTCAGGCCTTGAGTAAGTCTTTTTTGACCCGAGCCAGGATTTGCAAAAGGAAAATGTCTATAATATTTTTATTATTTTCTCATTATTTTGCTACCATCTCATTATTATCATGCTACTGTTTTGTTGTTAATGTTTGAATATTGTATAACTCTTGTTTTATTATTAATTTTGTTTCTATTTTAGAGATACTTGCTTATTAAATTATACCTATCTTAGTGTTATTTAAGAATACATTTTTTTATATATTTTCAAGTTGTTGGGAAACATTTATTTTAATATTTTTGATATTTTTTATGTATTATATTTAAATATATATATACAAGAGGGCCGGACCGGAATCGAATTTTAGTATTTTTATCTGAGTCGGGATAGGCCTAACAAATGAGTCTAAGATTTTGATTAGGTCCAACCCGACCCAATTGATGAACACATATAATTTAAAATATATGATAATATAATTAATGTTTACTTAAATGTAATTATACCCCGAAAACAATTAATAGCATCATTAGAATAATAATAAATTAAAATTACTGTTCTATTTGGATAAATTTTAAAAAAATAATCAGCATATCAAGTTGGGTCAAAGGGAATATGTTTAATTTTTCGAGTGAAGTTTAAGATAAATAAATAAATATTTAATATTAAGTTAGTGGGAGGTGGAGTTATGTGTTGCCATCTTTATTTGGATTTTTAAGATTTATTTGTTAATTAATTAATTGATTTAAAATTTGAGTTAATTATTAAATGAAGCATATAATTAAAGTAAAATCATATCGAACTTCAATTAATTGCAAATCAGATAAAGATACGAATAACGGTAGGTTTAGGAAAAGAGAATTTATTTCGGAATTTAAAAAAAAAAAAAATCGTAGCAAAAAGTTGGGATTATAAAAGACCGGCGCCGTGCGTAATATTCACTCTACTTTTCGCTGCTTTCAGTTCTTGGCTGTTGACTCGATCTCCCTCGGTGCTCTCTCTCGCTTGCGGCTCTCTTCTCTACGGGTAAAATTCTAGGGTTTTCACTTCTTCTATTTCATTATAATTATTGTTTCTACAAATAAGCATTAATCGAAGGTCTTTGCTTTGATCTGTTAGTTTCGGTCTTCCTTGATTTTTCAATTTAGGGTTTTCTTTTTAATTGGATCTAGGTTTTCTTTTTTAAACAAAAAATTGAATGTACTTATTGTTATGGTCGATGATCTTTTAATGATATGGGAGCCTTGATATTGAAAACAGGCTTTACATTGCACACCAAATGAATTTTGAGCTCAGTTGGGAACAGCCGCCTTCTGTTTTTTGTTCTGATCTGGGGTTTACGAACCGTGGGAGATTGAGGTATTTTTCACAAAAGATTTTCTTTTGGCATTGGACTTGGCCCGTTTTTTACGCGTCAGGTTTTTTGTTTTGATTATACGATTTGATTCTGCTGCTTTACTTGAAGAAGCGGAATCACAAATTTTGTTGTTCATTTTCTCGTGAGCCATTTGTTTGTTATTGGATACTGAGACTCCAAGTTTTGGATTTTTCTGATGGGGAAAAACACATTGCCCCCGGGGTTTCGATTTCACCCCACCGATGTAGAACTTGTTATGTATTATTTGAAAAGAAAAGTCTTAGGCCAGAAGCTTTTGTTGAATGTGATTGGTAAAGTTGATGTTTATAAGTTTGCTCCCTGGGACTTGCCTGATATGTCCTGTATGAAGACCGGGGATCTTAAATGGTACTTCTATTGTCCTATCGAGAAGAAATATGCTAGAGGGGATAGGGTGAATCGAGCTACTATATTCGGCTACTGGAAAGCCACAGGAAAGGATCGGCCTGTAAAGTACAATGGCGAAGTTGTTGGAATGATCAAAACCTTGGTATTTCACGAAGGTAAAGCTCCACGTGGTGACCGAACAGACTGGGTTATGCACGAGTATAGGCTTGAAGAAAAAATATTGGCTGACAGAGGGCCTGTTCAAGATATGTATATGCTTTATGTTGTTTTCAAGAAGGATGGTCTGGGCCCAAGAAACGGTTCTCAATACGGAGCCCCATTCAAGGAAGAGGAGTGGAGTGATGACGAGCAGGCAGATTTGCCTGGTGCTGGTTCCCTTTGCGGCCTGTCTACAGTAGCTGTTGGTGGTGATAATAGCTCCTGTGTCCCCGAGAGTGTATGTGTTGGGCCTTCTGTCGAGTCAAGTGGGTGGTGTACACAACCATCGATGGGTCATACTAATGGCGATGTTAATGTCACCACTGCCATTGATACTAATGCTTATGCTGCCCCTACATGCGCGGATGCCCCTGAATTTCCAGTGGTCGCTGTTGCTGAGGATGTTCCTACATTGTTGGAGGCACCTCAACCTGCTCTGGTTCCTCAAGATCATGAATCGAATGATAACATGTTATCTATGTTGGAGTACTTCTTTGAAGAGGATGCATTTGGTACACATGAAGGTCAGAGGAGGGGCAATGCAACTGATCCTTCCTTCAAGGATACTCCTGTTTCTGATGAGGACGATATTTCAAGTTTGTTGGCCTCTTTTACTGATGTCGACAATTCAAATAACTGGTCTTATCCTTTTTAATAAAGTAAATGTTTCAACTATTGGAACTGGTAGCAATGTTTTTAGATTACTTGTTTTATTCTTAGGAATAAATGTTGTTGTTTGGTTTACCAGTGTCATTGACTTGTTTCTGTTTGATTATCATGTTGTGCTCTCTATACATTTTCTTTAATGGAATGTCTGGCATATTGTTTGTGAATTTAAATGTTCTAGTATTATGAATTTTCTGACTGTTGCTCTCTAGGAATCATAAGGTTGCAGGTACAAACTACAATCCATTGAAGAAAAAGTATAAAAGCACATATGAAAGGAAAGGTATCTCAAAGGAATGAATGCTGCTGCTGCTGTTGGGTTTACCAGTGTTATTATCAGCTAGTGTTTGGTTTGAGATAGAAGAGCAACAGCATCCATATCAGTTTAAATACTTTTTCTTCAATGGAGTGTAAGTTTTAACCTGCAGTGTGTGGTGATTTAAATTGATAAAAATTTTTTTGTAGTAATATTTCCCAATTCCCATGGCTATTTGGACAGGAATCAATCATAAGTAGGCAGTCTTGGGAACATATATAAAATGAATTATTAGTTTGTTAAATTTATATTTTCTTTCCCCCTTGGTGTGCTATTACTATTGCGAAAGGAAAGGCACAAAAGAGAAAAACAGGGTCCTCATGTTATTAGTTTCGCCTAACACTGATGAAAAACATAAACCAGAGTCATGTGATTTTATGTTGTTTCATTCCATAAATCTGCTGTAAATACGTTAGTTTTACTTGAAACTGATAGCAAGTAGTTAACTTCAAATACAAAATTTGCGTTTCTATCAAATTTAGGCTCAACTGAACAAAATCAATTCGCTTGATTTGCATACAAAATCAAGCCTAATTAATTAGTATGATTAAAGGATTTACACAACTTAATCCGAATTTTGTTAAAATTATGATCAACACACTGTATTTGAATTTTTGTGCAAACTCCTTTACTTTGAATTTTTGTCTTATCCAGAATATGCAATTACGTGATTCATACAATTTTTTTTCCCCATTTTCCTATTAGTTTTAAGTTTTTACTTGCAAATAGTTGAAAGTTATAACGAGTTATATTGGAAAAACTGATTAGACATATAACTAATTTATAATCGAGCTTCAACTCTTCATTTATTAAATGTAAAATTACTAAATGATAGAGTCAAACCATTAAAAGAATCATTATTGAACTCTCCTTCGTATATCATTACAAATACTGTTTATATTTTTAAATCTCAATCTAATAATATTATCATATGTGTTACTCTTATAAGCATTTCGTGATCGCTTGATGTTAAACCCGTTCAACTAATATTTTCACTTTTATCTCATGGGTACCATTGTACTTATTATATGATGAAAATTATCTTTATTTATATCGATAATGATTAAGCCATTTGTTCTAGACAAATGATCCATGATTATGTTAAATTTTAAAAAAATTATAAAGTTATTTTATTACCTCTATTTTATTTTAATATGATTTTTACATTTTAATTTATTATGTATATTTTATTACCTATCAATTGTATATTTATACTTACTATTATTTAAACCTCTAATTGAATTGGTGTCACGAGTCAATTGAGCACCAATTTGGCTTGAAAAATTATGAAAATGTCATTTCCTATTAAAATAAGTTTCAATCTCTTAATTTTTTAGGGTTAAATCACTTTTAGGGGCCTAAACTTGATAACTTTTCTTATATTAGGGCTTGAACTTTTTTTTTGTCCAAGTTAACCTTTGAAAACCCTAAAGTTTAAGCCTAAATGTAGGAATTGACAAGATCAGGGCCTAGTTTGGACAAAAAAAAAGTTCAAGCCCTAATGCAAGAAAAATTGTTAAATTCAAGCTCCAAATAGTGATTTAATCATTTTTTTTATAAACAAATAAAAAATTACACAAAGTGGGATTTCAACACATGTAATTTACATCAATAAAACCTTATCCACTCTAGCAAAACTTTGTTTTAAATAGGATATATATTAATTTTATTTTACATATTTTATTATCTTCATGAATGGTATATTTATACAATACTATTACTTAAATTGAGTTGGTGCCATGAGTGCACTAATTCGGTTTGAGAAATGATGAAAGACGTCGTTTTATATTTAAAATAAATTATATTATTAAATGGTATTTCAATCTTTTTATAGTGAGGTTTAAAACCCATGCCATTTCCATTAAAAAAACTTTAACCATTGAACTAAAACTTTATTTTTAATATAACATATCAATTCTATTTTTATTATATATATATATTTTATTACCTCTATCAATTATATATATTGATAATATTGTTGATTCAGTTGGTATCACAAGTTAACTCGATAGTAACCATGATAAACAAGTATAGTGCATTATGATATATTTACATATTTAAATTTTGTTTTACTCACAATTTAATTTATTTTTTTCATTTTGAAATCGTACATATTTCACGTGTTATTGCTAACTAGTTCCAATTCACATGTTTAATTATTTATTGCATGTTATTTTTAAACGCGCATTTATGTTTTAAACACGTAGTTTTTATATGCATAAAATTTTAATAATATATAAAAAAGGAAAGCCAAAAAAAAAAAAAAACTTAGACTAGAATTTAATATTGTATTATTGACAACTTGATTAAAATACAAATATAAATATATATGTGAAAAATTACAATATAGAATTAATTAAAAATTAAAATAATTCAAACTAATATTGACTAAATGACATTAAAATAGCACATGACGGCACAAAAAAATCTAGCAAAATAAATCCTAAACACTTGCAACTAAAATTCAAACACCTCATATAGTGTTGTAATTCAAAGTCCTTATAAAATTACAAATTATGCAATAAATAATGTGTTTTGGACAACTTCTACTTCTTCTTAGACTTCTCTTGTTTTTCTCAATATTTTTTGAATTAACTGTATTTTATTATTTGATTTGAGTTTAATTTTTTAAAATTTAAATTATTATATTTTTTAAGAAATAATCAAATCAAAATAGTGTTATCTCATTCTTCAAAAGAAGAAGACCTTATTGGCAGAGAATTTGTGATGGTCAAGTAGATAATGTGGGCTGTGCTTGCCCAAAAAGTAGTCACATGCATATTTGAAACTTTAATGTGAGAAATTAGTATTGTGTGAAAGAACAATGCATGTCTTTCTCCCCCGCACTGCTATTAATACACGATGCTGACAAAGAGTGTGACATACAATTAATGCTTCCCTTTTGCTATTAATTTCTCTACTATAAAATATATTAAGCATGGTGGGTAATGTCCAAGTCCTTTTGGATAGGGAAAAATATGGAGTTAGGCAATGTTTGAATTTTGTTACCCTTTTTTATAAAATGTTGAAAGCATTGCTTTCATAACCATATCACTTCACCTCCTTTCTTTCATTTACTATACACTAGAGTTAGTGTATATTTATGATCTATGTGAGAAATTTATGTAACAATTATTTTTATTAAATTTTTATATACAACTTGATGCTTTGATTATAATTAGACTTGATTATGAATCGAGTCACCCATAGGTTTAATGGTCTGTTTAAAATATGGAAGGGCTTGGATAAAAATATAGACTTGAAAAATGAGTTTGGGCAAAAAATAATACCCATTTTTATCTGGCTCGGGTTTAGGAAAAATTTTAAGCCTATTTTTTCTGCCCAAGCTGAAAAAATGAGCCTAAAATTTTGTATTGACCTAGCCCAAACCCGACTCAACCCATGTTCGGGTTTAATTATAATGGTAAAATTAATTGTTTATCATGCATAGTGTTTGCAGTTCAAATCTCATTATGATTAAATTGTTTATTCATTTATTATATATAAAGACAAAAACACCCTATAAAAATATAACTTAATTTGTACCAAATATGGCTTTTTAGTAATTTCATAACCGAGTTGGTACCCAATTGGTTCATGATACCAATTCAGTAGAACACTTAAAATAAGTATAAAGTATATATAATATACCCCCTCACACACATATATGTTAATATATATTTCGTATTATACTCTAAAACTATATAAGATACAAATAAAATATTTTAAAATAAACTATACAATCAATCACTCAACTATTAGCATGTTTTTGTTTTGGGCACAGAACTACGAAAATTTTCATTATTGTTATTAACATTATCGTTTGTTTATGTTTTGGTCACCCTTATTAAATCATTAGCGAAAATGATGACATGGTTTTTTTAATTGGTATAATTATACATTTAGTCCTTAACACTTACACATTGTATCAATTTAATTCCAATTCTAAACAATTCGACAAATTTAACCTTCCATATTTACAAATTTCATCGATTTGTAACACGAGAAGGCAAAGACTACATACTTATTCATCTTTAGACCTTTGAATTTAGACATATTTTGAGACTATAAATAATACTTTATAAATCAAAGTGGAGAAGAAAGAGAATATAATAAAGGGATAGAAGAGTAAATTCGATCTTTGAGGGTTTTCCTTGTGGGTGATGAGAATCAAGGGAAAAGAAGAACAAACAATTGCGAATGAAGTACGAAAGCTGTTTGTGGCGCAAACTAAGTGACGACAGAGGGCAATAGAAAAGGCGCTCATAGCAACAATGGCACTGAAAAAGGATAACAACAACAACAATGAGAACAAGAGTAAGAAATGATGAGAATAGGGGGTCAATGAGAAGTTAGCTGTCATGGTGGCTAGTGAATCAACAAATAGGGAGAAGGAGAATAGAAGCAAATTGGTAAAAATTGTAAATATGAAAGATTAAATTGGTTCAATTATTTAGAATTAGGATTAAATTAATAGAATATGTTTGATCGTGTGTTAGAGTCTTAAAAATTTGTAAAAAGAATGATCGAGCCTAGAAACTAACTATGACAACGACTTGAGGCAAGCGCACCTATGGAACAGTAGTATAGTTTAGTGGCAAGACCGGATTGTCGAACCCAAACGAACCAAAAGTACTAATACTAACTTTTTTTTTATTATTTAGCCTAAGAATTAAGGGAATTATTATTTAATCTAAAATTAACTAACAACCAAGCTAAAGATGCAAAGACAAAGAGAATGAATTGGGGAAAATACTTGTGGGAAAAACCAATTGATTAAGACAATACCCGAGGAAGAGTTCACCTAGACTTCACTTATTATTTAACTCTGAACCAGATGATTTATTCACTTGACTTGATCCGTAGGATTCCCTAATTTATATTAATACCTCTCTCGACGTCTAACCCTAAGTTGGTTAATTGAAATTTCTTTCTAATTAAAACCCCTAGAATTGCATTAACTCGATCTATGGACTCCCATATTAGGTTTGACCCTAATCCGGCAGATTTTCATCATCCTATCTCTAGGGTTGCGATCAACTCCGCTTAATTATACTAGATCTACTCTTAGACATGGTCTATTCCTCCTCTGTCTAAGCACATCAATACCTGAATTAATATTCTGAAATATCAAAACATGAATTAAGAACACATAATTAAGAACAAATCAAGTATTTATCATATAGTTCAAAAAACAATAACAAGATCCATCTTAGGTTTCATCCCCCTCAGGTATTTGAGGGTTTAGTTCATAATAATAAAAGAATACATCTCAGAAGAACATATAAAACAAAACATAAGAAAAACCCTAAAACCCCCTGAACGAAATTGAAGAGAAGATCCTCTGTCTTGAGTATAACTCTGGCTTATTGAGATGAATCAACTGGCTTTATTCGAGTAAATTCACAATTCTGGCCTCTCTGGCTTGGCTCTTAAACCTAACTGGACCTCCCTGAAGGTTGGCCTCTCGGGTGTTTATATAGGCTTTTGGAATGACTTTCTTTGCCTCTAAGTACCCTAATCCGAGTAAAATTCCTCTTTGTCACGACAGGGACACGCCCATTGCACACGCCCGTGTGAATCGTGGTCAGGCCGTGTTCAGTTCTGTTAAGGAGGCACGGTCGTGTGGCTTGGGCCCAAGTCGTGTCGATTTCGTGATTTGGCCTGTTTACTCTATTTTAGGCCCGTGCTCTCCTAAGTATAAAACATGAAAACAAAGGATTAAGAGCACTAAATTCCACAATTCAAGGCTTAAATCATCCAAAAGTATACTAAATTTGCGATTAAAATATGTTCATATTACGGTTTATCAAATACCCCTACACTTAAGCCTTTGCTTTTCCTCAAGCAAAATTCTCAACTCACAAGAATCAATAGTGTTCTATCATAATTCAAAGATAATTCATACATTGATAATTTAAGTAAAAGGGTCCTAAAGATTCAAATAATCAAAGTCATAGTTTTTGTAGCACGAAAAATATAGGCGTTTTCCCTTACCAAAATAATCACCTTTAATTCAAAATCGACAAGAGTTGACATCCTCACTAAAGATTCACTCAAATCACTCAAAGTGTTTAAGGTTCAAAATTAGGCACTCAAAAGTAGGACATGAAAAGTTAATCCCATAGGTTTGCCTGAAAATCAAATCTCCACCAATGTAAACTAAAATGATACACAAATCAAAATGTCTTTAAAAAGGGTTGTAATAGGGCTCAGGTTAAAGGTGTGGATAAAGGCTGAATTAGGAGGTTAGAATCGAGGTTGAATTGACAATTTACCTATCTAGAAGAAATAAACTAATACTTGAATAATTACATCAATTATAACTTCACTAAAATACGAGCTTCTTCTCAATATGTGGAATTTTAAACGTATAAGCTCACTTGATCTTAGAACTAATAATGAATATATTTTGTTTTTTTTAAGAACAAATCAATACAATAATAAGAAAGAACTTTAACAACTGAAATATAGAACATAGTTAGGCAACTGCTCAAATCAAATCTCGACAAAAAAGGAGTCAAAGAATGGTGGTAACAAATACAATATGGGTTTTGGGTTAATATTAGTGGGTGAGTCAATAAAAGGGTTGTTAGGATCAAGGGGTTCACTAAGGGTTAATTGTGAGGGTAGGCTTTTAGTGGAGTAAGTGGGTTAATTCCTAAGTGCCTTTATCATCTCTGTATATCAAATCAATGATGTGGTTTTGACATGTATAATCGAAGTAAGTTCTTGAATAACAAATCAATGTTGACACATTCATAATCAAAAAGTGAGCATGAGAGGATGTATGCTCTAAAAGGCTCAAAATCTCTCAAAATTTATGGGTTTTTGATATCAACCTTGTAAATTTCAAACTTCAAGGTAATAATTAGATTCAGGTAGACAACCTAACAAAATTTTAATTTTTGAAAATGGACTTATCATGCTTGATTCTCTAGTCTCCTAAAGTTTAAATCATCACTGCACAATTACCAATGACTTAATCCAAAACATATCAAAGAAAATCATGGATCATAGGAAATTTGATCCTAATTAGTGATATGAGAAAATTACTCAAAGGCAAGATATCATTTAGGGATTTGAGAATAATGCAGAAAGTTAGGCACTTTCTTGAAATAAATATTCACCCCCTGATACGAACCCGATTTCGTAATTGATTCGAGTCGTAAGATTGCCTGATCGTTAAACAAGAAGGTTTCATTCGGATTCGAAAAAGGATTTGTAAAGTTTGATTTTTTTTAAAAGAATGGTAAATAAGTAAGGACTCGATAGAGAGGTGGTTATGGATTAAGGAGGCTCGACGATGAAAGAAATGGAAAAAGTCGGGTTATAGGATAATCGGTAACTTAAGGTGAAGAATGAACCAAACTTCGGATGAAGGTTGACCCGAGACTTATAAGACTTTAAGTTAATTTGGAAGGAATTTATGAGACCTCGACCCACTATCTAAAGAGATAGAAATCTCGGTATAAAGTTTCGAACGCCACACGGAAACGTGATAAGTTCGGATAAACAAAGAAACTATTGACGCCACTACCTAGATAAATAAGTCAACGAATCTTTGGACGAAATTTGAGAGAAAAATTTCTCAACAAATTTATGGGTAAATTCAATCAAATTTCAAAAGGTAAGTGTGCACGAAATGAAAATAAACCAACTACTTATAGGAATTTAAAGGTCTCATGAATAGCTATATTAAGCTCCACACCATTAATTCCTACTTGCAATATTGAATCTTTGTGCTGTCCAACTTTCCCACCATTGCCTCCATTTTGTTTATTTAATTCAAAGTCAAGGCTCCCATTTGTTTATGCTTGCATTATCCTTAAAAAAAATTCCACATTTGGCATGTGTTGCCGTCCACCATAGTTATGGTGCCCTCAACTTTATGTTATTTAATTCATTCCATGCTCCATTATTTGCACCATGCTCCCAATACTTAATTATCTTCAATTGTTTATTCCTTTTCATTGCAATCCACCATAAAGAGCCATGGCTTGGTTTTTCACGTGGGAATCTTTCAATTGCTTTTGTTGTCTCTTTGGTGTTTGACACCTGCAACATATTAGTCAATCTATTAATTACTTAACTTAGTACAATAAAATGGGACAATTAATTAGGCAGCACTTAGTGTATTTAAACACCCCAAAAATATATATATTCGGCGATGACTAGACACTTTAAAACCACATTTAATTAGACAAATTATTTTCTTGTAAAAACATAATAATTAAATTCAGACTCTTTTATTGACACTCAATTAAATTCATAATTTAAAAGATGTAACTAAATTAACTAATATCTTATTTAATTTTAATGCAACAAATTTTAACCAAGTAGTCGAGCAAATTAATATTTGTAAATGTAAAATAAGGACGAGCTCCTTGATCTAAATTTGAGCTAGCTGAACGTGAAGAACATTGTATGGCTTGCTCGATTCTTCATTCCCAAAATGTCCAGTTATGACATTGCTCCAAATTTTGCTTACGAGAACCGACACTTCCTCCTTAAGCCTTTTAGCATGAGCACGAGTGATAGGCCCCTTTGGTAGCTCCAAGGGATCTCCGGTAGTTTTAGTGGGTGCCCGAACTACGGTCGTATCATCCCCTCCCCCTTCAAAACGACTTGTCCTCAAGTCGTCACCTACATCATATGGAGATAAATCAGACACATTAAAACTAGCGCTCACGCTATACTCACCGGGGAGATCGATTTTATAAAAATTATCGTTGATCCTCTCCAAGACTTGAAAAGGAACATCGCCTCTTGGCATCAGTTTGGATTTTCATTGGGCAGGGAATCTTTCTTTCCTCATGTGCACCCACACCCAATCTCCCGGCTCAAAGGTAATTTTTTTGCGTCCTTTATTAGCCTTCTGCTCATATTGTTTGGTTCGTTCTTCGATATTCCTACGCACCTTCTCATGTAAGCCTTTCACAAACTCAGCCTTTCTCTTCGCATCTGTATTCACAAATTGTTCGTTAGGCAGTGGAATTAAATCTAAAGGTGTTAAAGGATTGAAACCATAAACAACTTCAAATGGAGAGTGTTGAGTAGCCGAATGGGTAGAACGATTATAAGCGAATTCAATGTGCGGTAGGCACTCTTCCCAAGACTTAAGATTTTTTCGGATTATAGCATGCAGCAACATAGACAAGATTCGATTTACTACTTCAGTTTGTCCGTCCGTCTGAGGATGGCAAGTAGTCGAAAACAGCAGCTTTGTGCCAATTTTTCCCCAAAGCGTTCTCCAAAAATGGCTCAGGAACTTAGTGTCTCGATCTGAAATAATAGTCCTCGGTACTCCATACAAACGTACAACCTCCCTGAAAAATAGGTTAGCAACATGTAAAGCATCATTAGTTTTGTTACATTTTCGAAAACCTATCTACAACGACGAAGATTGAGTCTTTGCCATCCTTGGTTCTTGGAAGACCTAGAACAAAGTCCATTGAGATGTCGATCCAAGGTTCTTCTGGGATAGGCAACGGGGTGTATAATCCGTGGGGTTGAACCTTCGATTTGGCCTTCTTGCAAGTGATGCACCGTTCGTACACTCGCTCCATGTCTCGTTTCATTTTTGGCCAATAGAAATGTTCGCGTAACGTTGCCATTGTCTTTGCTATGCCGAAATGGCCCATGAGGCCTCCACTGTGCACTTCTTTCACCAAAACATTCCGAATGGATCCTTGAGGGATAAAGAGCTTGCCTTCTCGAAACAAGTAATCATTGCTACGATAAAATTTATCACAAGTACCAGATTCGCAAGCTTTGTACATTTCAGCAAAATCAGGGTCAGTAGAATAGAAGTTTTTCAAATACGCAAATCCCATCAATTTTGTCTCTAATGAATTGAAAAGAGCATACCTTCTAGACAATACGTCCGCCACCACGTTTTCTTTACCTTTCTTATATTTGATGACGTATGGAAATGATTCGAAGAACTCCATCCATTTGGCATGCCATTTGTTTTGTTTATGTTGCCCTTTTAAATGCTTCAATGCCTCGTGATCGGTATGGATGACAAATTCTTTTGGCCATAAGTAATGTTGCCATGTTTCCAAAGCCCGAATCAATGCATTCATTTCCTTATCATAAGTGGGGTAGTTAAGTGTAGCCCCGTTCAACTTTTCACTAAAGTACGCTACTGGGTGTCCTTCTTGCATAACCACGGCTCCAATGCTTAGGCCCAAGGCATCACACTCTATTTCAAATGTTTTCCAGAAATCTGGAAAGATAAGTAAAGGAGCGTTAGTTAATAGGTCTTTAATAGAATTAAAAGCACGCTCTTGTTCGTCATTCCAGAAGAAAGCAGAGTTTTTCTTAATAACACTAGTTGATGGAGCAGCAACAGTGCTAAAGTTTGGAACAAAATGCCTATAGAAACTCGCTAAGCCGTGGAAGCTTCGAACTTGGCTGATGCTAGTAGGTCTCTGCCATTCACGGATTACCTTAACCTTCTCTTAGTCCACTTCAAGCCCCTTTGCGCTAACAACAAAACCTAAGAAAACAACCTGATTGGAATAGAAAGTGTATTTCTCAAAGTTAGCGTATAATGTTTCCTTACACAAAACTTCAAGTACGGCTCGCAAATGGTTTATGTGATCTTCCAACGATCTGCTATAAATAAGAACGTCGTCAAAATAAACAACACAAAATTTTTCGATAAAAGCTCGCAAAACATAATTCATTAACCGTATAAATGTACTGGGTGTGTTAGTTCAGCCAAATGGCATAACCAACCACTCATACAAACCGTGCTTGGTTTTAAAAGCCGTTTTCCACTCATCTCCTTCCTGCATCCGGATCTGATGATATCCGCTCTTGAGGTCAATCTTGGAGAAGAGTTGTGCTCCACTGAGTTTGTCTAACATGTCATCTAGGCGCGGAATAGGATGTCTATACTTGATGGTGATCTTATTGACCGCTCGGCAATCCACACACATACGCCAAGTACCATCTTTCTTCAGTACTAGAAGCACAGGAACAGCGCATGGACTTAGACTTTCCCGAATGTAGCCCTTGGCCATCAACTCGGCCACTTGTCATTGCAACTCTTTGGTTTTTTCAGGGTTGCTTCGGTATGCTGGGCGGTTTGGTATTGTGGCTCCGGGAACAAAGTCAATCTGGTACTCGATCCCTCGAATAGGTGGTAGGCCACTAGGGATGTCGTCCGAAAATACATCTTCGAAATCCTGCAACAAAGATACAATCGAAGATGGAAGTGAAGCATCTAGTTCATTAGTATTAAGGAAATTCTCCTTATACATAAGAACTACCATTGGTTGCCGAAGCAACAATAATTTTCGAATCTCTCGTGCTTTTGCATACACGTTCAATTTTTGCAATCCCCTCCTCATCTCGTTTTTCTTATTCTTTACTCACTTTTTGCTCACTCCCTTTGTTTTTACCTCTTGCCTTTATTTCTCCTTTTTCTTTTATTTTTCCACTCTTTGTCTCTGTTTCTTTTTCCTCTCTCTTTGTTTGTTCTTTCGCTTTCATTTGTTAAACAGAACTTTTCAAGCGTACTTAGTCCTCGTACACTTGTTTGGGAGTCATTGGTGCTAGAGTCACACTTTTGCCACGATGTTGGAAGGTATAGCGATTTGTAAAACCGTCATGAATGGCTCGTCGATCGAATTGCCATGGTCTTCCCAAAAGTAAGTGGCTCGCATACATTGTGACCACATCTCAAACAACTTCGTCACTATACTTGCCGATGGAAAAAAGGATGACAGCTTGCTTGGTGACTCTCAATTCGCCTCCGTTGTTCAGCCAATGTAATTTGTAAGGCTGAGGATGTTTTGTCGTTGGTAAGTCTAACTTTTCAATAAGCATGCTGCTAACTACGTTTGTACAGCTACCTCCATCGATGATCATGTTGCATACTTTGCCTTGAATATGACATCTTAAACGGAAGATGTTTTCTCGTTGTAGCTCATCTTCAGTACTTTGAATACTCAAACTACGTTTTACCACGAACAACTCACCTTCAACGGCAAATTCAAGTTCTTCTTTCTTCTCTTCTTTAGTAGAAGGGTCGTGTTCAATCTCTTCTTCGTCACCCGATTCAATCTCACCATCAGGTTTCATGATCATCACTCGCCGATTTAGACACTGACTGGCTATATGGACCCTACCGAGACACTTGAAACACTTGATGTCTCTAGCGAAATTACACCCGGCCTCATTGTTAGGTTTGCTTGTTTCCCCACTTGGCTTGTTAATCTTTGGGTTTGCAACATTTTCTCGTGCTCGAAAAGGAATCTCCTTCTTACCGGCTCCTTGATTCCACTTTTGGGTAGGAGTGGAGTTTGGGTAGACACCGCGAACGGGGCCTTTTCTTTTGAGCTGCTTCTCCACTTTGATGGCCATTTGCACCATCTCTTCGATCTCAACGTAGTCTGGAGTTCAACCACGTTAGCAATATCTTTATTTAATCCAGCCAAAAATCTCGCCATGGTTGCTTCACGGTCTTCTTCGATGTTGGCTCGGATCATGGCTATCTCCATCTCTTTGTAATAATCATCTACACTTCGACTACCTTGAGTGAGATGTTGTAACTTCCGGTACAGTTCTCGATGATAGTATGCCAGAATGAACCTCTTACGCATCAATGCTTTCATTTCGGCCCAAGTGTTAACAGGTCGCTCTCCGTTCCTTCTCCGGCTAGTGGTTAGTTAATCCCACCAGACCATTGCGTAGTCAATGGTCGCTATCTTTACCTTCTTGGTTTCTGAGCAGTTGTGACACTCGAAGACTAACTCAATCTTCTTTTCCCATTCTAAGTACAACTCCAGGTCGGTTTTGCCTTGAAATGGGGGTATGGACAATTTGATGTTCTTCAAATCATCATCTACTCGACCTCGATCTCGTTGGCCTCTCCGTCGTCCACTATAATTGGACCCATGTTCACTTTCGGCCTCACTTGGTTCGGACCATTCTTCTTCGGGTACTCGTTGCCTTCCACGTCGCCTTGGTGGGCTTTGAGGAGTTCTTTCTCGACGGGCACGCTCTTCGACTTGGTCGAGCCTTTCTTGGATTGGTTCAAGTTTACGGTCGAATAATCGCTCTACTTCACGTAACAAGGCTTGTTGATTGAGATCAGGTACATTTCTAACAGGTTGTCTATCCGATCTCTCGGACATGTTGCGTTCTAGACTGCGGGACATGATTTAAATTTAATCCTCACTACAAATCCTCTCGATCACTCAAAAAGGAAAGAGTAGATGCCACTCACACTCGTGTTTGCACTCTATTTCGGCTTTTACCTCCACTCTATTGTGCTCACACACTCTTGCCTTTTCATTTCGTTTCTTCTCTCGTGATTTTCGTATAAGATTCGGTGTGAGATCTACTAGGTTAACTGGTCGATTTTAAGATTAGTTAACAGAGGTTTGGCGTTGGGTATCGGGTAGGCTAAAAGAAAGAAAAGACAAATGGAGTAAGGATGGGTAGCGTTGGCTGAAAAGAGAAAATACCAATTGATGGTAAAAAAAAATTAAAGATCGGGGTAGGAATATGAAAGTAAAGCAAAACTTTCAAACTTTACACCCGTTTTTGTTTTTTTGAATTTTTGTATCTCTTTTTTTTTACAACACCAAATGCACTATATGTGAATTACAAGGAAAGAAAAAAAAAGAATTAAATTTTTTTTGATTTTTTTTACTTCGTAAATTTTTTTTTAAAAATACGTACCTAATTCGAGTTTGCTTTGAACGTCCGAGCTTCTCGTTTAATTAGCTCTGATACCAGATGATACGAAATCGGTTTCGTAATTGATTTGAGTTGTAAGATTGCCCGATCGTTAAACATGAAAGTTTCGTTCGGATTCGAAAAAGGATTTGTAAAGTTTGATTTTTTTTAAAAGAATGGTAAACAAATAAGGACTCGATAGAGAGGTGGTTATGGATTAAGGAGGCTCGACGAAAAAAGAAATGGAAAAAGTGGGGTTATAGGATAATCGGTAACTTAAGGTCAAGAATGAGCCAAACTTCGGATGAAGGTCGACCCGATACTTATAAGACTTTAAGTTAATTTGGAAGGAATTTATGAGACCTCGACCCACTATCTAAAAAGATAGGAACCTTGGTATAAAGTTTCAAATGCTACACAAAAACGTGATAAGTTCGGATAAACAAAGACTATTGACGCCACTACCTAGATAGATAAGTCAACGAATCTTTGGACGAAATTTGAGAGAAAAATTTCTCAATAAATTTATGGGTAAATTCATTCAAATTTCAAAAGGTAAGTGTGCACGAAATGAAAATAAACCAACTATTTATAGGAATTTAAAGGTCTCATGAATAGCAATATTAAGCTCCACACCATTAATTCCTACTTGCAATATTGAATCTTTATGCCGTCCAACTTTCCCACCATTGCCTCCATTTTGTTTATTTAATTTAAAGTCAAGGCTCCCATTTGTTTATGCTTGTATTATCCTTAAAAAAAATTCTACATTTGGCATGTGTTGCCGTCCACCATAGTCATGGTGCCCTCAACTTTATGTTATTTAATTCATTCCATGCTCCATTATTTGCACCATGCTCCCAATACTTAATTATCTTCAATTGTTTATTCCCTTCATTGCAATCCACCATAAAGAGCCATAGCTTGGTTTTTCACGTGGGAATCTTTCAATTGCTTTTGTTGTCCCTTTGGTGTTTGACATCTGCAACATATTAGTCAATCTATTAATTACTTAACTTAGCACAATAAAATGGGACAATTAATTAGGCAGCACTTAGTGTATTTAAGCACCCCAAAAATATATATATATTCGGCGATGACTAGGCATTTTAAAACCACATTTAATTAGACAAATTATTTTCTTGTAAAAACATAATAATTAAATTCAGACTCTTTTATTGACACTCAATTAAATTCATAATTTAAAGGACGTAACTAAATTAACTAATATCTTATTTAATTTTAATGCAGCAAATTTTAACCAAGTAGTCGAACAAATTAATATATGTAAATGTAAAATAATGGCGAGCTCCTTGATCTAAATTTGAGCTAGCTGAACGTGAAGAACATTGCATGGCTTGCTCGATTCTTCATTCCCAAAATGTCCAGTTATGACATTGCTCCAAATTTTGCTTACGAGAACCGACATTTCCTCCTTAAGCCTTTTAGCACGAGCACGAGTGATAGGCCCATTTGGTAGCTCCAAGGGATCTTCGGTAGTTTTAGTGGGTGTCTGAGCTACGTTCGTATCACCCCCACACTTAAGATGTACATTGCCCTCAATGTACAAATATGTATATGAAATTTAAGAGAAAATGAGAGGTGAAACTTCCTGAATTTGGATGGCTTCCTTGAGTTGGGAGTGTAGTGGTGTGGTGGCCGCCGACAATCTCTACGATAAATGAAGCAATTGGGAAGCTCGTGGAGAATTAGCTAGGAAATAATGATAATAATTCAAAATATACTAAATATATATTTAAAGACAAGAAAGATAAAGAGAAAGAAAATAGAAAGTAAAATAAAATTAAATGAAAAGATTCATGGGCCGTAAAGTCCTTATCGTTAGATGGTTAGCGGGGTAAGTGTGATTTCTAAGGCTGTGGTGCCGTGGCTATGGTCGTGGTGTAGTGATTCCCAAGAAGCCTTTAGAACCTAAATAAAAGAAAACGAAATAAAATAGATTAAACTAAGTAAAAGAAAAATAAAGAAAAGGGAAATAAAGGAGAAGTGAAAATGAAAAGAAAAGTTAAATGGACTCAAAGGTCCTTTTCCTGTCGAGTTAATGAAGCGGCCGGCATGAACTTATATAGATCGGTCTCACAAAGAGAGACTGTGCTAGGATCCTTTCGTTTCTTCGACGTGGATGTAATTAGATCTAGTGTTAGGAGGAATGAAGAAGAATGAGAATAAAAAAGAAGGGTGGGGAGCAGGTAAGAAAGGGAGAGGGGTGGGGAGTAGGTAAGAAGGGGAGAGGGGTAGTTTAAATAGAAATTTCAAGTATGGTACGTCCCCACGCCCATGTACCGTAGGTGTGTCGAGTAAATGGCCGTGTCGCACGGCCGTGTTATGCTTCGTTCGTTTCTCCCACGCCCATGTGCAGGTCGCCACGTCCGTGTTGCTAAAAAAGTGTCGGCCACGACCGCATCGCACGACGGCTGTGGTGTTCAGTTGAGGGCCGTGGCTTGAAGATATTTTTCGTTCTGTTTCGTACTATCTCTGCCATGTTAGTACGTACATCCGTAGCATCCACATGGTCACGGCCACGACCATTTGGTATGGAAATTTGCACTTGGTTAGTTTATAGTTAGGTGCTAAAAAAGAAAAAATTAAAGAAACAATAAAAAATGTGAAGATTAATGGGATTAGTGCTTGGGTTACCTCCCGAGAAGCGCTTGTTTATAGTCTTAATCTAGACTTACCTCTCATTCGCACATTCATGGTGGTTTCAGGAGCTGAAAGTCCCTCCTCATGCTATCAGTCCTTTTATCAGTATATAGCTCAAGTCGAGTAGCGGTTACTTTAAAAGTGCCGAATATAGGATTATTACCTCGACTGTTCCGTATGGAAAAACCTTAAGTACCCTAAAAGAGATTTCTTTGTTTGTATTAAGGTCAGGAGGAGGTATTCGAGGGTCTGCCTTATCTAACAATACCTGATCTCCGATCTTAAATTTGTTTGTTAGTTCTACTTTGTGTATTCTTAATTTCTCCTTGAAGTGTGTCTTCCACTCGTCTAACTCATCGATCTGAAGCCTTTGTTCCTCATGAGTTATTTCCTTGTTGGCATGAGGTCTAGGATCTGGCTCAGTTGTGTAGTTCTGTGGTGTTTCCTGCAAAGAAGGTTTAACCGAATGGTTGTTAATAGAATTTATATTCTCACATTGACTACTCGATGTCCTAGCTGAGTCAAGAGCTTGGAGACTGATTGATTCATCACCTACGCAAAGTATGAGTTCACTTGCACTGAAATCAATTTTAGTCCTAGCAGTTGCTAAAAAGGTTCTTCCTAAAATTAAGGGGATACTATTGTCATCATCCATGTCTAAAACGACAAAGTCTACTGAGAAAACGAATTTTTCAATTTTCATAAGAACATCTTCAATTATACCCTTAGGAATTCTAACAGTTTTATTAGCTAATTGAATGCTCATCCTAGTTTGTTTGGGTTTCCCTAGACCTAGTTGTTTAAACATATTATAAGGCAAAACGTTTATGCTTGCCCTTAAATTAGCTAAAGCATTATCAACAGATAAACTACTGATTAAGCTTGGAATTGTAAAACTCCCTGGACCTTTTAATTTTCGTGGTAATTTGTTTTGCAACATTACTGAGCACACTGCGTTTAGCTACACATGCGATTCTTCATCTAACTTTCGTTTGTTTGTTAAAAGATCTTTTAAAAATTTCCTTAAATCTGGCATCTGCGTAAGAGCTTCAAGAAATGGTAAGTTAATATGTAATTTTTTTAAAAGTTTAAAAAATTTACCGAATTATTCGTTTGTGTTGTCATTCATCGCATCGGGGTACAGTATACGAGATTGGTACTCTTTAATTACCAATTTTGGCTTATCATGACTTACCTCGTTCTTACCTTCCTCTACCATATTCTCTTGGCTTACCGTAGGCTCATCTAACCCTACACTATCATGAGCTGTTATGGCTTGAAGTTGCTCCTTTGGGTTAGTTTCAGTGTTGCTTGGCAAGCTGCCTTGTGGTCGTTCTGATATGATCTTGGCAAGTTGGCCTAATTGGTTCTCGATCCCCTGAATCAATGCTTGTTGATTCTTAAATGTTGTCTCGGTATTTTGAAGACAAGTTTCTGTTACTGCGATGAATTTTGTCAGCATCTCCTTAAGGTTCGACTTCTTTTCTTGTAAGTATGGCTGTTGTTGGAAGTTTAGAGGGGGTTGTTGTCTGTGGTTTCCTTGACCACCCCATGAAAAATTGGGATGGTTCCTCCAACCTGGATTATAAGTATTACTATAAGGGTTATTTTAAGATTTAAAATTGTTACCCATATAGTGAACTTGCTCGTTCTCAACGCTCGGGTTGTAAGGTGGATAGTCTGTGTTGTTCATCCCTCCTCTATTCGTATCGCACTGAATGATTGGATGTACCTGCAAAGAATCACATACGCCATCAATCTTTTTATTTATCAGTTCCACCTGGTTTGATAGCATGGTTACTGCGTCGAGGTTGAAAACACTGGTTGCTTTTGTTGGCTTGGTCCTTGTGACTTGCCACTGATAGTTGTTCAGTGACATCTCTTCAATGAATTTGTAGGCAGCCTCAGGTGTTTTTTTGTTTAATTTTCCGTCGGCAGCTGAATCGATTAACTGCCTAGTTGAAGGGTTTACACCGTTGTAAAAAGTTTGGACCTGTAGCCACAAGGGTAATCCATGGTGTGGGCACCTTCTCAATAGATCTTTTTATCTCTCCCATGCATCATAAAGTGTTTCTAAATCTATCTGCACAAAAGAAGAGATATCACTCCTTAACTTGCATTTCACATTTTAATAGCAGTGGAAAATATTTTAATAAAAATTTTTCGGTTATTTGTTCCCATGTAGTGAATGATCCTCGTGGAAGAGAATGCAACCACTGTTTGGCTTTATTCCTAAAAGAAAAGAGAAATAACCGAAGACAGATGGCATCATCAGAAACGTCATTTATTTTGAAAGTATTGCAAAATTCTAAGAAATTTGCCAAGTGATTGTTTGGATCTTCATCCTACAAACCATCAAACTGAACAAATTGTTGTATCATCTGAATTGTGTTAGTTTTCAGTTCAAAATTATTAGCAGCAATAGCAGGTCTAACAATACTTGACTCAGTTCCTGTTAAATTAGGTTTAGTATAATCATACATAGTTCGAGGAGCATGATCTTCGGCCACCTCTGGAGGTAGCGGATTATTCTCAGCCATCTCTTCGGTGGTATTGGTTTCGACTTCTTGCTCTTCTTCTATGTAGTTTAAGCTTCGCCTTATTTCTCTACGATTTCTACGAACGGTACCTTCAATATCACTATTGTAAATCAGGGGTCTTGTCAGTTTCCTTCTAGTCATAAACTAGAGGTACCTACTAAGAACAAAAAGAAGGAAAATTAGCAAAGCTAAAATCAAAATAAAAATAAAAATAAAAATAAATTGCAAGAATAAAAATGGCTAAAGTAATAAAAATTGAGGGTTCTTAATATTTTAGTTCCCCGGCAACGGCGCCAAATACTTGATCGTGTGTCAGAGTCTTGAAAATTTGTAAAAAAATGATCGAGCCTAGAAACTAACTATGACAACGACTTGAGGCAAGCGCACCTATCGAACAATAGTATAGTTTAGTGGCAAGACCGGATTGTCGAACCCAAAGGAACCAAAAGTACTAATACTAACTTTCTTTTTATTATTTAGCCTAAGAATTAAGGGAATTGTTATTTAATCTAAAATTGATTAACAACCAAGCTAAAGATGCAAAGGCAAAGAGAATGAATTGGGGAAAATACTTGTGGGAAAAACCAATTGATTAAGACAATACCCGAGGAAGAATCCACTTAGACTTCACTTGTTATTTAACTCTGAACCAGACGATTTATTCACTTGACTTGATTCGTAGGATTTCCTAATTTATATTAATACCTCTCTCGAGGCTACTAACGTTTAACTCTAGGTTGATTAATTGAAATCTCTTTCTAATTAAAACCCCTAGAATTGCATTAACTCGATCTATGGACTCCCATATTAGGTTTGACCCTAATCGCGATTTTAAATCATCCTATCTCTCTAGGGTTGCGGTCAACTCCGTTTAATTATGCTAGATCTACTCTTAGGCAGGGTCTATTGCTCCTCTGCCTAAGCACATCAATACTTGAATTAATATCCTGAAATATCAAAACAAGAATTAAGAACTCATAATTAAGAACAAATCAAGTATTTATCATATAGTTCAGAAAACAATAACAAGATCCGTCTTAGGTTTCATCCCCTGGGTATTTGAGGTTTAGTTCATAATAATAAAAGAATACATCTCAGAAGAAAATATAAAACAAAACATAAGAAAAACCCTAAAACCCCTTGAAGGAAATTGAAGAGAAGATCCTCTGTCTTGAGTATAACTCCGGCTTCTTGAGATGAATCAACTGGCTTTCTTCGAGTAAATTCCACAATTCTAGCCTCTGCGGCAGCTCTTGGCATAAGCTGGACCCCTCGAAGGTTGGCCTCTAGGGTGTTTATATAGGCTTTTGGAATTGCTTTCTTTGCCTCTAAGTACCCTAATCTGAGTAAAATTCTTCTTTGTCACGGCAGGGACACGCCTATGGCACACGCTCGTGTGAATCGTGGCCAGGCCGTGATCGGGTCTGTTAAGGAGGCACGGCCATGTGGCTTGGGCCCAGGCCGTGTCAATTTCGTGATTTGGCCCGTTTACTCTGTTTTAGGCTCGTTTCTCATTCTTTTCATCCTCCGGTGCTCTTCTAAGTATAAAGCATGAAAACAAAGGATTAAGAGCATCAAATTCCACAATTTAAGGCTTAAATCATCCAAAAGTATGCTAAATGTGGGATTAAAATATGTTCATATTACGGTTTATCAATGTTAAGTGTTAAGAATTAAATGTGTAATTATACCAATTAAAAACATCATGTCATTATTTTCATTAATTCTTTGTATGAGCCCAATTTAGCCCGGGGCCCATTAACAAACCAAAAACCCAAATACAAATACAAAAAATAAATAAATAAAAAGGGTCCAAAAATTAAACAGTCCAAGTTTTCACAAGCCCAAATACAAAACTGTAACCCAATCCAAACCCAAAACTAACCCTAGTCCAACACTTAAACAACACAAAAAAAAAACCCTAGCCCCTTAAGCTGCCGCCGCCGCACCCTCCTTGCGCCGCTACCTCCTCTAAGTCGACCTCCGTACCCCCACGTCAGCACCTTCGTACTTGCAAGGACAGACAACAGTAGCAAAATAAAAAAAAAAACAAGACATCGTGTATTTTTTCGGCTAGAAAAGCTACAAACAGCGAATATAATTTTTTACACTGAATATAGACATACATTTTGAAATAAAAAAACAAGAGCAATCAGCAGATTAAAGGTGCTTCCTTTTTTCTTTTTTTGGTTTTTCTTTCTCGAAATAAATAAGTAAATAAAAAATAAAGGAAATTTACCTGTCGATTCGTTCCCATCGCCGTCATCGGAGATTTCTCCGGTCTGGAGGGTGGGCGAGTCAGTGGGCTCGTCGAAAACCCCACCGGTGGCACCAGGGAACCGAAAGACCCCTTCGTTTTCTTTTTTTGTTTCTCTTTTTTTTTTTGGAATTTTAAGTGCTTTTCGGGCATTTTGAGTGAAAAACGGGACTGAGGGTGAAAAAGCGATCGAAAAGATCCTCTTTTTATTTCACCGGACACCGTGAACCGGGGCGCCACCACCTTCGACCGACGACCGTCACTGCGGCGAAGTGACCGGAGTTCGGCTGGCCAAAATGGGGGTTAAGAGAATTTTCTAGGCTATTTAGTTTTTTTTTTTTTTTTTGTGTGTGTGTGAAATGAGGGAGAATGATTTTTTTTTAAAAAAAAAATTGACTTTTATAAGCCCATGAAACGACGTCGTTTAGGGCTGGCCTCCATAGCTCCAAAACAGCGTCGTTTAGCCTTGACCCGCGCGCGACCCGTCCTGCTCCTGGGGGATCCGCATGTTTTTGACGGAAGGGCTAATTGCACCTTTAGCCCTTCCTCATTTTTATTATTTTACAATTAAATTTCTTTCAATTTTAATTTATGCCCATTAATTTATTTCGTTTCTAATTGGGTCTACCTCGAAGTTGCGTGTTTTGGATGGAGGAGTTATGTCCCCTTTTGGTCCCTCCTTATTATTCGCGCATTCAGTATGGCCTTTTTCCTTTCTTTTTATTTCTAATTTTCCCTAAACTTCTGTTTTAAAGTTCAATTTAACCCTTTTTTTTTGTTATTTTTGGTATTTTATTATTAAATTAATTATTTTAATAATATTATTACTATTATTGTATTTTCCTTTTTTGCATTTACTTACTTATTATTATTTTATTGTTAAATAAATTAATTTTACGTTATTACTATTATTATTATATTTCTATTTGCTTATTTACATAATATTTTCTTTAAATATATTTATTTATCATTTTATTATTTATTTAATTATATCCTTTTATAATTTCAAACTTAGATTATTTATTATTATCAATATTATTATTATCATTTTTAATTTGTTTTTTTTAATATTTCTATTCTTTTATTTATTTGCTTATTTTCAAAATATTCTATTTAAACTTTTAGTTTTATTTGTTTATTTACTCTTTTTTTTTTTTACAAATAGCTTGTTTTCATTTATTTATTTATCTTATTGTCATTTATTTTCACTTTTATTATTGTGTTCATACTATCGCATCTATTATTATGTTGTCACGCATATTAACACCATAATTTATTTTACTATCAATTCGCGTTGCATTAATCTTTATCCGATACATTTTTTTAATAAGCGATATTTCGTATTTTGATATTCTAAAAGTCGTTCCCTAACTTACGGGGTTTCAATTTTCTCGATAAATCCGAATAAACGAACTTTTTTCAGATGTGGATTTTAAACATTCTCGGGAATTAGAAATATCGTGTTCTAACTTATGGAATACGATTTCTTTCTAAAACTGAGATAACCGAATATCTTTTAAAATAATTTTTTGATGTTTATTCTCGTTTCGAGAATTTAAGACATTGTATCTGTACTTACGAGACGTAATAATTTTTCTTGATTAACGTGAAATATGTCCTTTTCTGTAAAAAAAAGTTTTCAATTAAGCAATATTTTAACAAGGGATCATATATTTTTTTTTTAGATCTCTTTAAATTTTTTATTTTCGACACTAAGACACTAATTAATCAATTAGAGCGTTACGAGAGTGCTAATCCTTCCTCGTGCGTAACCGACTCCCGAACTCGTTTTTCCAAATTTCGTAGACCAAAACCGTTGTTTTAATAAATCAAATCTATTATTAAAATAACCGAATTACGAGGTGATCCGATCATACCTCATCAAAAAAAGATTAATGGCGACTCTTTTTTTCATTTTCATTTTTAAAATAAAAGTCGACCTCTACCTTTTTCACAAAAAAAAATGGTTTCGACATCCTTAATAAAGGGTGACCAAAATAAAAACAAATGATAACATATTAGTGATGAAAATGAAAAATTTTATAATTCAATGACCAAAATATAAATATACTAGTAATTGGGTAACTAATTATAAGATTTACGGATAATTTTAAAAGTGAATTTGGTAATGTTACTTAAAACACAAGCTAAAATTTGCCGAATTTTGGGTACCCTACCCTAATTTGGAGATAGGGGTTGGGGGTTGGGTTATGGAGATAGAAAGGCAACATATTAATGTCCACAACTAATCAAATGTCAACACTTTGTTAAAGGGTTCAACCACTTTTCCTCCCCCAAAATGTGGACAAACTTTCACTTTCCCCGCCTCAGAAAAATATGGCCTTTCAAGTGTCGTAATAGTTCCACAAGATTTCATGGCTCTCAAAGCTTCCGTATGCCTTCTGAGAATCAATAATATATAAATGAATATAAATACATCATTCCACCGCTTTTTATATCATTAATCGACAAATTTTCACTTTCGATGATTAAAAAATATCTCCTTAATTAAAGATTATTCCGAGCTTGAGGAGGTCAGCTTACTGTCGGCTATTAAAAATCCAGGCGGCTCAGCCTGGGCAAGATATGAACTGCCAAGGGTTCCAACTCCGCCGGCCTTTGGACTGCCCAGAATTTGGGTGGCGCCGCCACCACATCAATGACTAGAATCTCCCCATCGCCACAAATAACGCATAATCTTCCTCCAGCGGCGGCCATTTGGCATGCCCCTCTAAGACTCTCTACCTCCATTATCACCTCCCAATTATCGCTGTCTTGGTTATACCTCGCGAGCAATCCCTTATCTTCGTCCACAGCATATAGAACTTCCTCATCCATGGCGGCAACGGGTCCTCTCCAACCACCCACCATCCCCTCCGGCATCTGTTCCCATATGTCATTAGCGACGTCGTAAAGAGTCCCTTGTTTAGCCACGTTCACCATACAAAGCTTCCGTCGCCAACCAACGGCGTCGATGGCGTCTGTGCTGAATCTCCCATCTTTCAGTTGTCTCATCTTCTTCCATCTGAAATCATCCATTTCATCCTCCTCCCCCAAGTCCCACTTCTCCAAAGATCTCGCCACGTCGGTGGAGAAGTTAGACCCAATCCCACTGGCAACGTAAACGGCTGGACCCGATGCCCCCGCTGCACACCAGCGTCGGGGAGTCGCCATTGGAGGACCCAAACTCCATGAACGAGATACTGGCGAGAATATGAGGGGTCTCGAAAGGGCTGGATTGAAATTGGGGGCAGTTGCTGCTAAAAGAACAAGATTACCCAATATGGAAATGGATTGAACAGCGAGGTTCCGGCATAAGAAAGAGGGGTGATGAACAAGGAAACGAAGAGGGTTAGGAGGCGGAGGAACCGTTTCCCACCTAGACGACATCGGATCGAAGCTCAACAACTGGATTTCATTATCTGACGATGAAAAGAATAGAGCGTAGAGAGAGCGGAAAGGAGGGAAAAAGGGACAGTAGATTAAGCGACGCCATGAACGGCAAACGGAGTAAAGCAAAGAAGGGTGAACACGAGAGAGGCAGAGCTCTGCCACGTGGTCCGGCAGGCCTGGTATTAGAGGCTGTTCTTGGAGGTGGCGATGGTCGTAGTGGGCTATCAGCTTTTGACGTTTGCTGGGGTTGAGGGATTTGCCCATGTATGAATGGTAGAGCTTGAAAGCAAGGGGAAGCAATTGAGTACAGATTTGGGAACTTAAAGTAGGAGGGTTTTATTATTATTCATTACATTATTATTATCCTATTGGGAAAGTCTTTTTTTATTTTTAGTTTTTATTTTAATATTCTAATCCAAGAAACATTAAGATAAGAGTCATCAATCGGGAAGTTGTCAATTTGTCGTTTTATATTCCTTATTGTCCACCTCTAATCAATTTTAAAAGTTGTGTTTTCGCCATTTAGGCTTTTTCCCTTTTTATGTTCCAAAGGTGACATAATTTTAAATTTTTATTAATTACATCATTAAAACATTATATATTTTTTTACATTTAAGTCGACTGATACGAATATTATTATCAACACAGAAAATGTAAACGTGTATTTTTTTTTTATGCATATGGGAATATTAATACAATTTATAAGATTTAAAAGAATTTCACGTATCAATTACAATACATATTTTATAAAAAGTTCAGCACAAACTTTTGTAATGGACCATCTAGCTTTTAAACTTTCTTGACTTGTAAACTTGACAACATCAACTACATACGTAGGTTTTTTTCTTTAATTTTAGGTTCACTCTTGGGCTATCACGTGGGAATATAAAGACATACTAAAATTAACAAATATAAAGCATTTACCCAACTCACAATTAAACTATATATATCCACTTATCCTATTTCAATTTTCACTTTTAATATTTTTATCATTGAAAAATTAATATATAATTTTAATTAATGTCAACTCTTATAATTCGTATTTTCTTATGTATATTTTATTATCAAGTTTTTTATTTCTTTTTATTTCTTTTCTCTTTTATTTATAGTTCTACTTTCATGAAATAATCTTTAACCATCGATGATGATGAGGATGAAGCTTGACAAATCAACTTAGGTGAAATTGTTTTGACATTTACGTATAAAAATTGTTTAGTTAGTTATTTGTTGACAGTTATATTACAGTTTACTAGTGAGTGTTTGATATCATATTGATGGTGTGGTAATAATAAATTTAAGAAAAACCTTCATTTTTCAATATTACCATAAGATCAATGGGGAGAGGATTGTTGACGGTAGATCATGAACCTTTAGCAACCACTTATTATTGATACATAGGTTAGAAGTGGGGCAAGATGCAATGCTAATCTCTCTTTATTTTGCCTATTTTTGGTTGCAAATACATGAACCACTAAGCGGCCCCATGTTTGAGGCTATGGGAACGCAATTCGACAACTTCGTATGTGCTTCTGTAGGGTATGATGCAAAATCAGTGTATAATGACTTTAAAGGTTATATGAGGGTCATAGTATGGTTGAATGTGAGAAATTCGTTAAAGCAGGAAAAGAATATTGTTGTCACAAAACAATCATGTTTATGCTTGCTTTAAGTATGAACGTCTTATACTATTTTGTTTTTTTATGTGAACATCTTATCTACTTGGAAAACACTTGTCCGATTCGAGCAATTCCTACAATTAATGGGAAAAAGGAATTGCCGATGAATTAGGGAATTAAATTATAAAACCGAAGGTTGTTGATCAGCGTTCAACTTCCACGACTAGCCATTGGCTCTTGGAAGTGAGTTTGCGATCTCACGATTGAAGGGGATAAGGATGGAAGGTGAGGATGTTCAAAGGATACTGTTGAATTTGCATTTTGTTAACCAAATTAGGGCTATTCTTTGCGTTAATTTGGAAGGAAATTCAAATTAAGAAGGTTGGCAACATAGGCTAAAGTAGTGGGTTGATGGACTCGGGAGAGGGCAAAGAAAATGAGGAGTGGTCGATTGAGATTGTAGACAGTAAGAAGAGGCCTGTAATAGGGGTGAAGGCAGAACAATTTTTTAGGGGGTCGGATAAAATTTTAATTTTTTTATAGTTTATATCTTTATAATTTATAAAGGATTAAATTGAATTTTTATAATTTTAGGGGGGCCAAAGTGTAATTTTACCTTTACTAATTTAAAATTTTTAAAAAAATTTAAGAGCTTAAATAGTAATTTTATATTTTAGGGGGGCCGGGCCCATGCCAGCCCCCTGGCTTCGCCCCTGCCTATAATAGTTTTTTCTCTACTTCTAAAGTTTTTGCATGTTAGTAAGATGAAATTGGTTTGATGGAAGTGCGAGTTTTTGCATGGTATTAAGCTTAGTGTTAGTGATACTTGTGGTGGCTGATCAATGATCTAGAGACAAATTTGTGCTGTTGATCTATGAAGCTTTTCAGCTAGCCACATCCATGTTGATGTTCTAGATGGAAATAGATGGCGACTAGCAGAATTTTATGGTAATCTTGAAAAAAGAAGACACATAATCGAAATGAACAAAACTGAAAATGTGGTTTAGGTGTGAGATTGGTTATAGTATCTACAAATCGCATTTGCGTTGGTGAGACAATATTTGTTGTATGTAATGTAAACTTGGCATAATGATTTTAAAGGACAAAACATCCTTAATGAGCATGTGGTGGCTTTGATTTTGGGATTGACTCGAATCAGGGGCGAAGCCAGAACAATTTTTTAGGGGGGCTGGATGAAATTTTAATTTTTTATAGTTTATATCTTTTTAATTTGTAAATGATTAAATCAAGTTTTTATAATTTAGGGGGCTAAAGTGCAATTTTACCTTTATTAATTTAAAATTTTTAAAAAATTTTAAGGACTTAAATAGTAATTTTATATATTAGGAGATCGGGCCCACGCCAACCCCCTAGCTTTGCCTCTGGAAGAGTCTTTTTAGATAAGTGGTGTGTTTATTTATGATTAATGTAAAAATAATAATGAGCATAATATTAAATATTATAATAATAATAATATAACATAAGATAAAAGAAATTTTAAAACACTACTTAAAAATAAACTTCCATAAAAAAAAAAAAAAAAAACCTAAAATGTAATGTAGTGGATCACTTTGATTTTGGATTTGGGTTTTAGTTGGGCAGAGGACATATAACTAAGTGACAATGATTGAAATGATGTTTGCTTTTGATTTGAATGATGCAAATGTTAAAAGACGAAGAAGAAGTTGGAATAAATAATGGCTAACTGCTTATGCTATTGAATAATGCAGTGCAATGATGCATGGGAATGCCATTTGGCAAATGATGAAGATGCATATGCATACAATGACGCTTGTGCAGCGTAGGGATCGATGTATAATAATAGTTAAAATAATAATTTCTATCAAAAGAGCTTACAAAGGCCGATCACAGCCGGTGGCCCATTATAGACTGAATCCAGACCTAATACTAAGGATCTGTTTATTTATATGTAAAAAATTTTACGGAAAATATTTTTTTATTTTTTTTAGTTTATTTTATTTAAAATAGTTTAGTTAACAGGAAATGATTTACAAGTAAATGTAAAATAAATAATTTTTTTTGTAAAATGACTTATCATTTTAAAAAGCGCAAGTCATTTTCCCGAAAATAACTCATCTATATATAATTTTATTTTTATATAAAAATTAAATTAAATCAAGTTTAATATTATTATATTGATAATAAAATTTTATTTTTATTTTTTAAAATATTTAAAGTATTATATTTTTTAATATTATTAAATATACATAATTATTTATATTTAGTTATATATTAAATTATTAATATAATAAATATAATTTATTATTTTAATAAATTATTTAATATTTCAATTTTATTTTAATAATAAGTTTTAAAAATAATATTATTCACATGTTATTAAAAATATTCAATATTAATATTTTAATAATAAATATTTATTACAATTATAAATATATTAATAATAAATGTTTTGTAGTATAAATGTTAAAATATGTCATAAGTCTATGTACACTTCACAGATTTGTAGTTTAGTTTTTTGTACTTTTATTTTTAATAATTTAGTCCCTTTACTTTTCAAATTTGAAAATCAAGTCCAATTATTAACACCGTTAATATTTTTTTTTGCCAATTTTGTTGATGTCACATTTTTAAATAAAAAATTCTCACTTAGTAGTCATGTAATTAAAAAATGGCGTTGTAATAAATCTGAATTTAATATAATATTTTTTATATGTAACACCCCTTACTAGTGTTCGATGCCGGAACAGGGTACGAGGCATTACCGAAACATAACACATACAGTCGTAATAAACCGAGACATAAAATTTACATCCAAATATAAAACTTTTCAATTTTCATCACACACTCATTCAACCTAGTCATGCATCTCATAAATTGCATCATCAAAAACATATAACTTGATCAACAATAGCCAACATCAATGGCCTTATACAAAATGAACTATCAAATAACATATGCCAACATTTTAGGCCAAATCAATTATGACACATACCAAGTCCCCTATACATGCCATGACCTTAAGTGTAAGAATCATTAATACCCAATTTGTTAGTTTGATAGTGTGATAGGTTCTCCGGCAACTTCCAACCCGAGCTAACCTGAGGACATTACAAACACAGAAAATAAACAGAATAAGCTATATAGTTTAGTAAGTTGATATGTAAACAATAAGCAATTAATTAACATGCTTTTACCAATTCTCACAATATATTCTCAAGATAATACAATCATAATTGCCATAGTTCCACTATTTACTCAAGTTCATCTTAAGTTGTGTACTCGAGTCACAGTCACTAAATTATTTATATCTGGAGTTACAGAACTCCAAATTAAGATCCGCTAATTTTCCCTAAAACTAGGCTCATGTATCTTCTTAAATAAAACTTTCAGAATTTTTTGTTTAGCCAATAAATACACTTTATTCTTTAAAGTCTCCCATGTTTCGCTGTCTGACAGTTCCGACTCCTCTTCACTAAAAATTAATTATCTGATTGTACAGAACTCGAATGATGTTCCCATTTGTTTCTATTGAAAATAGACTCATTAGGAAATTCAAGCATATAAATTTTATCCCATGATTATTTTTTTAAAATTTTTAATAATTTTTCAAAGTCAGAACAGGAGATTCCAAAATCATTCTGATTCTGTCTCATAAGAATTCAAATATCTCATAATATGAAATTCTTTTGCTTACACCGTTCCTTTTATACGAAAATAGACTAAATAAGATTTAATTTCATATCTTATTAAATCTCTAATTCGATTTCCACCACTTTTGGTGATTTTTCAAATTCACACAACTGTTGCTGTCCAAAACTATTTTGTTGCCAATTTTACTCTTTCATGATTCCTTTTATACACTAGATATGAACTTCACAAATTAATTCATTTCAATGTTCATATGAACCAAATACATTCATACCAATTCATTCACATCTTTAATAATATTTCATCACATATTGATCTCCTTCTTTAGGAGTTTCACATACATACCTGTGTCAATCCATAACATACCCACATGTTTTCACACTTTGCTATTTAGTTGAACTACCCGTTGGGCTATGTGGAATGCTAAAGGATACTCGGAAGTCTTGCACATAGTGCCACACTTACATGTAGCCAAAGCTACCAGTTATATGTAGCCGAAGCTACCACTGATATGTAGCCGAAGCCACCACTTATCACATATCACATAGGAGCTCACTCTCGAGCTATTCACATTCACGGGTCTGCTCACACAAGCTGTCAGGTATCCGCAACACATGCCGGATTACCCAGCCACTGGTAGAACTTAAAAGACCAGCACCCGTTTCACATAGTCACAAATCTCAGGTCTACTCACACAAGCTATCGATCATGACGAAACTACACGGTGCTGCTCACACAAGCTGTCGAGTATCTGTAACACATGCCGGATAACTCAACCACCGGTAGAACGTACGGACCAGCACTCGGATCACTTATTTCACTTAGTACAATGCTATGAACTTATTTCACTTAGCACAATGCCATGGTTTAACCATGGTCTTTTACCGTCAATTCATATTTCACTATGCAACGATTGTGATCAATCTTGCATTTTACTCAATTCGAAAATTTACTAAAATTTCCACAATTTAATCAAATATATGATAATGGTGCTTAATTAACACAGATCAATAACATTTATCAACATACGAATTTACCTCAATACTAAAATGGCAAAAAGGGACCTAACCATCAATTTTTTGTTTTTCCCCCGTTCTAAGTCCGAACCTCGTTTTCTTTGACCGATAATATCACATTTAGCTTAATTATTAGTCACATTATTCATTGTGACCCAAAAATCATACTATGGAAAAATTATGTTTTTGCCCCTAAACTTTGTCATATTTACACTTTTTCCCCTATGCTCGTAAAATAATTTTTATTCAATTTCCTTGTATTTTAGGCCTAAACGAACCATTTTTATAACTATAGCAATCCAAAATTTCCATTTATTCACACACCTACACACATTTTACAACTTTTTACAAATTAGTCCTTTTTGACAATTTCACCGAAAATCACTTAGTAAAAGTCATTTCTCACACATCAAACATGTATAATCTACCATTAAACATCAAAACACACAAATTTATAACATGGGTCAAAACCTAGACCTTCATCATATCTCAAATAAATGGTAGAAATAGATAGAACTTGTTACGAGGATTTCAAAAACATAAAAATCATTAAAAACGGGGCTAGAACGGACTTACAATCGAGCTTGGAAGCTTGAAAAACCCTAGCCATGGTTTCTCTATGCAAATTTCGGCCAAAGGGTTGAAGATGGACAAAAATTGGCTTTTAATTTTGTTTTTAATTCATTTTAATAACTAAATGACCAAAATGCCCTTAATGAAAAAACTTTGGAAACATGTCTAACCATATCCATTTTTGTCCACCAACTTAACCAATGGTCTAATTACCATTTAAGGACCTCCAAATTAAAATTTCATAACAATTGGGCACCTCTAGCATATAGAACTCAACTTTTGCACTTTTTATAATTTAGTCCTTTTGACTAAATTGAGTGCCCAAACGTCAAAATTTTTGAACGAAATTTTTACGAAATCATTTTGTGAAATTGTAGACCATAAAAATATAATAAAAATAAGATTTTTCTTGTCTGATTTGTGGCACCGAAACCACTGTTTCGACTAGGCCCAAAATCGGGCTGTTACATTATATATGAAAAAACAATGTAAAATATAAAATTATAGATAAAAATAAATTTAATTAAACAATGAAAAAATAAGAAAATATTAAATATATATTTGTTTAACTGAAAACAACTTTTATGAAATATTTTTAACAAATCTATTAAACAACAGAAAATATTTTACACAAATTTATCCAAACACCAGAAAATATTAACTTTTCCAGAAAAGTAAATCATTTTCCAGAAATCATTTTCGGAAGTCATTTTCAGTGAAACAAACGGAACTTAAGGGTGCATTTGTTTGCAGGAAAATATTTTCTTGATTTTCCAGCGTTTGGTTAACTGAAAACATTTTTCATTTGGAAAATGTTTTCCAATACACGAGTAAAATCTCTTACATTTGCAAACAATTGCAGTAATCAAAAGAGAAAAAAAAGAAGTAAAAAGTCTCGAATAAAGAATAGAACAGCCAACAAAAATAAATTAATAGAACAGCCAACAAAAATAAATTTCCAATGTGCTCTTGCAATTTCAAGCTTTAGAGGTAGAAAAGATATATTTGGAAATTCTATTTCACCCTTTAATTTTATGAAATTATTATTTTAGTTTTTTAATGATATTATTATTTTAGGTTTTTACTTAATTTTTAGTTTCTTTTAGTTTTTAAAATTGTATTATTTGTCAAATCACTTAAAATAGATAAAATATTAATGTTTGTTAATTTTACTGACGTGACATTCACGAAGTAATTCACGTGTATGTAACGTTAGCAAATAATTAATCTTTTAAAAATAAAAAAGTATATATTTAAAAATTAAAAAAATAAATAACTATTGATGTGACATTCACATGACAATTCAAGCCAATATTAATAAACATTAAATTTTTCATTCATTTTGAGGTGATTTGATAAAAAGCATAAGTTTAAAGGTTAATAAAAGAGAAAAATTAAATAAAATACCAAAATAATTATTTTTTGTAAAAATTAGAGGACTAAATAAATCATCATATCTTTTAAAATAAAATTTATTTTGTTCAACCCACAGTATTAATTAAAAATAATAAAATATAATTTATATAAATGTTTATATATATTATAATTACATTTGAATAAAATTTTTTTAAAAAGTCAAATTGTTTAAATGTAGATCCATGAACAATAATTCGATACCAGATCTGATCTGCTCAATTTATGATAATTCAAATTAGCGTGTTAAACTAAACCCTTAGAGAGTAGGGGCACAATATTTCCAACATTTTGTATACATAAATATAAAAATAATGGTTCATCGTTTTAGAGATCCATGGTTTGTGAGCCCCCTATTTTAGGGTTTATATGCCTTTATTGGTTTTTTGCGGAGATCGTGCCCTCACTTTCTCATGTCCATGGGCTTCGCCGCGTTGGATTCCTACATAATTCCTTTTTGCTTCCTCTCATTAATCAGGCCCATCTCTTTTATTATTAAAAATAGGTTAAAATATGACAATAGTCCTTATATTTTTCAAAACTATGCAATTTAGTTTCTATACTTATATTTTTAGATTTTAAAATTTAGGTTTAATTATTAATATTTTTATTTTTATTTTGTTAATTTCAGGTTAATTACATCATATTTTTAATTATACGGCTATCAAGTAGATTAAATTCTTAAAATTTGAAAAGTAGATGAGTATAGAAACATTTTATGTTTAAAAAAATAAATAGATATCTTTTATCTTTATTTTTAAAATAATAATAATAATAATAATAATAATAATAATTCAACTAAAAGATGATTCCAAATTACAATCTTATACGGAATTAAATTAAGGATGGGGAAATCGAGGAACCAACTACGTAACTTCATAATTAAATCATGTCTAAACTCAAAAGTTACTATATATTATTATTTTACTTAATCCTATTTTTACCAAATTTATACAATGGATGGAATGATGTCGGTTTTATCTTATTTCAGACAAGACCGCAACGTCAATGCCAATGAATCAAATCAAAAGTCAAAAGTTAGCTTCATATATGGAACCGGAATTATAATTTATTTGGATAGCGGATATTTTCTTTCTTTTCAATATAGTAATAAAATAATGTGGGTTTTCGCAGTTGATTTTCGTAAGCTTCCCACAGCAAAAAGAGAAAACCTTTAGTTTATAAATAACCATGTCCCCTTTCCTTCATTTTCTCCTTTAGTAAGCTAACACACTATTTGAAAGCACCGATTGTTTTATTGTTTTTATGGGTGGGAAAATGGAGTTAGAGCAACCCGTGGTTATAGAAACAAGTGAAGCAGCCACTAAAGTGAAGCCTGCAAATGATCATAGTAAGAATATGTCGTCGTCACCATCAGCATCTACATGGTCCCATGTTTCAAGCAGATTGTGCCATGGCTCGGAATCGTTTAGGAACCTAGAGATGGGGGTACCCAAAGTCAACTCAAATGACAAAAAGCTGTCATGGTTACGATCCCAAATCATTGGTGGCGATGCCGAGTTTGAATCTCCTTTTGGAACCAGGAAACTCACTTACGCTGATAACACTGCATCGGGTCGTTGTCTTCACTATATCGAAAATTTCATCATTAACAATGTTCTTCCCTTTTACGGTAATAAACAGATCTCTCCAGTTTTTTTTGTTTTGTTTTTTTTTTTTTTTTAGTGATTTGATGATAAGTGATGGAAGCTTTTGTCGTGTGTTTTTAGGCAATATCCATACGTGTGACAGCTATGTGGGGAAAAGGACGACTAAAATGGTGCATGAAGCATCGAACTACATAAAAAGATGCATGGGAGGCGGCGAAGATGATGCAATCCTGTTTTGTGGGTCAGGAACTACGGCGGCCATTAAGAAGCTACAAGAAGTTATGGGCATTACAGTGCCATCAATTATGAGGGACAAAGTAATAAAGTGCTTAAGCAATGAGGAGAGATGGGTGGTTTTCGTTGGACCATATGAACACCACTCCAACTTGCTCTCATGGCGTCAAAGCCTTGCTGAAGTTGTGGAGATTGGTTTAAACGAGGATGGGTTGATCGATATTGAAGCTCTAAAACAGCAGCTCGAGTTGTTTAAATACAGGAATAGGCCTTTTCTTGGTACCTTTTCAGCTTGCAGTAATGTCACTGGGATTCAATCAAATACACGAGAGATTGCTAAACTTATGCACCAATATGGAGGTTTTGTTTGCTTTGATTTTGCCGCAAGGTGACTACAACTTCTTGTTAATTTTTATAAATTAATCAATTGAATTAAATTTTGATATTTGGTTATTTATGAATAGTGGTCCATACGTGGCAATGGATATGAAGTCGGGGGAGATTGATGGATATGATGGTATGTTCCTAGGCCCACATAAGTTTATAGGTGGACCTGGATCACCCGGCATCCTTTTAATGAGCAAAGCTCTGTACCAGCTGGGAAATTCTCCTCCATCAACATGTGGAGGTGGAACTGTTGATTATGTCAATGGTTTTGATGAAAAGGTACTTGATTGATTACTCTTTTATTGCCTTTTAAATTCATGTTTAATTATATATATCCATTGAAGGAGATGAGGAGGGTTTGGCAGGCCAACCCATTAGGCATTTTTCTTGGCTCATAATTTAGGGGGACTCTACTGGTTTACATATTTGATACTGACTACCGAGTGAATAGGAAAGTGTCTTTAAAATGGACAGAATTTTATTTATTTATACCACATGCTATATGGCAAATTTTTATTTATGGGATACCGATGTGAACCAACTGAGAGCAGACCATTTTTATTCCTTTAAAGATAATTTTTAATTTATATGCAGTTCTAGACATTTACATAGTCTTGATTTAAAAAAAGAAAAAACGAAAAGGTAATTTAATATAAAGTTTTTCATTATTAAGTGCAGGTTTGATGACATGATCAAATTTAATGTATAGAATGTGAATTTTAAATTGTCATGTATGATAATATTTTCATAAATTGATTCTGACAAAGATGGTGGAAAGTTGTTTAAAATGATTATAAAATCAAATTTTAATATTTATAAAAAAATAAAAATCTTGCATTTGATACTTAGAATGTATTTAGCAACATTGCCCTCAAATGAATTTTGATGACATTGTACTCAAGACAAAAGCTTTTTAAAACAGTTAGGTTTAGGGTTTGTTTTATTATTATAGTACGAGAAAGGGATGATAATGTTTAAATTTGTGTTATCTAGGTACCATAGGAGAATTCTAATAATTCCTTCAAATAATTTTAGCTATCATAAGAATTATTAGTAAATTGTTGAAATAAATATTCATCATTTAATTATTACACATAATGCGTGTAATAAATAGATCTTTTTTTTACTAAATATGATTAAGTTATTAAGTATGTGACAAATATAGGACACATTATATTTAAGTGAGATAGAAGAAAGGGAAAATGGAGGGACTCCTCAAATAATACAGATGATAAGAGCAGCCTTGGCATTTTGGGTGAAAGAATATATTGGTTATCAAGTGATTGCAAAGCAAGAGCAGTCATACATACAACAAGCTTTAAACAGGCTTCTCCCTAATCAGAACATAAAGGTTTTAGGGAATACAAGCAGCCACACAAAGAGACAAGCCATTTTGTCTTTCCTCATTTACTCCACAACCAACTCTGCCCCCATTAGCAACCAAGAAGATGAGCTTTTCATGTGGGGTGAGACTGGGAATAAGAGGGATAAGCCTCTCCATGGACCATTTGTTGCCACTCTCCTAAATGACCTTTTCGGCATCCAAGCTCGAGGTGGGTGTGCTTGTGCTGGACCTTATGGTCACTGCTTGCTTGGTATCGATCAGACTCAGTCCCTTGCCATTAGAGAAGCTATTAAAAAGGTATTTCTACTCTGCAGTCAACACCCCCCATTGGGATTGAAGTACTATAACATTGATTACGTTCATAATCACGATAAATACGATGCAATTGAAAATGCGTTGACTTTTTCTAAGAGACTGCGATATTTGATTTTGCAGGGCTATGTTGGAGCAAAGCCTGGGCATACAAGAGTTGGGTTTCCTTACTACATGTCAAATGAGGAATTTGAATACATTGTAGCTGCATTGGAGTTTGTCGCCATGTATGGGCAACGATTTCTTCCTCTTTACCATTTTGACCTAAGAACAGGCAACTGGACATTCAAGAACAAGGCACTCACCAAGGACACCTGTGATGATGGCAACCCTGTCCTGGATTTGGCTACTGCTTTTCAGGCAATAAACACGGATCGTGAGAAAGACAAAATCGATGCCAGAAAAAAGGACAATTCTTCTATCGTTCTCAAGTATGCATCGTATTTGGAAAGTGCTAAAAGGATTGCTGCTTTACTTCCCAAGTTTCCATCTCAACGGAGGTTTCAAGAAGACTCTGGCGTTGAACTCTATTTCAGGGTTTAGTATGTAAACCCTGAACCATACTAATTAAAGAATTCATTCCACTTCATAATCATATACTATTATTTAATTTTTTATCTCACGATGTAATGGAATGTTCTCACAACGCATATGCAGAAAATAAAATTAAATTATTGCTCAAACGTGGTATGTTAGGTACACAAGGAAGATGGCAGAAGCTATACCTGGTGAGATGCAACTTGAATACCCTATGAAAAATATTAAAACACACACACAAAAACAACAAGATCATTCAGGTATATACAAATATATTAAAATTTGTATAAGTTGAATTATTTACATGTCAAAATCTTTATACTACGTATATCACATGCTAATACTTTAAAAGCGATTATGGTAGAACATGACATGTATTCATGAAATGCCATGTTAGCAGACATTCCAATTACACGAAATCCAGAAACTCAATTTGTTTAAACCAGTCTAACAATGGCCTCACTTATTGAAAATAAAGGCGAGCAACAGGATACGAATGGCAAAAACAATACCAGTAAACTTTCAGTTACTTTTATAACTAAAAGGATACAAAATAAAAGAATTTCCATTTGGATCACTCACAAAATTCATTTAGAATTCTACAACTAGCAGCAATGATTCTATTTTGAATGCTTTGAAAGGTCAGGCCAGCACTACATGCAATGGTGTGTTGTATATCTCTCTTGTAATAAAAGTATACAAACGACTGAGCTCGGGAAAAAATCTGCCCATTGACCAGATATCTAGCAGATGTAGAAAATGAGGATGGCTCAATTGATTAACAGTATGCAATCAAGGGAGTTTGCAGAGAAGCAAAAATTGCCTTCATTGAGCATAGATCTTGCAGAAACGTTAACTCTCTAGCAGATAATGTAAGACCAGGATAAAGCCCATTGTAACTTTTCAGCAAAACTGTTTGGTATTCCCCGAAAAGAAAAGGATCTACAGTTAAATTCAACATATAAGAATGTTTTACAACATGACTAATACCATTTATATTGCAAAAGAAAATCGAGAGAGAGAGAAAAAAGAAAAGGAACAACTCAAATTGAAATATTACTCATGACTAAGAAGGAAAAACATTACCATGATTTCAAAGGAAATGACTGGCCATCAAAAGTTGTGGCTTCTCCTTCTCTTCTTCAACCTCCATTGAAGCTTCAGCTTTTATTTCTTCAACCCTCTTATCCCAAATATTATCTATAAGCTTCCACGTTTCATCACTAACCGTTTGAGTCTGTACAAATAAAATCAAAAAGCATTTTTGTCAGAACTCAGAAATGAGAGATATGATAAAACTAAGTCTTGTCAAACTTGCCTCCTTGGGACGTGGTGCGCCAAAAGTTGAAAACCCAGAATTTCCAGGTGCAAACGTTACCCTCCCTGGAAGTGTGATCCCATGGATTCCCCATCGCCCAGCATAAATCAGGGCTCCATATTCGTCAACTGGATTGACAGTAGGCTGTACAATGGGCAAAAGCATCAATCATGCATTTCATTAAAAATAATGAACTAGTAGTCATTAATCAAGAAGCATTCCACCATTTAAAACTGCACCTCTATAGCTTAAACATACAACTCTGACATGTAATGCTCAAATAGCAAATCAAAACAATCATATAAAACCAGAATTTCAGTCATATCACTACCAAGGTACAGTTATTTCAAAGGTCCGGCCATATTCAAGAAAATTATTATGGATTCTCTTATGTATTTTCTTAATGTAACTTGATTTTCCCTAAAACGACTGCCATGAGATATTATCAAGAGACTATCATATGTTAACCTTTCAGACTCCCACAAGATATACAGTCAATTGTGATAATAGTTCTAAAACTAGTCTCATGCAAAGTAATTATGCCCAGACCGGTTAAAAAGAATGGTTCAAGATGGAATATCCTAATTGAGAGAATACAAAACATAGGACTTTATTTTTATATTTTCTTAATTGTAACTTTTATAAATATTTAGGATATTTTGGTGCTTTATACTAATTATTATTTTACTTCTTTTCCAAGTATTAGGGTTTTTACAGTTATAATTTGGTATTTGCATTTTATAAGGTTTCAGGTTTAGTTATAAACATTTATGCTATTTTAGTATTAAGGTTTTGAATCATGAATTTAGATAGTTTGGGATACTGACATATTGATTATTGAGATTTTCTCCACATTGCTTCTGTGGTTTTCTCCCTCTAGTTTCTATGTTTCTCCCCTAGTTTCCTCTATTCCTTCCTAATTGCTCCTGTCTAATACTGCTTTTCTCTTTGTAGTTATACTCTTATATCAAACAAGCAGTATATCAGTGGGGAAAAAGGTTATATTTTAATTGAAAACAACCAGATCAAAGATAATCTGTATAGAATATCTGTCAATAAATAATTGCAAATGTTCATAAATTTCCACATTAGATTCATCTAAGAAAACATAGCAGCTTTTCCCAAAGAAGAATGTACATACCGAAGCTAGGACAACCATAATAGAATAATAATTATTGAATCCTAAGCTATAGAGCATTTTTGCATTTAGATTTGCCATTCCTTGAATCAAAAACTACCTGAGGTATTCGAGGTGCTCTATTGTATATATCCCAGATTTCCTCTGCTTTAATCTCTCCCTTTTCAAGTAAAATATCTGCAAAATGTAAAACATAGAGTCAAGCATTTAAGTATTTTGTTGTACATGGTCCACTAGTTGCAAAAATTCAAAATTTCTCAGTACAATTAAGATAACTGAAATAATTGTGTTAGCCCAAAAATATTTTATGCAATACAGGAATTAGTTTAAAGAATAATGAATTGACTAAATGAAAACAATTAACCTGTGATTGTCTCTACAGCTGAATAGAACTCCCTCAGCACAGATGCACATTTTTCCACAGAAAATCGCATGTATTCGTCACGAAGTGCTTCAAGTTTTGCCGCAAGCTAAACATGAAGTTAATAATGCAATCTATGTCAATTCATAAAACATCTTCATGAAGTGCTATAAAGATTTAACAGCCACAAACTGCAAACATACATTAGGCAAAAGATCATTTTGATTTCTGTAGTAAGCTTTTCCAAAAGCTGTCATCCCTGTCTGCAAAATTAAAAACTCTGCAAGCCTAGAAGCTTCTAATGTAGCTTTTGCTGAGATCCAACACATGTTATCAACCCCAAACATCTCCTCCTCAATTACTCTTGCTGCAAATTTCAGCTACCAGTCAGCCAGACTATACTTATTGTCAGAGGGGAGAAATAACAAAGTACTGTAAGGGAAGTTATCGAGATTAGCATTTGATAACATGTAAGACCAGACAGGATTAGGGGCCAACATACAGTAGCAAGGAACCTTACTTAAGCAGGTCGAGGAGGGTGGGAGACTTAACCATCTTGTTTTTAAATATAAACTATAAAGAGCTCTATTCTTAGAGTCAAGCTTACAACCATGGAATTGGAAACTACATGACACAGAGTTCAATTACAATCTTCACTTTCTAGGGCAGATTTACTTTCCCCTTATTTTTACACAACAAGGTGGAAAGTGGACATTTCAACTTCAAATGCACTGAACTTCATGGAAATCAAAGACAAGAATAATACACAAAATTCAGCTAGTAAACTAATAAAAAACTCAATTATGATGATAATGGATAAAAGTTTTCATTACTTACGAGCACATGCACGCACTATAGAGCTTATGTAATCTGATTTTCTCAAGAAAACCTTGCCCGAAAATTCAGCATAGCGCATATTTGGCTGGCTACGGATGGACTTTATATCCGTCTGTAGGAGATAAACATGAAGATCTGATCAATAACTGTGAAAACAGCTGAGCAAAAGAATAAAAACTGTGAAAACAGAAAATATCACAGAAGCAAATGGTACTACAAATATATGAACAGGTGATGTTATCTTAATGCAGTGACCTCTGTGAATGGGCGGTAGGGATCTGGAAAGTAGCATGCGAGAACAGCAACAGCTGCTTCTCGATATGCTAATCTCAACTTCAACTCCTCTGGAATTTCTGTACTATCTTCTTGGCCTGTTTCAAATGTGCCCTTTTGCTGGAAAGTAAAATTATGAACAAAGTGAGAAAGTGACAATCAATATGTTGAATCAATAGCCATATGTAAGGAATGTAGACTAACCCTCTTCAAAGCCTCTAGAAGTTCTTCACGTCCAATGTAATCAAGATCTTTTCTGGCAGTCAAAATTCCAGCCTCATTCCTATCATCCCAGTTTGGAAAACATTAGTCCTCCCCAATGTTAAGTGGTATAATTAAAAAGTAATGAGATGTTTAGTTATGTACAATATATTTTGAAGCTCAGCCCCAGTGAAATCTTCTGTAAGCATTGCAATTTCCTCCAGGAGAGCCTCTTTATCCTCTTCAGACCGAAAAAATTTATTTCTAGCATGGACCTGTGGGATACAAAAATGAAATAATATAATAAGACACAAAAGCATACATGAGAACATAAAGGCTTTTATTACAATCACATTAAACAAATACCTTCAATATGGCCAATCTGCCATCTTTAGATGGCAACCCAACTCTTATTATCTTGTCAAACCGACCCTTTCTCAGGAGAGCAGGATCAAGAATATCCAGTCTATTTGTTGCACCTATAACCAACACCTGACAAGCCCAAATTTAGGATTGCATCAGAAAAGTCCACTTAAAATCCAACTAAATACAAAATTTAATACCTGTGATGTAGAAACTTTAAATCCATCCATCTCAGTCAGTATCTGAAGCAGACCCTGTTCCCTTTCTGCACCACCCTATATAGAAAAATTACATTCACAAAACCATAGAGCAAAGTCAGACATTAATAAGAGAGCCAATAGGTGATAATATAAGGCTAAGTTAGGACATTGCTATGACAAAAGAGCTTTATAGCCACATCTATCCCGACAATATTTATACTAACATGGCAACAAAAAGATCCAAGGTTCAAAAAGTAATTTGTGTGGCAATCCATTTGAATTAAGAAGCCTAGCATGAGCTCTTTAGTTGGCTGTTGAGAATATGTGGATAGAAAAGATCCCACTGCAAAGTTTTAAGATAATGTTACATGCCTTGTCTGATATCAAAATCAAGAAGCTAATTTCCAAGGATACATGCAAAGTTTTTTTGTGTGTATGCTACACTCAAGCTAAACCTTTTCATTGAAAATGGAAGTAAAGGAAACACTAGCAAGTGAAAGATTAATTACGATAATACTTGATATCCGTACCAAATTAGACAATGCAATGAAGCAAACTCATTAATAAAACCATCTACTTTAAGATTATCAGCTATGATGAGACAATTTTCTTTGCTTTATGTTCTATAGCATACTTTAGGAAATAGTGCTTTACTTCACTACCTTTTTTTTTCTTGGATCTTCACCCTCAAGAAAAGTACAGATTCAATATACTTTCAGAAACAATTGTGATTATGATGATTAATAAGGAAAAAGTGATCTTAGTTTTTTTCATCTTAACATTACATCTTTATCACACTACAGCTAAAAGTAAAAGGATCGGCCTTTTAATGTTATTAGCACTTAAGGGTGCCAGTTGCTCAAGCTGGAAATAGAACACCTCTGGCTGACCTTTAAGCTTTTCCCCAATAGATAAGAAAAAGAAGATAATAAAAGTGAGTTATCCATTGACAACAACAACAAAAAAAAGGTAAATTGTCTTACACCACCGATATCAGGCCCCCCACGCTTACTACCGATAGCATCAATCTCATCAATAAAAATTATGGAAGGTGCAAATGATCTTGCATTAGCAAACAGGTCCTTCACACGTGATGCAGCGACTCCAACAAACATCTGGCAAGTTATATCACTATATCAGCCAGATTTCCAGTTCCAACAATTTCAGATAGGCGACAATAAAAAAGAAATAAATTACAACATGAAAATAAAATTCAATGATATACCCTGACTAAGAGACTTTAAAAAATTCAGGGCCATTAGGGTGGCAACATGAAAAAAGTTACTAAACGATGCATGAACATTGAGATTTCAAAGTAGCAGAACTCAAGGCACATTGCATTAAACAGACAAGAGGAATTGTGCGTTTAAACAAGGCTTCAACAGATGCACATTTATATATGTGTAAAGGTTAAAATAAAAGAACAAAAAAGAGAATTACCCAGAGTCAGTGCAAAAAGTAGTGGGATGACAAAATTAAGGCATGGATTAAAGTAAAGAGAACAGCTATAGACAAGATGAATGATCAGACCCATTCAAGATTTCCCTACCAATGACCCTTTAAAATAAATATAGCAACCGGATTTAAAAGCAACCAAGAATGAAGAAGTAAACGAGCAGAAAAAGAAAGAGTAAACAGGGTGGAAAGGCAATTAAAATTTCTCTTCCAATTTCACTTGATTTAAGGCCATAATTTTCCAAAGATGTCTAGGATAAAGCCTAAATATAAAGCATCTGAAAAATCCAAAAGATAACTCAGATAAATTGAAAGAAATGAATTTTTTGTGAAGAAACCAGCTTTCACCTCTACGAAATCAGTGCCGTTTGCTGCAAAGAATGGTAGTCCTGCTTCACCAGCAATAGCTTTGGCCAGCAGTGTTTTACCAGTCCCAGGAGGCCCATGGAGCAAAACACCTTTAGGGCAGTAAATACCTTTGTTTTGGAACTCCTCATCATTTTTTAAAATTCGTACAATCTCTTGTAATTCTCTCTTGATATATTCTTGGCCAGCGAAATCCTCAAAAGTAACACCAGTTCTTTCCTCTGCCGATATAAATTTTGCACTGGTTAAAGGCAGTAAAGTTAGAGCCTGGTAGAATGATTTTGTTATCAACCACCCAAAACTACATTCACCACGTAATCACCTAAAACTCATTCTAACCCAACAATAAAAAACCTTATGGAAAGAATGTAGGCATTACTAAATATTCGTGAAACAATTGAGTGTGAAGTGGAAAATCTACCTTTTAAAGGACTAAACAAATTAAAATCCTAAAATTCAGCAGTTTTCAACCATCATTTAAATTATAGTTTAGAGTGATTACACTATTTATCTAGATTATAACAATGCCTCCTTACCTGGAACATTAAAGATGCAGAAAAAGCAACTTCAGAAAAGATGGTTCAATTGTATTAATATGCAAAAAAGCAGGTTTCTTGCTATAATGTATAGACAAACAAAAACAATGCAATAACTCTAGAAATTCGAAACTTTGATAAAATTCACACGATGAAACAACAATTATAACAACTAGAGAGCAATGAAGAAAAGACACATGCATTTAATATTATAAAACAGAGGGAAATAAAATAAAGAGAACAGAATATATAAAAGGAACGGAGAAATGCAAAAACAAGATTCTATCCAGCACTTAAGGGACACTTTGAATATTACGGGTATCATACTGTTTGATACTAGATCCCAAGTCAAAGTTAACATTTAACAAGCACAAGAATATGGACACGGGTAGAAAGGTATCTTGAGTCAGAATCAAGTAAATAGTGAGGCTGACAACCTTTCCTTACCCAACTAAATATCTTTCTTCATGCAACACCACCTCAACATTTTAATCTAGGTAAAAGAATGAAGAACAAATTCTAAAAATTGAGCAAGTGGCATGACTAAAACCATTGAGCTGAACATTGGTAAAAAAGGTCACTGGCCTCGAAAATGTAGCCAGGTTTCACTCAATCTACTGATGACTTGAAAAACACGAAGCAGTTAATTAACTAAATAAAACCAAACCTCTATTAGGGGGCACTATAGAAAGAGAGCACCTAATGTTCATCTGTCATGAATTAATAGAAACAGTAAACGAGCTAGGTGGTATCATAGGCTACCATACAGCAGAATAAAAAATAACTTATCAACAACTAACGCAATGGGAAATCATTGTTTGCTTACCGACTCTGGCCTAATGATCCAAGGGCACGGCGCTTGAGTGGTTGTCTAATTTTTTTGTTAGGAGCTCCCAAATCACAAGGTATTAGCTTTGCATAAATGGGCCTCATCATATTATCAATCCAGAGATATAGTGCAATTGACAAGGCAAGTCGCATAGACCATATTACTGCAGTTGCAACAGACGAATAGACCTCTGCAGGTACAGTATCAACATTCAAGACATCAACATTCACAATTTGTTGGTGAAGCTTCTGCCAAACATCATTCCAACAATCAATAGGCATGCGGTCCACCACATGGCGCCGAAAAACTATTTCATTCTTTGAATTCCCCCCTGTTCCGTCCACTTTATTATCTTTGTAGTATGGCAAAATCACTGCAGGAAGCTCAACAGAGTTCATGAAAAAGAAAAAGAACAAGTAACTATAGACTTTGGCAATCTGCAGGATGATGCAACAATGGTTCAATCAGGCCAACCCAAGTCAATCCAGTGAATAGTTTATGAATGACTTAACTAACATACATATACACAACCATCATGTGGATCGACCAAATTAACAAATAACATTTAGTTCAAGCCATTGAGAGTAAGAAAGCAAGTGGTTCAAATCAAATACCATATAACCAAACATGCCTGAGATATGCAATAGAACATGAAAAGATGATCTATGTCACTCAGACTCGCGGGATAAATGTAAGATAGAACTATGCGTTCGACACAGGGACATTCAGTTTTAATTTTTATTATACTTTGGGAGGGTCAGACCTCCATACCCATGTCTATCAAATATGTGTTTGACATGATTACTTCAAGAAAAATGGAGATATGGATCACTTAGGCTACAATGTTATTGGATGAAGTAAGCAAAAGAAAACCTTTAGGATGTAAAAATATGAAAAAAGCTTAAGAAATACCCAACAGAAAGATCAATGTCTCAGTCCAAAACCATATACCCAGAACTCATGATGATACCTAAGGGTACCAATCTAGAATCTTAGGGTACAAATTGAGTAATATTTGGATCACTTCACTCCAGTTATTCAATAAGCATCCTAGACTTCAGGTACCAATAGCAATCCCAGGGTCAGTAAAATAGAAAAACTTTGTTAGCTTTGATAACTGAGATAAAAAGCAGTATATCTAAGTCTACAGCTTGCTTCCATCATTTGGTTCACAATAAATAAAATGATATCCAGGTTCTTTGAAAGGCTTTAGATCTGATGGGTGTTACTCAAGTTCATTTTGGATTTAGGACAATGCGCTTCTTCAATCTGATTTACTGATGTGCTACAATCTTAAAATTGAAGAAATGAACTACAATAGATTAAGTGACGAGCAGAGATCTAAAGGTTCAATGTAAGCAACAAAACTTCATTACCTGAAACTGTCTGACCATAATTTGAATACTCCATAAATTGGACATTGTTTGAGTTAAGAAGTCCCATAAAGTCACTGAAGTCAATTCTGTGTGAATTCTCAGGATCCCACTCAGTCCCCTTCAACTTTCCACGCAAGGTCAACAGGGCTCTGCTCCAACAGGAAGCCATGACAAGCTGTCTTTCTAACTGCAAGTCAGCCTTCCTCTCAAGCTCTTCCAGTTTATTTATTCTTTGCCTCTCTGCATCTTTTAATTTCTGGAGTATTGTTGAAATCAACAAAAGTTAATAATAGATAAGGGCAATGTAATTCTACAGCCCATGGCCCTAGATCCTTAAAGTGCAAATTCTGGAGGGAAAAATGCCAACACATTAAGTATTTGATTCAATCAAGTTTGAACTATACTTTTGCAAGAACAAAATTCTATGAGATAAAGAGTGGTTTTACTTGCAATGTTCAGATACCACGTTGTAGCATCATATTTATATATAACAAAAGGGAAGAACCCATATCAACTCGGATATACCATTTACTGTTCCAGCGAATCATTAAAGAACTTAATTCTTATTCCATTTGAAGAAAAAGGTTCCCATATAATTAGGAAATTTTGTCCATCAGTGTAAAAACATAGAGCTGATAAGATGTAATACTGGCTATTCTTAGATAAATAATTACAGAAGTATCCATGTTAACATAGGATGAAACTTCATATATATCCACTCTAATAATTAAAAACCATACAAATAGATGAAGTATCCCACATATACGAAATCAAAAAGCATTTCATAATCCTGAACAAACTACACAACCTATTCAGATTCTTTAATTTGCATCAAATATCATTAGACTTATGTGGCTAAATATAAGGTAAAGAACTTAAATTCTTTTTCCATTCAAAGAAAACCATTACTATATGATTAGGAAATAATATTTTGTTCATTAGTGTGAAAACATAGAGCCGTAAAAGTGTTCCATATGAATGTAACATATGTTGTTGCATTTCCTACTTGCTCTTAATTGCTCTCTCAAAATACACCTCCAGACCTAAGTGTCCCATATGAAAGCAAAACGAAGCCTATCATCATTCACAAAATCTAAACTTCTAACTTCTAGTCGTTCAAAATTACGTTTTGATTTCCACTTTCCGCACCCAACATTATTTTCTCATTGAGAAAACGGACTATATCGTTAGTAAAAAAAAAACTGGAAATGAGGAAATTTTAAAAAGAGAAAAAGAAACCTCGAATAACTGAGTGGACTCAGCATCTTCTTCCTCGACAATGTTGGAGGCGACAGCTGAGTCGGAACTCGAACAGGAAGTGGAATAGTTGGAAACATCAATAGTGATGTTTTCGCGTTTAATAAAGCTTAATTTAGGTTTGAGAGTGTTTTTACGGAGTGGTTTGTTGCGAGAAAAGGAATAATAGGGGAATTTATCGAGAAGAGGTTTAGATGAGTTGCAGAAGACTGTTGGAGCTTCGACGAAAGTAATTGGTTTAGAAAGATAAGAATTCATTTCCTTTTCTAAAAAAAGGAAAATTATGCTTCACTTTCTCTCACTTTCTAGTGCGGGAAAATGCGGGAGAAAATGTTGGGACTTTATCTTTGCCTCGTCAAAGCATGCTGGGAACTGGAGTTGATTTTTTGGGTTTTGGGAGAAGATCAAAACGCTGCGTTTTCTATATAGGCTTCTTTTAAAATAAAAATAAAAATAATTAAGAAACTCATGATTCAGTTGGGTAATATTTGGGGCGAGGCCCAAACATACTGGTAATTATTTTGCTTCTTTTTTATCTTTTACTTTTTACTCGTAGGTGAATAATTTTACTAATTTTCTATATACAATAAAATTTATTTATTCTTCAATAATTTCACTAACATTCTATTCACCATATACTTACATCGCTATTAAATTAAATTTATTTCTCTATAATTAATATTTTAACAATTTAATTATAATCAATTATATATTTTATTTAATGTATATCAAGTTTACTATAAATTAAAATTTAATAATTATTTATTATACATAAAAAAGTTTCAACAATTTAATATATATTAATACAGACATGGATTCGAAAATTTACTTTAAATAAAATATTTGTTAACAGTGTAAACTATATAAATGCATTGAAATTCATCAAAAATGGAGTAATTAATTATTTAATATTAAAATTAAAATTAATGTCTTAATTAACCTAACAAGTTTCATATCAATCCTTGGCAAATTCACAATAATAATATAAAAAGGAAAAATCCTAAACAATGGCTTCTTGAAGTTGATTTTCTTTTTTTATTTCTTGTGAAAAAAGAATAAGATTTCTTTCCAAATTGATGGAAAGAAATTTAAGAAACTTCCTTTTTTTCAACATTATAACATTTTAAGAAATTTAATATTAATATTTTCAATAAAAAAAGATTACAACTACTAAATTAATTTTTTTTTAAAAAAAACTCAACAAACAACTAACTTACAACATTATAATAATTTTAGTAGTAATAAAACATTTATTACTTTAGATTTAATAAAATTTTAAATTATATAAGTACTAATTTAAGATCATTCCTAATGATATAAGATTATTTTGATGCAATCATTTCTGTTCTACGTGCATTAAGGGAATACTAATCGTTCCCAATGATATAATATATATTTTTTAAAATTTAATTTAATTATTCTAAGTACTATTTATAATTCATCTCAATTTTTAAATAGAAAGATAAATAGGCTTTAGTACGTTCGAATTTATATCTTCCTTTACTAGCAATAATATCGATACTAACCGAGTTAAAACTCAATCCACAAAACTATTTTTCTTTTTTTAATATTAAATAAAAATATAGATTAATTTAGATGGCCAAGAGGCTCTATACTTTTTGTAATGTTATAACTGTATATCATTCATGATGCTAGCACATAGCTTTAGAAAATATGAGTTAGATTATTTTTTACGCAAAATCAAGGAATCTTTTTACAATATTCCAATTTTTTGGAAAATTAATCATGAAGAGTTAAAATTTGATTGAAGTAAAATACTTCACTTTTATTTTTGTGGTAAAAAAGCTAGTTCATTTTAGAAAAAAGCATAGTACTAACTTCTTCTTTTTTTCATATGAAAGTATAAACATGCTGTATTATATCTAATATTATATAATATACATTTAGGATAATATAAAAATTTTAAAACAATTAATACTTTATTCGATCTCCCTTTAAAGATGACTGCATAAAAATATAATTTTTTTTTGTTTTAAAAATTTAGTATCTGTAGTCGATTGAGTCTTAACTCAATTAACACCGGCATTGTTGTCAATATAAGAGGACATGAGTTTAAGTGCGCTGAAACGTATTATCCTCCTGTTTAAGGGTTTGAAAGAGATTATAAATAATTTTAAGTATTGTATCAAAAATACCAAATATGATAACATTTTCAGCAAAATCTGATAACTATAAAAGATATATATAAGACCAAGAAAAACCGAAATGAAAACATTAAACCAAGCAAACAACCAAACATTTGACACTGTTCATCACATAACACAACAGATTGGAAATCATGAAATTCCAATTGTTCTTTCCACGGTCAGTAAAATAAATTGCTTAACACAGACAGATGACATACAAACATAAAGCAAACTAACAGTAAATTAAAAACCAGGCGCTCCAAGAAACACCCTTTATTTTGTTGTTCACTAGTTCATTTTCTCAGTAACAACCATTTTAATGTCATCAGCAATGGCGGATGCATCCATGGACACACCAAACAGTCCCCTCCTTGATAAACCACAGCAATACAAGTTCTTTTCTCCTTTCCAATGGTGTGGGAAGTCATTTTTAGGCATCCCGGTTTCATTCAGAACATGTTTAAAATCCTGCATATGAAAATTCAACGATTTCATATTAAATAGAAATCGACAAAACATAGATTGACTAAGAATTTAACGGTTTCATTAAACTCAGGCTAAGTCAATCGAAAAGAATAGCACGATAGATAAAGTTGAACAAATTTAATAGCATTAGTCAAATTAACCCTCAGAAAAAAAATGGTTAGATGAGAATTCTTTAGTAATGGGTCTGAATGTTTAGGGTTTAAAGTTGTTTTAATGGTTGAGATAGACAAAGTTCCACCATCTAATCTATAGTGAATTCTTTAGTTATGATTCTAAATGTTTGGTCTTTAGATTCTAACTATTCATCCATTTTATACAGCAGCAAGATTTATATGTCATTCATGCCATCTGATACTTGTTGCGTCGAGGTTGGAATATTAGTATTAGACATTTATATCAAGAATACAATAGGATGACTGATTGTTTAGCAAATGTTGCAGAAGAAATGGTTATTGGTTTTTACACTTGGTCTCAACTTCTTGATTTTGCTTTGGATGTGCAGCATGAGAATATTACTAGTTTATCTTTTCCTAGATTGATTACTACGTAATAGTTTTTACCCTCCTTAATAAAAAAAAATATGGAGTTTGGGACATTTTCTTTTTACCTTAAGCCAATTATTAGCTACACTTCGATAGCCAGTTGCAAAAACAATCACATCGAATTCTCTTTCAACACCATCTTCAAACAACACTTTCTTCCCATTAATACTTGATATCGTGGGAACAACCTACATAGCATCACAAAGAAAAAAAAATGAATTAACAGTTAGAAATTAGGGTTATATTTAATTTCAATTAAGATTGTTATAATAAAGAAATAAAATTATTTTTTTACACTTTCAAACATATTTAAGAACACTACAAAATCCTAAATGCTTTCCTTTCATTAATTCACAAATAGAATAAATCTCTTATATAACATGTTTATATAGAAAATTGATGTTGTCTTTCATTAAAAAGTGTTTAGTGATTTGAATTAATCAGTGCAAAATGAAATCAAACAAGGATTCTATATGGATTCACCCACCGCAACACAAATAAATGGTAAGAACAAAATAAGTGTTAAAAAAAGGAGAGCATTCAGCACAATTTAAGCCAAAATTTGTTCATAGTATTGTTGGGAATTTTGATTTAATTGACCTTAATCTCTTTAGACTTGATTTTGGCGACAGTTCCAACATCAATAACAGGAGCTCTCCCCGCTGTCTCTTTCAGATAAAAAGGACCTTTGGTTGGCCTACGGATCCCATACTTGGATAGATCGCCATATAATATTTTCGACATCAGTACGGCCATGATATCCACTATAAAAATCGGGAGATACTTGGAGAATATCATCCCTACCCTCACAATTTCTTTGGTCACCACATGAACCTGCAACCAAAAGAAAGCTAGATTTCAGTTTTTTTTCTCTCTTATTCAAGACAAAATATAAGGAGCTGAAGTATTGAATGTCTCAATCCTTACAGGGTTTCTAATAACAATGGCAGTTTGAACTCCGTAATTTGATAGATCATAAGCTATCTCCATACCAGAATTACCACAACCAACGACCAAGACCTCCTTGTTTTCATACTTGGCACCCGATTTGTACTCGCTGGAATGGAGGGTTTCACCGCTAAAGCTATCCAACCCCGGCAGCTCCGGGATGTATTTGCCACTGTTTTCGCCTGAAGCCACCACCAAGAACTCAGCAACATAAACTTCAACACCCCCTGTCAGTACATTCTTGGCCTCGATCCGCCATTTCCCATCAGCTTCAACGTAAGAAGCCGATTCAACATGTCGTTGATATTTAGGCTGGATGTTAAACGTCTTGACGTAGTCATCGAGATAGTCGACGAACATGTCTTTGGGTATGTAAGTAGGGCTATCGGGTGAATGGGGTTTGAACGGCAAGGAACAAAATTCTTTGGCTAAATGGAGTTTCAACCGATCATAAGCTCTTTTCTTCCAAAGGGAAGCATAAATATCTTCTTTTTCAAGGATGATATGAGGGATGGAATGAACTGATAAGCATGCAGAAGTTGCAAGACCAGAAGGTCCAGCACCAACAATCAGTACCACAATTTCTTCCATTCTTTTTTTCTTCTCTCTGGGTCGATTTCTTTGGTGTTCGTAAGAAAAAAAAAAAACTCTCTTTGGAGTTCAAATAAAGAGTCTAAATTCTCTTCACTTTGTTAAATAAGGCAGTCACTGAAGAGGAACACTGAATAGTGACAATGTAGGGTTCTTACAGTATTTAATGAGGATGACAACAGAAATCTGCGTTTCGTTTCAATTTTTTACCTTTAATTGATTTTCCATTATAGCTGATTTGTGTAAATCTTGTAGAAAGGATTTAACGATAGTAACGTGATTTTGGCATTGTTAATTTCTGCATTTGTTTTTCTGTTCTTTTATTTTTATTGGGATAACAGGCGTTTTGGCTCATCAACTTTTAACATTTTTTATAACTTTATATTCTGGAATTACATTCTCATGTTTACCTGAGTTCAGTGGCGAAATTAGTGGCACCTGCTACCCCTAAAATTTTTAAAAATTTTATATGGTTATTTTAAAATTTTTAAAATTTTAAACTAATAAAAGTAAAATTATATTTTAATATCCTAAAAATATAAATTTTGGTTTAATTCTTTAAAATTTATAAAAATAAAGACTATTAAAATAATGAATTTGTATTTTTTTATCGTAAAAAATTACAATTCAATTTCCACCCTAAAAAGATTTTCTAATTTGTGCCTGAATTACTAACATGATAGTATTAACCGTGTCAAAATTTAGTGATAAAAGAGATAATTGCAATGCCACCTATATTATATTTGACTAATGTGACATTCTTTTACTATTTTACCCATTATTTTAATTATTTAATTCATTATACTTAAACCAAAATGATGTAATAATAAAAAAGCTAATGAATTCAAAATTCTCTAATTCTTTGATATATTCTTTTAGTAACATTTCAAAAAAAATAAAATTTAGTTTATTAGATTATGCATTTATTTAATAAAATAAAATACTATAAGCCTTTTCTAGTAAAAAATTAAAATAAATAATTTTTTTTAAAAATAATTTAATAAAATGTATTTTTAGATAATTTTATATTTTATCAATAAAATTAATAAAAAAAATTACATTTTAACCAAATTAACTAACAAGGTAATATAAATATGGAGTAATATGAATAAACCCCCTTAGTTAAATTGGCAAGTATGAATAAATTTATTTATAAATTTGTAACCTTGTATAGATATTGATGTTGTTGAATTAAGTTTTCATTTTTCAACTTGATAAAAATAAAACTAGTAAGAAAATGGAAACATATATAAATAACATATCAATAAAAAATTTTCTTCCAATTATTTGAATTTAACTATGCGAAACACAAATTTTTTATTATTAAACATTGAATCGAATAAGGTCAACGCGATTCAATAAGTGAAGAATATTTCGAATATACCGATTTATTACCATCTAATGTATATGAATCTTTTTTTCTTTTTCTTTTTCTTTTTTTTCTAAATTTCTTCGTAAGCATTAATACATTCGTATATTCTTTTTAGTATTACCAAGTTTTCATATAAGTATTAAATGATAAAATTTCGAATTAGAAATCAATATAAACTTAAAAAATGTGCTTATTTAATTTGTTTTGTAATTTATACATGTCATAGAAATAATTAGTACAAATAATTAATATCTTATAAGTGAAATTGTACTGGCGTGACTAAAATAGATACTTTAACTCATAATTTACATTTTTTTTTCATTTCTGCTCAATGCATGAATACATCAAAAATTTTGGTATAATTATATTTGAGTAATTAATATTGTGTAAAATTTATACTTTATATTAGTGAAATATATAATGTAACTTCATTAAGTTTAGTAAATTAAATTCATATAATACATATGAATTTATATAGTATTGAATATAAACCCTAATTAGATTAACACTCTAAAGATGGATATAATGCATAAAAGAAAAACTAAATAAAAGAGAGAAGAAGATTAAATTTTCTTCTAATAATGGTGTGGGGCTAATGCAAAATATAAAATTAAATATAATTAATTGTACGTAAATACCAAAATTGGCAATGGCATTAACTTTTTGTTTTAATGAATGTTCCATATTTGGCCTTTTATTACCAAATTATAAATAATTACCAAATCACATTCTAATTGGGGGTAGGTAGGCAAACTTTTCTTTGACTTCCTTTGACCAAACCAGCAACTGACAAGGTAGCTTAAACCATGGTTTAGGGTTAGATTTATACCAGAGTCAAGCAGAATTATCCACCTGACTCGACCAAAATTACCTTGGATAAAGTGATTTTAGCTCAAATCATGCCTACCAATTAAAATTTTAATAACACTGTCCACTATAAAATAAAATAAAAATAAACCACAAAATATCATTTTATTAAGTTCAAGAAGTATTTGTTTTATTAAAATTTACTTTATAGTTTTTTTTTAAATTAATAAAATTATGTTTACCGTAAATTTAAAGCATATGTGTTAAGGGAAATGATTGTATGAAACAGTGATGCCACGTCATCTGTATCACTTTTCTAATAGTTTTATGTCACATCAGCATTTTCATTTTAAAAAAAATCAAATCCAATTAAGATCCTAAAATTCAGGATAAAAATACTGATATGGCATAAAACTATTGAAAAGGAATAATATCACTGTTTCATACAATCCTTTCTCATGTGTTAATAGATTAATTCGGATTCAAAATCAGATAAAATTGAGTTGCGTTGCTAATGGAGCTTTGACATTATTGGTTAAAGCAAAAATCTTAGATTTTTAAGTATCTAGTTTCAAATTTTGTTATGTACAATTATGATTTGAGAGTTTCCAAACCCACTACATGCATTTACTATGTTTAAATTTTGTCCGCTTTTTCATCCCTTATATTTTGTTTTGTATTTGTAATGATAAAACTTACAAAAATAAAAAATTCAAGTTAGACCATACTTACTAAATTGGGTCAATTTTACAATCAGATGAATGTATAATATTTTTTCCTTTTTTGGTCTTATAAAATTTTGAGAATCTGAAATAGATCTGTTTATTTAATTTGTAACTTATACTAATGTCTAAATCCAGGTGCACCATAAGTGCCAAAAAGGAGGAGAGAAACGTTACCATTGTTTGAAAGCTTTGGTGTAACGCATGAATGGCAATTTCCCATTGCCAAATGCCAAAGAAACAAAGCTAAAACCTAAGAAGCACCGCCATTTGTATGCTTTGCTTTGCATGCAACAAGTTCTAACACGCCATTTCCTTAATTTATTCATTTCGTCTTTATCCACAAATTCAAATATTCTATCTCATTACATTGAGAAGCAATTATCTGTAATATATAGGTTTTAAAGTTAAATCGTGTTTACATGTTTTATGGTTCGTTACTTTATTCGTAAATTAAATTGAGATAATCAATATTTTGAAAAGTACATGGAATAAGAAGATCATAATAATTTTAAGAATACAAATTTCAATTTAGATGATGAAGAAATTAGTCAAGGGCCAATAATAAATGGTACATATGTTAAATGTTATAGATACGAAAGCAGTTAGATAAAATAAATATGATATATATTTGCTTTTGTTGCTTTTATTAGTAATTGTATCATCGATTACTACATTGGACTAACATATTACATACAATAATTTGATATTAATTTTTTTTTACTTCTTCAGATTTTTTTTGGAAGTATTATTGATATTTTTTTATAGTAATTAATATTTTAAAGAAAATTTAAATTATGCAATATATACAATCTGATGAATTACGATATAATTAATTACACTCTATCAGTCAAACACATCTAGAAAATTACATTTTATTATAATTATAAAAGGGTGCATTAATAATTCAAAAAATTAATTAAATTATTATTCTTTTTAAATAACTTTTATAAAAAGTCAGCAAAGCCCAAAAGCTATACTTAAATTATTATTTTTAAGGAAGTTTAAGCAGCCATGGGCAGGAAGATGTTTAGTGCAATAATTCGAGTGATATACGGACTTCTTAAAGCATGCTCGAAAAACTAAGATCCAACTTTAAAACTAGCTAAAGACTGCCTAAAAGCTCTTGAAGTATCTTAATTTTGAAACCTCAAGCTGAGCTTGTGAACATGCCTAATGTCAGAAGGATTGAAATTTGACATATGCCATTCTCCTCAAGCAAGTTCATTACTAACAAAATAAAATATTTATATTCATTCATTCATGTACTACAAAATTTCTATCAGAACGAGAACAATGATTGGAAGCTATACTCGGAAAGCCTCAAGCCCAGTTCCACTTGAATGCACTGGGAACACCTCCAAATCATATTAGGACACTCGTGCAGACCTTCCTCGCATACATGGCCACCAATACTCTCGTGTGTACCGCAGCCACTCTTGGGTCTCACACGCTGGCCATGACACAAGCACACTGTAGATAGCGGAGAGGGGGAATAAAAGCAATGTAAACAACTAACTATTCAACCGCCAAGGCTGAGTTACATGTTGCCCTTCTCTCTATAACAGGTATCAGGTTGAAGAAATCCTCTTAACTATGCATCACCACTCCAAACTCAAAAAGGCAAAACCAGGATGCATGGCACAAGCACTCTGTATTAACACCACACACCTCCGCAAATGCATAAAACAATAGTCAGCAAGGCTAATTTAGGGGGATTTCCAATCAAATTGAAGGTTACTAAACCCATTTACGGCTCCAAGCCCATTCAGTAATCTGTTAGCTAATTCTTGTTGCTGATGGTTCATAGCATCCTGAGGCATCAATGGCATGCTCACCCTTCCAGTGTAATTCATAGAGTTGTTCCCCATGGTAGATCTCATAGCAGTTGGATAGGGAGAAAGACCCATCCCACCATTCATATTTCCGAATCCTCCTCCACTTCCGATGCCTGAATTGTTGTTAACAAACCCATTCCCCATCAAGCAGCTGCCGCTCACCTGTGGAAGCCCATTGTTGTTATTCAAGTTATTCTCCATAGAACCAACACTAACCATGCTACCAGTCTCACTGAACTGTGATGAAATCATCATTTCTTGAATGATTTTCTCAACAGAGCTCTGAGATTCATTTGGGTCAACCTCACTTGTCTGAGATGACTGCTGTGGTGGAATCTGTGTAGATGGATTCGCTGAATTGACACTCTTTGCTGTAGTTGAAGTACCCAAGGCATTATGAGAACTCTGGGGAGGGAGACTAGACGAGGATGGCATTGGAGAAGAGAATGGTGAAGAAGGATTGGGCTGAGTTAGTGGCAAAGAAGTAGAGGACCCTGCTGATGGGATTGGAACCGGGGTTCCGGCATAGGGACTGTTCGGATTGTTCATCTGGTTTTCAATCCTTGAATTCATGGAATTCTGTCGGAGAAGCCCCACAATGGTGGAAGCAGATGAAGTGGATTTTGCACCCTGGGAGTTGTTCACACTGGCAACAGCATTGCTTGTATAAGGCTGCAGAACAGTTGATTGTATTGAATGAGGATCATTATTTGCATTTTCTCTAGTAACATGCTGTTGCTCCTCAGTTTGCGGAGCTGAACTATGCTGTGCAGATGATGGGGAACTCCTTGTCGGGAACTTGGCCAGACTTTCTGAAAATGAATAAAGAAAAATTACCAATGTCTCGAGGCAAAACCACAAAAGGAGAAAAGAGACAAGATCAATGATAATGCTACTTGCGACATTTCAAGCTTTCCAGGATAAATTTGATTCCTTAACATATTTTAAGTTAAAGGCAACCTTCTTGAACACTATAAAGCTATGTTACTTGAACAGTATGGTTAGATTTTTCTAAGTTTTTCCATGAATTTGGAGGATCCTTAGAGGTCAGATCTTCATGTCCATGTGTCAAAGATAAGTGTTGGACCCCGTTGGGGATCACTTCGTGCCTCCATTTACTGAGGGTGTTTCGGATTTTTGCAGGGGGATGACAGCCAGAGATAATGTCTTCCCAGGTCTCTTGCTGCTACCTAATTATTAGGGCTCAGATAGGCCAGGAAGATGGATAGCATCAGCACACCACCAATTGATCAAAGAGAATGCTTTTCTTAATAAGCAGTGAACATTAATAATGATCATAAATGTTGAAAGATCAAAAATTATGAACTATACCTATTGGCCCCATCTTTGTCTCACGGCTATAATCAATCAAATCCTTCATGCTATTAACGACCTCTGATATCTGCAATTGGAGAATACCAGTCAGATAATGTATGTATAACATAAAGTTCCTCTTAAGCTAAGCTGGAAATCAGCTATCCAGCCATCAACTATTTGTGCTTCATGTAAGATGACATGAGAACCGAGAAAACACCAGCCACAGCAGGTAAATTTGTGGACTAAGATTGAAGTAGAATAACAAGAAAGAATAATAATCTTGTCTAAAATCTCATAGAACAGTAACGGCTTTATGGACGACCACCCATGTAAGAATTTGTTTTTTGGAGGGGTTTTAAAGATGATAAATTAGTACATAATGATAAATGATCATTGCAACATAGCATGTATATATATAAAGATTTTTGCAGCTAATCATTTCCATTGATTGAAAGGCCTATAAATCCCATCCAATTTAAACCCCATTATGGTAAGACTCATTTTTTTTAGTAATTTGTTTTTCAATTATGTCCCTATATATACACATATATATGTAACGATTAAGGTTTAAGCATGCACTTAGTCCCACTATGGATTCCATCCCTATACTCCACACTTTGTTCAGATCATTCCCTGCACATAAATAAATGAAAAACACGTTGTTGTATTCTCAAACTTGTGGATTCCAGCAAAATTACTCATACAGACCATTGCTTCTATGTACAACTAAGGGTACTGATTATCAGAACTACCACAGGCGTTTTTAGAACTTATGAACTTTTTTTATGCCATTTATTTTCCAAAAGGGAATCCTAGAATTCTAGCCAAGTGACCACAAAGGGCCATTCTACTACGTTAAATGTTCAGTCCCCTCTAGTTCCATGTTATAGAATTTCGTACAATCAAGTAAAATCACCAACCCCATGAATCTCAAACCACTAAGTCTCTCTATCTTTTAAAAACTAGTTACCTGTCTCTAAAACAGGACAGAAAGGGGAATCAAAGCTTGATTCAGTTGTCACATTTACTCATTCAATTATTAGATCTTGTTTAACTACCGGCTTTGGATTAAATAACAAAAAAGAAGTACGTAAGATAAAGATAGCAATAATACAACGAAAAGAGAAGACGAAAGACCACAATGTTTCTAGACATAAAAGAATTTTATTTAAAAAAATAGAGAAAAGAAAGAACAATAATACGATACTTTTGATCTTTCACGTGTTAATGCCATACAATACCATGTGACAGGCTTTGCCACAAAAAAAAGTAAATAAATTATATGGCAAAATATGTCCTAAACTTGAACTAAAATCATTAAAGTAGCATGTTATAATTCATAATGATCGGCAATAATATTTAAGTCTATAGTACCTGAAGGCACCGTACATATCTCTTTGTGTACCCTAAATCATTAACTAAAGGGACATCCAAGGCTTTTGCCAATTGACGAGCAGATGCAACAAACCTGCAAGAATCACATGTTACTGGCAAACAAACTAAGGTGAAACCAAATAATATGCATCTGTACAAAAGGTCATGCATGAAATATGTGAACAAGGTAAAGATGAAATGGTCTTTTAGCAAGAACACCACTTCTACATCAACATCAGTTGGATGCTCCAGTACACCACTTTACATGCCATTCAGTAACACATCAGAGGAATAATTCCAAACATGTTCGAACCATCACCTACATTCAACCCTACCAAGTCTTTTAAAAAGTTCCAAAAAGTTTACTTATTTTCTTTAGCCTACTTGATCTAAAGTTTTACCCTTGAAAGATCCAAAGATGTGACTCCAGTCCTTTCTCATCAATTCCCCAACATCATCCTTTACATACATTTAATCCGTCCTAATTGAACCAAATCGCCTATGGGAGCATGGGAGCATGGGAACATCCTAGATTTTTGTTGCACAAGTAAAGCATTTATGTTATCTTTTGGATATTTAGCTTTTCTTAAATGAAATTTCTATTTCTCCATTCCAGCTAGACCGATCTTATGGATGTTTTATCCTCTAACTACCCTACAGAAACCAATAACATAAAGCATTATATGGCCTTATCAATGCATCATACTTTCCTTCAAACTGGCAAGCATCTGTATAGTATTTCTCCATTTCACAGATGACACCTTATACCCTCAATACTTAGTACTACCAAAAAGATTTGCAATAAAGAATTCCTGATTTTCAATTCAGAACCAGTCTAGGAAGCATGAATAGGCACAGCCCCCATTCCTCAGGCATGCCTCATAACAGTTGCAAATAAATAACTAACATATTACAGAGACTGCTCTAATAAGAATATAAAACTCACATGTTACAATTAGTCTGTAAGTCCGGTGCAGATAAGTTGGATGATGCATTTTGTGCAGATGCTTGGTACTTCTGTGCAGCAGCTCCAAGTTGACTTACCTGGAATTCATTTTAATTATTTATCCTAGTCTAGGAAAATGCAGCTTTAGCAACACATATCAGGTAAAAGGCTTCATTGAATCTATAAAAGAATGCTCTTCACAGTATAAGGCAAAGAAATCACAGAAAGACCAGAGGGGAAAAATGAAATGACATGCTCAAGTTCTCTCCAAACATATACTCCGCCCTAAAGAAGGAAACAGAGAATTTTCCTTTTCAGGAGCCGGAGTGGAGAAAGGAGAGAGGAAGGGGGATTCTTAAACATTTTCCTTCACCTTCTACTACTTGTATCCCTGTTTCTAAAATCGATGTTCTTTTGGAGTGAAGACGAGAGGAAATTGTTTAGCAATAAATTATAGTTTTTAATGTGCCAGTACGATAGTAAGGAGAAATAAAGTCAAGTTAACTTACATTCATCAATACTCCATGAAAGGATGCTGCAAGACTACTACTTAAGCACATAAATCTACATCTGACATATAAAGCATCCTTTTGTATACCTGAGGTATTATCAATCTCCGAGGGATAAGCTCCTCATGACGCCGTGCACAAAACTCCCAAGAGCAAATCTAGAATGTATAAACAAGATAAGAAAAAACAAAATGTCAACCAAACAGATGTTCCTGCAGTTATACTTACTTTAGCACATGGAATTTAACATATCCAAACCTTTAGATCTGGAGAGAAAACGATACGAAGTTGACCATCCCGAACTACACGAAGATGCTCGAAAACACTCTCCTGTATTGCTTTTGCATAATCGAGGACAATTTGACCATTTCCATTAAGATATTCACGCGGCATATCAACATAAAGAAGCTCCTCCAAAGTGCCACTGTCATATTTGATTTTAAATAATCTGGGCAGAACCTCGACAGTTGTCTCTGAAAGTGCAAAAGAGTGTATTAGAAAAACAAGAATTTGACATTTACTCTCTCTTCATGTGTAAATTTGTGCAACCTGGGACATGTTATATTAAAACCTTTTCACCACGTAGTCACAAGTTATATTCTTCATCAAAGAAGACAAATGAAATTCTACTTAGATTTCAGCTGCTTAGAAATTAAAGATAGATATTTGATTCCTTCAGTATGAACCACTTATTTCATTGAAAGCCAAACTACTCACTAAAAAGAGATAAACTTTTGCACCATGGATGAAAATAACATATTCTACAAGCTTTATAACATTCAGTTTCCCATTGGAAGCAACTTCAAGGAGTCAAAGAAAATAGACTTCCTACCTTACAATCACCCATCATTTTACTTTGAACAGTACTACCGATCTACTCCTTCCTTTTATATTCTTAAAACTTTTACATAAGGGGGATAGAAAAGTTAAAGAAGCAAAGCAATATTGCATTACCTACAACTGATTCATAATATAAGAACGCTTTATGGTAGTTCAAGTGCAATTGAAGTAAAAGAAATCTATTAATCCACCTGAGAGTGATCCAATAGGGAAGCCTAGTGTCTCTGATGCATTAAGACTCAGACAAAGAACAGAGATTGAAGATGCAACTTATCCTTTATTCATGCTCTAAATGAAGCCTATGCACCTAAATATGATGCATATCCAAAGAGACAATCACTAGGAAGGTAGCATGCACCATTTCATTTGGTAAAGTGTCTTCTTTCATGCAATGCAGGCCCGGATATTGAATAAAGCAGGCATCAGAAGTATATGTCAAAGGATTGCATGCAGATGCAAATTCTTTATGCATAAGCAGGAGATGTGAGCTTTGCCACTAATTGTTTGCCAAAGGTCAGAAAACAAACAGACATTGAATCATAATAATTTCCAAGATTTTCCTACTATCCATAGATGCAGAACTAGATAAAACATTAATTAGGAAGCAAGGACCATTTACATAGCTCCATACTTAACATGACAAAATACAATCAGCTACTAAAGCAGGAATGATTAAATTACCATAAAACTATCAAGTTGAAGAGGTAAAAGACATAACATACCAAAACCACGACCTGGTTTGCGGTTGCATATTTCACAGTGCCATATATCCTGCAAAATCTGCAATTAAATTTCTAATATTTCCTCACAGTGGTAACACATCAAATCTTAGACTTTGCAGAGCATTCTAGAATGTAGGAACTAGAAAGTATCATTTTATTTGGCCAAAAATCCAATGAGATAAAAAAAATATTGGCAAACAAGATACTACTAAATTTTCTAACAATAAAATTCAGCTTTCCCCAAGCATATAAATTCAAATCTTACTTAACATCTATAAAGAAAATTATCATCACATCCCAACTCAACCTTCTAAAACTGTTGGCTTGAGATCATATAAAGTCGTCCAAAAATCATATAAATTTTAGCACTAGACCAACGTATCTCACAAGGAGAACCAAATTCTTCATACTTATCCTTGAATGAGGTCAGGGCTATAATGGAAGGTGCAGCACCTTATCTGATAGTTTTCTTCTTCTTTTTTCTGAGTCTCACTGCTTTCTAGAATAGCATAAGCTATTGACATTTTGCACCTCAAACGTACAAATAGTGTTCGTCGAAGACATCGTTTAGCAAAGCTAGAATTCCTAGAAGGGAGTGTACCAAGGGTGTTCCATGCCAACCACTGCCCCTCTCTCTTTCCTCTCACTAGGGACACTAAAGTGCAAGTCAATTTTAAACAACATACCTGAGGAAAAACACCATTAGTCTGCCGACTATTTCCATATAACGAAACACACCACCTTTTCTTTGAATTAGGAGCAAAATATTCGGCAACAAATTTTCGCCAGAATTCAATATTGTTATCCTACATCAACAACATGTGTTACTACCAAGGAAAACAGCAAAACCACCAGAAGAACAATTAATCCCACAAGTGAAATTATCTTACATTAGGCCTACACTGTTGCTGATATATGTATTGAGTCAAACGCCGAGCACAAGTGCCAGGTTCATAAGCTGGTCTAACAGCAGATCTTATAGGCAAATTCTGCTGCAGAAACTGTGGCTGTAGTTGAGGCCTTTGTTGAGGAAGTGATTTCAACAATTGGTGGTGATATTGCATCTGCAACATACGCTGTTGTTGCAAAAGATTCATCTGTGCAAGAGCAGCTTGAGAAGACTGCCTGGACAATTGGAGGAACTGCTGCTGCTGCTGTTGCTGTTGTTGTTGTTGTTGCTGCTGCTGCAAAAGCATTGCCTGATCAGACTGTTGACGTTCCAACTTTACAGGTCCTATGCCTCTTCCACCTTGGTTCTGTTGAGGCTCTAGCTTCACTGGTCCAAGATTCTGGAATGACTGCAACTGTTGCTGGGGACCAACCTGATCATTTATAGTCTGAGGCTCCAACTTGACTGCACTTTTTCCCCCTAACTCTCCTCGGGTTGATTGAAATTGCTGAAGTGATTGACTCTGTGAAAGAGGGAACTGCTGCATTGACTGCTGACCCTGATGAAACTTTTGCGGCTCAAATTGTCTAACTTGAGATTGCTGTTGATCTAACATTTCAGGGTTTCCAGCATAGTTTGCAATTTGCTGATTTGGATTTTGGCCTGATGACCCAAAATTTGCAATATTTGATGGTGTGAACGATGAAGGAGGTGCATTAAAACCAATCTCATTTGCTACAGCAGTGAGAGGATCAGACTCAGCAGTGGCATCAAAACCTCTCTGTTGCAAACCACTAGCACCAGAGAGGTCAGAGTTTGAACCCCCATTTCCGAAAGTCTGATTGTGAAGTGATGAAACGTTTGCTGTGCTACCTAGCAAATTCATGTTATACTGCACTCTTGGTGAGACAAGTGATGAAAATGTAGCTTGTTGAGGCATTGAACCACCTTGAGATCCCAAAATAGCAGAATTCGATCGCATAAGTGCAGGAGAACCAGATTGAGCGCCACCAATTGAATTTCCAGGCCTAGAAAGTACCATTTCGCAAGAATTACTGCAACTGCTCAAAAAATTCACCAAAAAGAACTACTACATCTCGAATTCACCATACACAGATATCCTGTTGAGCCTCCCTGGGCACCTTGACAAAGAAAGGCCATAATTATATTCAACCAAGAAGCAAAACCGGGCCATACTTAGAACTAGATACTCCAGCTTGTCAACATCTCAGAAGAGAAGTCACAACAGCTTCCATTTGTGACTACTAAAACCTGAAACATAGAAAATAAAGCATTAATTGCAGGCAATAAGATAGACCTCTATTAAAAAAAATATAGAACCAGTTCACAAATAAGAACTTCACTGAGAAGCTGAAACCATTTAGTGAAAATTCTAATTAGATTAGAACAATTAAACCATAGAACATAAAATTACAAAACCAAAGCCAAAACCCACCATCAAATGAGTCGACTCACTTTCGCACAAATTTATGGTTTAAGCTAACGTAATTCTATAAAAAGAGAATGAAAGCAACATATACTAAGTGAAAATATGATATAAAAGAAAACCCAAATTCAAAACCAAAATATATGAAGCCTTCTGTAATCTAAATATGGTTGCAAACAAAATAAAGGAAAAAGAAAGAAAATCCATGGATTTAAGGCTAAAATTACAATATAAATGTCTCTTAATTTTGAACCCTTTTTTCTCATTCTGAAATAATAATAAAAAAGAAGATAGCAACACCAACACCCACAAAAAAAAAAAAAAAGAAAAAGAAAAAGTAGAAGTATATAAAATGAAGCTGGATAACAATGAAAACCCACATATTAAGAAAAACACGCGGACACACACACACACACAAAATTCACAAACAAATTGAAAACCCAAAGACTGAGAAGAGAAAAGATAGAAGGAAAGTGAAGTACTCTTTGTTCTTCACTCAAACAAAGAAAATCCACTGGCAAAAAGAAAAGGGCGAGAGAACTTACAATGTGAAGTGGCACTGTTGCTGAGAGATGAAAGAAATTTTTTATCATTGCCTATCCACAAAAAAGGAAAAACCCAAAAAGAAACCAAACACAACTTCAAACAAAGCCGAATATAATATCTGGGAAAAAAAATTTTGTTTTTAAAAGTTCTTTCCCATTGTATTCGGAAGTAAAATGCGATATTAAAAATATTATCGTCATCGTATTTCAGTACAATCTTTTATTTAATTTTCAGTAGTATTTTATGTTTTCCTTTGTTGGGTATTCTATTGCAGTCTCTGCTCTTTCTATGCCTTTTCGTTTCACTGTTTTGTTTCGATTATTTAGAAAGAAGAGTATTGAGGTTATATGTGTGTTCTTCCGGACGTCAAAATCCCTTCGAATTGGATTTAATTTTTGCTTTTTAGATTTTTTCTATTTTTATAATCCTGTAAATTACACCAAGGTCACTTAACTATTAGAAACTTTATATTTTAGTCACTCAATTTTAAAAAGTTACAATTTGATCATTGAACTATTAATAAATTTATAAATTTAAACTTTAATCACTCAATCTTTGCACCATTACTCCCTAACTCAATAATCCAAACAATACTAACAACTCAAGCTCCAAACTTTAGCAAAGCCATTATCAACCCCATCCTCAAACCAAATAAACTAAGCAAATTTTCCCTTTAGTCAAAGTCATAACTGAAGAAAATTAATAATCAAATTATTCACATAACCTTATCTCGAACCAACAACCAAATATCACCATAAACAAATATACCGGAAACAAATAAACGAGGAAGCAAGTTTCATGTTTCAACAAAACCCAAACAACACCCACAAAAGCAAAAGAACAAAAAAAACTCAAAAAAAAAATCAAAATATTAAAAAATAGTTAAATATACCATATTCAATTAGGAGTTACTTGAAGAGTTCCATGTAATTATAGGTCAATCCAAACAATTACTATTTTTAACCTCATCAAATAAAATCACCCGTAATCACATAATTCATGGCTTTGTTATTGTCATCACCGAGAGCCATGCAGAACAAACAAAATGAACAAAGAAATGGACTAAAACAAGGAAAGACAGACTGACTTTTGGACTAAATCCAGAAACAAAAGACTTAAAGAATGGTATTGCTTAACTCCCAGGATATATAGTTATAAATAGGAGCAAAAAGTTTCACTCAAATGACAACTCTTTTGTCCTTTCGAGGGAAAATGGGAGATTTTTGGGGAAAAAAAAAAAACCCAAGACTTCTACCATGAGCTCGTGTTAGAAATATTGATAAATCGTTAAATATTTTAATAAAAAAATTCTAAACTTATTTCTAGTGAAATTCATATTTGAAGTTTTCAAAATCGGAATTCTCTTTTCCCATTTAACCATTAGATGATATACTCCACTCAAATTCAAAATATGACAATATAACATAACAGATTCCATGTTTAGATAAAATAAAAGGTTGAATATAGGTATTTCGGTAATTTCATATCCAAATGCATTTATTTGAAGTGGTGAATCATCTCTAGATCATTCATTCACTTTCAATTTAATTCATAATATACTTCAAACATCTCACTTTTTAAAATTATTGTATTAGGATTTTCGAGAATCAAAATTAAATAAAATTTCACAATTTTTAAAGGAATTAAACTATTAATGTATCGGTATTGAAGGGTCGAAAAGTAATCTTACCACCATATTAACTTAAAATATTTAAATTTTTTGATTTTATAATTGTAAAGAGGACCAAGTACCTTACTTGTTCTTGTTGATGCTATCCCGGTGTTGCATGATTAATCAAACTACCACTATTCATATAAGATGATTTGGTATCAAATCAAAAAATTATTTTATACAATTGTCATGTTATTTAAAAATAAATAATTTTGTAGACAGCTTTTACATATTTCTATAAACAATTTAATAAATTCAATAGGTAAAACTGTTTAAAAAAAAGTTATTTTAACCTTGTCAATATTTTGACAATATTTTTAGTTAATATTTTTTGAAAAACATACTACAATTTTTTATTAAAAATTTATAGAAATTTAAAACTATTAACATGATGTTTTCAAATTATTTATATTTATAATTTTTTCAATAAAATATTTTTTTAAACTAATTTAAATTTAAAATCCTATATAAAATGTATTTAAAATATAATACAAAGAATTATGCTTAAAATAAAATTTAAGTAGTTTAATAAATAATCATTTTGAATTCTTTTTAAAAATTTAAACCAATATTCATTTAAAATATGACAATAAAAATTATAAAATAATTAAATATTATTTTAATTAAATTATACATACAATATCCTCGAACTATCATCACTTGCTTATAATCGGCATGCATGCACGCTACATATACCATCTAATTTCCCTATTTTTATATTATTTCTACTTATATTGTAATTTACCACACTCGTAAGATGAAAATAATATTTAATATATGAATTATATATTTTGAAAAGTAATATATTGCGATAACTTTTTAATGATGCTAAGTGGAATATAGTGGGTAAATTAATCAAGAGTTTGATTGCTAAGTAAGTAGTTTTGAAAAGTATCTCACTAATTATACATGGTTCATTTCTAATTATTTAATGATATTTTAATAATTTTTTATGTCATTCATACATGATTTTGATATTTTTTTATATTGAATCTTAAACCCTAAACCTTAAAACCCAAACTCTAAACCATAAACATTGAACATTGAACCTCAAATCCCAAACATTGAATTCTAAACATCGAATCTTAAACCATGTATGAACCCTAAATATTGAACTCTAATCCCCAAATCATGAAACCTAAATCTAGGGGTACAGAGTTTGGGTTTCAAGTTCAGGGGTTATCTAGGATTCAAGATTTAAGGTTCGAAATTTAAGATTCAAGATTTGGGTAAAAAATTATCAAAATTTTGTATTAATGACATGAAAAAAAATTATAGAAATATCATTAAATAATTGAAAATGAACCACTAATAATATGGTGAAAAATGGTTCATAAATAATTTTTTGGCTTTGAAAATGTTTTTCTATATAATTAAAATATTTTTGTATTCACTTCCTTGAAAGTTTGATGAAACACAATTAACAAATTTACAATAATAAGAATTCAAATAAAATATTATAATCGGGTATCCAAAAACACGGAAAAAATATACTAATAAAAATATAATACATTGAAATGCCCAAAGTGGAATCCTGAAGAATGAACCAAATATTAAAAAAATAGAAATATTGTTTGATGCTAAATATTGCAAGGAAAATGGCAGATTCAATGGTGCTACAAACTTAGGTATTAGGATCAATCTATCAAATAATAGAAAATAAATAAAGAAAAGTTAAGATTAAAGTATTAGGGGTCCATTTGTAGTAAGATATTTTCTAGTTCGATTTAATTATTGTGAACTGCTTCCATAATGGAACAGAATAATTTAGAAAAGCTGCCTAAATTATGTGATGCTTTTTTTTTTTTTTTTTTTTTGATTAGCAAAGTATGTGATGCTTTGGACCAAAAGATTTATTCTTGCAAAATTATTTTAATGCTTTAAAGGCACAAAATAAAGCTGCCAATGAATTTCTACTTTCAAATCGATTAAGAATAAGAAGTTCACCTTTTAAAAAAAAATAAATAAAAAAAAATCAGGAATGCTATAATCCAACACTGATTCTACTTAGACATACAAAAGGCTAATTGGAATTTGGATGGAGTGGAATTCTAGATTTAAAAGTCAAATATAATCAGTTTTCTTTGCTGACCATGTCCGGCGATGGATAAGCTCGTCGTCGGATTGAGATGTGCTATGCGGTGATCCAGTCAATTCATGTTGAGATGACCCAATATACTGTTGAATCACTAGCACAGATACGGTGGACGAAAAATCCGACTCCGCTAGAATATCTCCGATCGCACCGAGATCCGGACACTCACTCCAATCGGTAAGGCCGGTTGTTAATGGCGACATCACGCCATGTCCTCTCCCAACAATGAGCAAATCATGGTAGTTGTCTAATTTCCTAATCGCTGCAACAGTGTCATCGCTACTGTTTACCACATTCTCAGTGTATACGATAGATTCATCATCATCATTCTTGCCTCTGAAATCGTTTATGTATTCATCATCAAGCCCATTTTCCCAGCTGTTGGTTGCTTCCACTGTTAACACATTGGGGTTATCTGGGTCATCGGTAGGCAGCATCGTTGAGAGTGTTGCATTGGCACCTGGAACGAATCGTAGCACAGTGAGAGAAATCCCTGGATTTTCACTCATTCTCCACCCATAAGCAAGAGCTTCTCTATCGTCTGGACCACCGAAAAACAGCACACAAACTTGGCGGGACACTTCGTTTGCAGCAACCCGAGCTGACCCACTTAGGCTTCGGTCGACTAAAATGCCCACCGAGCAAGGCGCCTTGGCTAGTAAATTCTGGTTAACTGATCCGAACGCTGGGTTCGTCCCTTCCATCCCTCCATCCACCGTTTGTTGTTTATGGAAAGGGATGATTACGAGGGCTACACGTTTGTCCTCGGCCACGCTACATATATCTTCGTGAATGGAGTTGTAAGGGGAAATGGCGGTGAGTGGGTGAATGGAGACAAAGCTCGAATGTTGCTCAAAGCTTTCGAAAGCATTGATTATGTTGTCCGATTGAGCTTGAGTTCGGTTCTTCGCTGTGGGAACGTGTTTGGACTTGCGGGCGTTATGGACGATGAGCATCCCTGATGCATGACCAGTGAGTTCAACGAGATGAAGCACGTAGATACATAATGGAGATTTGGTGGTGGGGTTTGAGGCTTCAAGTAGGTTGATTATTGCGGGGACATTGCCATGGGTGTGGATGCATACAAGCAGTCGCAGCTCTCCATCATGCAGTGCTCGTTGAAGTGTTCGACGTTCGTATGACACGGAACTCCTCGTTGGCTTGTACATGGTTGCCACAATGGGTGATATGATGGCAGTCACAACCACCGCTACAATCACCATGACTGAAAATGATTCATCATCTAAGACCTGCAAATTAGTGTTTCTTTTTCAATTGTTATGATGGATCAACCGATAAGGAGCTCTCATTTCCTTAAATAGTCATGTTCATAATTTGTCAAATGGACTCCTAAAAAGGATAATATGGAACTGTGAGCATGAAGTGGCTTGCCGGTGTGACATTGATGATCAATGAAAGGGAAAACATACAAGTACACTACCTTCCGATCTTTGCCAATGTTAAGAACAATCAATTCAACGAGGCCTTTGGCATTCATGAGTACTCCAAGTATAAATCCATCATTATATGGCATCCGGAGAAACATTGTTACAAGCATAGTTCCGGCTATCTTGCCGGCGCAAGAGAGGAAGGTAATGAATGCTAAGACGCCCCATGTTCGAGCGCTATCGATAGAAGCAAAATTGGTCTTCAGCCCGCTGATAGAAAAGAAGAGAGGGAGTAAAAGTCCGGAAACAAAGTCCTCAAGCTTTTCTAATAAAACAACTCCAAGGGCGCCATTGGGAATTACGAGACCAAACACAAAAGCTCCAAAAACAGAATGTGTCCCAATGGCATCCGTAATGAAACCTGAGATCATCGCCCCCGTTAGAATGACGCATATAGTAAATTCGCTCAAGGGTTCCCCTTCTGAGGTTGTTCCAACCATCCATGTAATTGCTGGCCTAACAAAAACAATGCAAACCACAACGAAACCTACACTGGCAAGAAGCACCCAAAGCGAAGCAAAGGACTTTGCATCATTATCCGCAGTTGCAATGGCAAATGCTAAAAGAATCCAAGCGCACATGACGTTAAGAAGAGCCGAAGACATTGCCAATTTGCCGATTTCTGAGTTAATCAGTTTCAGTTCGAAGAGGATTCGAGCTAGCACTGGAAACGCGGTGACCGAGAGTGTGACACCAAGCAAGAGGATGTAGGTGGCTGTGTTTAGAGATTTTGGTTTTCTGTCATGGAGAACAATAGTGAAACAGATGCCAACTACAAAGGGCAATATCATGCCGCCAATAGCAACCGCCAATGCCCTTTTTCCTGTCTTACGAAGCACCGTTAGGTCCATTTCCACACCAACGAGGAAGAGGAAGTAAACCAGACCAACGTTTGCCATTGTTTCAAGCACCATCACACTCCTTGAGGGAAAAATTGTGCTGGCAAATCCTTGAACCCGTCCTAGCACCGATGGACCTAATATTACTCCGCCCTGTTCAAATCAAGTTAAAGTTAAACATAACCAATGCAATATCTAGGATGAATTTGAGCGGTGAAACTTGAAGTAACCTACGAGAATCTCGGAAACGACTCGAGGTTGGCGCAGGGGTTTGAGGACGAACACCATGATGCGAGTGGTGGCAACGACGATTGTCATCTGCAAGATGACGAGAGGAATGGAATAATCCAAAGGGTTGTCACCTTTCCATATACCCTTTGCAGTTACCATTTTTGGTGAATAGCAAACTATCAAATCTTCTGCTCTAGTCGTCGCCATTGTCATTCTTTTTCTTTTTCTTGCCTTTAATTTGCAGTTCTTGCACCCTGAAAACCCTACACTTTTTTCAATTCATATATCCGACTATTATACATGCTTATTTCCACTATTGGTTATGGTTTTTCATTTCAAAAAAACTATTTCCTAATTCTTTTAGCTGTACAAAGCAATGACTTCGGGTTTTCCTTTTATGAATTTCCTTGTTGCAGAGAAGAAAGGAAGCTGGGAGAATAGGAGAGAAATTAGACGGTTGCCCGCCCCATTTGGTGAAATGTCTTTACCTTCTATGGTCTACAAAGCCCTCTATTTTTAGAACAATTTTATACCACAATGTACCCTCGCCAAGTAAAATCAATTAATGCCTCTCACTTTGTGATCCCCCTTAAATCAGTCCTCGACATAGTTAAACCGCTTGAGAAGATTTTGATTTCAAATTATCAAATGAATACAAATCAAAATATTTATATACACCAACTTTTATCACTGTGAATATATATATTGATATTTAGAAGATATTTAGGATAATTTTTTAAAATTTGTTGAGTAATTTTTGTCTTGTATCTTATCAACAGGAGCCTTCAGGTATTTATACTGTTGCAACTCGCAACTTGACCTTACTGTTTTGTCTTAATTCTATTGTTCCCAAGACTGACATTTCGTGTGAGCTCCAAGCCTGCTGGACACGTGTTTCATTCTGAGTCACCTGCAAAACACGTTATCTACTTTCTGTGAGCACCTTGGGCCCTTAGCAAGCAACTTGGGTATATGCGGACTTGGGCCGCGATCCTTGCTTGGTTTGTGTGAGCTGGACCTGCGAGCTAGATCAGCGAACTCGTTGTCCTCTTGTGGTTCGCCTCACACTCTATCGTTCGATGGAACCTATTCAAGTCGCAGGAGACAAACACGGGTCTTATCTAGGGCTCGAGTTGGCTATTACTGATGTATAACAAAACTAATGGTAATTTTTTTAAGAGAGTATTTTTTAAAATGGGATAATTTTTTAAATATTAGTTTAAGTTATTTTATTTAAGCATAATGATAAATTTAGCCCTCGATGTTTACATAGTTTGAGTTACGTGTTAGTAATATATTTTTTTATGAAAGAATATGCAATAGTTATCATGAAATAAAATAAAATTATATTAAGTGAATGAATTTAATTTAAAGAGATAAAATATATCTTATGAAGGTAACACATTAATAACAAGGTCATTGAACCAGCATAATTATAAGTTGTTTTTGTAATAGTATATAATAAAGGAGAGTTCGATTATGCGATTATGGTACTTTTAATGGATTGACTTAATCACTAAATAATATTGTAATTAATAAAAGAAAAGTTAGAACTTAATTACAAATTATTTGGGCCCTAGTCATATATATGCTAAATCAATCATTTTATTAGCTCAACACAATCCTATACAAATTGATACGTTGAAAAAATAAAAACGACGAATAGAGAAATATATTACATGTATCACTATCTGCAATGAATATATTTTTTCGTAAAAAATAAAAAAATGATTTAGTAATTAATTTAATTTATTTGATATATAATTGAAGTTCAAAACGAATTTTTTTTCTTATTTAAATAAATTTTATTTATTTATTCTCATTTAATTACTTTGATGCTTTCATTGCTTTCTTTTCCCCCGTTCCTCCTCTCCTTTAATTTTTCTCATTTAATTAATCTTTTCTCATTTAAAAATTTAACCTGACTCCAAAATTTCAACAGTAATTTTTTGGTTAATTTTTTTAGAATCTAACAATACGGATTTTTAATACTTGAATTTGATATAACTTGAAATATTACATATTTTACTAACTTTTATAAAAATTAAAATAAATTATAAAATATTTAAAAAATTAATCTTAATTTAAAACAAGGAATCAAAATTAATGTAACACCCCTTACCCGAGACCGTTGCCGGAGTCGAGCATGAGGCATTACTAAATTTAACTACTAATTCGGCATAAAATTTAAAACTGTCCATCTGCGTCATAGTCACTAAAATATTTATATCTGGAGCTACGGAACTCCAAATTAAGATCCGTTAATTTTACCTGAAACTAGACTCATATATCTTTTTACTATATTTTTTCCAGAATTTTTCATGTGGCCAATTAGTACAGTTTATTCATTGAAGTTTCCCCTATTTTACTGTTCAACTGCTCTGACCTCTCTTCACTACGAATCAAATTACTCTTTGTACAGAATTTATATGGCCTCATTGTTTAGCTCATTTGAAACTAGACTCATTCAGGATTTCATACATATAAATTTTAATCCACAATTTTTTTTTTTTGCAATTTCTAATGATTTTTCAAAGGCAGAACAGGGGATCACGAATTCATTCAGAACCAGTTTCACTAAAATTTAAATATCTCATTATTTCCATTTCATTTGCTTACTCTATTTCTTTCATATGAAAATAGACTCAAAGAGCTTTCAATTCATATCTCCTTCACTTTCTAATTCCATTTCTTCTATATTTGGTGATTTTTCAAAATCACGTCACTGCTGGAATTCAAAAACTGTTTCATTGCACAATATTGATAACTAGTTTATAACATCTTTACTCCATCTCATTTTTCTATACATGCCATATAAACCTTTAAACATAAAACAAAAGCTACCGGAATTGATCTGGATAGTGAGTTTTGCTGTGATGATCCGATCTTCCACTTCTCTTTAATTTAATCTACATAAAAATATCAAACACACACACAAGTAAGCTTAATGAAGCTTAGTAAGTTCATAGGTTTAAAAGTAGCTTACCACACATAATATTTCCAAAACAATAACAAAACATTTACTAAAGTTCCCTGCCATTCACAACCATCGTTAAAATACTTCACATAGTTGAACTCAACATTAACAACTACTCAATCTCTTCCATTTGATTCACTCATTTTATATTACTTCTTATCAAATTAAAAAACGTCTTACGAATTTGAGTACGTCGTTGTTCAGTGCCAAGTTTCACAACTCAGTATGGATAATTCCATACCTACATTTCACAACTCAGTATGGTTTATACCATACCTACATTTCACAACTCAGTATGGTTAATACCATACCTACATTTCACAACTCGGTATGGATGATACCATACCTACATTTCACAACTCAGTATGGATGATACCATACCTTCATTCCATAACTCAGTATGGATGATACCATACCTACATTTCACATTTGCCATGGATTAACCATGGTCTTATCCGTCAATTCATCACATGTCACGACACGAACGTACTCAATTCTGCGTTTTTCCTAATTTGAATTACCACCATTTATTCTTTCATTTATCATATTTTTCACAATCCCACAGCAAATTCATATTTAACAGCACATTATATCATTCAATCATTCACAAATAAACATATAAATTCAACCATATGAACTTACCCGGCTGATTTGTAGAAGATTTTGAAATTTAGGGACTACTCTGCAGCTTTTTCTTTTCCTCTTTCTTCTTTGGTTTCTTGATCTATAATGTGAAATATTTTCACTCATCAGCATATATTTCATTTCTATTTCACTTCATAATTTATGCTCTTCAATTTTTAAAATTGCACTTTTACCCCAAAATTTATAGTTTTTACAATTTAGTCCCTGCTCAATTCAGCCATCAATTGAACTAATTTTTCTCAATCAACACTTTATTCTATCATTACAAACTATTTCACAACCTTTGATATTCTGAATTTCAACACCAACCTCTAATTCACAACTTTTTCACAATTAGGTCCTAAATATCATTTCCTATCAAAATTACTTAATAAAACCACCTTAATATGAAATTATAATTTAATTTTCATAATAATTCATCATAAACTTCCATTTCTCAGCAAGGGTAACTTTTAATTTTACCCACCAAATCAAAAACTAATGAATTCTATAAGTGGATCTAGTTGTAAAAGTCATAAAAACATAAAAATTATCAAGAAAAAGCATGAATCAAACTCACAGGATGTAATAGTATGAAAACAAGCTTTCTCCAGAACTACTCTGACGTTTTTGGCTGAGATTATTGTGAAGATTACTCTAGATTACTTTCAATCTTATCTTAATAACATATTAAAATTACAAAATTCCAATTTTGCCCTTATTATCCTTATCTTTGTGATGATTTTCTTCCACTTGCCGTCCAGCCTTTTCACATTTGGGTTAATTGCCCTATAAATCCTCTTTCTTTTAACACTTGAGCTATTTAATTCTTCTAGCAATTTTGCATTTGTTACAATTTAGTCCTTTTTATTAAATTGGCTACCCAAACATTTAAATTTCTCAACCAAATTTTAATACTAACTTAATAACACTCCATAATTATTTCTAAAAATATTTATGGCTCGATTTTCAAATTCGAGGTCTCGATACCTCGTTTTTGACCCATTTGACCTAATAAATTCTTTTAATTCACTAAATTCACCAATCCACAAATTCTTCTAAATTCTCACTTGACTCATAAATATTAAATTACTATCTTATTTAATCTTACTTGCCGGGTTTAGTGATCTCATATCACCATTTTCGACACCACTGAAAATTAGGTCGTTACAACTCTCCCCCCCTTTAAAATTTCGTCCTCGAAATTTGTTACCTGAAAATAGATTTGGATATGTGATCTCATTGACTCTCTCTGTTTCCTGTGTTGCCTCCTCCATACCATGCCGATGCCATAATACTTTAACCAATGGTATTTTCTTATTCGCAACTCTTTTACTTCACGAGCCAAAATCTTTATTGGTTCTTTACGAATAAGTCATATCTGGTTGAAGCTTAATTTCAGTATGAGGAATTACGTGTGAAGGATCTGACCTATACCGCCTTAATATAGACACATGAAACACATTGTGGATCTTCTCAAGTTCCGGAGGTAAAGCCAAACGATAAGCTACAGGACCAACCCTTTCCACAATTTCATACGGCCCTATAAATCTCGGACTCAATTTTCCTTTTCTACCAAACCGTAACACCTTCTTCCATGGTGAAACTTTTAAAAATACTCGATCACCCACTGCATATTCTATGTCTCTTCGTTTCAAATCTGCATATGACTTCTGACGATCTGAAGCAGCTTTTAGACTATCTCGAATAATCCGGACTTTCTCTTCAGTTTCCCGAATCAAATCAACCCCAACTATTTTTGATTCACTCAATTCAGACCAACACAATGGAGTCTTGCATTTCCTACCATAAAGAGCTTCAAATAGTGCCATTTTTATACTAGACTGATAGCTATTATTGTAAGCAAACTCAGCCAAAGGTAAATACCTTTCCCAACTGTCACCAAACTCAAGTATACAACATCTTAACATATCTTCTAGAATTTGAATCACTCGCTCTGACTGTCCATCTGTTTGAGGATGAAATGTTTGTATAAAATTTAATTTGGTACCTAAAGCTCTTTGCGATTTATTCAGAATCTCGAAGTAAACCTTGGATCTGGTCCGAAATGATTGATACTTTGGAACTCCATGTAGTCTCACAATCTCGACACATACAAGTCTGCTAACTTCTCAAGTGAAAAATCATTCATTTGGAATAAAGTGTCTTGACTTTGTCAATCTATCAACAATCACCCATATCGAATCTTTCTTTCTTGGAGTCATAGGCAATCCCGACACAAAATCCATTGTAACACGCTCCCACTTCCATTCAGAATCATAATGGGTTGTAGTAAACCCGTTGGCACTTGATGCTCCGCTTTAACTTGGCGACAAATCAAACATTTTGCAACAAATTTTCAAATTTCTCTTTTCATACCAGAGCCACCAATATATCTTTTTCAAATCACCATACATTTTAAGATCTGCTAGGGGTGAATAGAATACATACTATTATGTGCTTGAAAGAATATTATTCTTCAAATCGAATTGTTTGGAACACAAATTTCTGTTATGATAATATATAACATACCTTCATCATCAATCTTTGAACTCTGAATCTAAATTATCTCGAACCATTTGTCGTTTAAATACCAATTTCGGGTCTTCATTCTGCAGGTTTCAATTTGTTGAAGAAACATGGGTTTCACTTTCAATTCTACTAATACAAAGACCTTCTTCATTAAGAGCCAATTGAGCATTCATTGTTCGAAGCGCAAACAAAGATGACTTTCGACTAAGTGCATCAAGAACTACATTAGCTTTTCTGGATGGTAGTCAATAACCAAATCATAATCTTTCAAAGAACTCTAACCACCGTCTCTGTCTTAAGTTTAATTCCTTCTGAGTTATTAAGTATTTCAGACTTTTGTGATCCGTATAGATATAACACTTCTCACCATATAAATAGTGTCTCCAAATTTTTAAAGCAAAAACAATTGCAGCTAATTCAAGATCGTGTGTAGGGTAATTCTTTTCATGTGGTTTTAATTATCGTGAAGCATAAGCCATTACCTTTCCCGACTGCATTAACACACAACCAAAACCATTTAAAGATGCATCACTGTACACAATATACGGTATACCTGATTCTGGTTGAGTCAAAACTGGAGCTTCTGTTAACATTTTCTTTAATTGGTCAAAGCTCTGTTGACATTCATTAGACCATACAAACTCAACATTCTTTTGTAACAAACGAGTCATTGGTGAAGCAATAATGGAAAAATTCTTTACAAAACGGCGATAATACCCTGCTAGTCCCGTAAAAACTTCGTGACTTGATTTACATTCTTTGGTGTTTTCCAATTCACCATCTTTGAAACTTTACTTGGATCCACACGAATTCCTTGGTGATACAATGTGACCTGTAAATCCAACTTCATGAAGCCAAAACTCACATTTACTAAATTTTGCATATAATCGCTTTTCTCTCAAAGTCTCGTAATACAATTCTCAAGTGTTGTGCATGCTCGAATCTGTCTTTGAATAGACCAATATGTCATCAATAAATACCACCACAAATCTATCCAAATAAGGCTGAAAAATCCGATTCATTAAATCCATAAATGCAGCGAGGGCATTTGTTAAACCAAAAGGCATTACGTAAATTCGTAGTGACCATACCGAGTTCGAAAAGTCTTTGGCACATCACACTCTTTAACCTTGATTGATAATACCCAGATCTAAGATCTATCTTTGAAAACACAAAGAAGACCTTTCGGTTGATCAAATAAATCATCGATACGAGGTAATGGATATTTATTTTTAATTGTTACCTTGTTCAAATTATCTCGTAATCAATACACAATCGCAATGAGCCATCTTTCTTTTTCACAAATAAAACAGGTGCACCCCAAGGTGATGTACTCGGTCTGATGAACCCTTTATCTAATAACTCTTGCAATTACGTCTTCAACTCTTTTAACTCAGCTGGTGCCATTCTATATGGTGCTATTGATATCTGAGTGCATGCGAAATTACATCAATTACAAATTCAACCTCACGATCTGGGGGTAAACCAGGTAGTTCCTCCGGAAACACATCAGTGAACTCATTAACAACTGGCAATTGTTCCATCTTCAATTCAGAACCCCGAGTATCAAGAATATAAGCTAAAAATGCTTCATTACCCTCCCGAATCAATTTCTGAGCTGTAATGGCTGATATAATTCTGACATCATTCTTTTTATCTCCAAACTCAGCTGAAACTATTTCCCCTGTCTGACATTTTAAATCAACCCGTTTTTCTCTACCATTCACTATGGCATCGTGTTTAATCAACCAATCCATGCCAAGAATAACATCAAATTCTCGAAAAGGTAACAACATTAAATCAGCAGAGAATTCACAGCCTTGTATTTTCAGTGGACACTTCCGACATATTAAATTAACTAACACACTTTGCCCTAACGGATTAGTGACTTGCATATCAAAGTCAGTGGACTCAACAGTCATTTTCTTTTCTGACACTAATACACTGCAAATATATGAATGCGTAGATCTAGGATCAATTAAAGTATACACAGAATCATTAAAAAGATGGAAAATACCGGCTATCACATCCGGAGAGCGAAGCTTCCTCTCTTGCCCGAGTAGCCTATATATGCGTGCGGGTGCCCTTGTTTCGATCGAAGACTCTGATGATCTCTCATTCCCGAACGAGCGATCTCAAGAAGACTACTTTGACCCGAACGTCTACTTTTCTGAGGAGTATTTGTTTGTTTCTCGTATTGTTCTTTATTTTCTTTTAATGACCGAGGCGATCCCGAATAAAATGATCAATTCCACCACATCTATAACAAGCTCAGGTTCTTCCCCAACATTCACCAATATGAAATCTACCACAATTTTTGCATCTAGGTCTCGGAATATTTTGTACACTACCAAGTACTAATCGCTGGTTTATTAATCACTCCGACATCTCTTTGAGTTGTTTTACTTTTATTTGATCGTTCCGTAATTGTAACAGATCGACTAGAATCATCTCTGAACTTTTTAGCCGGAAAAGTTGAAGTTGGTCTAGAGAAACTTCTTTTATATACTTCTTTGCCTTTTCTTTCTCTTTGCATCTTTCTATTATACACTTCTTCCATCTTTTTTGAGCTCGATCGAGACAAAACCACAAATTCTCGAATCTCGGTGCCTCCTATCATCATTCGATTTCATCATTAAGCCCTTCTTCAAATCTAACGCACATTTCTTCCTCTGTCGGTACAACATCCCGAGCATACCTCTTTGAGATACACAAATTCTCTTTCATATTCAGCCATTGTTTTATTCCTTGTCGAAGATCAAGGAATTCCTCTCTTCTTTTATCTAAATATCTCCTTCCCACATACTTTTTCTAAACTCATTTTGGAAGAATTCCTGTAAGTTTATCTGCAGTACCCATCGCTTCAATGGTTTCCCACCAATTATACGCTTCTTCTTTCAATAATGAAATCGCACACCTCGGATAGTCCTCCAGGAGAACAAATCATCTGTTTGAAAACTCTCTCCAAACTCTTTAGCCAATACTCTACTTTAACTTGATCATCATCCGATCTTCCCCAAAATTCTTCAACTCTGAACTTTCTGAGTTTCTCAATCGGTGTTCTTTTGATAGATTCATCTATGAAGGAGGAGCAAGCTGGGTACATGAATCGATGGTACAAAGAGGGGGGAGGAGGAGGTTGTTGTGCCTGACTTCTTCCTTGTATTGTTTCACTAAACCACTGATCCATTACCCCATAAATCAAAATTTTAAATTCTTCCTCTCTCATCAAAGAAATCGGAACATTATTACTTGTTCCCTGCTCAGAAGTCTGTACTCTACAATTAACTTCCTCTTCATGATCAGCACCCTCGGGTCTATCAGATATCTTTACAATCTATAACAAAAATTAATAGTTAGATCGGATCATTCACATCCCACTATCACAGATTTATATGGCATGTATTTCCAAACATTTTATACATCACATCCGTTCCGAGAATCGTCTAAACCAAAGCTCTGATACCAATAAATGTAACACCCTTTACCCGAGACCGTTGCCGGAGTCGAGCACGAGGCATTACTAAACTTAACTACTAATTTGGCATAAAATTTAAAACTGTCCATCTGCGTCATAGTCACTAAAATATTTATATCTGGAGCTACAGAGCTCCAAATTAAGATCCGTTAATTTTCCCTGAAACTAGACTCATATATCTTTTTACTATAATTTTTCCAGAATTTTTCATGTGGCCAATTAGTACAGTTTATTTATTGAAGTTTCCCCTGTTTTACTATTCAACTGCACTGACCTCTCTTCACTACGAATCAAATTACTCTTTGTACAGAACTTATATGGCCTCATTGTTTAGCTCATTTGAAACTAGACTCATTCAGGATTTCATACATATAAATTTTAATCCACAATTATTTTTTTTTACAATTTCTAATGATTTTTCAAAGGCAGAACAGGGGATCACGAATTCATTCAGAACCAGTTTCACTAAAATTTAAATATCTCATTATTTCTATTTCATTTGCTTACTCTATTTCTTTGATATGAAAATAGACTCAAAGAGCTTTCAATTCATATCTCCTTCACTTTCTAATTCCATTTCTTCTATTTTTGGTGATTTTTCAAAATCACGTCACTGCTGAAATTCAAAAACTGTTTCATTGCACAATATTGATAACTAGTTTATAACATCTTTACTCCATCTCATTTAAACTCTATACATGCCATATAAACCTTTAAACATAAAACAAAAGCTACCGGAATTGATCTGGATAGTGAGTTTTGTTGTGATGATCCGATCTTCCACTTCTCTTTAATTTAATCTACATAAAAATATCAAACACACACACAAGTAAGCTTAATGAAGCTTAGTAAGTTCATAGGTTTAAAAGTAGCTTACCACACATAATATTTCCAAAACAATAACAAAACATTTACTAAAGTTCCCTGCCATTCACAACCATCGTTAAAATACTTCACATAGTTGAACTCAACATTAACAACTACTCAATCTCTTCCATTTGATTCACTCATTTTATATTACTTCTTATCAAATTAGGAAACGTCTTACGAATTTGAGTACGTCGTTGTTCAGTGCCAAGTTTCACAACTCAGTATGGATAATTCCATACCTACATTTCACAACTCAGTATGGTTTATACCATACCTACATTTCACAACTCAGTATGGTTAATACCATACCTACATTTCACAACTCGGTATGGATGATACCATACCTACATTTCACAACTCGGTATGGATGATACCATACCTACATTCCATAACTCAGTATGGATGATACCATACCTACATTTCACATTTGCCATGGATTAACCATGGTCTTATCCGTCAATTCATCACATGTCACGACACGAACGTACTCAATTCTGCGTTTTTCCTAATTTGAATTACCACCATTTATTCTTTCATTTATCATATTTTTCACAATCCCACAGCAAATTCATATTTAACAGCACATTATATCATTCAATCATTCACAAATAAACATATAAATTCAACCATATGAACTTACCCGGCTGATTTGTAGAAGATTTTGAAATTTAGGGACTACTCTGCAACTTTTTCTTTTCCTCTTTCTTCTTTGGTTTCTTGATCTATAATGTAAAATATTTTCACTCATCAGCATATATTTCATTTCTATTTCACTTCATAATTTATGCTCTTCAATTTTTAAAATTGCACTTTTACCACAAAATTCTAGCTTTTACAATTTAGTCCCTGCTCAATTCAGCCATCAATTGAACTAATTTTTCTCAATCAACACTTTATTCTATCATTACAAACTATTTCACAACCTTTGATATTCTGAATTTCAACACCAACCTCTAATTCACAACTTTTTCACAATTAGGTCCTAAATATCATTTCCTATCAAAATTACTTAATAAAACCACCTTAATATGAAATTATAATTTAATTTTCATAATAATTCATCATAAACTTCCATTTCTCAGCAAGGGTAACTTTTAATTTTACCCACCAAATCAAAAACTAATGAATTCTATAATTGGATCTAGTTGTAAAAGTCATAAAAACATAAAAATTATCAAGAAAAAGCATGAATCAAACTCACAGGATGTAATAGTATGAAAACAAGCTTTCTCCAGAACTACTCTGACGTTTTTGGCTGAGATTATTGTGAAGATTACTCTAGATTACTTTCAATCTTATCTTAATAACATATTAAAATTACAAAATTCCAATTTTGCCCTTATTATCCTTATCTTTGTGATGATTTTCTTCCACTTGCCGTCCAGCCTTTTCACATTTGGGTTAATTGCCCTATAAATCCTCTTTCTTTTAACACTTGAGCTATTTAATTCTTCTAGTAATTTTGCATTTGTTACAATTTAGTTCTTTTTATTAAATTGGCTACCCAAACATTTAAATTTCTCAACCAAATTTTAATATTAACTTAATAACACTCCATAATTATTTCTAAAAATATTTATGGCTCGATTTTCAAATTCGAGGTCTCGATACCTCGTTTTTGACCCATTTGACCTAATAAATTCTTTTAATTCACTAAATTCACCAATCCACAAATTCTTCTAAATTCTCACTTGACTCATAAATATTAAATTACTATCTTATTTAATCTTACTTGCCGGGTTTAGTGATCTCATATCACCATTTCCGACACCACTGAAAATTAGGCTGTTACAATTAAAATAACTCTCACTAAACCACAAATTCAAAAGAATAAAATCTACAACTTTTTATTTTTCAGTGACTAATACTTATATTTCATGTCATTTACTTTAATTATATTCCCTTAAATATTTGCTGTTTTTTGGCCTAAATTTGTAACATATTTTCTCAAATTGGTATATTTAGTAGAGAACAAGATGTGAGGCAAATAATTGCTTAAAACAAATGTTGTCACTTCTATTAAATTTTACATTATTTTTCTAGTTATTTGTCATTTTATTTCATTTTTTATTTTTATAATAATTCATCATAATAATTATTAAATATTAAATAAATTGTAACTTGATGATAATTAATTTGCAATTCAAATATTTATTATAAATTTAAATATTTTTTATTAATTTAAAATTTTTATAATTATTATAATTATTTGAAAAACCACATTCAAATTCAAATAATTACTAAACATTTATTATTTTTTAATGATTGCTTTGCCATGTCAATTTGAGGTACATATGGTTGCCTACTTGCTCCACCAACTACGTCATCATTTAACTGTAGAATTGGATGTAATTTTTAATAAAATGACCAATTTTTTGTTTGATCTAACATATAGGGGCTAATTTGTCTTTTTTTTTTAGTAAATGAGACAAAATGTAATCCGAGTCTTAGCATAAGGGCCTCCATTATATTTTTACCCCTAATAATATAAAGGGTAAACAATAAAAATAATCATTCAACTATAAGTGTGTTTTTATTTTGATCACCCACGTTTAAAATTTTCTATTTTAGTCACTAACATTATCAAAAAATAATATTCTGGTTACTCTTCCTTTAAATCACTAATGAAATATTGCATGACATTTTTTATTAGTATAATAACAAATTTAGCCCTCCAATATTTTTTAGATTCTATATATTTTGTCCCATTTCTAAAAATAAAAAATCAAGAAATTCAAATCTCAACTTTACATATTCTATTAATTTAGTCTTGATTATTAAAAAATTAAAATTTAAAAAACTTTAAAAATATTTAAAAGTGTAATTTTTGATAAAAATACATAACGTTTTATAAAAATATATACAAAATTATACAAATATGTATAAATAATTGAATGCATATCTTCTCATGTTCTAACATGATAGCTATTTATTGAAACAATAATTTTATAAATAAAATAATTTAAGAAAAAAAACATGAAAAAGACTTAGGTAGAGGTTGGGTTAACATTAACAACTACCAAATTCATATTTGGTCAAAAACTATAGCATAAGGTCGAAAAGAGTAATAATTGATGTATTTAGGTTGTTGTTCATAATAAGTTTGTTGCATCTGAAGTTGTGTTTGCAAGCAAAATTGGAAAATATAAGTGAAGATGTATTGAAGAGCTAATAGGTGAAAAGCCATGTTAGCAGCTCCGCAATTGATTCTTACTTTGATGACATGAGGATGTATGATATTAAAATCGAAAAATTCAAAATAATGATTATTGATACGGTTGGATGTGGGCAAAGGTGATGCCTAACGCTTGACAAATTTAATGAGGACTAAGGGATAAAGCCAAACGCATGATAAATTAAACTATTATTTATAAAATAAAACTAAAAAAATGAAAATTTTGAATAGTGTTTAAGTATTTTTTTAATATTTTATTTATAAAATTATTATTTTAATAAATAAATTTCATGTTAGAAAAAAATAAGGTATTCGTTTATTTATAATTTTATATGTATTTTTATCAAAAAAATATACTTTTAAATATTTTTTTATTTTTAAAGTTTTTTTATTTTTTGAATTTTTAAGAATCAAGATTAAATTGATAGAATGTGTAAACTTAAGGGTTAAATTTATTGAATTTTTAGAATTAAGACCAAATTGATAGAATTAATAAAAATTAGAGGACTAAATTTAATATTATATCAATAAAAAAAAAGTCATACCCAACATTCCACAAATGATCTAATGGATAAGCCACCTAAACTAGTGACTAAAATAAAAATTTTAATATCTAAATGATCAAAAACTAATAATTGGGTGACTATATACAGAGTTTTCCCTAATATAAAAGAGCATGTATTATTTATTAATTTTTTGAAAATTGTTGAGAGGGAACAAAGGGAGCCTAATTAACCTACTATTTTCGTGGGCATTCCGCTTCTCATTTCCTTTCCCGTGGCCGACTCTTTCTCTTGGTGTTGCATGGTTCACCACTCCCCTCTTCCCCTTTTTATGTCTCATTTGTTTTTGCTTTGAATATATAATCTCTAAATTTTACACTATTAAACCAACTAGAAAGGAAGGAAGAAAAAACTCTTAATTCCAGCGTTAGCTAAAAGCTGGAATTCTCTGTTATATGTATATATATACAAAAGAAATAAATCAGCATCATTCTGCCGTTGCTTAATGCAGAAACAATCAATAACGACTTTTAAAGCTCTCTTCTTTGCTTCAGATCTTTCCATTTTTTGTTTTCAGGTATATTTCTTTTGTTTCCGAGTTAGATTTCTTTGTTTTGTTGTTGATCTAATGTAATAAGAGTCTTGAACTTGTATCGGCTTATCTCTTCCATCTGGGTTGAGCTAAATTTTGAACAATTTTATATGATATCAAGTGTTGTTTATTGGTTCAAAATTATTAAATTTATTTAGAAAAATAATTATTTTAAAATGTGATAGCGGTTTCTTTCTTGTTTTCCAAGGCATAGATTGCTTTCCTAGATCTTGATGTTCGAACTATATAATTCTGGGAATTTCAATTATATGATCCGTTGCTTTATTCACACACATACATATATATGAAGAGGGGTATACCTGCACTGGTATAAATTTAGATTTAATATTTTTTAGTGTATGCGAGTAAAACTTAATTTAGTTTTACTATAAGTGGATTTATTTGAATTTCTTAGATATGTTGAATTCTATTAGCCTAGTTATGATGTTTGTTTTCATAAACATTTCAGGTTTGTATTTTTGAAGATTTGGTTGGAAAAGGAAGGAAATAGTTACCATGGCTTTAGGAAGATACAATAGGGTAGATAATAATAACAATAAGTCTTCGAGTTATTGTTCCACCGTCACCATTGTGATTTTCATGGGATTATGTTTAGTTGGGATTTGGATGATAACTTCGTCCTGGGTTGTCCCGGTCCAGAACGGGGATGATCCGGCTGAAGAAAAGAAAAATCAGCTCAAGGATCAGGTTGAGACGGTAATCGTGGATAGCAATAACAGAGACAATAAGCCGCAGTTTGAAGATAAGCCTAATGATCTACGTAAAGATGGCCTGGAAAAGGATTTAGACGTAAGTCTGGCTAAATATAAAGGCAGAGCCAACTTAACTGCAGAAGAAAATCAGGAGAAAACTGAAGAGACTAAGTGGGACAAGTCTAAGAAGGATAATCAGCAATTCAATTCTGCAGGTGGAGAGAAAAACGTTTACAACAGTGAGAATCTGGGTGGACAAGGGTCTGAAAACAACAGTGAGAAACCTCATTCTAATAAGGATGACAAGAAATCTGGTTCTGATAATGCTGAAAAGAAAGGAGATGAAAGCACTTCCAGGACTTATGGGGATAAGGTTGATAAAACTGATGACAAGGTGTCGGATAAACGCTCAGCTGATCAGGTGAAAAAGAAGAGTTCAAATGAAGATTCCCCAAAAGGAGATAAGGTGTTTGATAAAAGCTCTGATGATCAGGTGAAAAAGAGCTCAAATGAAGTTTTCCCTAAAGGGGATAAGGTTAAAAATAATGACAATGGGTTCGATAAAAGCTCTGATAGTCAAGTGAAAAAGAGTTCAAATGAAGATGCCCCAAAAGGAGATAAGGTGTTTGATAAAAGCTCTGATGATCAGGTGAAAAAGAGCTCAAATGAAGTTTTCCCTAAAGGGGATAAGGTTGACAAAAATAATGACAATGTGTTCGATAAAACCTCTGATAGTCAAGTGAAAAAGAGTTCAAATGAAGATGCCCCAAAAGGAGATAAGGTGTTTGATAAAAGCTTTGATGATCAGGTGAAAAAGAGCTCAAATGAAGTTTTCCCTAAAGGGGATAAGGTTGACAAAAATAATGACAATGTGTTCGATAAAAGCTCTGATAGTCAAGTGAAAAAGAGTTCAAATGAAGATGCCCCAAAAGGAGATAAGGTGTTTGATAAAAGCTTTGCTGATCAGGTGAAAAAGAGCTCAAATGAAGTTTTCCCTAAAGGGGATAAGGTTGACAAAAATAATGACAATGTGATCGATAAAAGCTCTGATAGTCAAGTGAAAAAGAGCTCAAATGAAGTTTTCCCATCTGCTGCTCAATCTGAGCTTTTGAATGAAACCATGATTCAGAATGGATCATTCACTACTCAAGCGGCAGAATCAAATAAAGAAAAAAATGCTCAGTCATCATCAAACTCATCATCAAAGGATTACATTTGGAAGCTTTGCAATTCCACTGCCGGGCCTGATTTTATCCCATGCCTTGACAATTGTGAAGCCATCAGGAATCTTCCTACTAACATACATTATGAGCATCGAGAAAGGCACTGTCCAGAAGTGCCACCAACCTGCCTTGTTCCTCTTCCTGAAGGATACAAATTCCCAATAGAGTGGCCGAAAAGTAGGGACAAGGTACTTGAACTTAACATGTGCTGGTTTAAGTTTTCACTTTGGTTTTGTGACTGATAAGATGAATTAACAAAAGCTTTCCTCCTCCTTCAGATTTGGTACAAAAATGTTCCCCACTCCAAGCTAGTAGAATTTAAGGGGGGTCAGAATTGGTTGAAAATTACTGGGGATTACTTAACGTTTCCTGGTGGTGGAACCCAGTTTAGGAGAGGTGCACTTCATTATATCGACTTTATACAAAAGGTGAGTGCTCGAAGTGAACGTATATATCTTTGAATTTCTTTATTATATCATATAATTTATTACTGTGTCTCACTCCTTCTGGTGTGGTCACTACTTGTTGAATATTCATTCTAGTCTTTCAATTTGTTAACTATTATTACAGTGGTAAACTTATATAACGCATGATAAAAGCTTTGATATGAATGTCATTTGTTCTGAAGCTATAGCTTAAAATGACATTTCAGTACCTTACAGTGAAACACAGTAGCTATTGTTTATCAGTTCCTTTGATTTCCATTATGAGCCAACCGTGATTGTTTTGATAGTAATCTCAATTCTACGAATACAACATATCATCCATGTCAATATTATGCTTACCTATAATGCATTGGCTTAAAATTTGTGTTACAACCAAACTGTTCATTAAGGTCTATTGAGACTTTAATGAGTGCATATTTCCTAATAAGTTAATACTTCCTGTAATTACAAGTTGTAGAAAAAGCCTATCTACCGTAAAAGAAGCAATTTAGTGGATTTTAACTTAGAAACCCTATAGACAGCTAGCAGAGGCAAACATAATGAGTACTTACAAGCAGATTTTTATTTTAATAGGTATGTTAAGCCTACAATTTTACAGTCCATGAAAGAGGTCGTGAGCTTATACTTGAAGCCTTTCCTAGATGTGAAATTTTTTGTTTTTATTGGAGCATTTCTTCCAATAAGTTGATATTGATTCATCAAATCTTCATTTCTAATTGCTCATTAATGGGAGTAGGGATTGGAGTATTCATGAATAAGTTTTGTAGTTAACAGGCATGCCCGTAAGGAGCGTCAAGAAGTTCATAGTATCTCAATTCTGGACACATGTTGATATATGTTTTAATGTATGCTTATGTGTGCATTTGATATATCTGTTTCATTTCTCTCGAGGCGTTCATCCTCAACTTTGATTGCGTGAATCTTTCTACGAATATTTGATGCTTTAAAAGAATGTTTGTTTACCACGTCTGGAATTACCTGTTGCATTCCGATAATGATGACAATAAGCAAAAAATTACTTTTATGCATGGTCAATATTTTCCTCTCCTGCATGTTATATCAACTTGCGCTTGATGTTTGATTATTCATGCAGGCTGTGCCTGATATAGCATGGGGAAAACGCTCTCGTGTAATATTGGACGTCGGATGTGGGGTTGCCAGCTTTGGAGGTTATCTTTTTGAAAGAAGTGTGCTAGCCATGTCCCTCGCACCAAAAGATGAACATGAAGCTCAAGTACAATTTGCACTTGAAAGGGGGATTCCTGCTGTGTCTGCTGTGATGGGTACTAAAAGACTTCCCTACCCTGGCACTGTATTTGATATTATTCATTGTGCACGATGTAGAGTGCCATGGCACATAGAAGGTATATTACAACCTACTTCACAAAATTTTAATTATGAGCTGTCTTCAAGTCATTAACCAATTATCATGCCATGCATTTTATGGGATTGGCTGTGCTTGAATATTTGTTGGTCTTAGCAATATGCAGGTGGTAAACTCCTCTTGGAGCTCAATCGTTTGCTGCGACCCGGTGGTTTCTTTTTGTGGTCTGCTACTCCTGTTTATCAGTTAAAAGCTCAAGATGTTGAAATCTGGAAGGGTATATAATTCCATTGTACCGTCTTTGGCCTTGTATGAGAACTATTTTGTGTCTTACTGCTGCTTAATTTATGTCTGGATTTTGTGCAGCAATGATTGAACAAACAAAAGCTATGTGCTGGGAGCTTGTAAACAAAACTTCTAAAGAACCAATAAATAAGGTGGCCATAGCAACATTTAGAAAGCCTACATCTAATGAGTGCTATGAGCAAAGGTCACAACAAGAACCTCCACTATGTCCCGAGTCCGATGATCCAAACGCGGCTTGGTAATACTTTTTTTCCCTCTAACTTGGATGTAAAAACTATATTCCGGCTAAAACTATTCTAGCACTACTTTATAAGATGACACCAGAAATATCCACTGCACGGTAAACAAGATAACATGCATTCTTTGAGTAAGCTACGGAAATACTCTTTTTCTAAATTCAGCACAACTATCCGATTGACCTGTAAGAACAAAACGCATATCTCTTATCCAAAGAATCTCGTTGCTCTTTCCACTGGTACTTTAGAATAAATATGGATCTCTTGCAATATAGCTATCCAAAGAGCCATTCGTATTATTTCTTATCGACAGGAATGTGCCACTTCAAACATGCATGCACAAAGTGCCTCTAGATCCATTAGAACGTGGGTCTAAGTGGCCTGAGGAATGGCCAGCAAGGTTGGAAAAATCACCTTATTGGTTGTTGAGTTCCCAAGTTGGAGTTTATGGCAAAGCAGCACCAGAAGATCTTGCTGCAGACAATGAGCATTGGAAACAGGTTGTAACCAGGTCATACATGCAAGGAATGGGAATAAATTGGTCATCAGTCAGAAATGTCATGGACATGAAAGCTGTTTATGGAGGGTAAGCAACAATTTCCTTTTTCCCTATGAAGTAGGAAGGAAATAACGGTTTGACAGGCTTCCCTTTTAGTTATTCTGACTGTGGTATGCGCACAGATTCGCTGCGGCACTCAAAGATATGAATTTATGGGTCATGAATGTGATCCCAGTTGACTCTCCAGATACACTTCCCATAATATATGAAAGAGGTCTGTTTGGCATATATCATGATTGGTGTGAATCATTTAGCACCTATCCAAGATCTTACGATCTTCTCCATGCCGACCATATATTCTCCAGGGTTAAAAAGAGGTTTGTATTTTTCATATTTCTTTGAGTCATAGTTCCATAACCTGTTCTTTTAATAAATAAAAATTCCATTTACCTTTTCATCATATATGGTTTAGAACCAGAATCCCTGTTTCCAGTGTAAGCCATAATATGCTACTAATCATCTGCTTCACCCTTTAACTTTGCCATTGTTTACGAACACGTAGGTGCAATTTCGTGGCTGTGGTTGCCGAGGTGGATCGTATTTTAAGACCGGGAGGAAAGCTTATTGCTCGGGATGATGTCGAAACCATTACCGAGCTGGAGAATATGGTACGGTCCATGCATTGGGAAGTCCGGTTGAGTTACTCTAAGGACAAGGAAGGCTTGCTGTGTGTCCAGAAATCCATGTGGCGACCTACAGTGGTGGAGACTCTCACATATGCCATTGCTTAGGCATGCTATCTCCTATCACCACATTCTCATTTTTGCCACATTTTGCAATTTTTGGTGATTAGTTCTCTATGTTATAGCCTTTGTAGGCTTGTATCATGTTAAGTAGGCCTTTAGTTTATTATTATTATTTTATTCCTTTAAACTCTGAGCTTGGCGTTTCCAAGTTTTCCTGTAATATCATACTGTGAGTTCTTCAATGGAAAATAGTGTTCAGGCATTCATGGCTGGAACATTTATAGAAACTAAAGCTGGCAATAATGTTACAAAAACCACTACTAATTAAAGATATTAAACTAACTATTCCAGTAAGCTGGATAATCAATTTTAATACGATCAATTAAATGATAAAAAGCAATACAAATACAAAATCTTTGAAATTTCAATACTGGAAAATTTTAAGCTTAAATTCAATAGCTTATAAGAAACAAGAACGAAAATGGAAATATGATTCATTGTTACAATGTTTAACCACCAGATATTATGAACAGCGTTAAAAAAAGAGATTATATAAGAAATTATTATTATTATTTTCTTTCTACGATTTTCTTTAGTCGCTCTTTCCTTTCTTTATATTTAATCTTTTAAATTATTTTATAACACTTCATAAAACTATCTCTTGCATTGCCACATGTCTCGGCTGGGGTAGGGTATAACAATTGTCCCCTTTTAGTTGAGAGGTTTAGGGTAGTGGCTTTAAAAACACTCGCGAACGACTCTTCATTTGGTACCATTCGACTGGTCATTCAATGATCAACCACCCGCATGCTTCATACCGCTTATAGGAAGGCCACCTGTCTTTGGCACTAGCTGGCCCCTCTATTAGGACACCCACTTTTAGCGAACCCTCTATTATGCCACTCGCTTTTAGCAACATGCTCTTATCTTTAGAAGGAAACCACTAAGACTTAACAACTTTGTACTACCTCAGCAAATGAAATGTCGGAGTAGGCTCACGTAGTACCACACTTGGTGACAATTGATGTATAACAAACTTGCCACCTAGCCGATCATACCGATTGTGTAACACCCCTTTACCCTAAACCGTCGCCGGAACAGCGTTACGAGGTATTACCGAAGTTAAACACTAGTAAACGAGTAAATTGAGACATAATTCCGTTTTTCAATTTAAAACTTTTCAAATTTCATCTTTAAGTCCCTAATATGGACCTACGAGACTCAAAATATGATTAAGAAGTGATTTGAGACTAAACCAGGAACTTTGAAAACCTTTTCTTTAGAATAGGGGCACATGCCCGTGTGGCCTGAGACATGCCTGTGGGGCTCACATGGCCGTGGGGCCAGCCCGTGGGCAGATCTGACTTGCTACACACGGCCGTGGGACTAGCCTGTGGGCAATTCTGATTTTTCCACACGGCCTGGGCACACGCCCATGTGACTTGGCTATGTGAAAACTTCATTTTTCACCATTTTTAGGTTATTTTTACATACTAAATACACCTAATTCATACACAATCATTTACGTATAAATCTTGATCAAATAACATTCATCATACCTAAAACTTCTTAAGGATTTTATACCACATTTACAATCAAAATATAAAACATTTACAAATGACAAACACTAACCCTAGTACATGCTACATTTACCAAAAGATTGATGCATCGCCGAAATTGAGCTGAAGCCGGGATTGAATCAGATGCTGAGTCAAACTTATCTTAACCTAATCTGCTCACGGAAAATAAACCGTAAGCTGAGTATTGGAACTACTCAGTGGTATTATCATAATTTAATTTATAGCAATGATCAAATATCATAAACATACTTAGATATATAACACATCATAATACTAAGTTATTATATTTCCAATGTGACATTTTCAATATTTGAATTAATATCTCATCCATAGAATTCCAACTGTTCATGAACTTTGGTTCATCTCTCAATCACATATAAATATTCAATTCACATTTCAATAGGAACCATTTATGAACCTTTGATTCATGCCTTCAATCTCATAGCATAATTCCATTTCTTATTTCATTTCACAATATCTCTTTCACTATTCATTCAATGGTTCAAATAATCAAATTCAGATGATTTTCTCATTTCATGTAATTACCCCTATTAACATGACTCGGACTTTGGCGGATACATGGATCCAACCAAACACACCACGCATCCAGTGCCTCATCGGATAGTTCGAAGCAATATAGTGACACCCAGTGTCTCATCAGCCTAGCCGAAGTAAAGTGGTACCCAGTACCTCATTGAATCTATCCGAAGTAAATAATGACACCCAGTGTCTCATCGACTCAAGGTCGAAGAATCCCTGAACTCTTCCAATCCCATGGCATGCCATCTATATCCGACTTAGCCCGACTAGTTAATTGGGTTTCCGAACCTCAATTCAAATTCACTACTCAATTTCATTTCAAATTCACTATAATTATACTATTTAATTTCACACATACATACATATATATATTCATCAATTAAATCCAAATCACATTCAATTTAAATATCAATACTTACCTCAATTTCATTTTCCATACACATACATTGAAGTTAAACATGTAATAATAAATATCTTAAATTATGATAATAGAAACCGATATTTTTTCAAGCTACTCCTCGATCACTTTTTCCTTCCCCTTCGTATTAGACATCTCGGTTTCCTTGTTTGCTACGAAAATTAGCATAATTATAATTAATTAATAACGCACATATTTTATAGAAAATAATAACTTTCCATGCAACTTTTACCTAAATCCCAAATTTGTCCTAACCATTTTCACCTTCTTCCTTTTTACAATTCATATCCTTTCCTTATTCAATTTCCATCAAAACTTCAATATAACCATCAAATTTTCATCATTTAACCATAATTTCAAGTTTCTTTCAATTTAGCCCATAAAACTCAAAACTTATAGCCTAGTTTACAATTTAGTCCTCCAATCAATTCTAATCACAAATTCTATCAAATTAATCCCTAATTCCATTTTTTGTTCAACATGAATCCTACTAAAAAATTCTATCATTTTTCAAAATTTCCACATAAATTCAAGAGTATTTTACTCTAGAACTTCAAAACATTAAAATCACATGAAAAGAACTTAATTAAACTTACCAAATAATCTCCAAGCTTCAAAACCCTAGTTTTTCCTTTTTTTTTCTTTTCTTTCCTTTCTTTCTTTCCCCAATTTCGTTTGTTTCTCTGTAACTTTTCTATTCCTTTTTATTATTATTATTAAATATAAAATATCTATATAATAACTAATATATATATTACATGTGTATTAATACATATAAATACACATGTATAAATTATCACCACACATTTTGGCACTATCATATTTATTTAACAAAAAATAATATAATAAACATAATAAATAAATACTAATAATAATAATCTTTTACTTAACTTATAAGTAGATACATATATAACATACATTTGTACTAATATTTTAGTTACACATGTATTTATTCTCTAACTTACACATGTCACTAATTTGGTTTAATTACTAATTTAGTCTTTTAATCTTTCTCTATTCTATAATTAAACTTTTATGCTCTATTCAATTTAGTCTTTTTTAATAATTACTTCTAATTAAATTAAATTCACTTATCAAAAATCTAATTCAACCCATACTAACTTCGTAATATTTTTAATAAATATTTACAGACTCGTTTTCCTAAAACGGAGGCTCTAAACTCACTTTTTCGATGTCCGTGGAATTTGGGTTATCACAGATTGACCACCATTCGTACTATCAATGATGTGGTACTATCAAGTAAGGGGACCTTCCCCTTATATATACCTCAACCCACGATGAGTGAGGTTCACCTTTATTACACCCTTAAACCCTAATACTCTATAGCCTCTTCTCCTTATCTATTTACTCCTTCCTTCCTACTTCGATTTTTAACGTGTTATAGGTGAACCGACTTTTTAATCACCATCACCATTTCCTTCCTATCTTCTCCTTAAATACTAGTATCAATAAGAGGTACACATGCAAAAAAAAAAAAAAAAAAAAAAAAATTGACGTATTTATAATATTATTGTTGTTAATTATAATTATCTTTTTTATAAATTAATTTTATTTTCAAATTACAATTTATAAGATTATTTTAAATCACTTTTATTGTTATTTTTTTATAATAAATTTTTTTATTGTTATCGTTAATTATAATTGTTTTTCATAAATTTGTTTGTTAATACAAATTTTTATAATAAAAATATTACCATATTTATTTACTATAATTATTTTAATGAAAACTTTTCAAATTTAAGAATAAAACATATATTTTATATATTACTTATATGAATTATCGATTATATATACCTCTAATATGTATTATCAATTTTTTAGCTTAAGATTAAATTTACATTTGTTTTTATTCTTTAAAATATAATTACATGGACAATCATTATTAATCTATGCATTACACGAGTATGCAAATTAATTATTAATATCTTTATATTTTTTTTAATATGAATATTTTAAAAATCAAATATAATTTAAATCTTGAATATTGATATTGGCGATATAACTACTACCTATTTATAATATCCAGAATTTTAACAGATAAATAGAATTATTATAGAAAAGATTGCTTCCATTGTATTAACTTCACAAACCCTTAAAAAAAACCCCCAAAAATTCACTAATAATGACAAAAAAAAAAAAAAAAAATTCACACCCAGATTGATTTTGCAATCGTTGATGATTGGTTGTGGTGATTTAAATATTGGATTTTCTTGGTAGAGAGGTCGAGGTTATTTTCGCAATATTTTTTTTTATTTTCTAATTTTTTAGGAGTATATTTGAATGAGAAATTTTAACATTTTGACCATTTTTAAAATCCTTATATTTCACAATTCATCAATTCAAAATATTAATAATTGTAGTTTTATTGTTTCAATAAATAATTATTTTATAAAATTTAAGATTAACTATAACATTAGTCACATATATTTGAACAAATTTATGTTTTGACCATCAAACTTTAAAATTTTATTATAAAATCATTAATATTATTAATTTATTACATTATAATTACTTAATTGATAACTCCTATTAAACATGTAACGATAATACTACGTAACACTAAATTTTAAATCAAATTGAAATTTGTATAGCTAGTAAAATTTTAACTTTTCCCTTTTATTCTCTTTAATTTTCTTCTTTTCTTTTTCTCCCTTTCTCCCTTTTTTCCTTTTTCCTCTCTTTTCTGTTTCATAACCCTACCTGCCACCAACGTAGTTTCTAGCTGTTTTCTCCGATGATAATTTTAAAATCTTCCATTATTTTTATCTAAATAAGTAAATTACTTTCTAGAAATTTAGAATTTTTGAAAGAAATGACACTCATCCAAACACATTCTAAAAGAAAATTAAAGAATTATATTAAAATAATAATAAAGGAAAAATAATTTATTTTCATTTTTTAACTTTTAGTTTTCTAAAAGAAAAGGGTGTCCCAAGTTACATTGAACTTAACATTAACCGTTGTCGGATCTAGAACTTTTAAAGGTAAAATCCCCGCATTTTCTAAGGTTCAAACTTTTGTTTTTACCACTATAGAAGCAACTTTGGTAGCTGCCACCTCAACTATCTAACTTATTTGTAATCAGAGGCGACGCCAAAACAATTTTTTAGGGGCTGGATAAAATAATTTTAATTTTTTATAGTTTATATCTTTATAATTTGTAAAGGATTAAATTAAATTTTTATAATTTTAGGGGGCCAAAGTGTAATTTTACTTTTACTAATTTAAAATTTTTAAAAAATTTTGAGGCCTAAATAGAGATTTTACATTTTAGGAGGGGCCGGGGCCTATGCCAGCCGCCCGCCTTCACCCTTGTTTGTAATTTGAATTTTTTTTTACAATACAATCACAAGTACTGACACATATTCTGATAAATGAAACAAATGTAGACAATACTTATATATAGTAGGACTTAAACCCGAAATAAATCTAAGAGAATCTAAATATTATATTTATGTACGATGGGATTTGAATATGAAATTTTTATTCATAAAACCTCAATCTTACTAAAAAAATAAAAAATAATTATTTGATATATTAGCCGTGAAAATTTTTAATTTCAAAAGTGAATTAAAAATTTACCACTTGTATTTAAAAATTAAATAATAAATAAAAACATGTTTAAATTTTAAACTTAAATAATATTTGATTGAAAAGAAAATGTCAAATTTCCAATTACACTTCCTAAACAAAAAGTAATGTTAGGTAATGAGATACGGTCATAGCCTCATAACAACCTCGCCGGAGCGAGTCCCGGGGGTTTAAAATAAGGCCTTTTTTTTTTTTTCAGTTTCAGCTTCAACAGCCTACTTTTATGCAAATGTTTCCATCTATTTTCATCCAAAATAAAAATCCCAAAACATCTCATGCTTCTATCAATTTATTGTCTCTTAATAAATTTTTAACCATTGCGAGAGATATTAATCACTTAAAAAAATAGAAAAGAGAGAAAGAAATGGAAGATGAAATTAAGCATGGAAACATGACACATGTGCCTAACGAAGGAAGCCCCGAAAGCCCACATGTAACATGTAGTGATAGCAACAACAATCAGAACAACAACAATCAGAACAACAATAATAAAGAACAAGACCGTTTCCTTCCCATAGCAAACGTCAGCCGGATTCTGAAAAAAGTTATTCCAAGCAATGGTAAGATCTCCAAAGACGCGAAAGAAACGATTCAAGAATGCGTGTCGGAATTCATCAGCTTCGTGACGGGGGAGGCATCAGATAAATGCCAAAGAGAGAAAAGGAAGACCATCAATGGAGATGATATCATATGGGCAATCACCACATTAGGGTTTGAGGAATACGTAGGACCCTTGAAATTGTACTTAAGCAAATATAGAGAGATGGAAGGGGAGAAGCTTATTTTCCCAAAGCAACAAAGATCGGACCAAAGGCGACAACATTCGGAATATGAACAAAATATAGTTTTCAACAACAATAACAATATTAATATTAATACTAATAGTAATAACAATGTATATTCTTCAATAAATGTTTACCCTTCTTTTGTTCCTTCTGATCAACCATTTTCCTTGCCTTTCTCCTCCAATTCCTTTCAAAAGCAATTACAGTAGCCAGATTTGATTCAGTGGGACATTGGTAAGAACAGTTGATTTTTTTTTTCTTCTTTTTTAATTCACTGTGATGTTAAATTATTTTCATATATACATTTGTTTACTATTTGTTATGTAATATATTACTAACTTTATATGTTTTTGAGTAATTTAATCAACTCATCTATTTATTTGACAAAAAAAAAAATGAATTTGAGTAACATGTACCAAAATCAAACGATATGAAATATGATAATAAGGTAATTAATTTTCTTTGTGTAATCCAAATGCAGTAGATCTTATTTCATAAATACATATAGATTTTAAACTTATGTGATGGCCTAATGGTTAAAGGTGTACACCGCTTCAATTGTGGTCTAAACTTGAATTGCGCTAGTCGCGTTGGTTATTTGGGTTTTGCCTTGTTATTGTAATTTGTCAAAATAAAATACATATAGATTTTTTTGTTATTATAAATTTATAATTTATTTTGATGTCACGAATCAAGTATAGGTCTGACCCTGGGAGTTATTTGAGAGTGCAGCCGCTTAGGGTTCGAGGTTGGAAGGGGCCCAAAAAAATATTTTTTTAGCTTTTAACGTGCAAAAAAAAAATTCAGACTAAAATAAATTAATTAAATGCCTAGAATGCCTAGAGTTTTCAATTTTTCACCATAAATGCTTCGTCTCTTAAGACCCAAATTTTTTTCAACTTTTATTATATTACATTTTATAATTTTTTTTAAAAGGGCACAATTTATTGTTTCGCTTAGGCCTCCATAAAAATAAAGAACAAGCATGATAAAGTAATACTATTGAAAATATAATAATACTAAATTTATAAATTAAAGAAGAGAATATATATAAATAAAAATATAATTATATAGCTTCTCATCAATAATCACTCTTTTTTTAAACTATAATTATTTATAAAAACTAAAATTTGTACATAAATATTATATCACCCGTGGGTGTCTAAAAAGTAATTATTATGAAATGTTATATATAAATATCTAAATATTTTTGTTCCCATGTGTTTATCTTAATAAACTAGGATTTAAGTTTTCATCTCCTAAGACCTTAATAATATGAATTTCATCTTTTAATTTTACAGAAATAAAAAAATAATAATCCCTCAATTTTAATTCGTCAAAAATTAAAATTTATTATGAAATTTGAGAATTTAGTCTAATATGATAAAAGACTATCATATTAAACTTTTTCGATAAATTATTGATCTATAAATCATCGATTTAGAAATTTATATGCACAAAATAAATAAAAAGTAATAATTTATCAATTTATATGTAATAAATTAATAAAAATAATAGCGGATGAAGTTTATGTGTTTATCACCAATTGCACTGACTTTTCAATTTTCGTAAAATATAACTTTTAACTTTTTAATTTTTATAAAACAGGGGATGAATTTCAAATAGCACCCAATTGAAACAATAGAATGAATTTTATAAATAAAAATAAATATGTCATACTCTTTTATAAATAAATGAATATTATTATTGTAATATTCTATATTATTTGTTAAGCCTTTTACTAAGTTAGTATCACTCATCAATTAGATCTCAATCCAGTTAGAAAAATTAAGAAAATATCCTTTCGTAATTAAAACAAGTTATGTTATTTGACGGCACTTTAGTCTTTTTATTTTTTATTTTTAAAAAAAAATCGATAAAAATATACATACGGTATGATTTGAACTTATATCAATTGCATCAATAAAACCTTTAACTTATCACTAAACTAAAGCTTTATTTTAATATTTTTATACATTTTAATTTTATTATGCACTTAGAGGCGAAGCTGAAGTTTTTTTTAGAGGGCCAGAATTAAATTGTATATATTTACAATAGTTAAAATGCAATTTCATCATTTTAATGGCCTATATCTCTATAATTTTTAAAGGATCAAATCAAATTTTTATCATTTTTTGGGGTCAAAAAATTTTACAATTACTAATTTGAAATTTTATAAATTATAAAAGAGCTTAAATGAAATATTTTCTATTTTAGGGGGATTGGGGCCCTACCAGCCCCTGCCTTCGCCACTATGCACAATTTATTACATCTATTGTATATATTCCATGTGCTATTAATTAATTTAATTATTTATTACATATAATTTTTAAATACACTTTTATGTTCTAGATAGTGATTTTCATATGTATACACGTGAATTTCTAATAATTTTTATCTATTTTTATACATAATCAACTAAGTTTATTAATAAAAACATATTAAGTGAACTAATAAAAATTATTTTGAAATTAAAAAGAAGAGACATTTTTGTGGAAATTTTAATCTTCCATTGATTTCATAAAATAGAGGGTTTTTTTTTTTCGAAAAATAAAAAACATAGAAGGAAATATATTTGGTTGAAATTTTTAAAAATAAAAATATATAAAAATTTAAAAACAAATAAAAAGTGTTTTTATTGTTTTCACTAAAAATGTTTTGTAGAACTGATAAAAACAAAAAAATTTAATTTTAAATGAAATCAGCCCTTGTTCAAAATTCACGGAAATGCATATTTTGTTAATAATTTTTCTTATCTTAAACCTATAATACCTGTTTTGAATTTATATAAATACAAAAATATATATTTCTTCTATTTCTATCATTAAAAATTAAGTACCCAACATGTTTTCAAGTTTAAAAATAAATTTTCATTTATCAAACATATTTTTCAATTTAAAATATAATATTTTCAAAAAGATGCGCCTTCCCCTAAATATTTTATACTTTCTTTTAAAAAAAAAATTGTAATGTGATCAATTACTCGCCTATAAAAAAAAGAGTTAGTTCTATCAATCCTCTTATACCTTTTATCAAGGATATTGAACAAAATGTATCTATGAAATCACGATTATATGACTAATCATATATCAAATATATTATTTTATTCAATAAATTTTTTTAAGGATCTCTTTTTGCAAATGAATTTAGTAAGTTGAAAATTTGTAAAAATGAATAAAAATATCTATACAAAAGGAATGTTGTAAATCTTTCGAAACAAGCTATGCATATCGAAAAATTGTATTTTTTAAAATTTGATAGGAAAGTCGATTGAGTTGTAGTTCAATTGGCATCGGCATTGTTACCCTGTGTAGGAGGACATAGGTTCAAGTGCACTGAAGCGCATTATCCTCATATTTAAAGGTTGGGGAGGGGCTATGAGTAATTCTAAGCATTGTATAAAAAAAACAGATATAATAAAAAACTATAGTGAGATTAATGTTAAAAAAATTAATAGGAAAAGATTTATAGACTATAATTTTATTGATAATAAAAATGAATTAACTTGGAGAGATATTTTTTTCAACTAAAAGGTTATTAGCTTATAGGTAGACCTTTCTACCCCATAAGTTATATTTTCATCATATAATCTTGTATAAGGTTGCTTTTATATAAATTTCAAAAATAAATTATATAATGAATATATTTATTAAAAATTCACATAAAAATTATTTGAAGTTTTAGTTACATTATATGTTTTATTATGATAAAACTTTTATTTATTATATAAAAAAATTAGGCTCATAATCATAAAAATATAAGATAATTTGTACATATGAGATTATTTTTATAATTTTATAATTGAATTGATGATTTATTGATTAAAAAGTAGAACTGTCAAATGAAGTCAGATAGCATCCAAAACCATTAGACATCTTCCTATCACAAAAAACACTAGGCAACGGACCAAAACCATAAAAGAAAGTCAGCCACAAACTTGAAAATCCAGGCTCGTCCATTGGATCGAGCCATGGGGCTGGAAGTAGAATGGTATAAAAGGAACCCCAAGAGCACATGCACAGGACCAAAACAAGCAAGAGAAACCAAGTCAAACCCTATTCTAGAACTGCTCTAGGAGACGGAGAAAGGCCAACAAGTTAAAGGTCATATAGAAACAACAAAAAAAGGTCTCTCTCCTTCAAGAAACAACAAAGAGAAAGTTTGACCTAGCAAGGGACAACCCTCTAAAACACCGATTATCAAAGATGATATTAACTAATAAAATGACAAGATTAAACTTCTTTCTTCTTAGGTCTAATGTGCATTTTCATTCCAACATCAAGTTATGATAGTATAAACAAAAGAAGGCTAATTAGCTCTCTATTGAATTGAATTGAAGCAACAATTTGGATCTTAAAAGCCTCGGTATAATTTATCTACAATCATGAAACAAAGAAAAAAAAAAAATACTCTTCCCAGGTGAAAAGTTATCATCAATGACTTGAGAGACCCAACCTTTTTGGAATTAAATTTAGCAAATGGTTCACCAAATATTTTTACATCATGCTGCGATGGATGAGGCCAATGCCTTTTCATTCTTAGCATTGTTTTCTTTTTCTTGACCAACACCATCATCTTCATTCTCGAGAGATTTCACATTCACATCCACAATCTTTGCATCTCCGATATCGTTAATGTCTTTAGCTGCATCGCCGTCGCCGACGCTAGCAACTTTCGCGGTGTTATTACCATACAAGCAACCAAATACCATCCTGAACCCGAATGCCCTCGACATCAACCTGTACACTGCGGTTAGGATCCAAAATACCCAAGGCGTGCTAATGAAGATAAAACCAAGGACAGGGAGCAATTTTGAGGATTGAAATTCGGGGACGAAAATATAACACAAAAGGCAACCGCCTCCGGCGAGGACGCATATGAACAAGATGCAAGAGATGGCCCATATGTAAGTGCAGCTAGCAACTTGATCTGGTTCAGACATTTGGGAAATGTACAAAGAAAGGAATTATTATTATTATGATTATTACAAACAAATATGAGTATCTCTCCGTCGTGATGATGAACCATGCTTTAGACTAATGGGATCGAAAGGACCCATTAGAGATGGGATTTTGCCTAGGTTGTTATGTTGTTGTTGCAGGCTGGATGAACTATGGTGGGATTCTCCGAAGTTAGGCATGTTCAAAAGTTTGTTTACGTAAAACATGGTTCATTTTTGTCAAATTTACAAGGTGGGAATGAGGATTAAGAAAGAGAATGACAACGTGTTCGGTTTATATTTTTGTTACATGGTTGATGCTCACCATTTTAAGAACATACATATTTAAAATTATTAAATTCAACATTAGGCTTCCACCGTCAGCCCAAATCCAAATCAAGTCCAACATGAGCTGATGAAAGATAATATCTATATTTTAAAAAATAATAATAATAATAACATTTTGTAATTATATTTTAAAGTATCATAAAATATTTGAAATAAATATTAAATTTATACATGAATTTTGATACGATTTGTAATGTTATACATTAACCTTAATTTGATGTATTTATATATATTAAAATTTAATTTTGATTTAATTTTTATATTTCATTGATCTTGTTATTATGGCACAGTTTTATGTGAAATCAACTATAAATTATTGACATAACATTTTATTAGATTAAAAAAATAAAGAAAATAAATTCATTTATTTTCACTTATGTTAAAAAATAAATATGCTTGAAGAAAAGGTATTTTATTTTCCTTAAAAAACTGTTTTTCCTTTTTAAATTAGGTGAAAATAATTGTCTCGTTTTCGTACGAGTGAAAAACTATCTCTTCAATGGAATGATAGCGTTGTACAAATAAAAAAGGCCTATGTAACTCCAACAAAGTACACGTATTATACCATATCCCTTTAATAATCTATATATTACTTGCCCCACACACAACAGCTGTTTGAGAAGCAAAATTAGAGTTGTTTATAAATGTGTAATTATCTTTTTCGCCTGCAATTTTATAAAAAAAATTATTTATTTAAGTTTTCGTAATTTTTAGTCTTTAAATTTATATTTTTTGTCAAATCACTTTAAATTGGATAAAAAAATTAACTTTTAACTTTATCGACGAGACATACACGTGTATAATGTGTCAACATTTAATTATTTTTTTAATTTTAAAATATTAAAAATTTATTTTTATATAATTTTTATACTTTTTAAATAATTTTAATAATTTTTATTTTTTAAAATAATTATATTTTTTGAATTTATTAAACAATTCATGTATATTTTATGTCAAGAAAATTAAAAAGCGTTAATTTATTTATTTATTTTAGAATAATTTAATAGAAAATAAATTCAAAAAAATATTAAATAAAAAGATTAAAATAATTTTTATAGATAGTTAGAATTCAAATAAGTCATCATAAATAAAGTTTTCATAAACAAAGTAATCACTTCCATGCCTATATAATATAACACCGTCAAGGCCAAGATAGCAAATCCCAAATCAACAGATTGGGGAAAAAATGGCAGGATTGTTCGACCAGCAAGCAGATCTTTACTTAGACGCAAGGCCAACGTATCCCTCCCAGTGGTATTCTATGCTCGCCGCTCGCACTCTCCACCGGTCTCTGGCTTGGGATGTGGGCACCGGCAATGGTCAAGCTGCTATTGGTGTCAGTATCAACATATCCTTTGCTATATAATCCGTCATCCAAATTACTTTACTGGGTAAAAGAAACCCAATGGGTTATGTTTTTTTATGTTTAATTTTCCAGGTTGCTGAGCATTACGAGCAGGTGATCGGCACTGATGTGAGTGAAGCCCAATTACAACACGCAATACCGCACCCAAAGGTAAAATATCTCTACACTCCGTTGTCAATCTCCGACGAGGAATTGCTATCTTCAATAGGAGGTGAAAACTCAGTCGATTTAATCACGGTGGCTCAAGCAGTCCACTGGTTCGATCTACCAAAGTTCTACTCTCTGGTAACCAGACTTCTACGGAAGCCCGGCGGTATCGTCGCCATCTGGTGCTACAACGACATCGCCGTTAGCCCAACATTTGATCCCGTAATGAAGCGGTTCCACGACACCACGCTTCCTTATTGGAACTCCAACATTCAGTACGTTTTTGATGGGTATAAAACACTGCCTTTTCCATTTGAAAGTGTTGGTTTGGGATCTGAAGGGCAGCCATTGGCGTTGGACATACCTAAGAAACTGTCGTTCGAGGGATTTTTGAGAATGTTGAGATCTTGGTCGGCGGTTGTTACAGCGAAAAATCAGGGCGTTGATTTGTTGTCTGAAAATGTTGTGAAAGAATTGGAGAGTGCATGGGGTAGGTCTAATTTGGTTAGATCAATTGCTTACAAGGCTTTTATGCTTGCAGGGACAGTCAAACTATGATTTTCTTTGGGAATTAGGATTGTAGCTTAAGCTGTTTAGTTTACTGATAAATAGTTTACTTATGTCTTAAAATAGATAGTCTATGATATATTAGTGAGAATTAAATAAATAAATAATAATATTTATGAAAAAAAGGTTTTGAATTAAGGAAAATTATTTCATTAGGTGAAAAAAATATTTTCATAAAATGATAATTAGCTAAACTTTAATTAGACACCAACTATGAAATGATAATTTAGGCTTAAATCTTAATTATAAGTACAATTGTTGATTGAGTCTTAATTTGATTGCCATCGGTATTGTTGCTAGTGCAGTAATAAAGGGGTTTGAGTACGTTGAAACACATTATCTTCCTATTTAAGGATTTGAGAGGAGCTATGGGTAATTGTAGACACTGTATATAAAAAAAATAATATAAGAACCTATAATTACATTAATATTAAAAAATATATAATTTGATAAATTTTTAAATTTTTTTAATTCGATTTTTGAATTAAACTATTGCTTTAATCAAATCTTTCAATTAATTTAGTGGCTAGTCAACTTAAACATATTATTGTTTTATTTTTAAAATACATATAAATTAAAACATATATATTTCGATTAATCGATTGACCATTGAATCTAATTCGATTGAATATTAATTAATGGTTAATTTAATTCGAAATCGAATAATTAACCACATTAATTGATTAACCAATATTATTAATAATAAAATATTATAAGCTCAATAATCAAATAGGGTCCAATATATCATGTAACTCAATACAAAAATTAGAGAACAAGTTTAAAATCAAATTAGATTTATATATTTTTAAACTAAAAAAAAATAAAAGAAAGAAGTCCTACTTCTTTCCATCGCCAAACTCAAAAGAAAGTTTAGGTGGGCACCGCTTTACAATAGAACATATTCTATTCTTCTTGACTTTTTTTTGCATTTTTTCTTCATTTTCAAACCTTTTCTTTTTTTCATTTCATCACTCAAGTCTCAAATTTTATTGTTTTTAATTCAATGTTTGTTACCATGATTTTAAATTAGTGTTTTTGTGTAAATTGTTTTTTTTTTCTAATTAAAAGCAAAGAAAATAACATTGCAATGATATTTTTTCATGTTTCAAACTTATTTGAAAAAAGCAAAAATAAACATGTCAAAATTTCGGTTAATTCGGTTAATCACCCGAATTAATCGAAATTATTTCGATCGGTTAAAAGATTTTGAAAAAAAAATTCGGTTCAGTTAACGATTAAGACTTTTATGGATTCGATTAATGGTAATTCGGTTCAGGTATTAATCGAGCCAACTGTTTGAACACCCCTACCCATTGATGAGTAGAATAGCATATCTTAGATCCAAGTAGATTCGACTGTCAGTGTCAGAAATCGAAAAAAAAACTATTTGGATTTTGGTTCATAGGTTTGTAACGTTTAAAGTTGTTTCATAAACAAAAAATTGAGTTGTAGAGGAGAAGGGAATGAGAGCTTTCAATTTCTATAAGCAGTATGAACAAATAAGGTCATACAACAATGATTTTAACAACTTAGTGACTTAAACGAAAACTTTTGAATAATTCTGTGACTATTTTGTAACGTTTTGAAGCTGAGTGACCAAAACGTAAAGTTTAGTAACCTTAGTTGTAGTTTAACCTTAATATTTTGTAACAATTGAGATATTTATCTTTTGGATAAACTATCAAAATAATCATTTTTGTTTGCCTCAAGTTACATTCTAGTCACTTATGTTTGAAATGTTACATTTTAGTCATTTGTGTTATCATGTTGTAACATTTTAGTCACTAAACTGTTAATTGTCATTAACGGTGTAACGGTAAGCTGATGTGGCACATTAAATCATCATTTCAAATGAAAATTTTAGGTTAAATTATACAATTACACCATATATTTTTTTCATTTTGAGCCTTTCCGTTTGGTTCAGGATTTGAATCTGGTAACGATTCCAGTCCCATAAGCCTTTCAATTACGCTTGGTGGCTACCGTTGTTTATCTTTGTCATCCACCTCATCTTCGCATTGGTTTGCAAACAATATGGAGGCATTCACATGGATTTCTCGGGGCTTAAGGCTTCTTTTGGCATCAACTATAGCTCTGCTATCCAGAAAGAGCCTCGGAGCTTCCTTGAAGAATTTCCATGGCGACCTTGCGCTACCTTCTTTGTACTAAAAAACAGGAAGGGGAAAGGTGACTTGCTCTGATTACCAGTATGCGTGGAAAGTTCTAATGCCAAATATTGGAGCTCAAATGTAACCGGAGATTGCTTGAGCGGGCCCAGATGTATTCTTTGCTTTCGGCCTTGTGGTTGCTTCTCTAATTCTCTCGATATTGTTGGTGTCTCAATTGTTTTCACTTGCTTCGTTTTCTTTTCACTCGCCAGAAACCAAAAAAAAAATTGATAAAATAATACAAACCAACGTAAAAAAAGAAGAAGAAAAAATACGAAGATCAAAAAATAAAAATCAATCGGCATTTCCATAGCAATGAGACGCTTAGGGGAGCAAAGGTATTTGCCGTAAAGAAGTCGATGACGATCAAAGATCTGAAGGAAGCCAGCCATGCATTCCATTTGTTTCTCTACTTGCTTCTCAAGATTTTGCTTTGGCACTACGCCCGTCATCATCTTTCCTTTCTCTTTTTTTAAGAAAAAAACTATTCACCCTCGTATTTAACTCAATAATCCTCTTCTTACTTACAAGTTAATCTTTCTGTTTAGACTTCTTGACAAGAGAATGGGAAATAAGAAGAAGAAAAAAAAGGAAGCTAAAACAACATAAAAGAAAAAAAATTGTTCAAAATGAAAAAAATATAGAGATCAATTATACAATTTAACCTAAAATTTTCATTTGAAATGATGATTTAACGTGACAAGTCAGCTTACTGTTATACCGTTAAGAGCAATTAACGGCTTAGTAACTAAAATGTTACAACGCGATATCCTAAGTGACTAAAATGTAATATTTCAAACATAAATGACTAAAATGTAATTTCAGGCAAACAAAAATGACTATTTTGTTAGTTTAGCCTTATCTTTTCATTTCAAAATAGTTTAGAAATAATGCCATAAATAAACCCGGCGACTTTTTTTTCCAATTTAAAAGGGGGTAAAATGTTATTTTCGATCAAACAATTTGATCAGTTCTATTGAAAATTGAAAAGTTATCCCGGCGACGGCGAGATCAACATTTTTCCGTTTGGTCCTGCAACGGTTTGCGTAACCCTCTTCTCCTTCAGAATCAGAATCTGTGGTACTCACTTCCAACTCACTGAGTCGACTCACTACTTAAAAAATGAATGAAATGATCTCCGGAGTGGGTGAACCGGTGGTAACGGATGCAACAAAGGGCGGCGGATCCAATGCCGCTCGAATTGCGGAGGTGAAGGCGTGGCTGGCGGCTCAGTTCGATGCCGCCGGGAAAGAAGTCCCTGATTTCGATTACACTCCGCGAAGCATTGCTCATTTGTACAATCTGGCTACCGTCTCGCAGGCAAAGACTCAAGCTGCCAACATTGTTGCCAACGATTTTCGCCAGAAAGCCGCCGAATACCGTTCTCAAGGTCCTAATTTTGTTTTTTTTTTCTTTCTAAATTGAATTGAGATTCTCAAATTCAAACAATTTCATCTTGTTTTTCCTAAAATTGAAATCTCTTATAGCTGCACGAATTAGAGAGATATTGGAGAACGTAGGATTAGCGCAGGAGAGTTTGCCGTCAAATGTGGTTGCATCGGCGCAAATTCTGGCAAACGTTGCTAATTTGTTGAATATTCGAGACACCGAACTTAGTAGGTGGGTTGCTTTCGATTTACAATTTTGAAAACTTCCGTAATTCATGTTGATTTCCATGTATTATATTTGGAACCTAACAAGGAAGAAAAACAAAATGAATGTAGTTTTCTTGTAGCAATGGGTGATATTTCTTTGAGAAAGACTGGGGTAGATGAGAAGAGGGCTAAAGTGCACAAAGAGTCCAAAACTCTTCTTGAGTATACTCGAAAAGCAATAGCTAGGTTAACCTATTTGAAAAGGTAAAGAATTTGTACGTTTACCACCCTAAATTTAGCCCTTCGTTTGAATCTATTTGATGGTTATTGAGAAGAAATTGATATTTTCATATAGGACATTAGCACAACTAGAAGATGATGTGGCTCCATGTGATGCTCAAATGGAAAATTGGAAGACGAACTTGGGTGTTATGGCATCAAAGGAGCGACAGTACATGCAACAGTATAACAACTATAAGGTATCCTTTGTATTTTTATTTTCAGGGATGCATTAAGATGCAAAACTAGTTACAGAAATTTAAGCTGTTGATTCTTCTGAGTGAACATGCTATTTATCATTTAAAAGGGACAAAAATGGGTGGAAAGAGAAGCTGCCTTTGCCCTAAGTGGATGAAATTTAACTGGATATGCATGCTTTGATTTGAGTGGTAGGGTTAAAGTTTATCAATCATATAGACAGGACATTCAATGTATAAAATGACTTTTTATTACTATTCAAAATTATAAATAAAATGGATTGAACAGGAGACTTAGAACTTCATCTATAGGTAGAGTTGAAATAGAATTATTGTACGGCTTCTGTTTTAAAGCTGAAAAAATCATTAGCTGAGGTACTAGTTGATAGTCTTGGACAATTTATCTTGAGATCATTTTAGTAGAAGAATCATTTTCCTTGGTGAATATTGCACTTTTGCATATATTGGAATTTAAATAATAAAGTACTGCATATAAAGCTACAAGGATGTAGCTATTCTTGTTTTCTCCCTCATTGTTAATTTATCAAGATTTTGGCGATCTAATTATCAACTATATGTTGCTTGCATGAATTCTTTCTGCGTTTCATTTATGCTTAATCTTGTTTGACAGGCATTACTGAATCGTGTGGGCTACACACCTGAAATTAATCATGGGGTGTTGGTTGAAATGGCCGAACACAGGAAGGACTTGGAGAAAAAGACCAAACCCATCTTAGATACTTTGAGGAGCTACCAGGACCTACCTCCGGTAATATGTTATCATGGTTGGCATTGGAGCACTATTGTGCTTTGGTGTTAATGTTTTCTATATACATATCAAAATTTCTTCTCCATTATACTTGGTCTTTATTTCCTATATCAGACTCTTTGGTACTGGTTCCTCTTGTCTGTTCATCGCCCATCATGTCTTCATGTAAAGCTACAAGAGTAAAATAGTATTTGTAAATATATGAGGTTACTATGCATCTTTGTAGTGAAGCTTCACATAGTATTTTTGTATATTTCTTTCTCAAGACTGTATGGTTTTGATATAAACAAATGAACAGAATTTATATTTGATGTGCATTTAATCTTATCAAACACATAAGTAAACGCACTTTTTTCACGTGTCTTAACATTTTGGTGGTACCCTGCTTGGCACTGCATGTTATGTAAAACTTGCATCCTTATTGACAAGTCATAATATAGGTAACATTGTTAATTCAGATGGTCTATGTTCAAAGTTCAATTTTGGTCGTCATCTTTGTCTAGAATGTTTTGGACTTGGGGCCCTAGTTTCCACATCCTTGTCCTTGAAATGAGAGAATGTGCTCTAAAGAAGTGCGCAGTATTACCGTTATTTTATTTTTGTTCATGCAGGATAAAGCATTAGCTGCCTTAGCAATTGAGGACAAGAAAAGGCAGTATGCTGCTGCTGAAAAATACCTGGAAGATGTGTTGCAATCAGCCCTTGCTACGTCAGATTGATTGGCTTACAATAGAATTTACTTTCTTCTGAACAACGTGCTGATTTTTTATTAGTGAACTTCTGGAAGGGCGAGTTTGCTCAGGTGATCGAAGCCAAAAGATAGTGTGATGTTGCAGACAGCGATTCAGATTTATGAGATTCAAGTTGTAACGTGTTATAGTATTAATTTGAAGTTGGTATGTACGCTATGTGTGCTTATGCATGCACGTTGTAATGTTATCGTCTTAAGCTCCCGCTCTTTCCCCTTTGTCACCAACTTTTGCAAATTGCTGTAAAATTATTTGTTCGATATGGTTAGCTCCTGTTGACTGTTGTCTGTTTTCCTATTTAAGATGTTGCTCTGCTCCCTTTCTGTCTTTTTTACTTTGTTCTTAGTGAACCCCTTTGAAGCACTGCCATTTGGCATTGTTCGCAAACTATTTTGCAGACCAACAACACCAATTTGCGCTATGGTTTCTTTAACCCGTTTGAGGGATGACTAAACTCGGTTGACTTTGAGGTCGTAATTGGATTTTCAGGCTTACCATGGCAAATGAATTCAATTTCGGTTAGCAACTTCCCTAGTCTCTCCTGTTCGAAGAGAAGTTTACTTTACATCATAACATGTTTAGTAATTTTTATTGCATTTATCTTTACATAACTAACACGTAATACAACATAGATGTACAGATTATCAGGTTTAGTTTTGAGGCAGATTGATTCATGTTCTTATAAACGTTTAGTAGCAAAAATACCGAAATTTACTTCTTTCTTTTCCCATCTCCTTAATAGCAAAATTCACCATCTAATTCCTCTCCATTTCACAGATCATGTTAATATCATCCAACATGATACAGCAGAAATTCAGTCTAATAGCTGAAAGCTACACAACTAATTACACAAAATGGAGGTCCGCATAAAATATCTTCTAAGTATAGCAACTTCCAAAACAAGTTAAGATCTTTCATAAACAACAAAACCTAGGCCTCCAGCAAGTTAACTTTCCAACATATATGAAAAGGTCCTTAGATTCCCATGGTATACCACATGACTACTTCTCCTACGAGTTCTCAGCAAGTGCCTTATCGATTGCCTCTGCATGATCGCGTAGAACATTCCACTGCACCAGAACAAAATCAGAAGTCAAATGTACCATCATTATCATAATATTAGGTAGAGTAACTTTGTAATTCCTACCTGGTCCAGACTTAGAGAAATACCTAGGAGAATAAGAAAATGTTAGTTCATGAATATTGACAATGACAATGGAAAAAAGAAAGATGGAAACTTAAGTTTCAGAAGCTAAAATCCCCAAATCCTGTTATGCATCGACATCATGAGTACCAGCTTAGCACCAAACAAGAATGAAGAGAGAGAGAGAGAGGTCAAACTTTTCCAAGTAATTTCCCAACCCAAATATTCTCTGGGCAATCTATAACATTTTCAACTAAAGGTTTTCACAAATAACAGATTCACAATTTTGACAAGTCCATTTGTGTTTGTTGACATTCAATAACAGTAAGGAAACAAACCCAATAATCAAATTAATACTAAAAAGTAAAAACAACGGTTTAATCTCAACCTAAAATATCATGTGTGATTTGGGGCAAGCAGCATTGGCATGCCTTTTTGCTAAGTAGTAGAGCGAATCAACTATACTGCCTCTTACCTCTTTGAGCAACGCACCTTTGATCCATTTCAGGCAAGCTCAGTTTAAGGTAAAAAGGGTTAAAAAGTCCCCTCTAACTTAAGAGGCCCCTTGCTTAATTTTATTATAGCTTTTCTTCTAATAGTGAGAAAATGACAACATAACACTGCTGAATAAATGAATCAAAATATTCATGCCAAAAAATTTGTTGAAGATGGAAGTGTATGAAACATTAAACTTCAAAGTATGAACTTTATTATGCTTAATGTTTAAAACTTAAAAAAAAAAAAAAAAGTTATGCAAGTAATGAACACAAGACAATAAGCAACGGATAACAAACAGAATACTGCGTTTTTAATCCAACCTCAACCCACTGGTAATAGGTAAAAAGATCCAAACCTAAATGAAAATCATAACAAATCAAACTTAACAACAACATTTAACACTACCCTTCACTAGGCCTATACTGAAAAAAAAAAAACAAGTTTGCAGGAAAGCGGGCATGAAATGAATAAAGCAATATGAAACCTTCTTTCTCAGTTAAACTTTGTTGTACATATTAGAGATTAAGTCAAACTTCATGTTTAAACTTAAAGAGGAAAAAAATAGCACAGGCTTGACATCATAAACTTTGGAAATAAAACAAAGAGAAAAAGTACCTTTCTTGCCAGGCAATTGTTTACCATCCTTGACATAAAATTCACGAATATCAACCCAAATCTTGCCATTCCAGTTCCTCACTGAAACTCTCCTATTCTTGGATATCTGCAGCCCACGACAAAAATAATTCCACATTTCATAAACTTTGTTCAATATATAATCGAGAGAGAGAGAGAGAGAGAGAAAGAGAAAAGCCCTAAGGCGCAAAGCCCTAGAATGGCATATTTTGGGAAAAAAATTAAGGCGTGAAATAGAATATGGAGAAACAGCGGGCGAAAGTGGAGAGTGACCTCGCAGACGACGACATCATCGGAATCGTCAGAGTCGACTGCAGAAGAAATCTTGGAGACTTTATTAGGAGGCGCGTGATCCTCGTTCTCGTCGGAAGCAAGACCCTCTCCATCCTTTCTCTTCCCTCTAAACGACATTCCCTCCAACTCTCTCTGTCTTAGCAATTTGTGAGCTTTTTTTTTCTAGTAAACTTCCCTTTCCCCCGGGCTTTTAATCTGCTTTTAAACTTGGTAAAAACCTTTTTTCCTAATAAAAAAATTTCTCTTTTATTTAAATGACATATATTTACATTTAAAAAAATGAAATAAATTTAATTAAAAATACATAATAGGTAGGGTAAATTTTATTGAGGAACTGAATTTGAAGTTAATGTGAATTTAGTATTTGAATATATTTTTCATCAAATTTAATTAGAATTGTCATAAATAAATATAATTTAATAATTCAGTGTAAAACTAACATGATTTTAATTTTGTATACAATTGATAATTTAGTAATTCAACCGTTAAATTTATCTATAAAAGTACACTTGTCATTGCATGTAAAATTTTAAATCAATTCAATATTTCTATCATATCGATCTAAATTATTGTCTATATTAACATATATTTCACAGTTGAAAGTTTTTCACATAAAATAAATAGTTAAAAAAAAATGCTTCAAACTCAACATGCATAATCTAATTGAATAGAACCTAAAATTCAATGATAGAATTGTTAAAATATTAATTGTAAAAAAAATTATGAACTGTAAAATCATATTAGTTTTACATTAGTATAAGTGAAAATCTCCTATGAAAGGGAAAGAAATTAAGCAGATGTAGGGGAAAAAAAGGGGGGGAAAAGGGAGGTTTTCGAAAAATGGTTCCTTTTCTAGCAATTGTTCCTTCTGGCAATTTTTATTTTGAAACACTTTTAATTATTAAATTCTGATATTCATTAGGTAATATTATTTAACCAATGGTTATAAATTCGGAAAATAATATTGAAATCTAATATGAATAATAAACTTATTTAAAATAAATACAATGTTAAATCAAATTAATTAAAATTTTAAAAATTACAAGTCACTTTGAATTTTATTTATTTTGAATTTAAATCAGTCAGTTTTATCAATATTTTTTTTATCAAATCATTTTAAGTTTATACCATTTCAGATTATCATTTGATGACACTTGTTCTTTAAATTATTTATGCGGGCATAACGAAAATTACAAATCTTCTACTTGTTCTCATTCCCAAATTATTCTAATATTTTTGACAATTTTAATTAAAAACATTATATTCTTCTGCGTTGGGACGCTCTTAGCTGCAAGAGCTCAAACATGCCTAGTTGCCTACATTTGGCCCCTTAACTGAAGTGATAACACTACATAATGGTGAACCACAAATCAGCCAAGAACTTGATATAGATCATTTGTTACCTTTCTCCCACTTCAAAATTACTACAAGTTTACATACTCGAGAGATTCTTTTAGTCATGCGCAGATAAAGTATCTTCTACAGCCAAGTTTAACTACAGAAAACGTAAGTCAATCCATCACCTCATTATGTATAGTCAATCAAGCAAGATGCACAACTACCTCCAGCAGCTGCATCAGCACTAAAGACAATGCCAAAGCCATCCAGTAATACAGACTATGGTAGGACATGTATATATACGTATGCATCATCAGAAGAAGTAGCTCAGTTAATCATGGAATGAGATCAAGACCTACAAATATAGATAAATATAATAATTTAATTTCACTGTGAATAGGAATTGGTTATACAAGAAGAGAGGCACAACACACGTGCTAACCACCTCAATATATAAAATTTAATTACTTTAACTACTTATTGTGTCAACTGACAAAAAAAAAAAAAGATCAAGTCCTCGTATGTTGCTGAAATTTGGAGATACAATTGCTTACCTCGGGTTGAACTGGATAAACAGGAAGATTAAGATCTGGTAGTTCACCAAATGCTGCCCTCCTCTCCCTCTGTTCTACTTTGGCGGAAATTCCTTCCTCATTCTCATCAATCATCAGCTCGCTCAATGGAGACACAAGTTGTTTACTATAATTTTTTTCCAGATAATTCTGGTGTGTTGCTACAGAGTTTGTATAATTTCCTATATTGCTAGGGTGGATGGTTACATTGTTATAGTTATCGGCATCCTTTGAATTTTGTGGAGATATAGAAGCATCATCATCATTTGAGATTCCAGTTTGTGACGAGTGCTCAGACTTAGTTCCAATGTTAGCAGGTCTTTTAATTGAAGATCTTACAGAAGAATTCAACATTTTATGCAATTTCTGATCATGTTGACTAATATCAACTAAGCTCTGCAAGAGAACAGAAGATTCTTCTTGAAGCAAAGAGTTGGTAGCAGCAAAATTTAGTCTCCCCTGTTCCACTTTCACATGTTTACTTGGTAGATGACCATCAACTTTCTCTCGAGATTTGGCCATATTTTTAGTCCGTTTTCTTGATTGTTGAGCCAATGATAATACAGGTTCATTTCTGGGCCAAAACAATATATCATTAAAAAGGAGTAAAATTGAGGTTCAACTTAAATTATTTTTCTCAACAAAAAGTAAGACATAATCAGCAACCAAAAAAAAAAAAGTATGCTCCATAAATCAGTGATTATATGCTCAATATAATAGCTCATATTTAAAAAAACTAAATTTATGCTTCTAAGACCTCCTGGTTTAAGTGGAACAAATACAGATATAATGTTACTCCTAAAAGGAAAAAGGGTTTTAAGTGCAGAAGAGAAAAGCATGTGCTGCAGGCACAGAAACAACAACAATAACAAATGCATGAAATTTTTTTGTTACATCAAATTCTTTTCTGTAGTAACTAATAGTGAACAGGGTGTTGGCAAAAGAAGGTTCAAGGAAAGTTCCATTTTCAAGACTCTCCCGCAATGTCCTATAACATTTCACGTTTTTGAAGTAATAGCTAACAAAGATACTCAGTTAGAACCATTACATGTTATATATGACGTCTCCCCCATATTAGGTCCCAAATGGGCATGCATGTAAATTTAATCTTCCTTCAGGATCTATATTGTCGGTTTTTTACCTAGCTCCATGAAATGCCAAGGCTCCTTTCAGTACCATGGCCTTTGCTCATATTTTGTAATTCTGGACAACTAAATTATGACATAAGAGCACCTATATTGCAAAAAACAGCACTGATAATTTGGAATTTCATGTTCAAAATCAAGCCACCAGAATGCAAAATTTGACTTAAATTCAATCTCAAAACAGAAACAATATGCAAGTCCAAAAATTCCACGTCATACATGCTTGGAAAGCTTGATGAGTCTAGATCATCAAACCGTTCATGAAATGGAGTTTCCTAGGACTGACAGGTTTAACCAAAAACTCATTCTTTAAAACAATCTACACAAGATTCTGATATACAAACTTATGCCTAGTTTAGACTTTTATGGGAGTAAATTCTTGTTAATGTCATTAAATGCCAAATAAAGAAAATGAAGAAAGCAACTACTACAGACACTAAATATATCTTTAAATGACTAAGCATGCTACTAAAATTAACAGTTATTTCATCTTTGCCATTACATGACTTAAAATTTGAACCAAAAGACATGACTTCGTAATTATGGCCAAGAAAACCAATAATAACTAATTATTATTTTTTAAAGCTTTTGGATTGATTGATAAAAGGAAGCTTTCACAATTGGTATATCATTTATCAAATATACATTAGATTAGAAAATCCATAAAATTAGTTTGCCAGGATCTTCCCGACAGCCAAGACATAAAAAGCATACAAAGAAGACTTCAAAGAGGGAAAAAATCAAATGAGTTCCAATTTCTCAGAGTTTACAAGTAATCCATTCTGTTCACTATTGGTATGTTATTTATCGAATATGATTTAGATTAGGGAAAAAAGAGAGAAAATTTATTGTTTTTCCGGATTACCGTCAGGCAGACGTGAAAAGATACAAGGCAGAATAATAGAGGGAAAAACTCACACGCATTCCAATTTCTCAGAGTTTACAAGTAGTCCATTCTGTTTAACTGTAGACTTGCTGTCTTGAAAACATTCAGCCTACATAACAATAGACAAATGAACATAGTGATCAATTAAAGATTTCAGATATCTTAAGAATAGATGAAAAAGTACCACTGCAAGATATGATTGAATAATACTAGCAAAACAACAAACGAGAGAAGCCAAATTGAAACATAACAAAGTATTTGACCTACAGTCTGCTGGATGAGCTGTTAATTAACAGAAATAAAAGTACTTGCATCTCAAAGAACAATAAGTTTACCTAAAACATGTTGTTCCAAGCCTATCCATAAGCAAACCCAAAATTATTGATGCAGTGCCGGATAAATTACAATATAAGAAAGACCCAGTTAACGAAAAACAATGTTACCAGAATTACTAATCACATTCCATTCCGGCAAAGTTAATTTCAATTAAAGAAAAAAAAAAAAAAAAAAACAAAAATTCTCACCATAGAATCTTCGGTCTTCGGCGCAATCAAAGGAGGAGACGTGTTTTGAGCATCTTTGACTAGCCTCTTCCAAGAAACAATCGTAGTCTCACCAGGCCTGAGCTGAATGGCGAACCTTTGCCTGCTAGCAAACAACCAAGAGAGTGAATCAGCTGAAACCCTCGAAGAGGTTTCCCCACCATTACCGATCCTTTTATCACTTTCTTCCATGGGGGACCGGCTCTTGAAAGTAGTCGTTTTCTATAGATTTAGAGTTGAAGAATTTAACGCCATCGATAATCAAAAGGATAAAAAGTGATCTGTCGCGTGTAGGAGAGTGTTTTAAGCTGTTGAAGTCACGTGATCAAAGAAATCTGTTGAATTTTATTTCAATAAACATTTCACTGGTTGGGAAGAGGAAAAAATATCTACATTGGTTTTTGAATTTTAAAGTTTATGAGGTTGAAAAGAATATCTGAGGAAAAAATTGGAAGACCGGTAGGGGCAGCGACAGTTACCGGGCACAACACCACCTAATTTTGGGTTCGTCGAGAACAGGAGTTGTTTCAGGGATTGGTAGAAGGGATTAAGAAAAAAAAGAAAAGGTAAACTACACGGACAATTACTCGCCCGTTTCCATTTTGGTCCTCGCTATAAAAGTTCTCAATTTAATCCTTTTTTTTTTTTTTACCATGATAAATCATTAATCGAAGTCATTTAGCGGACACAGTCAAACCATCTATCTCGGATATTGAAGTTCAGTCATTTCTCTAGTTAGAAACTGAGACTAAAAAAGTTCTCAACTTTGATCGAATTTTAAGTCATGTAATGGCTTTCTCTGCGGATACTTTGAGGAGCTACCAGGACCTACCTCCGGTAATATGTTATCATGGTTGGCATTGGAGCACTATTGTGCTTTGGTGTTAATGTTTTCTATATACATATCAAAATTTCTTCTCCATTATACTTGGTCTTTATTTCCTATATCAGACTCTTTGGTACTGGATCCTCTTGTCTGTTCATCGCCCATCATGTCTTCATGTAAAGCTACAAGAGTAAAATAGTATTTGTAAATATATGAGGTTACTATGCATCTTTGTAGTGAAGCTTCACATAGTATTTTTGTATATTTCTTTCTCAAGACTGTTTATGGTTTTGATATAAACAAATGAACAGAATTTATATTTGATGTGCATTTAATCTTATCAAACACATAAGTAAACGCACTTTTTTCCCATGTCTTAACATTTTGGTGGTACCCTGCTTGGCACTGCATGTTATGTAAAACTTGCATCCTTATTGACAAGTCATAATATAGGTAACATTGTTAATTCAGATGGTCTATGTTCAAAGTTCAATTTTGGTCGTCATCTTTCTCAATTGGCTCCAATTAAATAATACTAGTACCTATAACATAAGGAGATTATGTAGTGCTATTGCTTGCACTCTTTGTATCATCTGTAAATCAAGAAATGAACTCATCTGTTGGAATGCCAACCTCGCCCCATTTGTTGTAGTTGAAAGGATTCATGATTTACACCTTTCTATTCTCATCAAGTATCTCTTCTGGGAATATGATATTTGGGTGCGATTTAAAGGCTATTAACTATAAGTTTTTGGAATTAAAGTGTTTGGATAATTTATAAAATATAAGTTTTAAAATTACAATTACCTGAATTTATAATTAAATATGAATTCAAGAATTTTATTTAATATATAATTAATTTTAAAAATTTATCATATGAAAATAAATATTTTATATTTAGAATGGTATAAATAATTTAAAAGTTATTATGTTTTTATTGTTTTTAGAAATATTTATGAAAAGAAATTTAAAAATTTTCAAATAATATTTAAAAATCATAAAATAAAGTTCATTTTGTTAAAATAAATTTAAAATTCTAAAAAAAAATTAATATAAAAAATTGAAAACGATTTACAATAGTCAATTCAAAAATCTAAAAAATTCCATCAGACCAGCTAAATATCACTCATAATTATACTTATTAATGTATACTAGTTTAATGTCAAATAAAATGATACTAATAACATATAGTTTTAATGTCAAATAAAATGATACTAATAATACATTTTATCAATTGTGGTATCAAATCATATTGACATAGCGGCTTGTGTCAGTCTATATTGATTAGTACTTGTACGTGTTGATTTATACTGTTTCTACTAGATTTTATTTTCTCAAACCAAAATTTAAAGTTTTTTATTAATAAATTTTATTTTTTTATATTTTATTCTAAAAATGTCCATAAAAAAAGATGTCGGGATATTTAATTTTATATTTTCACCTTAATATATTCTATAAATAATTGAATCATATTTACATGTATGCATAGTTTTATTTTGATAAAATCATTTTTTTTAATTTTAAAAAATAATATTTAAAAATATCAATTAAATCGAAATACATTGATATTAACTAAATTATAGCACGTACACAAGATGAATAAAGAAAATATAATAAAATTTATAAAAAATGAATATAAAAATAAAACCTCGCATTAATTGAAACGGTGAAATTAAATTATTATGGCTTTACATTTGACCCCATTGCCATTCGGGCTCGGCTCGCTTCTTCTAGAAATTTACCTCCTATTTCCTAATACGCGGGAAAGGCCTCCTTTAAAACTCCATTGCCAAGACTAAAATAATAAAAAAAAAAAAAACAAAATCCAAATCCCTCCCACATCCTAATGTCGGGCACAATCAAGGTTCTGAACGTGGCGGAGAAGCCGTCGGTGGCGAAGTCAGTGTCGGGCATCCTCTCAAGGAACCAAGGCCTACGTGTGCGCGATGGCCGCTCCCGGTATAACAGGATATTTGAGTTTAATTATTCGATTCGTGGCCAACCCTGTCATATGTTATTCACCTCTGTCACTGGCCACTTAATGGAGCTCGAATTCGAGGACCGCTTCCGCAAGTGGCACTCCTGTGACCCGCTCGATCTCTACCACGCCCCGGTTCGCAAATTCGTTCCTGAGGTTTCCCTCTTTTCTTACATTTTTACCTTTTTCCTCAGTGATGTACTGTTTTCCTTTCTCAAATGATGATAAAGAAAAACAAGTAAATTGTAAATAGCGAAATCACATTACAACAAAAATGATGCATTATTTAAAATGTAGGATCTATATTTGATGCATTGTCGGTGTATAAGTATATACACTAACAGTGAATTATGTTATGCCGTCTTTTAAGTTAGAATTTTAATTATCTGTATTTTCTTTTATGAGTTTTTAACACGATGTGAACTTGTGGTTTTCTGTCACTGTATAGATTTATAGACTGCACAAGCCTTATTTCAAAATGACTGATATAAGTGATAAGTAGAATCATGCGTTGTGCTATTAAGAAAAGTTAATGTTTTAGTTTTAACTAGCAGGTCAGGGAAATGTTGAAGTGCTAATCTGATTTATTCTTTAAAAAGGGGCAATAAAAGTGGTCAACAATGAAAATCTGACTTCCGTCTAGTCTTTGCATTTGAGAATTTCCGTAATTTGTTTTGTATAGTGTGCTAAATGTTTATATGCTGGATTTCACTTTTATTGGACTTTTGATGATTTAGGATAAGCTGGATATTAAGAGGACGTTGGAGGAGGAAGCTAGGAGGTGTCAATGGTTGGTTCTCTGGCTTGATTGTGACAGAGAAGGTGAAAACATTGCATTTGAGGTTATCGATGTTTGCAGAGCTGTGAATCGTCATCTTACAATACGAAGGGCTCGATTCTCCGCATTGATTGACAGGTTCTTAAAGCCTAATGCTTTTGTTCTTTTTCTTTTGTTGTTTTCCTTGGCTTAGATTTAAGGTGGTCTGATGTTGGAAATGCCAGGGAAATCCATCATGCTATGCAGAATCTTATTGATCCAAATCCATGGTTTTCTGATGCTGTAGATGCTAGGCAGGCAAGTAACTCCCCTTATTGTGGTTGAAATGTAAAATTCTTAATTGATTGATGCACAATTGATTTACAAGTTTCCATATAATTTTGATTATTAGGAAGGAAGGTCATTTTATGACCTATTCTTGTATTTACTAAATTTTGTATAGAAAATTTGTTTAACTATATTATCTCATATTGGGGTTTGTTGTCATCTTCTGTTTAAGTTAAGCCACTCATCAATAAGTTTATGTTGAATGTTTAACATGAAATCTAGTTATTTGTTTCCTAAGTGGTTATTTTATGTGTTTTACATTGCCTCGTATTAGTTGCTTAAATGGTAGGCCTGTTTGTTGCTGTTTTTACATTGGGACTAATGTGAGGGGGAGTGCTGAGCTATGTTGCTCTGGCACTTCATTTTTCTTGAAGGTCCTGTGTTCGACATATGTATCCGACAGCTATTCGGATATGTGTATGGGGGATATGATTCTCCTAACACATGTAAGTCTTTGAAAAAATTGAACACTCTCAACCGAGTCTGAGCACCATAGATGCTGAGTAGTGTTGTTTTGCGTCAGTTAAGTTTGGGGAGAACTAAAGTTAGATCTCCATATTTTCCCAATTGGTTTTACAATGAATGTTTAAGAACATTCTATCTTCATATTACTTCTGTCTTTGCTAGTATTTATCCAGCTATTATCTGCAAAGGAAAAAGTTAATGTTTATAAATTTATCAGGAAATAGACCTGCGAATTGGTGCTTCCTTCACCAGATTTCAGACTATGCTGTTGAGAGATAAATTTGTTATCGATTCTGCCACAGATGACAGAAATCTTGTTCTAAGTTATGGTCCTTGTCAGGTACAGTGAGAAATTTTCTTGTGAATGGCAACCTCATAATGTATACTTTTTTATAGTTGTCTTATATCTTTTAACAATTTAGTTCCCGACGCTCGGCTTTGTTGTGGAACGGTATTGGGAAGTACAGTCACATGAGCCTGAAGAATTTTGGACAATCAACTGTTCTCACAGATCAGATGAAGGTGTTGCCACCTTCAATTGGATGTAAGCTGGAAAGCTTTCTGTATATATAAAATTCTAAGTTTCTTTCCCTTCGTTCAAGGTAATTGTAAGGATACAGTTAATAGCATTCTGAATTTGCAGGCGTGGTCATCTTTTTGATTACACTTGTGCAGTTATAGTTTATGAAATGTGTGTTCAAGAGCCAACTGCTATTGTGAGTTGTGCTAAACCAAGTATTTGAGAACAATTCCAACTCTTGATCTTAGAAAAAACTCTTACTGAATGATAGTAGTTTCCGTTATCACTTGTCTTATAGGTCACAAAAGTTCAACACAAGGAAAAGCTTAAGTATCCTCCATATCCTTTGAATACCATTGAGCTTGAAAAGCGTGCTTCACGGTATTTCCGTATGAGTTCTGAACACACTATGAAGGTGAGCTGCTGGAAATATACATGTTTTAATTTGGTTTTACCGTGCCTTTTGTGCACCAACTAGAGATGAGAGGTTAATTTGATAGGCTTGCTAAAACAATTCTTTCAAATCTGCATGTTTGTATATATTTTTATATATTAGGTTGCAAGCAATTTTTTTTTTTCTTTTTTAGTTGTTTTAATTGATCTATGCCTATCTTATGCTTTTCTTATATCTAGCATTAACTATTAAAATTTTGCGATACCAATCATAAAAAATACTACCTGTGAAAACTGTCCTTGAATTACTATAATTAATGGTGGAGATAATCATATGTTGGTTAATTAACAAGGCTTAATTCACTTTGTTACTTTCATTTTTATTGTTTATAGGTGGCAGAGGAACTATACCAAGCTGGTTTTATCAGTTATCCTCGTACAGAGACTGATTGCTTTTCAAGCAGGACTGATTTGCATGTTGGTAACTGTTTCCTCTTCACAAGATTCTTTTGTCTCAAGTTGTGCTAGTAATTTACAGTTGAAATAAAATCTTTTGGTAGGTCTCTTGGTGAACTTTAACAGTTAAAATTTTCAATATAGTTGGGTCTCTTTTTCAACTTGGATTATTTATATTTTTTTCTCCTTTTTCAAATGGATTTTACACATAGAAATTTAGAAGCTGTTCCCTTTCTTCTATGTAACTGGTTATACATATATGCTGATTCATAGAGCTGATTTGTAGGGATCATAGAACTGATTTGTAGGGATTTGTTTTCTGATTTCTTTCCTTTTTCTATCCTCTGCAACATGTATAAATTCATCACTTCTGAGATGAATAGGACAGAAGTATTCTTCACTTGACTTCAATTTCTAAAATAGCGTTATGATCTTTCTGAAGTTCATCTCTCACACATTTGTGCATATGTACCTAAATTGCGACTATAATTTGAGTCTCGAGTACTATAAAGATGAGATATTAGTAAGAATACAGATACTAATTATCAATCTTATATGTGTGAATAAGAATAATTAAGTTAAAGGCTTGTAATAATTAATTGAGAACTATGATAAAAGCTACCCGAAGAGAAAATCTGTTGAGTGAGATGGATATACAGGAATAGAAATGTTTTTGTAATAGGAGGAAAATTTAGAAAGCTTGTGCTGCTTCTCTTTCATGTTTCAAGATCAGAATCTCAGATTGAGGGTAATGGTTGTGAAATTTAAGCTTGTCTTCACTAGGTTTGGTGAGTGATGGCTGGACAGTTATAAGATTTGAAGCATTGATAGGTTCAATTAGAACAGAACTTGTATGCTACTTTCCAGGTGATTGCATTTTTGTTATTCACAAGAATTTCTCAACGATATTTGTCTTTTCAACTAACTGATAGTAAGGAAAAAAAAAAAACCGAGAGTTGGAGATTCAAAATATTTTTATCAAATATTTGGGCAATAAGTTTTATGGCTCTGTTATTTTCTTTTATGAACTTGTTTAGTTATTCTGATTGAAGATTCCATTCCTAGCACGTTTAAGTCACTTTCTTATTTGTTTCTTGGTAGTAAAAACTCATCTTCTGGAACTTAAATCTCATACTGGTGCCCTGTAGGATTTTGGAGGTGTTTTGGTTCTCTCTTTCTAATATATATATACAATTCCATGTTACATTTACAGTTCCTTCTTAACTAGTTACCAAACTTCTAAAGCCAAACCAAGACGATTCGTAACTTTTCTGTTGGAATTCCTAAAATTAAGGATAGATTACTAGGAGATCTTCTGTAAATAGAAACTAATCCTAATTACTGATTCTTAGGCTGTTACTGTTTTTTAGGGATTGTTTCCTACCTTAGGATAATTTCTCTCTATATATTTGTAAGCTAACTAGCAGAATACATATGAATCTTATCTCTAAATTTCTACATGGTATCAGAGTTCTAGGAATATCCTCTCATCCATCTTCCTAAAAATCCCTCCGATTTCTCATCCATCTTCTTAAAAATCCCTCTGTTTTTTTCTCCCATGGGTGACCTTAATGAAGCCTTGTTTGAAACTGAGATTTCACAAATATCTCAGAATGTTAACCAGGGAATTAATCAAAGTGATCTTAATTCTTCACTTATGATCACTAGTCATCGACTAGATGGGAAGAATTTTCTACAATGGTCTCAATCCGTTCTTATGGTGATCTGTGGCCGAGGTAAATTAGGATACATCAATGGAGAACTTTCACGACCGAACGTAGCTGACCCTACTTATGCTACTTGGGAACTCAATAACTCCATTGCTATGACGTTGCTGATTAATTCGATGGAAGGTTATATAAGCCGAACCTATCTCCTCTTCAAGACTGCAAAAGACATGTGGGATGCAGTTAAAGAAAACTACTCTGACCTTGGAAACGCTTCCCAAGTATTTGAGATCAAACTTAAGTTAAAAGATATTCGACGAGGTATACTCGAGGTAACTCACTACTACAACAACCTAAAAATCTTGTAGTAGGAGTTAGATATGTACTATGAGGCAGATTGTGGTGAAGGCTTAGAACACACTAGGTTTATGACTCGTCTCAACAACGAATGTCTCTATGAGTTTCTAGTTGGACTGAGGCATGAGTTAGATGAGGTCCGAGGCAGAATTCTGGGCAGATCACCTCTCCCAACCATTGGTGAAGCTTTTGCAGAAGTGAGAAGAGAAGAAAAATGTCGTCTTTTCATGATAGGAGAATCCAAACCGATGATCTTTTCTGGAAACCAGCCTACTGAATCTTTTGCTCTTGTCTCCAAAGGTCCACAAACACAAAAACCACGTGCTGGAAATGATTCTGGATCAAATAGACCATGGTGTAGCCACTGCAACCGTGTTGGTCACACAAAGGAAAAGTGTTTTAAACTTCATGGTTATCCAGATAAAAAACAGAAAGATAAGAAAACTGCCCTGTTATCCTTCAATGCTGCAGATGAGGTGCTCGATGTTCACCTAACCAAAACTCAACTCGAAAATCTTCATAAGATATTTAGTACCTCTACTGGTCATGGGTCTCTAGCCACTCAAGGTACTGCTCTTAATATTGCCCTTGAATCTAATAACCAATCCTCTTGGATACTAGATTCGAGTGTCTCGGATCACATGGCAGGTAACTCCACTCTGTTTCAAACCTACACCACTTGTCATAACAAGTCTAGAATCCGCATAGCTGATGGTTCATACTCACCTATGGCTGGAGTAGGGAAAGTAAAAATAATAGAAAATTTTTCCCTTGATAATGTTTTACATGTCCCAAACTTGTCTTGTAATTTACTTTCAATAAGTAAACTTATTAAAGATGGAAAAATGCTTGCTGAATTTTTTGAAATTGGTTGTGTAATACAGGAACAGAAATCGGGGAGGATGATTGGCACTGCTAAAGTTGATGATGGATTATATGTTTGGAATAAAGACAGCACACAAGGGGGATTGGCTCTATCTACTTCAAAAGAGGACACTATTATGCTATGGCACCGTAGGTTAGGACATCCAAATCTCTTGTATCTAAAAAAGCATCTTCCGCTGTTATTTCGAAATAAAAGAATAAATTCTTTGAAGTGTGAAATCTGTGAATTGTCCAAATATACCCGTGTACCATACCCTTTAAAACCATATACCCAGTCCCAACCTTTTTCATTAATTCACAGTGACTGGAGCTAGCCGAGTGAAAAACATTACTGGTGCTAAGTGGTTTATAACATTTATTGATGATCACATTAGGGTTTGTTAGGTCTATCTATTAAAAGAAAAATCTAAAACACCCAAAGTTTTTCAAAATTTTCACTCAATGGTTCGAACCTAATTCAACTCTACCATCCATACTCTCCACATTGACAACGGGAAAAAATACTTTAATTCTGTCCTAAGTCCATACCTTTCAAACCAAGGCATCATACACCAGAGCTCTTGTCCTGACACTCCTCAACAAAACGGGATCCCCGAGAGAAAAAATCGACATCTCCTTGCTGTAGCCCGAGCCATAATGTTTACTATGAATGTCCCAAAATACTTATGGGGAGAAGTTGTCCTTACTGCCTGCTACCTCATACATCGAATGCCATTAAAAGTCTTAAACTTCCAAACACCTCTAAACACTCTTTTCAAATCATTTCCTCTATTTCATGTTCCTAATCTTCCAGCAAAAATATTCGGTTGCAAAGCCTTTGTCCATAATCATCAACCAAATCAATCCAAGCTTGATCCTCGAGCCCACCCCTGTATATTTGTTGGGTATTCCCCCACTCAAAAAAGCTATAAATGTTACCAACCTTGTGCCAGATGTTTGTCTCTCGGGATGTTACCTTCTTTGAAACCGAACCATACTTTGGAGCTTCTCATCTTCAGGGGGAGACTTTTAATGAAGATAAGACCCTTAATATTCTCTTCATCATACCTCACGACCTTACCACCACTATCACTAAACCTACCCTCAATTTAGGTACTGTTATTGTTCCTCCTATACCGCTAGAAAATAGCACAATACTACCCGATAACACCACCATCACCAAACAGCCCCCTGATCAAGGAAAGCAGCAACAGCAGGTGCCCGAACTGCAGGTTTACTCCCGACGAAATCGTCGTCCTGAAACTGATACAGCAGTGCCAATTGCATCTCCAACCGAGGACTGTTCTAAAAATGAAGTCTCACCTCGATCACCATCCATCTATCTTCCAATTGCAGTGAGAAAGGGCACAAGAAGCTGCACTCAACACCCTATTTCTCGGTTTGTATCCTATGGAAACTTATCTAAGTCTTATAAAGCTTTTGTGACTAATGTTGATTTTGTAAAAACTCCAAAAACTATAGAAGAAGCATTTGCATTAGCTGAATGGAGACAAGCTGTGATGGAAGAAATGGAGGCCCTAAAAAATAATGGAACATGGGAAGTTTCGGATCTGCCTAAAGAAAAGAAAACAGTAGGTTGCCAATGGATTTTTACTACTAAATTCAAACCTAATGGCCATATTGACCGATACAAGGCTCGACTTGTGGCTAAGGGCTTCACTCAAACTTATGGGCTTGATTATGAAGAGACATTTGCACCGGTTGCCAAACTAAACACAATTCGAGTCCTTCTATCTCTCGCTGTCAATCTTAATTGGCACTTGACTCAATTGGATGTTAAAAATGCTTTCCTTAACGGGGAGTTAAATGAAGAAGTATACATGGACTTCCCACCTGGATTTGAAGAACGCAAGGGCCAAGTGTGTAAGTTGAAAAAATCATTGTACGGGCTGAAACAATCCCCAAGGGCATGGTTCAATCGATTTGCAAAAGCTATGATGAGCACAAAGTCCACTCAAGGACAGGCAGACCACACCATGTTCTACAAGCATTCGGAACAAGGTAAATGTTGCATTCTCATTGTCTGTGGACGATATAATAGTGACAGGAGATGATACAAGTGAAATTGGGAGGTTGAAAGAATTCCTTGGAACAGAATTTGAACTTAAAGATTTGGGGAATCTTAAATACTTTCTTGGCATGGAGATAGCAAGGTCTCAAAAAGGTATTTTCATCTCCCAAAGGAAATATGTTCTCGATTTGCTATCAGAAGTTGGTTTGATGGGTTGCAAACCAGCTGAAACTCCTATGGAGTTTAATTTCAAGTTGGGTACTGATGAGGATGGAGAAGAAGTCGACAGGGGGAGATATCAACTTGAGATATTGCCTTTTGTGTGAGTGTTATAAGTCAATATATGCATGCCCCAAGGGAGAAACACCTAGAAGCTGCATATCGAATACTAAGGTACATAAAAGGGACTCCTGGCAAAGGCCTATACTTCAAGAAAAATGACAACAGAAATGTGGAAGTCTATATCGATGTTGGATCGGGCGGAGTTCTATCAACGATGACGCCTACCAGAGAGTTATTGTAGCTATGTTTGGGGTAACCTAGTGACATGGAGGAGTAAAAAATAGTCTGTGGTAGCACACAACAGTGCCGAAGCAGAGTATTGAGCACTGGCGCATGGTATTTGCGAAGGAGTTTGAATACAAAGACTGATGAGGGAACTAAAAGTTCCTTATACTAGGTCTATGCAGTTGTATTGTGACAACCAGGCTGCTGTCAGTATAGCTCACAATCCTGTGCATCATGATCGTACCAAACATGTTGAGATAGATTGTCACTTCATAAAAGAGAAAATACACTCAAGAGAAGTGAGTGTTTCCTATCTACCTACCAGACAACAGGTTGCAGACGTGTTAACAAAAAGCTTGAACAGAAACGTGTTTGAAGAACTTGTTGGCAAGCTGGGTTTGATAAACATCTACACTCCAGCTTGAGGGGGAGTGTTGGAATTCCTAAAATTAAGGATAGATTACTAGGAGATCTTCTGTAAATAGAAACTAATCCTAATTACTGATTCCTAGGCTGTTACTGTTTTTTAGTGATTGTTTCCTACCTTAGGATAATTTCTCTCTATATATTTGTAAGCTAACTAGCAGAAATACATATGAATCTTATCTCTAAATTTCTACATTTTCAGTCCCATTATCATTTTGATGTCTAGTTAACATTCAACTTTTGTGAAAAAGGCAGTGGATTTATGATTGGGATCATCACCTTAATAAATAAAAATGTCTGAGGATTCTTGCTCCTCCATAAAAATCTAAAAAAAAAGTTTCTTTTTTATATTACCATTTCATATTGCCTTTTTGCTTTCTTAGAATAATGTTTCTTCAGGTAACATATATTTATGATCCCTTGTCATTTATTACCTGCAAAAGTTGTTTGAATCCAATGAAATTATTACTCACTCAAGGTTCTATTTTATGCAGGCAATTGTGCAAGAACAACAGGAGCATCCTGATTGGGGTTCTTATGCACAGAGATTATTAGACCCTGAGACAGGACTCTGGAGAAACCCTGGCAGTGGTGGTCATGATGACAAGGCTCATCCACCCATTCACCCAACAAAATTTTCTACTGGGGAACATGGTTGGAGTCAAGACCACCGTGTAAGCAAGTGTATTATGGCTAATAATAATTACTGTCTTGTCAGTTTCTTTTTTGAAAATTTAATTCCTCCTTTTCCCCATTGCATCACAGACATTATATGAACTGGTTGTCCGCCATTTCTTGGCTTGTGTTTCACAACCAGCTGTAGGGGCTGAAACCACAGTTGAAATTGATATTGCGGGTGAATTATTTGCTGCCTCAGGAAGAGTAATATTAGAGGCAAGTATTTTCATAGCATTCCCATATTTTCTTTTTATTTTAACTTGAGTTTCTCTCATGAATTAAGAAGCATTGGAGTGTTCAGCATTTGTTTGTTTATTTATTTTATTAATTTGGTAGCTAACCATTATATCACCTGCGACAAGACTTGTGATATTTGGAATGATTACAAATATAGGAATTAAAAAAAAAAAAGTCAGGCTTCTGTTGTTTCCTTGTATGAGCATTCAGTATATCTCAATGGTCCAAGAGATGCCATTCCTGTTTGAGCTGCAAGTTGCATAAGGATACTTGTAACTGAAAGTTGTTTTTGATTTCTGTTGACAACAATTTGCCATTTTGAACATTAAGGATGGACAAGATTTTGGTCAACTCTAGCTTTCATTCAATTAAATAGAATTTCTGAAACCAAGCAGCTTACAATGTCAATCCTGTTTGAACTGGAAATGGCTGATGGAAATTTGTGACTAGAAAGTAGTTGCTCATTTTCTGTATGATGTCAAGTTGCCATTTTGTTTAGGTTGGACAAGTTTATGGTAAAACCTTACGTCCTCTGAGTTCATTAACATAAATTTCAGAAGCCATGTCAGTAGCAAATAGAATATAGCTTCTCTTCGAATGAGATAAAAGATTAAAACCTTTTATTAAGCTCTGATGAGCCAATCAGCAATACACATGACAAAGACATTAAAACCTCCTTAGCTTTTCTTGTCCGCATTAGTTTTTTTTGAGATGTAATACAATATTGAAACTGCTTCATTTAACTGCATGAATGATTTGTGGTTGCTGGTTGGCTAGGTATCTTTTGTCTATAGGTGGTGTTGTAGCTTTTCTAATGCTTCATGACGTCTTTAGATTTGTTAACCATCTTGAGTTTTGACTTGGTTGCTTTTCTATTTTGACCAGAGAAACTACTTAGATGTTTACCGGTATGAATCATGGGGAGGTTCAATGATTCCAACCTACACTGTTGGACAGCAGGTTTTTCATTGTTTCTATACAAATAATTTCAAGCTTTTCAATTGGAAGTTAAATTGTTTGATAAAAAGTTGCAAGTTGATTGTTGTTTATTGTGCTCCTGTAAATTGATATGCTCTTCTTCCATGTTGGGTTGCCTCTCTGATTGCCACTTTTGCCAACTATTTGATAGCTTGTCAGCCTAATTGGGGACTATTACTAGTAAAAGGATTAAATTGTTGGCTTAGAAGTTTGTGATGCAGATTTTATTAATAAAATTACTTGATCCTGCCCTTGGCACATATAGATTTTTTTCCCTCTTTTTGGCGATTAACCAATGACTCAAAATAACAATCTTAAAAGACTATAACTTCTTAATTTGGGGTTAGCAAAAGGGAAAGAAATGAAATAAAAGATGTTTTTAGTTCAATTGTGTAGATGGAATAACTTTTTGTGGAAGAGGCTGAGTGCATGTAGGTAAATGTTTGTATTTCCAAACAAGATGGTCATGTTGATTTTTAATGTTTCAACATCCATTAGTACTTTATTTATTGATTTTCATTTCCCTCTTATTGATGGCTGAGAGACATTCAACTCTTAGATTTTATGACTTCCATGATTTATCATACAAGTTTGATTTTAAAATAGACTTAAGCATCCACATTGCTCTCTTGAATTTTGAGGCCAGAATTGTTTTTATTCTTCAATTTCTTGTGATGTTTCAGTTTGCCCCGACATCACTGACTTTAGACACAGGAGTCACTAGACCACCACCCCTTCTGAGTGAAGCTGATTTGCTAAGTTGTATGGACAAGGTGAGAAGTCCGAAGTGCTTTTGTCTGACCAAGTTAATTATGGTTTCAATGGTTTTTCAGAGAGTAATTATTTTGAATTTTGAAACTTTTTCCACTATTCTGCATTGCAAGGCGGGAATTGGTACTGATGCAACAATGCATGATCACATTAAAAAGCTGCTAGATCGATTTTATGCAACAAAGGACTCAAATACTCGTTTCTCGCCCACCAATCTTGTAATCTATTTTTCTTTTCTTCTCTCACTTTAGCTTTTTATCATATACTATTTACTTTTGAATATTCTGTGTTACTGCTTTTGCTTTGCTTATAAGCTAGGGGAGAAGTTGGATTAATGTGAGAGTACAATCAAGATTTTAGATTTGTGAGAATAGAAGTTTTAAAATAGCTTTTTCCTCTAAAATCCAGTCAACACAAGGCTTTCTAGAATAAAAACATGGTAATTTTTAAATAATCTTTTCGTGCATCTATTAATGTTAGAGAATTTACAAAACTTTATTAATATCTGTAAGTAGGTACTTATGTTTGTATGCCTATGAATACATATATGTGCACAGCAATGCATGTGTAAATGCGATGCGCTAAAATGAAGGGAAAATAGTATCTATTTGTGTTCTATTTTAGAATTTCAATATTTTGTTCATAAAGAAAACAGTATCTATTTTTTATTTTGGAATAGTTTTGAAGTAAATAACAATAGTGAATAGATAAGGTGTTGAGGAAGACTCAAAAGAGTAGCTTAGAATAGGTCTGCCATCAGGACCCCAAAACCTCCTTTGCTGTTGCCAAAAGTGTGCAGGTAACCCGAGTTCATCAATGGATTCCATAATGTGGGCATCACCATTGAGTCTTCCTCAACATGCAGCAAACTTTAGATCATCTTTTGTGATCTTGTTCCAAAAAGATGACTCAGTTTGTTCGTCCTTTTTAGCAAGGTTCGAACAAATTGTTACTGCTTTAAATAGTTGTTCCCATTAAGATTTGAGACGTAAACCAGGTTAACTATGCTGCTTCTCTCCTATTGCAATGTTGATGACTTCATTTGTTGTTGTCAGATTTAAGAGCTGCTTATTGTAGATTCAGAGACCTAAGACCTGATTAGAAGATAAATCTCTGCTCAAGAAGACATGATTCAGAGTCCTGGAGAAAATGACAAAGCAGGCCTAAAAAATGAAACCTTTTTTTCTAGATAACTTTCTATTCAGCATTGCAGGCTACAAATTTACGCAGATTCCCAGAGAGCATTCGGTTCTGATTCCATGCAAAATATGGGAAAATCACTCTTGTATATTAACTAAAATATATAGGAAAAAAAAGTAGGCTATAAAAGGGACTTCTCTAAGAGTCTAAGGAACTACCCTACTTACCTAACATTCGCTTATTTCCTTTTTTTTTTTTTCCAATAAAAAATAAAATGTGTTTCTTAATAAGTTTTAATAGTAGTTTTATGACAGAAGTTGATTGGTACTGACTATGAGACTTGTATAATCTCAGGGTGAAGCACTGGTTATGGGATATGATGACATGGGGTAAGTAGGATTTATTTTATTCTTTTGAGAAGCCAGTTTACTCAAATTAAAGTGTTAAGGACAATATACACAATCTTAATTCTTATTTCACTTGTTGAAAGGTTAATTGGTTTAATGTCAAGTTTATAAGTGGCATGACATATCTGAAATAGTAATGAAGGTGCATTGTTTATATTTATTTCTGTTGTACTTTTTAACAGTTTCATTTGTCAAAATAGTGATATTGGGCTATGGTAAACTTCAGGGCTATTCTAGAATATATTTCATTTGGAGAAGTCTACTATTTAGTTGAGGCATTTGAATTTATAGGAAGTCTACTAAAAGAGACACATTTCTCAACAAAAGTTTTTCCAACTTCAAAATATGGTGATTATGAGAGGCAATTAGGATTTAGGGGGTTAAAACATATTGAAAAGTGGTGCATATTTCCTCCTCCTTTTTCTGTCTTTCTGAACACTACTTCAATGGAGTAATTGGTCCCGTAAGACTACGACTATAAATCAAACAGAACAATTGGTGAGCAACTCTTGTGAGTGGGTTTGGTTTCTCTTCATGTGATAATCTAAACAAATAGTTTTGAACAAAATTTAAGAGCTCATTTAATATGAGCTTAAACACCATGCTTGAATTATTAGTGAACATGAGTTTGTCTCTAACAGTAAAAATGAAGGAATTATCATGGACAGAGTCAAATTCATTCAGGACCTGCCCGTTCGAAGCCTTAATTAACTAGAAAACAATTCCTCGTGCTAACCTGTTGCAAACATGTGTAGAAATTGTTTCAAGAATTAGATACTATGTGTTTTTGTTCTCTAAATCACTCACATGAATTCCTGTATATTTTTCCTCCTATCATGTGAAAACTGAATCGTTTAACCTTGCAAAGTTGTATGGATGAGGATGGTCATGCTAAGTTGCACTGCTGTTTATGTTTTTGAAAGATGACCTTCCAAAAGCCTGTATTATGTGATTGTTTTGGTTGGTAGCTGTATTACCTGAAGTCACTAAGTATTTGCTTTTGTGGTAGTTTTTGTTGGGCTCATGGAAGTGGTGGTGTCGTAAACAATTTTGTCTTCCGTCCTCTTACCTATTTTTGTTTGTCATTCATTATGGATATTTAGGTATGAACTCTGGAAACCAAATCTGAGGTCAATGATGGAGTTTGACATGAAAGAAGTTAGTGTAGGCAATAAGAGTAAAGATGAAGTTTTGGCAACTTGCTTGCAGCAGATGAAAGCTTGCTTCTTTGATGTAAGTTACTTGCAATTTGTGGGATTATCTTTTCGGATACTATCCCACCTGACATATACTGTTGATGATACATTGCTATCAAGTTTCTAATACCTGAAAGACAGATGAATGAAATTGATACATGGAACAAAACATTACTTGATCCATGGTGCCTGAATTGATGCATTATTTGGAATTAAAAGAAAAACTGGCATTTATTAAACGCAAATTTGGATGAGGCAATTTTGATGCCTGTTTTGGGTTCTTTAATGCAAATATTAGTTATCCTGTGAGTAGTCTGGACTCTGGTGGGACTTATGCAATAAATGTGCCTGATTTGCCAGGGAGAAGATTAGTGCTACCTATCAAATTTTCAACAGATTTGCTTAATTAATGCTGTGTTTGGTTGATGTGTTCATATACACTTTGATTGATGTTATGTTTTTGACAAGCTGAGTATGGTATGCAGGCTAGGTTGAACAAAGTGAAACTATTAGAAGCTATGGCAGTTTTCTTTGAGAGGTACTATTTAATACCCTATATTGTAACAGAAAATATTGGATTGTTATGATGTGATGTTAACTGCTTCTGCAGATCAAATCGAGCTGTTGGGGGTGACAACTATGCAGCTGGAGAGGTGGTTAGGCAGTGTGATCTTTGCCAAGAATCTTCTATGGTGCTGAAGAAAAACCGTGTATGGATGGCACTGATTCAATTTCTCTTTTTAAGTTCAGAAATTCTGTTTTATATTATCTTGGTGCTTGCTTTTTTATCGCATTTCTGATCGCCTGTGCACTATTCTTCTTTCTTGCTTGTAATTATCTCAAATGAAGTCATCCATTCTTTTCCTTTTCAGTATTCTTGATGTAACTTCTCTTATGCATAATATGAAGATTTGGTGGTTGATTAGATCTCTGCTTGAGCTTTTCTGTAAGCGAGGGCGTCAATATAACTTCATGGTGGATGAGGTTCTCAAGGGTCATCATCTTTTGTCATGCAAATGGATTTCTATGTTTTGATTATTTATTTCCTCTAGTTTGCAGACAGCAGTATGTCTGTTGTCAGGCAAAGCTTGAATTGTTTCTATGTCACTAATGTTGTTGTCTAATAATGTAGTGATTGTGCAACAAGTAACATAGATGTCCTAAAGGCTAGATTTAGGATAGGCTCAGGCTTTGAATTCTATGGTATTGAAATGAAGGAAATATTAAATCTTTGGAATAGGAGTTGGCCCCTATACGTTGTTGGGCTGTGTGGTTATTATGAAGGGTACTGATCAACAAAAGTGAGAATAATTGATAATTTGTAACATGACAGATGTTTCATGAATTTCACTGGAGAGAAAAGATTCATGTTCTATAGCCAAAATCTGGCCTAGGCATCCTAAAACGTAAACCTTTCTTATTTTATACTTAATTTTTATGGTTCTTTATGATTATCCTGCCCATTAATTTATATGTTGCATTATGATTACCCTGCCCATCAATTTTTTTCATGATTTTGCCTTACTGTGTGCAATGTTTAATATTATTTTATAGTATTTTTGGCAAATAGTTGAGGTATTCATTTTGTTATTAACCATTGTACTTTTCAACAGGATGGCAATTTCATGGTTGGATGCTCAGGTTTTCCACAGGTCAGTGCCTGGATTTATTTGTTTGTTGAAAATATGATTCAACAAAAAGCTAAAATAACTGGCTGGTGCATTTGAAAAAAAAAAAAAAAAGAAAAAGAAAATTGAAACTTGATCCTGATAGATGTGGATTTGAAAGGCTAATGTGAACTCTTGCTCTTTTTCTGGTTTGTATGTTAACGTTGTAACACCTGTGAACTCTCATCAGTGTAGGAATGCTATTTGGCTCCCTGGATCTATACTGGAAGCTTCAGTAACCAGTAATATTTGCAGCTCCTGCAATCCAGGTATGTACTTGGGATCTTATCTTCAAGTTTAGCTAGCAGTGATTGTATATGCAGACCTGGATTAGATTGTTCAGGATCACTGGATATTTAGGAAAAATATTCAGTGTAATGCATAATTATAGGCTGAGGGGCTGAGGGCTATAAGCTAGATACTACACTCCGGTTCTATTAATGGTTCTATGGCAAAGTTCAGCTTCACTGCCATACTGGTAGTTTTAAAAGCATAGTATAATGCAGAGCAATTCTTAAACAGATTGTACTTGTTCTATATCACATGTGCCACCTTATTTAAAGTGCTCATTGACGTGCACTGTATTCTCCATGCTTCTTAACAGACTGCACTTTTGCCTTTTTTGATAGGTCCCGTTTATTTGATTCAATTTAAGTTTCGCCAAATTGAAATACCACCCGGCTTCAATGCTAATCATCTCGGTAAGGATATAGGTCCCATGACACGTAGGGTCTTTACATCAAATTTGCATGAGCTTCTTTTTATCATTTTTAGAGTATCTATAGAAGATGAGAATGACTAAGTTAAATTGGTCCTCTTTTTAAATATTTCATGAATTGAACTTATCCTTATGACTTAATTTCTCGTATATCTTCTTTATGCAGTGCTATTCTCCCATTATTTTTCCCGTTGTCCTATTCTAATAAAATTTTCTTCTTAGGGTAATTATTTTACATATCATCGGTAAAGTTTTTAGATTCCACAAGCAGGATTGAAAAGATGACATATTTTATTTTTTCATATATTTAAATTTTCTTTTCTTTTTTTTACTATAACCTACAACTATATGCCTCATTTTTAATCTTACTTGTGGAATCCAAAAATTTCATCGACAGCTTATGGAATAATTTTCCTCTTTCTTATCCCCTTTCTAGAAATGTTTATATAAATTTATTGCTTTTTGAGAAACCTCCTTTCGTTTGTTAATCATATATGCATGTGCATGCGCCTTAAATAACTAAAATATTCTTTCAAAAATTCCACATTTGCACATAGAAATATCACACTTTTCTTGACAAATTTTCAAATATGTGAAAACCTTTTGTCTTAAAGTTCTCAATGATTTTTTTATCTCCAGTTTTAAATCAATGGTAAATGTTGAAAAATGAGCAATTCTATTTTCATATATTTTATTCAAAGAACATGCACCGGTTACCTAAAAGGAAATAATCACCTATAGCTAGCCTAAGAATGGCTAGACACATCACATGGTGTCAGGGTCAAGTTTGGTTCGGTTTGGTGAGTTTTTTGGATTTTTCTTGGCTTTTCCATAATAACTTCGGGTTTTTGAAATTTTTTTGACAAAATAAGTTTGTTTTATGTTTTTTGGATATTATTTGATAAAGTTTCAAAGTCTTTCATAAATATTTTTAAAAAAATTAATTTTTCGAGTAAATAAAAAAATCAATAACTTTGGCATAGTATTTTTTTGAAAAATAATTGTTATATATAATTTTTACGTCATTTTCATTATTTTAAATATAAATATTTATTTTCACATCATAAACAAATCAAAATTAATTATAAATGAAATAAAAAATAGAAATCGGTTTGGTTTGAGTAACCACAGTTTTTTAACTTGTATTGGAAAAATTGTTTAAACCCACAATTTGAATCGGTTTTCAATTTCTTGGTTTCATTGAGACACTAGTTTACAGGCAGATGACAATGCAAATAAATGATTTTTCAATATTTTGCCTCATGTTTACATCTCTTTGGTCAAAATATTAGCTAACTCCACTCCGTTATAAATAAAAGGAGGTTAAATTTGGCCACTCTCTTTTTTCCTTGATGAAGGGTCTTCATCATGTTTTGTCATATCATGCTTAATAGGATTATGAGCTATGTTCATAGCAGCTTCATTATCTCATTAAAGCTTCATTGTATTAGTTTTAACTCGTAACTCTTCTAGCAGTGTTATTAACCAAATATGCCACAATCCCTTGAGTCATTCTACTAAACTCAGCCTTAGCAATAGATATAGCTGCCACTGTTTGTTTCTTTGGATAGACCGAATAATCCTTTTTTATTTACCTATTAAGATTAAACGTGAGTTTTTAAAATTTCTAAAATAAAAAAGTTATAACATTTTAAAAAACAGTTACTTGGATTTGCTTCTTTTACACCTTAAACTTAAGAGAAAAGCATACTAGATGCAAAAAGCCCTTGGGGTGCCTCATTAAGAGGCCTTGCTTGTTGGCTTTTGAGGAGGGAACTTACTCTGCATGGTGCCTTAGCGCCTAGGCACATGCTTTGGCAACACTAGGCTAGGTTACCCCCAATTTAACAAATGTTGGATTTGCTTTGTCTCCACTTGAAATGATCAATTTGTTTTAGGTTGGATACTCCTCTAAAAGTTAACAAGCATAAATGAAATTGTTTATACTTTGAACTTCACTGTCTTCTGCTATAGGACACTTTTAGGTTCTCAATATAGATTTTTTTCTTGTTCTTTACCTTGTATAGATAATCAACACTCAGCATGTCTCCATTTAATCTACAACTTGTGCATAAACATGTATACTTACAAGGATCTGACCGATGTTCATATCTAAAGCTGCTGCTTTGTAGTGAGTGACTGAAGAGTTTCTTGTCTACCTGCTCAGGTTGCATTGGCGGTTGTGACGATACTCTTAGACAACTGATTGAGATATGTGGAACAGGTTCTCGCATGTCAGGTCTGTATACTTGTTTATCTGTAGTAATCATGTAGCTGTTCAAAAAGGAAGAGTAACACTTGATTTATGGATCTTCTGGTGTTTACCAAAATAATGAAATCATAACACTTATTATTGGCATCATCTGTTTATGTAATTCCCAGGAACCGATCACAGTTTATTCTTAAGGTTTTATCAGATTTGTGCTGAATCATTTACTTGCATTATATTGAATCTTGTCCTTGCAATTGATAATGCCCTATCCACTTTTTGTGCTTAGAATTTTAAGTGCCTATATGTATATACTCAAAAACGAAGGTAGGAGTATGAATATAAGTTGGTATTAGCATGTTTTGCTCTAGTCGAAGATAAAGATTAGGATTTTTGTAATTTTGTTTAATGTGTAATTCAGCACGAGGTAGAGGACCCACTACAACATCCAGCAATGGCCAGAGAAGTAGCAACAGACACAATGCTTGCATACACTGTCAGCAAACAGGCCATTCTTCAAATGATTGCCCTTCACAGTTTTCACGTTCTCGAAATTCTCAGTCTCATACTAACTCACAAAATGGTATGCAAGAAAGATTTATTTCTTTTTATGAATTTAACATTCATGAGAAGAACAAGTGTTGTTGCTTGATCAAAGTATAGTTAAATTTACACTTGCAGTAGGCTTGAGTATTATACTTTGCACAAATTGCATATTGTGGTTAAGCATCACATTTTGGATGTAGTAACAGTTGACTCAAGCTGAACAACCTTACTTGACTAGATAGAAACCTGGCATCTAGGGCATAGGCATCACGTTTTGAACCCAAAAACAAACTTGAAAGAAGCTGAAACTTGAAATAGACATCTGTAACACCCAATCACAAACTTTAAGTTATATTCTATAGGCATAGCATAGTTTTCCTTTCATTGTTGTTTGTGATGCAGGTGCTGGCATCTAGGACATAGGCAGGCATGCTCTGTGTCGAGGAATAGCATAATTTACTATCATCTCCACTTGGACCTTCATTGGCTGCTTAAGTTTTCATTTCCGATTCTAAATCCTCTACATGGAACTGAAATGGTCTTTTTTTGTTTCTCTTTTTGAAAGTAAACTGGTCTATTTTTATGATGCTTGCATTTTTGCAGGGGACCCTTCAGTGTCCTGTAGCACATGTGGAATGCCATGTGTTTTACGAACTGCTAATACAGCAAATAACAGGGGAAGAAAGTTCTACTCATGTCCATCACAAGAATGCAACTTCTTTATGTAAGTAAAAATAAGCTCAAGAGAATGTTCTCCTCTAACTACTGGTTCCCTTTGTAGTTTTCGATAGCTCATTTCAGCAGCACTCCTCAGGATTCAAAGAATTATACTTGCGTTAGTGCTTTTCAAATACATCTGATAAGTGATGACAACAATTTTCACTGATTTTTGATCGAAAAGTAACTTTTATTAACATGTTATAACTTAAATAAGGTTGCTCTCAAATGCATTTATAGTGCCAATAGGGCAAATAAGACGGGCAGTGATTAATAGTTTCATTTGGAAATAAGATACACGAAAGATGTATCTGATCTAAAAATGTTCATGCCTTCAAAAAAGATGTCATTATGTTACATGCTTCATCGAATGGCTGGTTTACTCGATCATCAAACCATGTTCATGCAGATGGGAGGATGGTGTCAGTAATGGTAATGGTGGAAGAAGCATTCCTTCCACCAATCGCTCAGCATCCAATTCTGGCAGGAGAGGTGGCCGTGGTCAATCTGGTCGCAATAGATCACACACTGCTGACACAACTTTTGTGTCAGCAACCGGGGATCCTGTATCCCACAGGTGTTATGTTTGTGGTGATCCATCACACTTTGCTAATGTCTGCCCTAATCGTGGCATGTAATGCCCTTCCAAACGGTATTTCTCATTCATACCTTGTTTCTCTGTTTGGTTACTTTTCTTCATTCTATGAGCTCACAATGCACTCCTTACCCATAAATTGTTAAATTGTGGAGCTTCTTCATACAACTGATTGGTGATTAGATGATTTTGTAAGAAATGTGGTAAAGGGGAATTATAAGTGACATGCTCCCTCATTTTTTTTGGTACCAAAACTTGATAAAAAATGTGCTTTGATACCTTCTTTATTTTGTCAAATAGGAAGTTAAATGGTTTGGCTCCGATGGAAGTTAAAGAAATGGAGACGGCGAATCGGAACTCCAAAAGCAACATCCTATGTTATCTGTAAGATTCACATGTGCAGACCAGAACCGATCTCAACTTTTTTTTCTCTTACCAAACCTGCTTCTATCTTAGTTTAGATTGTAAAATTGTAATATCTGAACCATTGATATAATGTTAATAGATATCTACGAATATTCACATAAAATTTATAAGTTTTGCAATATATCATGGGTATACTCAAATGCAGTGGAGTTTTCGACAAGATAAGTTTTGCAATATATTTATATTTTTTAAGGGTTTTTTTTCATTGACACCAAATGTTTTCCAAGTACGATGAGCGAAAAGTTTAAGTTCATCATTTGTGAAAGTAGACATTCTCTTTGTTAAACAAAATATCTTTACTGTCGAAAACAGGATCAATTTCTGCGGGATGTTGATGTTATCAGATAGGTGGCTATGGGAATTCTACTATATCTGACAGAATTAATGGCTAGTTTAGCTACACATTATTTGGTCCTAGATATGCGTTTACAGCATATTTTACAAGAAATCCTCTTGTTGCTGAAACTTGCATTTTTGTGTAATGTCTCAACTTACAACCTTAATTCTCGTAAATTTAAAACAGTATTCTGTAAAGGGTTATTTTGATTGGGAATGTAAACCTTGGAAATTAGTAAAACGGAGTGTTTGTAGAAAAAATAGTGCCCCGGGGGGGGGGGGGAATATATAGTTAGGTAGAGGTTAGTTAAGTTCACATGAATGTGATATATTAAGATAGTAAAGGTAGAGGTCACAATGTTTTGACAAAAAAGTGTTTGACATGCTTAAGTGAAATTGTATTTTTAACACTTGTCCAAACCACCTTACTCTAGAACAAGTATAATCCAGAGATCTATTTTTCTACCATTTTTTATTTTTCTAAATTCCTTTTATATATTACTTTGATTCTCATATCATTCCCTATCTTTGAGATTCAAATAAACGAGAGCAGAAGCGGACTGTAACCGTGGCCTTAAGCGCGTTTGGTCCCAAAAATTTGGGAAATTTTCATTTTTTTCTAGAAAATTTTAATTAGGCTGCTTAAATTTTTGAAAATTTTACTAGTTCTCTCAAAACTTAATCCTAAAACCCGTCACTGAACTTAATTTTTTAATTTTTTTAATAAAAGAACTTAATATATCAATTGCTATTCAAGCTTAATATTTTTTTTTTCTAATGCAGTACATGTATTGGGCAAAAAGTATATATTTTGATATTCAAAGATCGTAGTGTTAATTTTTTAATATTTAATTTAAGTTTTAAGTTTATTTTTTATGACTGTAATTTTTCATGTTTTATGGTTAATTTAATAAAAATTAATTACAATTAAAAATTTTATTAAAAATCTTTAAATTTAAATTAAATATTAAAAAATTAATACAATTATATTCAAATATTAAAACTAAGTACCACGTTAAAAAATATTAAAGTTAAGTACCAAATTCAGATATTAAGTGAAAAGAAAAACCCACCCATATTATAGGGAATGTCAAAATCTAAAAGTTCTAACGTCTCCCTTTTCACTTATGTTCCCCCCCCCCCCCCTCTAAAAAAAATGTTCTCTTTTACACGTAAAAGACCTAGTTAGTTGTCTTTAAATGGTTATTTATTTTGGCCAAATGTCTTTAAAAAGTTGGAATATTTAATAAACAAAACCTTTTAACCGTTTGATCAATTTTATTCATTAAACATGGTCTGATATTAATATTTTTACATTATTGTATTTTATAATAAGTAAAATATAAACAATATAAAATGTTAACAAAATAACAAAAATGAAACCAGAGTTTTGTTGCAACTAGCAAGTAAAAACTCATAAATTGAATTTAGGGTTGAATTAAATTATCTTATACAATCAATTATTTATATTATCATTCCCAATAATCTCTTAATCTACTAATAACAGCTTTTGTATTAGTAATTTAAGTTCAATCCATTCCTACCCAATTATCAAAAAAATATTATTTATATTATTAAATATCATAAAATGAGTGCTGACATGAAAGGAAACTGAGGATTTTGGCAATCAGAAATAGAGCCCTTTTTCTCATTCTAGAAGACTTTACAAGGAAGTTTCCAAGAAATTACCATACTTTATTTATTATTTTAATTGAATAAATATGCTTGCTTTACTTTATAAACCCTTTATAGTTTATACCTTAACTCCTTTTATTTTATTCCTCAAAACTGTTTCATTGTTTGACTTGTTTCTTCCATTTTTTTTTCATTTTTTAAAGGAGTTTTTTATTTATATATATTGGTCAGATAACGTGTTCATGGCTTAGAATGATTCCAAGGAAAATACCACTGTGCAAACAATCCTCCCCCATCTAAGAGGAAAGGAAGCAAAGAACCTATTGGCATTGGCAACACTACACCAGAAGAACAGACCCTCTTTATTAATAATCGGAAATACCATTGAATGGGAAATTTCAAGAACCAAGCAATTCTCCTGCATTGTTTATATTACCTACAAGAAAAGCACCCTTTGGTAGATTCTCGACATTAAATACCAGATATGTTTCGTTAATCAATTCAAGGCCCTATATATAAACATACAAAAAAAAGGCCGAAACCAGAATAAAATTAATAGTCTTAGTTTTGTTTCTTTCAGCCATTTTTTTTATAACGAATAGCCCAAGTGAAAGTTCCTCACAAACATTTGTCATTCAGAGAGGGGAAGCTCAAAACAGTGAACAATGAGAAAAGGGCAAGTGAATGTGTTCTTTTTGTTACTGTTTTTGAGTCTCTCTTCAGCTTCTGATCAGAAATGGAGGAAAGCAATGATGTCAGCTTACAACGGTTCTTCTTCTTCTTCTTCCATGATGATGAATAGAGTTGGGTCCTCCATCCTGTTCCCAATTCATGGAAATGTGTATCCAACAGGGTAAGTTCAGCAAATTATTTTCTGGGTCAAAATAGGCTCTTCTGCAAAGTTCTTTTATAAATCATGTGTATTGGGAATCTAATATGGAATCTATAGATACATTAAAGTGTGTACTTTTCCTTTGAATGTTGTTCATCTGGAACAGGGTCTATGAATATAGGGGATTTTATGTCTGTCTCTGACTTTATTTTTTGGGTTCTTTTTTTTCTTTTTTAAATTTCTTGAACGAAGTTTTTAAATTTGTATGCTCACAAATTTCTGTAAATGTGAATGAAATCATGGAGTTCACTGTTGTTCTCTGTTTGTAGGTACTATAATGTTACCATCAATATAGGTCACCCTCCCAAGCCTTACTTTCTTGATCTTGATACTGGAAGCGACCTCACATGGCTCCAATGCAACGCTCCATGCGTCCATTGTATTGAGGTGAAATTATTAGTATATAATATCTTGAGTATATATATGTACGCATACATATATATACTTTCCTTATCGTTAATGACAGTACTGCCAAATTCTTTGTTGTTTGTAGTATGTATGGAGCTTTTCTTTTAATTGATATGAACTTGCTGATTCTCAATCACCTCGAGTCCTGATGGATTCATGATGAGATAACCAGCAAACTGACTAATTAGTCCAATTATTTGCAGCAGATGTCACATACTACAAAATTCTAGCCTAATTTCTTATTCTAATCTTATAGTGTTCTTGCTTCAATGCTGTGTCATCCACACTCTTATCAGTTTTATATTTTTTTCCTTGTTAAATCTGCTGGTTTCCAGGATTGTTGTAGAAGCTCCGAATTTCCTTATTAAATATTGTTATCACTGTCTTTGCAGGCACCTCACCCACTTTACCAACCCAGCAATGACCTAGTTGCGTGTAGACATCCGCTATGTGCAGCATTGCATCCGCCTGACTACAAATGTGAAAGTCCAGACCAATGTGACTATGAGGTTGAGTATGCGGATGGTGGTTCATCCCTTGGAGTCCTTGTGCGAGACGTGTTTTCTTTAAACTATACAAATGGAGTTCGACTCAGTCCTCGTTTGGCCCTCGGGTTTGTACTTTTGTCCAAAATTATATTCGATATCAGTAGTAATATTCCTTTCAAGTTCATTGATCTTGCAAGCTGCCCCTGGCACCATCCCATGTTATATAAGCAAAGGTCATTTATCATTTCCAAGCGCTTATTAGGGAAAGGAATTTGGAGCAGAGAGGGAGAGGGTGTTGTCATGAAGAAATCCCAATGATACATATCAGGAAATTAAAAATGAATCTGTTTGAACCTGCATTAGACCTTATTTCTCAACTTCTTTAGTTTTTACGTAACATCTACCATATAAGGAAGCTTTTTGATTCTGCCGATCGAGTCTTAGCTCAATTGGCATAGGTATTGTTGCCAATGCAGGCAGACGTGGGTCCGAGCATGTTGAAGTGTGTTTATCGTCTTATTTAAGGGTCAGTATGACTTATGGGTTGTTCTAAGCATTGTATAAAAAATAAAAATAAAAAAGCTTTCTGACTCCAAAAGGTGCATTTAATTGTTTCTCAGTGCATTTAGCAGAAGAAGTCTACTAGCAGATCTCATCCTCTGATAAGTTGTCTCTCAATACATCCTTAAACATTATGCCTTTCGGTTTCGTTGTCTGCAGATGCGGGTATGATCAAATTCCGGGCACATCTTACCATCCCTTGGATGGAATACTTGGCCTTGGAAGAGGAAAATCTAGCATTGTGTCACAACTTCAGAGCCAGGGTTTGGTGCGGAATGTCGTAGGCCACTGTTTAAGCGGAAGAGGTGGCGGATTTCTTTTCTTCGGGGACGGTCTCTATGATTCTTCACATGTGACTTGGACATCAATGTCACAGGAGTTTACGTAATTAAGCGTTCATCTTCGCTCCCAATGGTTAAAACTTGATTATAACTGATTGCTTTTAAGACCTGATAACAAATCTTCTGCTTGGCTTTCATGGCAGAAAATACTATTCCCCGGGAAGTGCAGAACTACACTTCGGTGGGAAAGCTACCGGTATTAAAAATCTCATCGTAATTTTCGACAGTGGGAGCTCTTACACTTACCTTAATTCTCAGGCTTATCAAGCATTAACATCGTTGGTAAGTTCCAGGCCAATTTCAGAATATCTTCCAATCCTTAATTTTGTTACTTAGAATCCAAGTATGATGTTTTTCATGCAAGTTCACTCTTACATGTGTAGTTGAAAAAAGAACTAAGCGGACGGTCGCTAAAGGAAGCCCCGGAGGACCAGACACTCCCACTATGTTGGAAAGGTCGAAAGCCTTTCAGAAGTGTGCACGATGCCAAGAAATACTTCAAGACCTCACTGGCTTTGGCCTTTGCAAATAGTGGCAGAAGAAAAACCCAGTTTGAATTACACCCTGAAGCTTACCTTATAATATCAGTGAGCACTAAACATACACATACACATATACACACATATATATATGTCTATGTTTTATTTATGTCTTTTTGTTGTTCATACTGAAACACTTAATGTTTTGACAGAACAAGGGAAATGTTTGCTTGGGAATTCTAAATGGAACACAAGTGGGGCTGCAAAATTTGAATGTCATTGGAGGTAAAGACTTAATGTTCCATTTTACTGTTTTTATGAATCGATCAATCGTCGGGTCTGCGGTTTTTTATTCTTAGTGATATAACCTTCTCCTTTTCTGTTTGGTGATTTGAACAGACATATCAATGCAAGACAGAATGGTGGTTTATGACAATGAGAAACAAGTGATAGGATGGAGCCCTGCAAATTGTGATCATCTTCCTAGGTTCAAATCTTCTTGTTATATGTGAACAACATACGATACCTTCAATCTTAGGTAGTATTATGCAGAAGATTACCCACAAACCGTGAATGTGTTTACTTTGTATATTTATTTGTATGGTTATACGTCTAATTTATTTTCTTAATATATATAATAACCGAAAGAAAGAATGTTGAGTATTCTGATTTCAATAAAAAAAATGTCTATTATTGAGAGCAAATAATCATAAAAAATAAAATAAGGCAGTAGTATGAAGTGTAACATCTTAGTGTGCATACAAATATCTTAGTCCAAAATATGATAGAAAATTTGAAATCAAATCATATTTATCTATCAGAAATGGGGATTACTCTCTCTAGAAATTCTTAATTGCCTGTTGTGAATTATTTGTTTGGATATCCAATACAAAAGTAGATTTGGATTTCAATTTTATAAGAGATAAATCTAATGGTAAAAAGAATTATTTGGTTCTTTCAATCTTGATATTGAGCAAATTGGTTTTTCCTAAAAAAAATTAATGTAATTTAATTCCAGTTAATTTCAAAATTGAGTAATTAATCTTTACTTACGACGTTAACATTTTTCATCAATTGTACTTTTTTTTTTATTAGTACAATAACAAACTGAACGCTTCGTTGATGAGTGGTCGTGCGTCCACGTACAACGTGCCCTTAAGGAGTTCTCTCTCATGAATAGTACATAACTCTGGACAAAGGTAAAAGACAAAACCCTAACACAACTAAAAAACAATACCACTTATTGAGGGACCGACATGATACCCGACATATGACACTTTGAAAACTTTCCGCAAAAAATGTCGACCCACTTTAACATATATTAGTTTAATGTGAATGTCTCGTCTTAAATTTTCAAAGTGATTTTAAATTCAAATCTAAAAACATGATTTTAAAAAACATTTTTGAGTTGATTATGCGTGTGTGATGTTATATACAATATGGACGAAATTAAATAATATAATATTTCTAAAACAATGTTTTTAAAATTTAAAATTGAATAATGAAATTTCAAATATTTTAATTTGTAAATCGTGAATTTAATTTTTAAAATTTTAATTCCCAATCTACCTAAAAAATTCCCAAACTCATTTCTTCAAAAAATTTTGTTACAAGGATCTGGATCTCGAAAATTAGCTTGAAAGACCATCAGGAAACTTGGGCTTAAAATTTTGGAATTAGGGTTTCTGGAGATAAAATCTTGAAATTTGCGTTTAAGAATGATAGATATAAATTCTTAAAAGTAAATGTCAACGGCTTTCCAGTTTTCTCCATCATAAACTCTAAAAAGTCGAGAATAACGAAGTTGCAGGAGAGCTTTACTTGGCATTACATTTTCACCGAACTAAATAGACATCCTACAAAATTTTTATCTTCCAATCTTCAGCCACCCTCACACCAGGCTTCCGGATGGTTACAGCAACAGCAGCATGTTGTCCCCCGAACCGAAGTGGACCAAATTCTATTTCAGCCTTCTGATTTCCTGGTTCGACAAGAGCGGTTTTAGCCCCAGGGGTATATCCAAGAAGAATAACCCGCTCAATAATGCTGTCAGATGAAAACCTAGAGTTGCCAACTGGAGAGGATGTTAGATGCCCATTGGAGAACACAAAGCGGCGATGGATGTATGCCCCATGTTTGAAGTCGTAGCTTTTTCCATCATCAACATAGAGTTCGCCTTCAGCTGCTTGGGAACTGTTCAGAGCTATTACCTAAACACGCCAAGAGACTTCAAGTCAAGCATGCTTTCTATAACCTTTTGCCTACCAAAAGCACAATCAAGTGCCTAATCAAAGGCACCTAACCAGAAGTTGTGCTCGTGTGCTTTAGTTGATTTGTTCTGTGCCTTGGGGGCTAGACATAAACCATGTCAATATTGAACCATCAAACAGCCTAACTGTACTAGAAAATACATATTGCAAGAATTATCTGGTACTATTTTACACCAAGTATAGTAAGATATATTTGAGAATATTAAAGGGGCCAATCGGCATCATCACATACCAGTGTGTAAGGATCATGCACCATTTGTGTGGAGCTTCTACGGAACCGGTCTTTTCTTGGCACTATTGTGCCAGCTCTTTGGAAAGCAGGAATGCTCTCTTCTGAAACTTCAAGTTTATGGACCTTTCCTCCCTTATATGCAGTTCCTGTTCTAAGGTCGTACCACGATTCCTTCCCAGGCAAATATACTGATGCATGTTTAGCCCTCTATATAAAAGAAAATATATGAGATTCCAATTATTTAAGGGCTAAGAAGATAAGAAAAGTAACAGAGAAAATAAGAAACAGTAGAGGTCCAGTTACGAGCAGTACCGCAGTATAGATCCCTTGTACTAAAAGACTGTTCCCAACCATGAAGGCTTCATCATTGCTGAAAGCTGCTTCATCAGATGGGAACTCCATCCATAATGGCCGTACAACAGGAACACCACTAACATTTGCTTCTCTGAATAATGTGTAGAAGTATGGAAGCATGGTGTAACGAATTCGTATGGCATCTCTCATAAGTGCAGTATTTCGTTCGCTGAAATAACATAAACCTCGTTACATAGCAGATCGGAAAAGTAAATACATAATAAATGTAGAGATATTGTATGATAACAATATCAAACTTTTTATTTCATAAACATTTCCATGATTACATCACACCAAAATACATTTTAATTAGTACAACCACAACTTCACAGGAGGAAGAAAAAATAGTCCTGATTAGCAACAGAAAACCAAAAATTCAGTCGCAGTTGCAGCAATTAAATCTAAATACTAACACATTTTAAACCTTCATGATGCACAAAGGGAATGATAGCTAGGGTTATTGATGTGATGCTAAAATAAACCCATCTATATGTTAAAGTACATGCCACGTGATAATTTATTGCCCCTAGATGTATGGGGGGACTGTGAGTAGTGATGAGAGAACAAATACCATATCAACTAAAAGTGGGTTATCACAAGTCCTTAAATAAAGGGGCCTTTCCACCCATACCAAGCGGTTTTAGGATGGGAACCTCATAATAATTTTTGACAATGGCTCCATATGGGCTTTTGTAGTGCAAGTCATTGCATAACCTCAGAATAAATCAAGTAAATTCATTAAAGCAATGCCATAAAAGCAACTCGAGTTACTAGTAGCTACAAATACTGGATTTGCAATCAGTCATTGAGCAGTTGAGGCTTGGCATGGAAACCTTTCCTTCATAAATCACATTTTTCTATTCAAATCCATGGCCATATCTTTTATTACAAAAAAAACAAACATCAAGCTATTTCAAATCCTTGACCAAAATTCACTTTGTTCATGTCCTCTTCATATAGATAAAGTAGCCACTCTCAAAGAACCTTTGACTCAAATTATGCATGTCTCAACAGTCCAAACTATTTTGTAGTTTCCAGCCAAAACATAGAATTGAAACTTGAAATTCATATAAGTAAAATGAAGCTACTTATTGAGGAAATGAACCATAATAAACAGTGTGAGAACTAGAATTTTGAACTTCAATAACATTAAGCAAAACAGATCAGAAAACTACTTTCAGTCAAACCGTTTCTACTAAAAGGGTTTTTTCAGGGATCAACCAGATCACTTATTCCAAGAAAATCTATAAACACAAATGAAAGCAGTTGCATAATTCACAGAGGATCAGAATGATCATAGCCCCCAAAATACAATGTAGTGCTGCTGATCAGAATTCAATTCACATGCTCTCAATGGAGACTCAAACGACAGGCATACCAACAGTGAAAAAGTAAAGTTGAATAAAAACAATTCAGGAACTCATTAAGATGTACAGAATAAGATACGGAAGAAAATGAGAACAGCGGAATGTTCCTAAGTGAGATTACTGCAACTTTGGTGAAGAAATGAGCTCAATATGCAGTTGTAGTTTTGCATGTTAGTGACATTTTATATAAATATGAAAAGTGAATGTTAATACATCAAGATGAAGAGAGTAGAATTAACATGGATGTTAAAAATATCATACCCAAACAACCAAGGCTCTCGTCTTTTTGTGTCATGATGAGCATGACCTCTAAAGAAAGGATAATAAGCACCAAGTTGATACCAACGCACTAATAACTCAGGCTCAGGATTGCCAAAAAATCCACCAACATCAGCCCCTGTGAAAGTTTATCTAACATCAAAAGGGAGAAGGTGCAAAAGTTTTTAACTTTTTCATTTAAATGGCATGCATACCAGAGAATGTCATTCCAGTAAGACCAAGTGTCAAAACCATTGGGACTGAAACCCTGAGATGATCCCAATCCGCCGAATTATCACCAGTCCAGACTGCTCCATACCTTTGACTTCCAGCAAAGAATGCTCTGGACAAGACAAAAGGTCTGTCCTTACCATCTCCACGCTTTAGAAGGCCTTCAGCTGTTGCCATGTGGAAGTAATATCCATAGGCATTATGTAACTCCCGATGTTCCACTCCACCAAGATGTAAAGCATCTCTGGGCATTGTCACCTAACCACAGCAAAAGTTTAGTCATTTGTGCTATTTTGCCTGCTAATATGCAATTTTTATGAGTTCACACACACATCCATATATAAGAACAAGGTATGACTGCTTTTTTGCAAAAAAAACTCTACAGAATTTCCATGGTTTTCGAAGTGCAGCCACCGTAGATAAACAATACTCAGAAATAACTTCGCCTCCATCTTCATGGAAATGCAGTTTTGAAGTTAATTAATAACAAATCTAGCATGATTATAAACATGCTTTTACATTCCAAACATTGAACAAATAGAGGAAAACATTTTTCATGCTTAATTTAGAAAATATATAACTTTTATCATCACTAGCCAACCATTACTTATCTAAACAACAAAAATTGTAGCACAAAAAAATAGATAAACAACTAAAAGCTTTACATTCTTATCCATTTCATTGAAAACATTATAAACAAGATTATAGAGAAACGCAAAACATAAGGACAAACTAATTGTGTCTACATAACATCCATAAACTTAAACACCCAACTTAAAGCACTATCATGGCTAAATCAGATAATATTTGTTAGAAAACCAGGGTACCATGTTACGTACATTTATCTACAGAGAGTATGCCCACTTATTACTACTTTAATCTAGTTTATATATGCAAACAAGTAAATAAATATATCATGCCAAACAACACGTTAAAACAAAATAGCCTGATAAAAAGGCCAATGGCCATGCTGCATGAAAAGAGCATATTATGGATATACAACAAAATACGCCCAATAACCACAACAAGAACCAAAGATCTGAGAATCTGCATTCTTTATGATTAACAAGTTTCCTCCGATAAAAAGGTTGTAACTATGTTCTTCTCTGCTTTCCATAGGGGAAGGTCTCTTTTCCTTTTCTGTCTAATGCACTAAATCTATGTCAGACTTAAGTGCGCCGGATACGGATATGCATCAGGCATGGGTATGATTAGATTTTTTCAAGTTTTTCCGTGTGTTAGGAGAAGCCTTTTAGGTCATATCCTCATAACCATGCATCAGATACAAGCGTCAGATGCAGGTACTTCAAGAAAAACGAAGAGTCCAAGTAACATAGCACTAAATAAAAGCAAGAAGGCATCTTAGGTAAAGAAATAATTACAACCAGTTCATTACTATTTTAACCACAACCACCTATAAAAAGCACGAACCTGAGTGGCTAAGTCCACTTGTATTCAGTCTAAGGGCATATATAATGGTTAATTAAGTTTAATCCAACTTAAGTAGCATAGAGTTTATTAGCAGACCAATGATTGCCCACTTTTGGCTATTTATTGTATGAACTATCCTGAATACAGAAACATTTGCTGACAAATTGTGCAGTTAAGTTCCTTCATAATTAATTAAGTGAAGAGTGTGAGCTGAATTTTGTCACAACTATTTACAATACAATTGTAGATCATCAAATAAGAAAATCCAATAAAATACCAACTTAGAAAGGTGTAATTTTATTTATTACTTGAATAAAAGGGAACCTTCTAATTAAGTGTTCATCTCATTCTTGCTCTTCTCTCCATTACTTCTTATGCAATCTCTATATTTTTCCCTTGAATCACAATTACATCAATTCTCCTCTTCTCCCTCTTATCTTTTCTTGATTGATATAGGTGGGACAGCAATAAGCTAGAGCGTATAATTGTATAATAGCTCAGAAGAATAAGCATTAGAATAATGCAAAATGGGATAAGAAGATAACAAAAGGACAACATCATGAATAGGTAATAGGATCAACAAAAGTGGCATACCTCAGGTCCATTAAACACAGAAGGCTCGTTCATGTCATTCCAAATGTACAATGAAGGAGTTGAACCGACATAATTATCATAGGAGAACTTCTCAGCCCACCATGACCTAATCTCGGGATTTAACATATCTGGGTAGGAGGAGGAGCCTGGCCAGCACCACCCATCATAATCCTTGCCAGTTGCATCCTTTACATAATACCCCCTCTGGGAAGCATCCTTGTGCAAGTGAAATGACTCATCCCTCTTAATATGCGGATCCACAATTGTCACCATATGCCTACCTTTGGCAGCCAATTTCTTTTGCAACTCTTCTGGATGTGGGAATAGCATCTTATCCCATGTGAAATACCTCTTTCCATCAGTATGCTCAATATCAAGCCACAAAACATCATATGGAATATCATGCTCATCAAACTTGGAGTCCACATTCTCTACATCTTCTTCATCCCGGTAATTCCAGCGACACTGATGATACCCTGTGGAGAACAGCTGTGGCATTGCTGGCAGACCTGTCACACTCACGTACTGCTTGACAACATCCTTTGGTCCTGGTCCAACAAAAAAGAACGTATCTACAATCCCTGCCTCACTCATCCAAAACGTATCTATCCGACTCTGCTCTGTGGGCATCAGAATTCCACCTTCTGCATCCCAACCCTTTGCCAATACATCAATCTGCATCTCCGCAGCATTCAACCAGAAAAATCCAGAACTTTGTCCAGATTTCCCATGCGATACCATGAAAGGGATAGAACCATATATCCCAAAAGGCGACTCGTGAAGATACTCAAAAACATCCAAGTTAAACAATCTATATGGCTCAGATTCCTCAACTCCAGGTCCCCTAGTGGGTTTGAGTGCAAAACTAGTGGCATGTTCCGGTATTCCATACACAAAATCAGACCCATAAAAGGAAACATCGAAACTAATGGACTGTGGTCCATAAGGCCTAGTATCAGTGTGCCCTCTAAACCTTTCCTCCCAATCCTCATCCTCTTTCTTCACTCTCAATTGTTCAAAATCAAATAACCCATGTGAATTCAATGAAACTACACGTCGGTTACCTGCTTTCTCCCTGACGTAAACCTCAAAAGGATCGTGCCTAAGAACCGCCTCGTATCCGTCAGATAAGTACACCACGGAAGATAAACCCCCATCATCGCCGTTGATTTTCTCAGTGGAAGCACTCTGCAACCAGAGTTTTTTGGTCTCAAATTCAGAAATAACCACATCGGCGACTTGGAACCGTTTCTTGGGTGGGTCCAACGAGGGATCTTCGTCGATCTTGAGCCGCATGATCCCATCCTGGTAGACTGAAACAGAGACAGTCAACGGCTTGATCTGATCTTGGTCTTGGTCGTGTGGAGCTTTAGGAATGAGCTTGGCAGTGAGATCACCATCGGAGATGGAGACATCGTGGGCGATTAGAGTGCAGGCGCCGGGTTTGCGAAATCGAGCTCGCTTGCAGAAGGGGGTCTGGTCGCAGGCTCGGAACTCGTCTTTTTTCCAGGAATGGACTGTTTGGGAAGCGAGAAAAATGAGGAAAAGGAAGGCAACCTGCTTCATTTTCATGGGAAAAATGTCATGGGATGGATGGAAATGAAGCCTGTGTGAGTGACACTTAAGTATAACGTCGGAGATAACACTTCAAATATTAGGTCAAATTGAATGCTTTCATTTAGGATTAAACTTTTTCATTTTAGTATATTGAGCTACAACATTTTCGATTTTCATCAGTCTTTTAACTTTTTTTTTATTAATTCAGTTAGCACAAATATTTATTGAAAATTAATTATAAAAATGCAGTATAAAATTAAAACAATGGTGTAGCATTCCATCTTCGTCTTTTGAGTATAAAGCAGTTTAAAAATTTGGGGGCTTTTTTATATGTATATTAAAATATATTATACTTATTTCTTAAAAAATATTACAGAATTAGTGACATTTCAAAAATAATATGATTGAAAAAGTAAAATTAAAATATTTAATTTTTAGATTTTGTTTTCAAATATTAATCTATTACTAATAATTTCATATTATTTTTAATAATTTTATTAAAATTTATTATGTTTTTTAAGGTTATATATAGAGAAAGTTATAATGTTTCTTAATTTATAATTTTTTTTTACTTCACATTACTTACTAAAAATACAACTTAAGATTTTGTGTAATTGTTTTCTTTAAAAAAAGATTTTGTATAATTGTTGAATTTATAAATTTATAAATATGTTATTTATTTATGTAATTAATTTGAAAATGATAATTTAATTTTAAAATTTGTTTTAAAGAGGTTGTTCTTCAAAAAGATTTTAATTCTATTTTATTAAACATAATTATTTATATTAATGCATTATATAGTCAAATAGTTATCGTGATACATAAATTAATTTATGTATCAATTAAAATGTAAATTAAATTATTGGGATAAATCTTAAATACATGAACTATAATTTAATGTGTAATTGTATACACGAATTTTAATTTTGTGCAATTTTATACATAAAATTTTGATTTGATCCAATTATTGTAAATTATTAACACAATTATTGATATAACATCATTTTATATTTATATATTACATACATAAATAGTTGTATTTATCCAATATAAAAATAAATTGATGTATTTATTTCTTTAAATGTGTATGATTAAATTAAAATTAAAGTTTCAAGTATACATTTGAACCACAGTTAGAGTTTCATGTGTATAATTGCACCAATTTAAAATTCATATATACAATTACACATTAAATCAAAATTTAATTATAATTTTGAGATTTATCCCTAAATTATTTTATATTTCTTCTTATAAATTTAATTAATAATTTATGTAAAAGTAAACAAAACTTTGTAAATTTTTATACAATATTTTATTCTTATAATTTGTTTTTATAAGTATATATATATTATTAACGAATATTTAAATATATATTTGATAATATTAGATTAAGTGAAAATTTATTCTTATCATGTCCTGATAATAAATGTCCATTACTATATGGTACATAAATTAGACACCACACATAAAAGGATTATAGGCTTACAATATATTGATATCAAACTATTTAAATATATAATTTTTTTATTTTTACCGATTGAATATTAGCTTGATTGACATTGATATTGTTATCAGTTTAGGGGAATATGAGTTCGTGTAATGGCCTAAATTTAAGGTTATCGGAACAATGGTTTCGTAACCTAAATCCGATTTAAAGAGAAATTGTTTCAATATATTTGCATGAATATTTATATAATAGGAAAATCGTATTAAAATACCGATAGAAAAATTTTACCAATTTAGTGGTTAGTTAGAAAAAGGAATTATTGAAGGAATTGGGTAAAAACAATGTATCGAGACCTTGATCTCATAAAATTGAGTAGGAAATATTTTTATAAATATTTATAAAATGTTAGTAATGTGGTATTAAAATTTCGGTAGAAAATTTTAACGTTTGGGTATGTAATTAAATGAAAAGGACTAAATTGTAACAAATGCAAAATTATGGAAAATGATTAAATAGTTTAAATTATGAAAGAAAGAGGACTTAAAAGGAAAATAGACCTAAGGTCTATTTTGGCTGGACAGCAAGGGCATGAAATCAGCAAGAAAATAAGGAAAATTAAGGGCAAAATTGGAATATTGCAAAATTTACTTAATAAAGCTAGGACTAAAATGGAATTATCTAGATTTCTCTTTATTTTTCTGCATTATCATCAGCAAAAACACCATAAAAGGGTTTCCTTAAGCTGGTTTTTCATATTTTTTACTGAAAGTAAGTTAATCCTTACCTATTTCTTGTAATTTTTGTGTTTTTAAGATTTTTACAACTAGGTCCTACTATTAAATTCATTAATTTTTGATTTCATGGATGAAATTTAAAGCTACCATGGTTGGGTGCTGTAAGTTTATGATGAAATAGAATGAAATTGAAGCTTTAATTTGTTTATGAGATGATTTTATTAGGTAATTCCAATAGAAACTGATTTTTAGAACCTAAATTGTGAAAATGTTTGGAATTAAAGTCTATTACTGAAATTATGATTCTCAGAGGTTATAAAGTAGTTTAAAATGATAGAATAAAGCTTTAATTGAGAGGAATCAGCTCAATTGAGAAGTTAATTGAGTAGGGACGAAATTATCATTTATTGAAAGCTTAGGGGAAAAATGGTAATAAACAGTTTGCACTAAAACAGTTTTGAACAGCAGGAGTAGACTAACTTTGAAAAATCACCATAAATTGTAGAAATCAAATTAGAAGATGAAAAAAATATGTAATTAAAGCTTATAGAGTCTAGTTTCTCATAGAAATAGATATGTAAATCATGAGATATAATAAATTTTGTGAGACAAGGTCAGAATGAATTTGGGTTCCCCTGTTTTGACTTTAGAAAATCATAAAAAATTGGAAAAAAATAATTAGGGGATTAAATTTATATTTTTAGAATCCTAAATGAGTCTATTTTCAATATAAATAAACGGAAACATCATCTGAATCCTGTATGAAGAGATAATTAATTTTTAGTGAAAAAGGGTCAGGACTGTCAAACAGCAGAACAGGGGTGACTTTAAAGAATAAACTGTACTTATTGGATAAATCAAAAATTCTAAAAATTTTGTGGGAAAAGATATGTGAGTTTAGTTTCAGGGAAAATTAGCAGATTCTAATTTAGAGTTCTGTAGCTCAAGATAAAAATAATTTAGTAACTATGACTCAAGTAGACAGCTTTGAATGAACTAAAAATAATAATAGAATTATAGAGAATGCTACATGTGAACATGAAATGTATTGAGTTGATGATTGAATTTATTTATTTAGATCCGGAAAACTCAAATACGAAGCTAGATCGAGAAAAGGAAAAAAGTCTCGGATTAGTAGATTTTGTATACGAACTAGTATCGAGGTAAGTTCATGTAACTTAAATTATATTTTTAAATGCTTGAAATGTATGTTATTGATGTGAACATGATTTGAATGTTTGTTGTATGAAAGTTAATGAAACATTGATATATTTAATAAAAAAGGGAAGAAATCATAGTTGAATGAAAGGAAATTTCGATGGATCTCTAAAAAGGAATTGACTGTAAAAAGGATCTAGCCCGGACGGGTGATCCTATCCTGATATAGCCCTCCCGAAGAATATGTGGAAAATGAATTTAGCCCGGACGGGTAATCTGAATTAGGGTCTGAAATTAGCCTGGACTGGTAATTCAGATCTAAGCTCGTTAGAGTAATTGTCGTTCCAGGGGATTTAGCCTGGACTGATAATCCCGACAATACTTTATGAGTTTATATTACAGGGGATTTAGCCTGGACTGGTAATCCCGCTGTAAAGATAAGGTTCGCGGGAGTGTGCTCTCTGAAATAGAAATGTGCACACATGAATATGAATTGACGGACCTGGATTTGTACACTAAAGTGTACCTCTGAAAATCCATTGAAATTTCGAGAAATTCAACGGGATAAATATGGAAAAAAATAACAAGGAAATGGAAATCATGGTATTGATGAGCTCATCAATTATAGTATATATTATTGATATATGGAAATTATTGGACTAACTTGAATGTTGAGTTTGTGCATGTTAGGGTAATAATGCATTGACTGGATACATAAGTGTTTATTGCATTGTATTGAAAATATTAGGTAAGTATAATTCTTGTTACATGGGCTTACTAAGCACAAAGTGCTTACCCTGTTTCTTTTTCCCCTGTTTTGTAATGTTAAGAGCTCGGAGGTCAGATTCAGTCGGAGACACATCACACTATCAACCTCAAGATTTCGGTATATAAAGAAACTTTATTTTGGAAATCAATGGCATGTATAAGCTAATAAAGTAAATGTTAATACGAAATGAATGTAAGGTCAGCCATTGGTATGGCTAACAAATCTTGGTTTGGTATGTGTTGAGGTTATCTTATAAATATGCATGAATCTATTTTGAAAATATGTTAAATTGGATTGATTGATGTGGATTGGTCTCGGTTTAAAGTTTGCAGGGAAGGCTAGATATCTATAAAGGGGCTATATTGAGTAAAAAAAAAAATTCGTAAACTCCGATAATACCTTGTACCCTATTCTGACAACGAATACGGGTAGGGGTGTTACAGTTCAAATGCTCTATAAATAGTTATAGATATTGTATCGATAAAAAGCGGATATAATAAGAAGAAAAAAAAATCTCTAAAAATAACACATAATTGAAAAATTAATCTCAAAAGTGTTTTATTTTGAAAATTAATTTAAAATGTAATATTTTAATAAAAGTCCGATTTTGTTAAAAACATTGTTCATAGCAAAGGAAATCTCAAAAATAGTAACACTAATTATAGCTCACAAATTTTCAACTAATAATACGTGTTAAGTCTCTCTACACTTTTTATTTGTGGATTATAGGTGTGAATGGGTTATGCAACGGCCCAATCCTTTAAAATGTTTTGAGTCTTAACTTAAGTTGGGCCTAGATTGATCTGCCATTGTTTCAAAATTTAAAGTATTAACACATTTTTATATTAATATTTTTGCGTATTTATAATTAATTTTAAAGAAAGTAAAATTTTCTATTTAACTGATTTAGAATTTGTTGAAGCCTTTTTTCTCTTGTCGTTTCTCTCTTGAAAATCATTTTCATATTTATAAGGCACATTTCTCATATGGGACGTGTTAGGGGATAACTAGGTGTCATGCACAACAACATGTTATCCCTCGAAGTTTGACATGAAATCTCAGAGGTACCTTTGAAAGGGCCTCCTCATGAGTAGGTAAAACTGGAGAGTGGCGAACTGACCAACTGATGAACAGGGAAACAACGAATTGTGGATTAGCTACCTAATGAACTGGCGAGCTGTTCGGGTTTTCAAGTTGGGTTGCCATGTTCAGGTAGTGGAGTTGCCAGTTGGATTGGGTCGCAGGACACATAGTGGTAACATAATTAAAAATCTATTGTTTAATATTCAATCCTTACTGTATATTCTTATTTTGTGCTTCTATCATAAAATTTTCATCTATTTTTATTGCTTTTTTTTTCTTTTCATATTTTGAATACGTTGGGAGATAATATTAATAAAATAAATAATTATAAACTTTGAAAAAAAATTATGAATTGTAAAATAAAAATGGAGAATACCTTAATTCTACTAAATATATATGTTTCTTTAAATGCCATAAATTTTTTAAATTGACTTAAATATTCATTTGGCCCTCAATTTAATATTTTCTTTTAATTTGATTATTATGATTTTATTTGTTCCAACTTCATACCTACTTTTTTGGGTCCACTATTTTGACATATGTATAGCCATAAAATGAGTATTAATTATGTGAATCATAAGGAGCCGAGAATTATTGGATTATGTATAACCAAGATTTGTTTAAGATTAATGTTTTGATCCATATTTTTAAATATCCGGCTAAAATTGGTATGGAAAACAGTTTTGATTTGTTTCAACTGTATAGGTAATAATTGGTAGTGATAGAGGTTTTTGAGATGAAGTTATGAGTTGTTTGGGTACGTGAGCGGCCGTCCAGCCTCCTTGTCTGGCGTCACTCACCACCATACATTTTTATCCCGACTTCTCTTCCGCTTTCATCCTCTTCTCTATTGATATATTGTTCTAAAGCCTGGTTTTTCCGTTGAATCCGATCTCTCCAGTGCCGAGGAGCCTTCCATCGGGCTAGAGGAAGGAGGACGAAGCCTCCTGCTCTCTCTCTTTCTCTCTCTGTCACTTCACTCCATCTGCCTGGATCGATGATGATAGTAAACCCATTCTGATTTTCGGTTGATTCTCTGCTACCAACCCTGTTCTGATGACTAAGGCAATGCTCAATATCTCAACGGACTCCATCGCTAGTCTGCCTTAAACACCTCCATTCGAAACCGAGCACTTTTTGCTACAGTGCGGTGAAAAACTAAAAATTGGAAGCAAAAGAATTTTAACTAAAACGCAGCCTTATCTTGGAAGTGTATGGATAACACCAGCCTGCCATTCTGGTGTCTTTCCATACCTGGTTACTGACCGATGCTTTTACATCCAGTAAAAATTGTAAACCCCAATCGGTGATTCAATCTATCAGCTTAGTTCATACATGTATCTCTTAATTTAGTTCAGACAATCATAATTCTAAATCTCTAAACATTTTATATATTTAAAATTTAATATCTATTCTTATTTTTAAATTTTTTTTCTCAAACTTTTTATTTTTTGAATTTAAAAATTTAATTTAAAATTATATATAAACATATAAACATCAAATTATATTAAAAATTAAAGTACGAAGATTAAATCTTATATTTAAACCTAATAAAAAATTAAAATTAAAATTTAACAAAAAAAAAACTTCCTTTTATATATATTTATATAGATTCGTTCTATTTATTTTATCTTACTTACAATATATTTCTCCTTTCTTTTCATTTTAAAACTTTAAGAAAAGAATCTTTCAAAAAGAAAAAACATTTTAAGAAAAGAAAAACTTTAAAATATGAAACTACTGAATAAATCAATTTAATTATTATATATAATCTATCTAAATGTAAATAAGTATATAAAATTTTTTAAAATTTAATATACCTATAATTCTAATTATTTATTATATTATCTATACATTCTACTAATGTCTTTCATAAGTTATTTATATTTTTATCTCATTATCACTACTACGATTGAATCTAAACATAAATTATATCATTGATTTTAATCTCGTTATTATATTATCCAATCTAATTGATATACTAACTAATCTCACTACTACCATTATTTTTAACTTCATCGAAATAAAAAGCCTCAAAAATATATCTAATTTTATAAAGTCGGAACATTACTAAAGTAAAAATAAAAAGCCTTGGTAAAAAAATAGAATTAGTCTCCAAAAAGTTCAATAAATTCAAAGAAATTTTTAAAGGTTAAAAAATGTTGTTAATTTTTGTACTTGTATAAATTTCAAAGGTTTAGTCTGTATATTTTATAAGTAGAAAAAACCAATTTTTCTATTTTTTTTTCAATTTAAAAATCTTACTTAAATTATTATTATTGGTAGTTTCTTTCAAAATTTAATAACTTATCATATTTGTTTTTTATTAATTATAAGTCATATCATATGAGAATAATCTAATCAAAATTTAAAGTTGACAAATTTTATCAAAAAAACTTATGATTGTAATCACTATCCTGATATTTTTAAATAAGAAAAATAGGAAGACTTAATTTTTTAACATTCAAATACAAGGATAAAATCTCAGATTTTATCAAAATATAGGGACTAACAACATAATTTAACTAACTTTAAAATATTTTAACCAATCAGCATCACACTCATTAAATGCCGCAAAAATTGTTATACTACCATCTACAATAAATCTATAATAGACCTTTTTCTCTTGCAATGAATTTTGACTTTAGATAAAAAAAGAAGTTGTACACATCACATTCATTAATAGCATTGCTTTTTAGTGCCTTAATTATGTTCTAGAAGGTTTGTATTTAATGAAGGGTAAAAATTATAAGAGTCCCTATATTATTATTATGTAAAGCTTTTTTTTTATTAAAAATTGTTTTGAAGATTAAATTTTTATTCAAATAATGACATAATTATAGTTTGTTATTAAATAATTGATAATTCCGATAACATATATTATATGTAATTTATTTACTTATGACTCAATCCGATCCATAAAAATTTCAATTATCTTTTTGAAAAAAATTCATGTATTTTTTAGCTATCATGTGGCTGACAAAATCCGTTACGTCTGTATTTTTTTAGCCACATGATAGTTAAAAAACACATAGATTTTTATAAGTAAGGTTGAGTCATGAGTAAACCAATTGAGTATGATATATTTTGTCTAAATTATAAGTAACTTAACAACAAATTGTAATAGTATCATTATCTGAATAAATTTTTAATGTTGGGAGGTAAAGCTGGAGATTGGCGCCCAACGCTTATCGGTATAATCGAAGTAGAAATGTTCCTAGCACTCATCGACTCGTAGTCGAAGTAACCCGTACTCGATATATCCTATGGCATGCCAATTATATCTGGCTCTACCCGAACAGTTAATAGGTAATAACCATTCAATTTCCAATTATAGGCAATTTATAATTTATCATATTCAATTCATCAGTCAAATAATCATTTCATTCATACGACAGCATGAATCAATCCAATTCAAGTTCAATTTCACATTTTCATCGGTTTACACTATTTTCAATTTAGTCCTTTATCTCGAACATCAATATTTTCATGCCAATACAATTCATCTAATTGATCCCAACTTGCCTCTATATCTTATCATGTTATATAATGAAACTATGCAACGATTTAAGCAATTTAAATTGTAGAAATACAAACTAAAAATTTCGAATTATTCATCGACGGCTTAGAATATATCTATATCTATATATATATGGTTTTTACATTACCTGAAGAAAGTTTTTTTTTTTAATATTAAAATTGTTGCAATATATATATGATTTTTATATCACCTAAAGGTCACGAAAACTTCGAGCTTATGCTTAAAAGAAATGGAACAAAGGACTTCTAGATATGAAAGAAGAAAGTTTTTTTTTTAATATTAAAATATTTTTAAATTTTAAAAAGAATAAATAATATTTAAATAATTTAATAATGATAAATGAAATTTTAATATTTTCTATTAGGCTTTATATTTTGTGTAAGTTGTAGTTTAATACCTGTATTTTAATTTGATTATTTTCAATCTTTGCACTTTTAGAATTTAAAAAGCTTAGTCCTAGTCAAATGATTGCTATTAAAGTCATTGAGTTAAGTTTTGTTATTTTTAAAATTTGATATGTCAAAAATATTATCACATGTACAATGTTATATTTGTTTGTTATTTTCACATATTACTTACACAAAATTAGTTAATAGATTCAACAACTATTGTTTACATTAAGACTAAAATTTTGAAATTAAAAAAAAAATATAGCCACTAAGAATGATCCAATTGGTGAACGTGGACCAATTCTATAACTTTACGCATAATACAGGACTAATAACATATATTAATCAAATAGATTTAACTATTAATGTTGCATCAGGATTAAAATTTTAAAATTTTAAAAGTACAGGGGTTAAAATTGATTAAATTAAAATATAAGTACTAATTTCACAATTTATACAAAATACAAGGTCTAATAGTGGAATTTGACCTATATGAAATATTTAAGCAACAGCCGGTAAAAGTACCAAGAAGCCCTTGTATTCAGGGACGGATTGCATTTCAGCCCCTTTACTGAAAAAATAGGCAAATTAGTCATTATACATTTTGAAATATGCAAATTAGCCCCTCCGTTAAATTTTATTTTTTAAATGATGATGTGGAATATTAATTTAAATAAATAACTACTAAATTAATCCTTAAACTATAACTAATAATTCATGTGCCACATCATCATTAACAGATGAAATTTATCGGATGATCTAATTTATATGTTTCAAAATGTATAAGAACTAATTTACTCAATTTTATTAATAGATAAGCCAAAATACAATCCATCCTTAAATATAAAAACTTCCTCGATATTTTTATCCCTCTTAGTGCGATTTTTTTCCTCCCATGTTGCTCTTATTTTCAACTAGAAATGTTAGGTTTAGCTAACAATTGTACCTTTAGTAGAGGTCAAAAGTATTCTTTTAATCTACCTTCCATTTCTTTTTACTATTTAACTTGTAATTATTTTAGTTATATTTATTTATGTTTTTAAAATATATTTTAAATTAATTATATTGAATATTTTCACGTAGTTAATTTATTTTAACAATCCTGCCATTCAAATGTAACTTAAGTCTGCAAATACTTGCAGAAATATCAAAAGCATTAACAAATTAAATAGTTGCTATAGAAAAATTAAGAGTTTTATTATTTAGAAAGGTAAACAATTTTTTTCGATAATAATACCATCACGTCAAAAAAACGTGTTTATTATGCATGTGATATGCGTCACGTTTTATTTAAAATAAATAAATCGAATCACAAATATTATTATACATCAAAACTAAAATTATTAAGTTAAAACAATCTCTCAACTTATAAGGTTATATAAAAGGGATGACCTTTCTCATAGGCAATAATTTTAAAAAAATGATTAATTAATGATTAGATTATGGTTTTATTAGTATAAACAAGGATGGTTGTTTTCGTATTGATGCAATTTGTATTTTTATATCTCGCATGACGATAAGTTCACTTTTAATGCTTATAATATATTATGATTAACCCTAACACAAAAAGCTTAAAATATAATCATTTATGTATGAATTAATAGGTTGATACAATCCTACTTTCTACTTACAACTCGTTTGAAATATAGAGAATGTATTTAAACGCTTTCAAATCAACTTCATTTTTATTATTATAACAATGATGTCAATTAAATTAAAATTCAATCGATCAAAAAAATTATATTTTATATCATTATTTCACGTGAACATAAATATAAATTACATATTTATAACGATAATCGTATGATATATTATCATATTAATAGAATGTTGATTTCAAAATTCAAATTCTAACTATAAATGTGTCCTTATAAAATCATACTTTGATGAATTAGTTAGTGAGTTGAGATGACTCCATCATGGGAAAGGAGCGGAGGGGTTGATATTTCTATAGGATGTGAAGTTTACCTCATCTCATTCTATGTATCAAAATTTGGTGTGTGTATATATATATATATAAAAGATTGTACTGCATCTATGATATTAGTAAAAAACTTTTATACAATAAAATTATAAAAAAATAAAAAAATGATTTTTGAATTTAAATCTAATCATATGTATGTATTTTCTTAGATTTATATAATCTTAGAAAAACAAAATACCTTAGTTTTACAAGCGATTTTTGAAATAAATTTGTTGTTATCCTCTCTAGTTTGGTGAACGCTAAATTATTTTGTCGATTTTTGTTTGTTACTTTGGACCATCCGGGGTTGATTTCTTTGTTGTATTAAGTGTTTGCAATCACTCTAGATATGTTGTGCTTGAGTTGTGACAAAATCAATTGTCAACGTGTCATAATGTTTTATTGATGTTGAGACTAAAACATTTATTGTGTCAATAGAGCTTATTCTTTATCATTTATAATAAATGTTATTCTTTTCCTAAATTATATTCCATTTATGGAATGAATTAACAAAATTACTTTAAAAAAACAAAAATATAATAATAGTAAATAATTAATAACGTGAGCAAGACAAATGTCTACTTTAAATTGGACAATGGAGAAAATAATAAAACGTACTCCGCCTTGACAGCCTGTAAATGGTCCCTTATATCTCATTCCACTTTTCACTTTTACTGTTTTACTCAATTCAAAATACCCTTAAACTTTCATTTTTCACTTTACACTCAATAAATAATATTAAAATTTGGTCCCTTCTTTATTTTTATATAAATATAATAAACCTAATTTTAATTCAAATTTTAAATAGAAATTCCAATAGAGGTAGTTTCCTTGAATTTTTTTATTCTTTTATTGAATCGATGTTAGTTATTCGTGCTATAAAAGATACTTTTATAATAGAGATGAAACGAAACGAACGGAGAGGTTGATATTAATAAGGATAAATTAGAAAAATAGTTACTTTTATTTACATCAGATTATATTTTAGTTACTTGTGTTTGAAATCTTACGTTTTAATCACTTATGATATTTTTTTGTTACGAAATAGTCACTTTGCCGTTAAGATTTGTTACCTCCCAAACAATAGTCAGACGTGATAGTTAAACCATAATATCTATAATTAAAACGTTATCGGTTTGGGTATGTTATTTGTTTGTCACATATACAGAAAAACATGAAAATATTAACCCCCTTTTTGCAAAAAAAAATAAATAAATATTTGAACCCAAAATTTAGGTAAAGAACAAAAAACTCATTACTTACTGTAATCCATGTTTGGACCCTCCATTGAATTAATCCTTTGTTCTTTCATTTTGAATAAAAAATCCAATCGATTGATGGAGCACTCAATTTGATTTTTATTGTTTCAGTTTAACAAAGATGACTATGAATGAATGATTTTTTCAGTCAAAATGAAAACGAAAACTAAAAGAAAAAGGAGATCAAAAGTTTTTTTTTTTTTCAATTCAAGGATTAATATGATGTATTGGTTTTGATTATTTCATAAAACCAGATTAACTTTTTCCTTTAATTAATTCAAAAAATTCAATTAATAAAATTTATTTAATTAAAAAATCAATTAAATTATTTGGCCGGACATCCACATTGACATTTAAAACCCATTTTAACTGTTACGTAGGACTGTTGTTTGGGAGGTAACATATCTTAACAATAGAGTGATCATTTTGTAACAAAACAATAATATAAATAACTAAAACATAATATTTTAAACATAAGTGACTAAAATATAACTTAAGACAAACAAAAGTAAGTATTTTGGTAATTTTTCCAATTAATAGTGCAATTAAATCAATAATAACAAAATGATCGGTATTAATAATATTAGCATTGATAGTAACCACCAACAAACATGTAGCCATCTCATCACACTCATCTCATCTCTCACAATTATCCTATCATATCCTAGCTGTACTTTATTTACTTGCAGTACAAAATATATACATATATATGTATTGGTTAACCTGTTTTTATTGAACCTCTGGTACTGCATTTGCCCAAAACCAGCAGCAGCGATCTACAAAGCTAATTTTTTTCCCAGTAAAATGGGATTATTGAGAGCTGCTGGCGTGGTTTACAAGCCAGTAGAGCAACTTGATCTTGGTCCTGACAGTAACGAGATATATGTCGAAGCCGATATCAAAGGTTTCTATTTCCTCATTTCCATCCATTTTTCTCCATTCTTCATCATCATCATCACTTTTTTTCTTTCACATCAAATTCATATATCTAGATATATATATATATATATAGAGAGAGAGAGGTTTATTTAAATAGATAAAATGACAGGCTTTGAGAAGCTTTGTCTGAATCTGAGAATTCATCGAATTGTTTAAGAATCTCTTTTTACTGACTCAACAGTTGCTGAATCTGGAATATCAGATGTTCTGTTTCTACTTAAGATAGCTGTCGTTGACTTTCTCCTTCAAAGTTTGCCTCCTTTTGCATATATATATAATTTTCTGAATATGTATGTATGTAGCTCCTCGCATGGGAGGATTGCTGGCAAAAATATTTGCGTGGATTCTGGAGTCAAGGATATTTGGAGCATTGGCGTTCTACATATTGAAGAGGCTGAATCGAGTTCACAAGGTACACACACTTATCGCCTTCATTCTCCTTCACTTGTTCTTTAATTATTATAATCTCGAAGAAGCAACGCCATTAATGTTTCTGGTTCACTCATCACTATCATCGACTTTATGACCAACGCTCTTGTTGTATCTAGAGTTGTGCTCAGATTAAAAAATAAGTTTAAAAATTTATTTAAGTTTAATCCGAATAAAAAAATTTAAATTCGGGTACAACCGCCCATATTAATTTTTTTAAAATTTTATTTTTATATAAAAATAAAAAATTATAATATATCAAAATCATTAAAAAACATTTAAAGTAAATGTTTCTCAATAAATTAAAAATTAAATTAAAAATTTTTTTTATATTAATATAATACTAATATAGGTCCAACTTAACAAGCAAATCTCTCTAAATAATAGCAAAATCAACAATAAAAAAAAGAGCTATATAATGTCCAAACAATAACAATAAAATAGTAACACCATAATAATGAAATGACAGCAAAACAGTGAAAAACACTAACAAAACAATAATTTTTTTTTAATTCAGGTTTTATTTTTTTCCAAACCCATTTTTTAAGCCTATATTTTTGTCAAAATCCTCCTACTTTTCAAATGGGCTTGCGGACCCAATCGGATGGTTTGGCCCATGAACAAGTCTAGTGACTATGATAATTTTTTTTAGACTTTAATGACAAATCTGACAACTAACGTTTACATATTTTGTCAAAATGATCCTAATTGTATTTTTGAGTCTTTTCTGGCCATTAACCTTTGTTTTTTTTCTTTTCAAATTGCTTTTTTTAACAAATTTGATGAAAGTACCGTTAAAAAAGTTAACGGGATGATGTGAAATTTCATACATGGAATATTTTTAATAAGATGTAATTTATTACTTAGATAATCCAATAAAATAATTACATGTGGAAAATAATAAAATATATAAATAATTCATGAAGTTAAAAAAATAACTCTTAATTTAAAGAAAATAAACGTACGAAAGATTGAAACCTTAAATTTATTCATTAAATCTCATTAAAAATATTTTAAAGATATGCAATTAAGAGTTAATTTTTCTTAGATATTTACGTTTATTTTATTTAAATTAAGAGTTATTTTTTTAATTTAATGTATAATTTTTCTTAGATAAGTACCTTTATTTTCTTTAAATTAAGAGTTGTTTTTTTAATTTAATGTACTATTTATTTTATTATTTTCCACATGTACAATTAGGACCATTTTGACAAAACATGTAAACTTTAGTGACCAATTTAATCATTAAACCTTTTTTATGTACCAAACTACTATAAATAAAACAATGTAATCTTATGATGAATAAAAATATTTGCATTAAAATTAAATTACTGTTTGATTAGCCACTTCATTGAATGCAAGTCTTGTTTTCTCTAACTAAATCGCGGTTTTTTTATTTTTTATTTTTCCAAAATCCGTGCAGATTATAATTTATAACATGTTTAATACACTGAATTTGTTGCACTTTTATGCACTTGCAATGCACTGATATGAAGAGAATCATTCAGCCATAAAAAGAGTACGGTATCTTTGATCCCTAAAAAAGAAAATAGTGTTTTTGTGATGGACATGGTTGTTTGTTTGGTGTTTATGGTTAGTCTCTTACACAACATGTTTTACTCTTGTGCAGTTTATCTCGAATGCAACGGTGGAGGAACCACCCATGTTTGTTCCGTTGCATCCTTATGTTGGTACGCATGCCTTAGATCAAACATATTTTGGATACAACACATAGTCCTTGATCTTTATCACATTAGAAGTTAGATGATTGGAAGCATTGTAAAACTGGTTAACCAATGAATCAAAATATTGGCTGCCGTTAAGTGATCTATGAATTTTCTACGACTTCTGTTTGCAATTACCAAATGCTGGAAGTTTCTTATGCCCCAAAGGTGTTTGATGAATTGTTAAAGCTTCATCTAGTGGACTGTTAAGGGAACTATAAGAATGTTCATTATATAGTCAAGTTCATGGGATGCATAATTTGAGGTAGAGATAGATCACAATAACTGGGGGAAATATCTAGCTAATGGCATATGTATGTATTTATGCTTCTTCTTATATTTTTGAATGATAGTTCTATGAGATTCTGTTTATATCCTTTCAAATTATGAACTTCTAATGTTGTGTCTAATTTGGTTGCATCAACACAGACCTTGATGAGCAAGAAGTCATAGAGATTGATTCTGATGCATCTCCAGCAGAAAGAGTTCAACAGGCTATGAATTGCCTTCCTTTAACCTCAGAGAATTCACTAGATGCTTTCAAATTCAGCTGTTTCCGGCGTTGGACTATAGCTGATTATTCAAGAGCCTATAGAAATGGGGAAATAACTCCATTGAAGGTACCACTCTTGGTTAGTTTATTGCATGTTGTCAACATCCCACTAATATTTGTGATTAGGTTTTCACCTAAAGAATGATTATTTGTGATTACATTTCTATCATCATGGAAACCAATTTTCAATTCTGCAGGTTGCAGAGCGATTTATAGATGCTGTTCATGAATCTTCCAGTCGTCCTTTGTCAATAGCCTTTTTCATTAACTATGATGCTGAAGATATCCTAAGGCAAGCTACAGAATCAACTCTTCGGTATGAAAGAGGTAACCTTTTACAGTAATTAAGTTACATTACATATCTTAATGTGCTTTCTTATTGAGACATCGTTGTTTACATTATCATAAGGAAATAAGCATATTCAAGCATACTTCATCTTTCTTATATTCCATGCGAAGATCAAAGTGAAAAACAAGTTAGCTGATTTCCAAACTTAGTAGAAGTGGACTTCCATTTTCATATAGAATCTTTTTCTATTTGCAATATCCCTTTGTCAATACCGTCTAATATTCATACAGATCTAATTGTTCTCTTATTCAGGAGCTCCAATATCTGCTCTAGATGGAGTTCCAATTGCTGTCAAGGATGAAATAGATTGTTCTCCATATCCAACTACAGGTCACCTAAGTTCTTCAGTTGCACATCAATTCCTTTTATTTAATGGTTATTCTTTGTCCCTATCTCAGTTCTTATTCTTATAGGAGGTACAAAGTGGCTGCACAAAGTTAGACCATGTACAGGTGATGCATGCTGTGTTGCACGACTCAGATCCTGTGGTGCTATACTTGTTGGAAAGACTAATATGCATGAGCTTGGAGCTACACCAAGTGGGATAAATCCCCACTATGGGTGGGAATTTCTTGTTGCTTTCCTCTTTCATAAACCAAACTTACAACTAAATACTGTAATATGTTCCTTTTGTGAATGTTGCAGGCCTCCGAGAAATCCCTATGACCCCAGCAGAATCTCTGGTGGTTCTTCTAGTGGATCTGCAGCAGTAGTGTGTGCAGGGTTATGCCCTGCAGCCCTTGGTGTGGACGGTGGAGGTAAAGTTTGTCATCCTTCATCGAAAAACAACCGAACTTTTAAACTTATGATCAATAGCTAACTCTTATGATTAGATAATCAACATAAACACTAAGTATACGTAGATATACTTGTAAAAGTATAGACAAGAAGTATAGAAATAGATGTGCAATAAATTCCACCTTTTAACTTGTCCAAGGTAGCCATGGTTGAATGCTTTCAAGTTTCCTCCCTGAATAGATTCTTTTGATTCTCTTGGACTGAAAACCAGAGGCGGACCTCATTAGCGCGTAGCGGGCCCTTGGCCCCCCATCCCAAGTTTTTGAAAATTTTAGTTATACCCTTAAACTTTTCTGAAATTTTAATTAGGCCCCTCAAATTTTTGAAAATTATTATTAAACCTTTGAAATTTCAATTAGACTATTAAATTTTATTTTATTTTTGTAAATTTTCAAAAAACCTCTAAAATTTTGAAAGTTTTTAATAGACCTACCAAAATTTTTGAAAATTCTTACTAAAACCCTCAAAGTTTTTAAAAATTTTAGTTAGGCCCCAAAACTTAATGCCAAGATCTGCCACTGCTGAAAACTCAGTGATAAATATCCAAATTAAACCTTCAGGACTGCAACTATGGTTAAATCCTTTATTATTACCTGCAAAATGGAAGAAGTGTGGAATTCTTAGTCATGTTTTTAGAGTGATATACTATTGAGCCTGAGAACTGAATAGTTTAGCAATATTATAACAACCAATTAGGAGTAACAATTCTTTCATTGCCGTGCAGCTATGCACTATCATCTTTATTTTATCATCCTCTATGTACTGTTCATTCATCAGAATTGCAAAAAAGGCTCAGAAAATTTTTCCATGCGAATAAGTTCAAAGGACATACGCACTTCATATTTGGTTTCTGTGTAGGATCTGTGAGAATGCCTGCATCCCTTTCTGGTGTTGTCGGGTTCAAACCGACTTTTGGACGCATTCCTCATTCAGGGTGAGAACTTGTTTAGGTAAAACAATTCTTTGTGTTCAATTAGGTGTGAAATCTAACCAATATCTAAAAATGTTTATCATGTTTCCAGTGTTCTTCCTCTGAACTGGACAGTAGGAATGGTTGGAGTACTAGCAGGTACCTTAGAGGATGCATTTATTGTGTAAGTTTCCTCTCCCTTTTTTTTTTTTTTTTTTTTTTTTTTTTTGGAATTGAGAAGGCCGCAAACGGGGAATAAGGAAGTGCTTGCAGATGGGATTCAAAACCTGAAACCCCTAAACTGTTAGATGCCACCTCTTAAAAGTGATTGCATGAATCAATGGGACTAAGCTTCGAGTTTATATATATATCACTGAATTCCATTGACTTTCATAGGCTACATTGTTAGTTGTAGATATGACTTAGATTTGTTTTCTGTTTTCTGTTTTCAGTTATGCTGCTATTAGTGGTCATCTTCCATCACATGAGCCAACCACTTTGCCTGTAAGTACCAGTTATAGAGATTCACTAAAAATTCTGGGTATTAATTGTTGTTTTCAATGCACAGATCATCTTTCTTTCAGGAGAAAGCTGATTTTGATATCAGTTTCTGTGCCAAACCGATTTCTCATACAATCATATATTCTTTTTCCTTTTTCTTTAGTGTAAATAAACATTTTGAAACTTAAAACTGTAATCCTTTACTTTAATTATTTTGATTTTTTATGACTTGAAGCTCTAGGAACATAGCGGTAACCTTCGTTGGTTGGTTCCTAATAATGACTTTGTGATGTCTTCTTTTCACCTATTTTCCAGCACTCTTCATCTTTTTTTTTTTTCCTAAAATATTCGTATTTAATATTTGTGTTCGAGTTAGACCTCTATATAAGATATAATTCTCAAAATATATCGATTTTTTAAAAGAAGTTTAAACATATTCATTTTAAACACATACCATATATAACAGTCACTAGGTAAGTCGTATGAGTAATGTATCTCTTCATACTAGAGTAATTTTACAAGAAAATCTAAGTTTGGATAACTTTTACTTATCTTCTTTGGCGTTTGGATAACCTGCCAGCCCAAAATACATTTTCCGCTGCTGAACTCCACAAATCCAATATCAAACATCAAGCTTGCAATATATGGAGAGGTAAGTGATGAAATTATATGATCACTTAATTGGAGTCCATTTTTTTCATCAATTATAGCTTAAAAAGGGTTAAATTCTAATTCCTTCTATCCTGTTTTTTAACCAATCGGCTCTATTAGTGGTTCAACGATTGCAACGAAGAGATCAGATTATGCTGCTCTAGTGCTGTGCAATTGCTTTGTGAGCGTTACAATTGGAAGGTAATTAGCAATGGATTCTTTCTTTAACTAGTACTACCCATTTTTGTATTAAAGTTGTTAACTGGTGTTATCCCACATCTGTTAAAGATCGGTTTCATCAAAGCCCGAGTTTTGTTCTATTGTTAGGAATCTCTTTTTGCTGTCAATTGGTTTTAGATCGGATGCATAATATGATATCAAAAACCAAGTTTTGTTAGTTATATATATTTTATATATCCAAGTTAGACAATCGTAGCAATAAATTTCCCTGTTTTAAGACTGTAGAGGTTACCATACCAGAGCTAGAAGTAATGCGCCTGGCACATTATGTGACAATTGGTTCCGAATGCAGCACTGCACTGAGTTCTCATCTGGAAAATTTGTATGTTATATTCTAGACTTTAACCATCCTGTTATATACTCTTTATATTCATGATGTCCAGTATTTTAAACTATAGATTCTGACAATATAAACTTTTTCAAGTAGGGGCCGTTCTGAATTTGGATGGGATGCAAGAGTAGTAGTTGATATATATGGTGCTTTCAACAGCAATGAGTATATAAAGGCCCAGAAACTGAGGTAAGCTGTTCCCCCCCCCCCCCCCCAAAAAAAAATGTCATTTATAATATAAACTTCGTAGGGGTGAGCGACCGTCTAGGTTCACCAATGGATTAGGATCAATTGTAGAGTCGTTTGGTGATTTAATAAGTTATTCATGGTCTGATTTTTTTTTTTTTTTTTTTTTTTTTTTGGATTGATACTTTTAAGATGGTGTATGATCTTAAACAAAAAATTTACAAGAACTTGAACTTATAAATTTTGAAAATTCTTTTAATGTTGATAAATTGTGGTTACCTATTGTAGTTTTATTTTGATATTGGAACATCATGTTTTTTTTTTAGTATTTATTAAAATTAAAGCAAATGATTTTATGTTGGATGCGTAACATGATATTAGAATTCAGGTTTTATTCTATTATTGTCCCTTTCAAGTTTGCCATGCGGTAGGTTCGTTGGTCTTTCCCTTTGCTTGCACATGATGGAGATCCGTTACAGTTGTTAAGCGATATTAAGTATTGGGCGTCCTATGGTCTATATTAAAATTAGGCCAATCCCTTTATTGTCAATAGGTTTGAAGTAAGATGCTTGACTACAAATATGCAGGTACCGCCATATGCAGATTCATAACAAAATTTTCGCCAAGGCAGATGTCATAGTTACTCCAACAACAGGGTAAACTCTTTTTCACTGCAACAACTTGCATCCATTCTTCTAGTTTACTTATACTTCCTACTGCATGACCTTATCTTGCAATGCCCAAGTTTAACCAGTTTTCTTTTCTTTCAAAACAGTATGACTGCATACTCAATATCTAAAAACGCTCTAAAGACTGGTGAGCTTGACTACGTAAATGGAGGTAAGAATTTTTTACCTATTTTCCCCTATGTATTTTTTGTTTAAATCTTCATGCTTTATTAGCACAATCAGTTAATGAAGTGAAATTAACCCATCTTGTTATTTCAGGTACCATTATTCGATATCAGATAGCTGGAAACTTTTTGGGACTACCTGCTATTACTGTCCCTGTAATAACTTATTACCACTTGTCGCTTATTTGAAAATTTATGCTGTAATTAATGTCTATTAGCTTCAGTGAAATGGTATGATTCTACTAATATCAGATTCTCCATGTATACTTTGATAGGTTGGTTATGACAAAGCTGGTTTGCCAATTGGCCTTCAATTTATAGGGAAGCCATGGTCAGAACCCACTTTAATGCACCTTGCATTTGCAATGCAGGTAGGCCACTTATATTTTTTGTTATGTTAATGTATAAATTGATCCCTAACTATACACCTTTTAACAATATGGTCTCTAAAGAAATTTTTTTTCAAAATCAGGTACATATGGTTTAATTCCATCGAGCGAATTTAACCCAATGGACTAATGCGATTGTATAAATTGCTACCCTGATTTAGTTGACCTATAATAAGTTGCCATGTGTGAAGTTAATACCATGTCTGCATTTAGAAAAATATCTGTCTTGATCCATGACAAATTAGTATTGATCAACTCCATGCCATATCGGCAATTTGCTAGCAATAGAAGTTCTGGGACAATTATTAAATTTTCTCATGTACCATATTGTTAAAATGTATATAGTTCGTGAGCCAATTTGCAGGTTAATCCTTTGGAGTCAATTTATATATTCAACCCTAAGTTCCATGTCAGGACTAATATGAGTTTATATATAGTATGGCTGACTAAAACAAAACATTTGTGGTTGTAGGCATTGTGCATCACAGATTACAGAAAACCAAAGGTTTTCTACGACATACTAGGTAAAAAGTGAAGAGAGCAGAGCAGAATTCACGACACACCAATATTTTTGGCCTTCATCATATGCCTTCTATTTCTCTTGATGGAATAACACTGTAAAACCAACTTACCATGGTATACAGCAATACACATTATTGCTTGATTATTTACAAGTTGCCATTGTTGCTATGATATCATATCATATAGGCTGCTGCTTGTACCATCTCATTTATATCAATAAACAAACTTATAGATATCTGCATTTGTCAAAACTGGTAACAGGTTTGAATTAAATTAGATTTTTCTTGTTTCATGCCTCTAATTCTGTATGCAGTTCTTCTGGGTTATGAATCATAACAACCATATTTGCTGAAGAAACGTTGAACTTGTGGCACAAAAAAATTGATTTTTTTTACTTTGACCCATTTACTGTATGGGCGAAGCCAGCAAATTTTGTTAGGGGTTGAAATTAAATTATAATTTTTATAATAGTAAAAATATAATTTCATCATTTTAATAGTTTATATCTTTATAATTTTTAAAAATTTAAGGGAGGCCAAAGTGTAATTTTATTTTTATTAATTTAAAATTTTAAAAATTTAAAAAAATCTAAATAATTTTTTATTTTATTTTAGGAGTTGAGCCCCAACCAGTCCCTAACTACCCCGCTGCTTCCATGTAGTGAATTTCTTTTTTTTTTTTTTTTTTTTTTTTTGGGTAAATTTTGAGTCTTATACACAACACATTCAAGAAGTAACTAAGGGTAGAAAAGTGTAGAATAAAATCTAAAATTTCAAAGGCATTTGGAAACATGGAAAACAGTGCTATTTATGGTTGTACTTTGATATTCTTTCTTTTTTTTGTCTAAATAATTAATAATGTCATAAATGGTGCTTGAAATTACCAATCTATTTATATTTGTAGTATTTAACATTCATTATCCTCTGTTCAGTCTTTAAAATATTGATATTACATTAATTAAATTCTTTCATCAATCTAATGTTTGTTCGAATTTGACATAAGCCATTTTAAAATACATAGATCAAATTTTAAACATATATACACCTATTTTATAGGTAATTTAGATTTGACTTACTAAATAATAGCACCATTAAGATTTCAAACAATTTATGTTATAGTTATATACATATTTAAAATTTGATATATTTGATTAAAATATGCTCTGCATTATATCTGAGCTAACATTTAACTCCTAATTTGATGGCAAGAATGATGAAAGAAATTAGATGGATACACTATTAATACTTTGAGTACTTAAGTAGAACATTTTGAATTTTGGGATTGATTTAAAATCTAAATAATAATTTAGGGACTACAAATAGAATTAGTCCAATTAATTAATGAAATTGTAGCTTGTGATTGACAGTTTAATTATAAGTGGACGAATCAAATATAAATTCAGAGTTCAGACAACAATGAGGCTGAAGCCTTGAAACTAGCCACCGTGGAAAGGGAAAGGGAGTGGTCAAAGAGGGAGGACCACTCAAATTCCTAAACCCTAATAACCTAAAAAGCTTTATTGATCGATTGGCCCAAATTAATCGACGAAATGACGAGCCAATCGGTGTCTCTCCCGCCGGCATCCCGCCGGAATTCTTATAGAAGAGGTCCTTCTGCCCCTGAGAAGTCTCACATATCCGACAATGCCAAGCCGACTTCTCCTTCGTTAGTTTCCTTTACTTAGTATTGCTTTTCAATGTTCATTTTAACAAATATTGTTTTAGTTAAGGTTCAAGCTCGTTCTTTGTCAGTTCTGTTGGTGGTGAGAGGACGGTGAAGAAGCTGAGGTTGTCCAAAGCTCTCACCATCCCAGAAGGAACCACTGTGTCGGAGGCTTGTAGGCGTATGGCAGCTCGTCGTATGGATGCAGTGTTGCTCACCGATGCCAATGGCTTGCTCTCTGGGATTATTACTGACAAGGTTTTTTATTTAGCATCTCTGGACTGTTTTATTCCTTCCATGTTCTTATTGTGTAGTGTGTAAAATTGCAAATTTATGTATGTATAATTTCCAGGACATTGCCACTAGAGTAATAGCAGAAGGGTTGAGGCCGGAGCAGACTGTGGTATCTAAGATCATGACATGTAGTCCAATTTTTGTAACGTTGGACTCCTTGGCCATCGAGGCACTTCAGAAGATGGTTCGAGGTGCTTGATTATGTTACTTTTTGCACTTTAACCCTACTAAAACTGAATTCTATTTTTGTTTAGAAATAATTGGATATATCTTGGACAAAGAAAACCTATTCCAGCGTTGGTTTTGACAGCATTTGAAAGGAACTTTGGCACGTTTGTAAAGGTTCAAACTCAATGGTAATTGATTTTCTTAGAAGAATTTTGAATAGAGAGAAAGGGACTTGCAAAAGACTTAGGGGGTTGATGGAGTGTTGGAAGAATATTATTGCTTTCTTTTAGTTCATGAAACTCATGTTAGCTAATTATCTGTGAGAAAGATGCGTGACAAAGCTAAGATTTGGTGTTGAATTTAGATTCTCATGCAGGGTCTTTTATAAATGGTTTGACAGATTAGATCTGAAATTATCTATAATCATCAAACATTAGGCTTTGGGTTTAACCCTTGGAGCAAGTGTATGAGTTTACATAGTGGGCTGAACTAAGGTGACTATTGGAATTTACTAAAAGTTTAGCTTAATTAAAAGTATGTTCTATAATCATCACACATTAGGCTTTGGGTTTAACCCTTGGACAAAATGTATGAGTTTACATAGTGGGCTGAACCTAAGGTGACCATTGGAATTTAGTAAAATTTTAGCTTAATTAAAAGTATGTTTTATAGTTTTATATAGTCCTCAATTATCAGTGTGGTTTTAAATAGTCCAATGTCATTTCTGGATTTTCCTTTGTCAAAAGCTATTATACCATTTCTCTAAGCAATGGTGAAATTGCAAAGCGTTGACTTGATATATGCCAGAGCTGAACTAAGGTTGATCACAATAGCAGTACTTGTTTAAAACTTTAAATTCTATTGTACATGCATGTACTAAACCTAAGTAACTGGTTCTTTTGACAGGTAAATTCAGGCATCTTCCTGTTGTGGAAAATGGTGAAGTCATTGCCATGCTGGATATTACAAAATGCCTTTATGATGCTATCTCTAGAATGGAGAAGGCTGCCGAGCAAGGAAGTGCAATTGCTGCTGCAGTGGAAGGGGTTGAACGCCAGTGGGGAAGCAATGGTTAATTTTTCTTCTATACTAATGATCATAACATTCTAATGATTCAAGGCCACTGCGTGCATATATTTGATAAGCTCTTGTTGTTGCCTCTGTTGTTCCAACAATATTCACCAATATAGACACTTACTGACTCTTCTTCATAGCTGTAAATGCATGCAAACATGATCATTCATTCATTATTATTATCATCATTAGTTTTTTTAATGGCGTTTATAACATTCTAATGATTCAAGGCCATTGCATGCATATATTTGATAAGCTCTCGTTGTTACCTCTGTCGTTTCAACGATATTCACCAAAATTGACACTTGCTGTCTCATCTTTGTTGCTGTAAATGCATGCAAACATGATCATTTATTCTTTATTATCATCATCATCAATTTTTTTACTGATGTATGTGTCAATAAAAATAGATCACTAGCATTATTTAATATCCTTGTGTGTGTTTACATATATCAACCTAAAGTTGGCACATGAAATGATAAGGATTACACTATTTCATGTTCTGCTTACAAATTTGGTATCTGATCCAGTTAGTTTGATTCAGATAACCAACCTTTTCACCTGATACTATTATAGATTTTGATGCTTTAGTTTGTTGCTTTTTTTTCTTTGCGTTAGATGTGAACGGGTACATTTTTTTAAAATAAAGTTTGGCTCTTCTCAATATGATTTCCTGTTTTAATGTGCTTATTTTTTTGTTTTATGGACTAACTTTTGTGCTTTATTACTTGGTGCATAGGTTGTTATACCTGCTAGTAGTTTCAATTTTTTGGCCATAAAGCATGGTTTTATATTTTTTATCACATTACATTTTTCAGTATTTAAACTTTTTGTGTGTGCTTTTTTTTAAATAGAAGTTAGTTACTAATGGTTGCGTAATCACTAATAAATGCTCTACTTGGTGGCAAGATTCCAATTTATTGTCTAGCCTTAAACCCCAGTTGTGTGGTTGAGATTTGTAGTTGATTTAGGTTGCATTGGCATTGTGTTTGCAGTGCCAAAAGCTGATTTTTGCCCATCACAACCGGAAAACACTCTTAGGTTTTCCTCAAAAGTGCTTCTGCACCACGCTTCTTGAGCCAAATACTACAGGTGCTTTTGTGGTTGCTGAATGCACTTTTGAATAGAAATGACTCAACTTTCAAGTTTTCCTCGCCATTACATGTAAATATTAAGAAGGTTCATATATAATATCAAAGTGCGTCTGCACAAACTTACATGTCTATTACATATCTTTTACTTGATGAGTGATCAAGGGTATAGATTAATGCTTGTACCATACAGCTTGAAACCAGTGATTACTTGTTTTGTTTGTCATGTTTTATTTCAGCACCGTATGCCTTCATAGAAACTTTGAGGGAGCGGATGTTCAAGCCATCCTTGTCAACTATAATTGCTGAAAATTCAAAGTATTTTCTTCCATCTCAGTTGTCTAATGGCTTGCTATATACAAATACAATTTCCTAAATATTCTTGCTCGTTTTGTTATTGGTTTTACCTGTCCTGGTATCTTCTTCCTTTTCCAGGGTTGCAATTGTTTCATCATCAGATCCTGTCCGTGTTGCTGCAAAAAAGATGCGGGAGTTGCGGGTTAATTCAGTTGTTATGATGACGGGGAACAAAATTCAGGGGATATTAACGTAACCTTTCTTATGAACTGATTAATATTATCTTTTGAGATTTTTTTGCACTGTAACATGTATTTGGTGTGGATTTAAAGGTCTCTTTCAATATTTTTGCAATTACTAATTTTACTACCCACTGCAGTTCAAAGGATATCCTTATGCGAGTTGTGGCACAAAATCTCTCCCCCGAGCTGACTATGGTGGAAAAGGTTCACTCACATACATTTTATTTGATGTGCTTTTGTTTAAAAAATTGTGTATTTGAATGAAGTTTACAACTGAGTTTCAACTCTGTTTTATGCATAAATACATCAGCAATATAGTGAGCAATTATATGTCTGTAATTAGTATGCTTGACAATTTTCATGAATAGATTTTTATCTAAGAAGTACATCTTGATACCGTCTTTGGAAGTATACTATGAATTGTTAATTTGCATATAAATTGTATTTGTGGCCGTTGAAAGTTCATTTTCAGGCTTTCTAAATACCATTTTCAATTGATGTTTTGAGAATTGGTCACTAATTCTGTTTACTCATATACCTTTACTTTGGACAGTTACAGTGTTTATGTCGCATAGTTTATTATAAACTATGCAGTGATACTTAAATTAAATTAAATTGGAAGTTTGGAACATGAACATGTTTGATTTCTTTTAAGTTTTACCTATTTCTCAATTGCATTATCTGATCTTGGAATAGAATGTGCAATTTTGTATCATGTATTCTTGACATTAGATGGCCCCAAGGCATAACTTGCATTTTTTTAGCATAAATGGTTTCTGGTTATAAGCTTTTTTATACTTTCATTTTGTATGAAGAAGACTTTTGATACTTCGTCATGACACTATCTTTTCTTTATCACTCAGGTTATGACACCAAACCCTGAATGTGCAAAAGTGGAAACATCAATCCTTGACGCACTGCATATAATGCATGACGGGAAGTTTTTACATCTTCCTGTTCTAGACAAAGGTGAGTTTTTGTTCTTTCATACATTTTTATGATTACAATTTTTTCATGTTGATGTGTGTGGAAATGGCTGTTGTGCAGATGGAACTGTTGCTGCTTGTGTAGATGTTCTGCAGATTACTCATGCAGCAATTTCTATGGTATGTATTTTATGCATGTTTATATCTATCAAAATCCTTAGGTATTTCATGTATATGAATTGGATGTTTAGGCAATGGCCATTAGGCATAATGGGAAGATGTAGAACTTTGCTTAGCTCAATTCTTTTCACCCCAAGTGTCCAGAGTTGGGAATATTTTTGTCAATAGTTATAATTCTTGGGTCATTATATGTTCCACGGTGGACTATATAGTTGACAAGATGAATTAAATTTCATTATAACAATTAAAAAAAAGAGTTGGAAAGCATTATTTCCATGTACATTATATTTTGTTGAAATCCTTAATATTTAAAATTTGCAAGTTTTGAAGGTAATTATGAAAACTACTTTTATTCTAACTTTTTCTTTTGTGTAAGTCCTAGTACTAACCTTCAAAACTTTTTGCCTGAACTTTCTCAGCCCTTTCCGAACCTCTTACTTATATCGATGGCTATATATTGATCAATACTTCTTGAGTTGTCAGGATACTTGTCAATACAGAAACATATAGGTTAGTCCTTCTCAAGTTGTTGGATAAGGTCTTGACTCATTCCATTGCACTTGGCATGTCTACAGTTTTGTCCGACTGAACATAATTCACCAGTAACAAGCAAAAAGTTAAAAGACAAAGTTCCCTATAATATGGTTACAAATATACTGTGCAGTATTTTCTTATTTCAATCTGGCCGCTCTTATTCCATAATTTGTTTAGCTTTCTTTATATTATCACACGAGGATCTCAAACAGCCCCCCCTAAATTAAATTTTTATTTCTGAAAATTTGATCTTTTGAAGGTTGAAAGTAGCTCTGGAGCTGTTAATGACATAGCAAGCACAATGATGCAAAAATTCTGGGATTCTGCCCTTTCTTTACAGCCGCCAGATGATTATGACACACAGAGGTAACTCATTCAGTCTCATTATGGTCCCAACATGTTACACTGGAACCAACCTTGCTGAATGTACATTTCAGTGAAATGTCTGCAATCTTGACATCAGAGGGGGCAGATGCTGGAAGGTTATCATCCTATCCTTCCCTTGGCCTTGGGAACTCATTTTGTTTCAAATTTGAGGATCGTAAGGGTCGTGTACATCGATTCAATTTTGGTACGTAGCAATGAAGTTCAATATACTTGCTAAAGAATTTGACCTGAATATTATAAATACATGTCATTTCATACCTATAAGCACCAATACACTGATTTCCTAATCCACACCCGGGCTTTATTATTGAAAAGAAAGATATAATCTGCAGCTGAATATGATAGTAAGCATGTTTGCGGGCTTTGCTATTATCCTTTTTTCCCATGATGTTTCATGCATGCAAAAATACCATATTTATATTATTTTTCTCCAGGTATTGAGAATTTAGACGAGCTTTCGTCAGCTGTTATGCAAAGAATTGGTTCTAGTAATGATCATAGTCATCCTCAGCTTCTGGTGAGTTGATTATTTGTATATTTTGTACTTCACTTTCTGTGGTTTTATCAAATTTTATTGTTTGTACTCATTCCCTTTTTTTTCTCTCATTTTTATATAGTATGAAGATGATGAAGGTGATAAGGTTTTACTCATCACGGACAGTGATCTTATTGCTGCTGTTAACCATACTAGATCCCAAGGACTAAAGGTAACTCACTCTCTGTATTTAACTATTGGTTCTCTCCTGCTGGACCATCCTATTTTGTTTCTGCTGCTGGTTTCCTTGGTACTTTTTAATGAATATTTGCACAGATAAATTGCATTATTTTTCATTGATTTTTCACTTTAAGAGGACAAGTTTATGGAGCCCAGCTTTAGGATTTAAGGTTTTCATAATTAAACTTGAATCTGTGAGCTGTAGTTCATTTCATTCGTATTGGATCTTTATTGTACTTGGTTGGTCATTGGCTAGTGTGATTTTCTATCTAACAAGGCTCAAGCTAGTTCTCAACTTGGGCTTTGAGATCAAACTCTTAAATCTTAACGAAGTAATGAAGGATAAAAAAGGTGGAAAAAATTGTTGATACGAGAAATAAAGAGCCTAAATCGGTAAAGATTGTAGTTGCTCCTAATATATTGTTCTAAATTTATTACTCTCTGTTCCTGTCTTACAGGTTTTAAGATTGTATCTGGATTTTCCTGATTCCTCTCAGCAGATAACATCACAATCAAGTGTAACAGCTGCGAAAACTCGGTGGGCCTCTTTTCACACAGGCCTATTGGCGGGTGCCATTGTCTTAACCAGCATTGGCGTGCTTGTGTACTTAAAGCGCTCAAAACTATGAGGTTGTGCTGATTTTATTTAATAATCTGTCATACATCACAGCATTGATTATATAACTAGCGTAGGAAACATTGAACTTTTCAGACTAATCATGTTCGAATCATCAATTAAGTTGAAGGGTATTTTTCTTTGAAGAAGAATAAGATCGACCCAAGAAATGGCCGTCCAATTGGAGCTGCTGTTGGTGTACGGTAGCAGGTTTGATACTTCAACTAATTTCAATCCATTATGATGTAGAATTCATTTTTGTTTCACATGTAACTCACAATAGTAAACAGTCTGTATGAAAATGTAAGCATTTTGTATACTATTTTGATATGCATGGTTCTTTTAATGAATAAAGCTCAATGAAGGACTGCCCTTTACTAATTTTTTTTTTTTTTTTAGTTTTCATCTTAGCATTTTTATGAGCTGGAAAAGCTAGGTTAGGATGTGTTGTGATGAAAGCAGAGTGAATTGTTAGGTCAAATGTGGTTCATAACTCCCGTACCATCTCTAACCCAATAGAATCATGCTAGGTTAATATATTAAAAAGGTCCTTTGACTGGTACAGTTTATTCAAATAAACCTCCCATGTCTTTGATGCATACATGTAAATAGTTGGCATTTTATGAAAAAATGCATAAGTAAAAAAGATATATTATTTTATTTAGAAACATGTCACAGTTTTAGTGGTTATAATGTATTTATTAGGAATGTCTATCTAAACGATCAAGTGGATCTTATCACTTGAGGTAATGCCTCCGGCAAAGATATTTACTAAATTTTCATCCTCCATAAATAGATAAAAAAAGAGACGAATTTTAACAATGAAACTTTGGTAGCCCTTACTTCAAATGATCTTTAAAATTAACTATTAGGAATTTTATGTGTTAAAACGAAATGAGATGCTAGCACTACTAATAAATTCAAACGTCGATTTTATTTAAAAAGATTGATTGATCGTCTACAAATGAAAAAATAGCAAATAAACGAAAATGGAGGCCACAAATTAATTCATAACTTGTGGCATTGTGTTTGGACGAAGGATAGAGTTTTCTTCTTAAGATCATGGAGAACCAACATATTCTGTTGTTGAATGTTGCCCAAGATCGATATACCATTTGAACGCCCCATTGCCAAGCAAATCAATCCCATATTCGAGTCAGCAATTACGTAATTCTCTCCCGGTAAATCCAAATCTGCTCCATCGAAATGAAATATTAATTTCGGAACCTTTACTTCCGAAGTATCTGACGGCAAGATGAAGCAAAGCTCGAGCCCCGTTGAACCTGAATTGTCAACTGGAAGCTTCATTTGCTTGATGAATCTTTCGCTGAGCACATTGAAAACCCTTTCTTCAAGATACGTAATGGTGGTGCCGGAATCAATAATTAAGCCGCCACTGCCATCATCTTGGAATGCAAAAGTTGATTCGTTGAAAGGCAAGCGAGTTCCTCCAACTGTAATGCCTTGGAGTGAAAGGTAGTAAAAAGATGGCTGCAATGGATTATGTATCAATGGTGTGGTCTTGATTGCACCCAATGTGCGATTCACACTTGAAATAGATCCCATCAAAAGTGTACTTTTTTGGGTCTCATCGAAGGGTGTTAGGCAATAAGAAAACTTGGGTTCCTTCAGTTGCGAAACTAGGGATAGTGGTCCACGCCCGAGCCCCACCAGGCCAGCACCTTGTGAAAATCCCTCCCCATCGTTTTCTTCTCCGCACCCAAATCCGATATTCGGAGCCGAAGCCTTGCCGAATGTGAATGTTTCAGTAGCCATCACCCCTTGTGTCGAGGAATAATCACCGTACGAATACACATACTCACATCCATCACCGCATGTTGGTTCGGGTAGTGCTGCACAAAGGTGGCTAGAGCATGACAATTTAGAGAAGGTAGAAGACAATTTCGGATCGAAGATCGGGGTAGATTGTTTAAAACATTGAGAACAAGGCTTGCATTGAGTCCATATCAAATCACTACCGGTGTCCATGACCGCGGAGTAACTCTTCGGTGGTGTCCCAATAGATAAGTACATTAGAAACTCGCCATTCCCCGCAGCAACAGGCGCTTTTACTACCGATGATGAACTGATGGCTGTCGAAAACATAACACTCAACCTCTGAAGCCTGCGTTGCCCACGCTTTATCCCACGTTGGATTCGTTCCCATTTGGTTAAATTCTTGCCCGAGTCAACGTGCTTGAGCATGACCCTGAATCCGTCTTCCACCTCATTCCGGCGCTCGAACCCCCGTCTCGACGTCGAAACAGCTGGCGAAACATACAAGGCAACTATTGCTAGTGCTAAAAATAAAACACAACACAAAGAATATAATGAAGCCATGGTAGAAGAAAAATTATAAAAGGAGAAATGGGTGATGGGGTGAATTACAAAAGGTAATCAGTGAGATTAAGGTTATATAGAAATGAAGAGTGGAAATGGTCTCTACATAACACAGTTAAAACAAAGGAGTAGATGTAGGGAAATAGAAAAAGACTAGGAGAGAGCGTTGAAGAGAGACAATGTAGGCAATTTGACAAAGCGACACTCACCAACATGCACGGAGATTGAGATATCATCGTGATTAGAGCTGTCCAAGAGTTTAGTTACGAAATTTAATCCGATTTGGTTGGAATTAAAATTTTAATAATAAAACTAATTGTTTTAAAATAATAATAATCATAAAATTATATGGAAATTAATCTAAATTTAAATATTTTATTATTATCAAATAATAACAAAATGAGATATTCTGTTACAAATTAAATTGAATGGACTTAAATAAATCATTTTAATTTTTTTAAGATAATTTGAAATCCAGAACAAGTATGTAGATAGAGCTACAAATGAATGAATCAAGGTGGGATTGTAAAGCACAAAGGATTTGCTTCGACTCATATCGAGGAATTTGGCTAACAATATGTTATTGGCTGTTGTATTATAAAAAGTTGGGTAAACTACAAAAATAATCACTTTTGTTTGCCTCAGTTTACAATTTAGTCACTTATGTTTGAAATGTTACGTTTTAGTCACTTATGTTATTATTTTGTTACAAAGTGATCGCTCTTTCGTTAAGTTCCATTATCTCTCTAACGGTAATCCTACGTGACAGTCCAACTAGATTTTAAGTGCCAACTAGATTTTAAGTATATTTGTTAATACATACTTCATCTGGCTAAATTATGCATTTGATTTACGATTATAATTACGTTCTTCAACCGAGGAAGGATGACTATCCTTTGTAATATACGTCAATGAAACTTTTTAATATCGTATAATTATTATTAATACTTGAATTTATAACAAGCCATATGGAATGTTCATCCTCACACTAATATATATAGATAAACTAAAATATATATCTTGTGGAGCAAACTTATAGAGTAAAATTTTCATAAATTATGCGCGAGGTATTCATGGTAAAGACAACCACATATGAACAAGCACAAGAAGTGAGACTGATTCATTGCATTTCTGAAGAATAACTTGCTGATATTTTGACTAAACCCCTTAGTGTGTCAAGATTTGAAGATTTAAGAGCAAAAATGGGAGTTTGCAGCATGCAAGCCAAGGAGGAGTGTTGAAATTGGCCTGCATGCAGCACATGAAGTAGCTAAGGAGCAGATCATGCAGCCCACGTCATGTGGTTGAAGTTGAAGATTAAGCTGCTGTAATATTTCCGGATGAAGCATGCAAACATGCTGCAGTACATATGCTTACTGTAATAGCTAACGAAATGAAAGGGGTGTAACTGGATGCATCTTCTATTATAATAAGTGCATCTTCCAAAACCTTGCTGTTACAGTAAGCATACGTGCTGCAGCATATGATAAAACCACCACAGAGAACTAGTGTCAGTCACAAGATTGAACCCCAACTTCAACATGAAAGAATTATTTTGTTCCCTCAATTGACGCAATCCAAAATCACCACAAGCTTTGGGTTGACATATCGTCTACTGCACCATTAATTTAACTTATAATACATACTAGAAATCCTATCACACGCATATGGTACAAGCCACAAATTTAGAAGACAAATATTTATTAAAAATTAACACACAATAAATGATAAAACATATGGTTTAAAACTAACTAATACTAACATAAAATATGTACATTATTAAAATGAAAAAATTATATTAAATTATTTATCATGATGTTATCAATCTTGATTCAATATTATTACACCAACTTAATAGAAAACATTATTAGTATATACAATTGATGTAGGTAAAAAAATGTGCATAATAAAATTAAAATGTATAAAATATTAAAATTAAACTTTAGTTAAATAGTAAATTAAAAAATTTACTAGTACAATTGGAGAGAGTTCAAATCCCACAAGCATATTTTCATTGTTTTTTAAGTGAAAACAAAAATACCCTCAAATAATATTACTTATTTTGCTTACAAATGAATATTCCTGTAATTTCTAAAACTTGTAACACTAAACCAATCAAAAAATTTAAATAATAATATAAATAAACAATTATATTTATCCAACATGAATGATTACTTTTTTTAAAAAATATCTAATTGAGTCCAAATCATTTTTTTTTCTATATTGAATTGCACAGAGTCAAAATTATATTTTATATATTGAATCGTACAAATCAAAGGTTATATATTACATTACTACCCGAAAATAGCTACTGTGTTCCATTTTTTTCCTGTCGTGGTTTGGTAAAAGTTGCTACTTTTTGCCTTTTACCAGCAAGGAAACAATGCAAAATTAGTTGCCGGGCATAATCTAGTCGAGTTGGCATTAATATAATATACATATATATATATATATATATATAACAGATTCAATTTTTTAACTCAAATAATCTACCCCAACCACATAGAATTCCTACGAGATTTTTAGTTAATCAAATCAGATTTGAGGCAAAAAAAAAAAAAAACCCCCTTTATTTTACTTTTAACAAATTATATCCATTCGAAAAGAATAACAAAATCCCAAAAGTATTATTCCAGTTTGCATCTCACACCACTACCCAGCAAGTTAGATCGGATCGTGGCAAATTTTATATTTATACATATATATATATATATTTTTGTTTAATCTCATCCTTGTGTTTCATTTGGTTTTTCGTGAATCTAAGACCCAAATGCGTTCTTTCCCGTTGTGAAAACCAAAAGAGAATCAGACAGGCAGACATGGGAAATTGACGATGATGACGACGACGACATACTAATAAGGGCTGAGATATATATTACAGCATTGGGGGACAAAAATATCGATACAGTTTGTAATTACAAACTCAACACAGCTGCCTGCCTTTAAACAAAATATTTGAACACAAAAGCGAGCTAGCTAGCTCGACAAGTTACGGCTTTGCCAAGATAGCCGGTCTTCAAATAATAATAAATAATATCACTACACAATATCAATAGTTAATACTGAGTTAACCATGTACCTTGTTAAAGAATAAACCTCTCTTTTTCCCTTTCTTCCTCCCACCAGCCTGTGCAAGCTATATCACATGAAAAATATCTTGTAAGCACATCATGCTGCAAGGATTACAAACCCTATCAAAACACGCCTACAACATCTATTATAAATGCTAGAAACTCGGCTAATCGGTTTTTTTTTTTTTTTTTTTAATATGATGCCAAAATCTCAGGTTGTTCACATAGAAAACCTGGCTTTGATGCATTACAAAACCATACCAAGATATCAAAATAGATTCTCATCCTTTAAAATAGTTGAAACAACGAAACCAAAAATAAATGGTAGTGGAAAAGTTTTTTTCTTTTTTGTGTCATTAAAGATAAGTTTGAATTCTTGTATGACTATTTTGTGTGCTAAAATGGTAAACAAAATTTTAATTGTTTGGTTGAAGCCTACAAAATTTTAATTGTTTGGTTAGAGCCTTATACAGTTACTGACCAAATTTGAGTGCCAAAACCAAGAAGACAGAGAGGGAAAGTGTCATCCTTGGATCCAGAAAAAGATAATACAGGCATAAATCAAATCAATTTTGAAGGCATAGGACTTGAGGTGCTCTAAGTCTTCTATTTTAGAGTAGAATGACAATCAACCAGTCCAGAATGACATAAGGTATAACTAAGGCAATAACCAAGAAATTTTGGCAAATACATAGCAAGTCATGTTCAAGAGCAGATGCATGCAACTGAAGCAGAACATTAGAAACTGTACTAGTACAATTTTTTTAACTAGGAAAATTATTATTGGACCCCATAGTATTATTATTGCTATCCTGTCTGTAAACTTGAAAGAAATATCTGAAAGTAGATTAACAGATCCAAGATGCAGAAAAACAATTAGTTTGAAGCTCTTAAATTATTTTGGAATTTTTACTGTGGCAGTGAGCATGCAAGTTGGTACTCTTTCAAAGAGAAAAATGGATAGAAGGGAAGAGTAATACCCGTATAATAAATAATCTCAAGGTGAGCACAATTGCATCTCTTGAACTGCACAAATGAAATGTAAACATAAATACAATACCCACTGCAGACTAACTGTGAAGAAAAGTAAAATAAAATAATATAATATAGTTGTACCTTTTCACAACGTTCTGTCTAGAGAGATTAAAGAGACAAAGGTATGGATGTATTAGCGTATGGGTGTTTAGAGAAGACAGAAAAAGGGGAAAAAGTGTAATGTTTAATTGAAAAGACACCAAGTTGGCATGCACCGATTTCAAGATCTGGCATTATATATTTGAATATAAGCTGAATCACAACCATTCGATATATTTAGGCCTCCATTCAAGGAGAGTTTAGTGCTAGACACTTAAAAGATAGTGTTTTGTGTCCTCAAAGCCAAGAATCAATTCAAATCAATATTTCCTCATATTTAATCAGCGCTCCAACTTCAATAACTTTTCAGCTAACTGCCATTACAAGTACATGATGGACATAACCTTGGGCATAATATCTATGAAATCTACATGGAATTCTGGCCTTCTTATTTGCTCTCTTACTCTAATTCAGATCAGCAACAAGCTTTGGCATACTCCATAAACGTGCAAAAAAAGGCTCTGATTTTTTTATGTTAAAACAAACCTACTTAGCTATTAATTTCAAATTTCCCACCGATCGTGTCCCTTTCAATTTCACTTTCTTCCAGTATTATCTCCCCCTTTTAATTCTCTCATCGCATGCAACATTGTACATAGAGGTAAATGGAATAAGTAATCAAAAGTGATTATTTGGTATTACCCGGAGGAAAGAATTGAGGATTATACTCACTGAACTCAGAATGCATAATGCCAGTGAAACTGAAATGTTAAACTTGTGTCTAGCTAGAATAGGATTCCGTATAAACGGCTTCGATTTTGTATGCTCACACAAACAAAGGAGGTGGGAGGAAGAAACACAGCCTGTTAGAATTGGCGAATAACAACCATTTTCAACCCTTCTATATTTTGATGCAGAAGTGGAGTTAAGGTTGGTTTTAATGCTATATAACATTGAGCCTACCACTGCCATCTGAGCTTCCTAATGATAGTATATATCATAAGTAACCTAGGTTGATATTACATAAATGCTTGGAAGGTCCATTGGGCTTTGACTGCAAAAATAGAGGCACCCACCTCACCCCCATAGCCTCCACCCCAAAATTCCTGAGCATAAAACTTCCAGGATGAAACATCAAAGAAGATTATGGAAGTCTCCATTTGGATAAAATGAAAGTACCTTGCTTGTTCTTAGAATAATATTTTGTGAACTATAAGAGGTGTTCCTCAAATTTACTTTGCTTATGGATTTGGAGCTTGTTAATTTCTTAATCCGCAATTATTTATTTCTTACAGGAGAAACTTCAAACTTACCGGCTAATATCAGGAGAACTGCTATCAGCTCGTAACAGACGCTGAGCACCATTTGATCCAATAATCATAAACTCTGTAGGCTCTCCAAATGTTATCTTAATCTAAAGAAAACAATAAACACAAAATAAAAACAAATATAAATACATGAGAATGTAAAATTGAAAGTACTCGCTATCCCTAATGCTTCAGGAAAAAGAAATGATATATCAAAAGCAGACAAGATCAGTGAACCCAATTCCATTATTTCCATCAGAAAGCTATAAATGGACACAAGTGTATTAAGGCAATTTGTTAACTGCACAAAGGATAGCTGTTTTGAACAGACAAGAAATGTAGAATATGATGTGGAACATCATAAAGTGAATATTAACTATCATTAGGATCTAAAAGGCCACCTCTAAGTCTATTTTTAGACTAGTCTAATCCTGGATCCCTATCATTATAACAAAAAAATAAGATCTCTTGTGATATTTGATTTCCTGCAACAACTCAACTTTATTCTGCTAGATTCATTTATGACAAATAACCTCAAAAACTACTTTAAATGAGGTTAGCTTTACTTCAACATGATTAATTAAGAAGAGGCAGCAGGGGAAGTCAAATATGCATGTTTGTCCATAAAGTAGAAAAAAGAAAAGAAAAGAAAAGCAATGTTATGAAACTGTGTAAAACAAGGCATTGAGGGTACTGAAGTTTATACTAATGTGCATGATCTTAGAGAAAAGTTGAAGTCCACGGTGCTCAAAGCATCTCCTCTCCAACAGAGAGAAGCCTCTGAAGTACGCTGCATCATGAACTCTATGCATCCAAATCAATTGGAGTTATTATATGAATACTGGACTATCGAACAACCAGATGTGAACTTTAATGCTGAGAAGCTTAGGGATCCAGTGAAGGAAAACAAGGTCTCATACTTTAGGGATTTTTTTTATTCTCTTTGAATCATCCAATTCCCCTGTTTTTCTCATGATTTCCATCAACTTAGATCTCAAATTTGCTGTAAATCTTAACCTCCTATCCCAGCATCATTCCAATAGGATCTCAAAAGAACAAGAAAATTATGAGTCATACCTCAGTGTTTGAATGAAACTTGTCTGTGACTACAAGACCATGGGGTCCACTACACTTAATAGTATAACCATCCCTCTTAATAGCCAATGTAGCCGGCTCCCATATATCTAGATATCCTGTCTGTAATATAAAAGAGTTAAAAGTACTCTGTCACATTGTCACATTAAATAAATTTAATAGCTCGAACATATTGTGCTGATAAGCACTAGAAAAATTAAATGGCACCATTATCGCACAACAAGGCAGAAAAAACAACTGTGCAAATGTAGAAGTCATACCGAATATGAAACTTTATATGAAGCATGACCACTATAAAGAGTCTTCTCTATATAGCCTAGCATCTCCGGATCTGTTAAAAGTAGAATGAAAAAAAAGGGAGAAGAGAAAAAGCAGGTAATGAATTTTCTATATCAAGTGCAAGAAAATGAGTCACAAAAGTTAACAAGAGACTACACAGAGATTCTAGCAATTTTCAAATGATAAATTGCACAGAAATTGTTCAAGCACAGAGAAATATAAACTTAATCTAGTGTAGAAGAGAACATAGCCAAAGCAGATGCTATGAAAAAACAAAATAAAAACCAAGATCATGCTGATACAAGTAGAACCCCCCCCCCCTTCACAAAAGTTAACAAGAGACTACACAGAGATTCTAGCAATTTTCAAATGATAAATTGCACAGAAATTGTTCAAGCACAGAGAAATATAAAATTAATCTAGTGTAGAAGAGAACATAGCCAAAGCAGATGCTATGAAAAAACAAAATAAAAACCAAGATCATGCTGATACAAGTAGACCCCCCCTCTTCACAAAAGTTAACAAGAGACTACACAGAGATTCTAGCAATTTTCAAATGATAAATTGCACAGAAATTGTTCAAGCACAGAGAAATATAAACTTAATCTAGTGTAGAAGAGAACATAGCCAAAGCAGATGCTATGAAAAAACAAAATAAAAACCAAGATCATGCTGATACAAGTAGAACCCCCCCCCCTCTTAAGTTGTCATTAATTTCCAAAGCACCAATTATATCTCTAGGATTCAGTTATTAGTAATTGATCCCCCCCCCCCCATATGCAAATGATGATGACGATGATACAGTACAGGAAAGTATTGGATAAAAAAGTAATTGGTGGGGGGGGGCAATGTAGAGCCAAACCAACATGGATATTGTTGTTGACCAATTGTCAATCTGACAAAAGGGTTGACTGCTGTGTCTATGTTTGTCCGGCACCCTTTATTAGTCAATATTAAACACAGCAACAATTGCACTATTGAAATCAACTGGAAATTGCTAAGTTCTCTCTGATTTCAGAAAATCATATTTGCAAACATTAGAAAGAAAAGTTGTGCTAGGGAAACATGAAGTAATATAAATATCACTCACCACAAGTGATCTTCTTGTGCTCATTGGCAAAGACCTTCACCAGCTCTCCCTAAATTAACAAAGAAAACATGTTATACAATATGGAAGGCAACAATAAGAAATAGTGTCCCTATGCAAAAATAGTTCTTCCTGCATATTTCGTATTACTGAGTACAATATACCCAAAAAAGAATAATTGCAAATTTTTACAACAAAAAACCAGTCTATTCATCTTTATAGATGGCAACCCTCCAGTCTAATTGGCGCCTCTTGATGTTATATCAGCAAGATAGGTGAAATCATATCATGCAAGGAATAACAAATACAGATACAAAAATGGAAAGACTTCTTGCAATATAGAAATGAATTGATGATATAACCAGGTCACAAATGCAGGGCATTCAATTCCCAATGCATTAAGGTCCCTATTTCACGGTTCATGTCTGAAACGCACAAAAGAACTGCCTAGTTTTGATTTTCTTTTTCATAATAAATATGATCTCAGGCTACATAATGGAAAGAGAAGCCTCCTGTCCCTCTGCTCTACTTCTCTCATCCCAAGAATCAAACTCAAGAGCCACAAGTTAAAGGCTCAGGTTCTTAGCTGGTAGCATGTCCCTTAGGGATAGAACTATGGACTTCGATGATTGCACAATTAATTCTCCCATCAATCAAAGCTTTTTTTTTTAATAAGGGAAGAGTGTAAGGGATGTCCAAGGATTGAACCAGGGACCTAATGTGATAAGACCGTGGCTCGGGCACCCACTAAAGCTACCGAAGATCCCTTGGAGCTACCAAAGGGGCCTATCACTCGTGCTCGTGCTAAAAGGCTTAAAGAGGAAGTGACGGTTCTCGTAAGCAAAATTTGGAGTAATACCATGGCTGAACATTTTGGGAACGATGAACCGAGCAAGCCATGCAATATCCTTCACGTTCAGCTAGCTCAAATTTAGATCAATGAGCTACATTGCTTTTAATTTAATGTTTTAAATAAAATTGCATCGTTTTACTTATTTTAATTTTTTTTTTTTTATTTCTACAGCACCGATTTTTAAATTTATGGAGCAACTCAATATTCAAACTTCAATCCTCTTGAGCTCAAATTCTTGCCTTTGCCTGCTTAGATTGTCAAAATCTTCTCTAAGAAGACGAACGGCATTTGCTTGCTTATATTCCCAGTGTTTTACAAGCTTCATTCGGCATTCAACTAGCCCAATGCCTTTTGGTGAACATGAAGAGACAAAATTGCCAGGTGCCTTTTGGTGAACATGAAGGGTTAAAGGTTGCTGGTGCCCTTTCAAAAACTCAAGGGTTAAGGGTTAAAAGGTTTTTAGGTGCCTCTTCAAAAAACTCAAGGGTTAAGAGTTAAAGGTTCTTTGGTGCCCTTTCAAAAACTTAAGGGTTAAGAGGCAAGATTAGAAGACTATTTGGCTAGCCTTTGTTCAAATTTATAAAAGGCTATGTGATTCTCATTTGAAACAATCCGGACATGAATGAAAATAAATGAATTTACCCTTAAATTTGTTGAGAAATTTTCTCTCAAATTTTGTCCAAAGATTCGTTGACTTATCTATCTAGGTAGTGGCGTCAACAGTTTCTTTATTTATCCGAACTTATCACGTTTTTGTGTGGCGTTCGAAACTTTATACCGAGTTTCCTATCTCTTTAGATAGTGGGTCAAGGTCTCAAAATTCCTTCCAAATTAACTTAAAGTCTTATAAGTCTCGGGTCAATCTTCATCCGAAGTTTGGTTCATTCTTGACCTTAAGTTACCGATTATCCTATAACCCGACTTTTCCATTTTTTTCATAACCGAGCCTCCTTAATCCATAACCACCTTCTATCGAGCCCTTCCTTGTCTACCTCCTTCTTTAAACTGAATTTCCTAAACCTTTCCGAATCCGAACGAAACCTTCTTGTTTAACGATCGGGCAATCTTACGACTCGGATTCAATTCACGGAACCGAGATCGTATCATCTGGTATCAGAGCTAATTAAACGAGAAGCTCGGACGTTCGAAACAAACCCAAATTAGGTACGTGTTTGAAAAAAAAATTACAAAGTAAAAAAAAAAAATTTCAAAGTTTCGATTTAATTTTATTTTTCTTTTTTCTTTCTTTCTTTGTAATTCAGATATAGTGCATTTGGTGTTGTAAAAAAAAAAAGATACAGAAATTCAAAAAAAAAAATCAAAGTTATAAAAAAAAATTCGAGTAAAAAAAAAGAGAGAGAATTCAAAAAAAAAAAAGTGTGAAGTTTGCAAGTTTTGATTTACTTTCATATTCCTACCCCGATCTTCAATTTTTTTTTTCTACCATCAATTGGTAATTTCTCTTTTCACCCAACGCCACCCATCCTTACTCCATTTGTCTTTTCTTTCTTTTAACATACCCGATACCCAACGCCAAACCTTTGTTAACTAATCTTGAAACCGACCAGTTAACCTAGTAGATCTGGTCACCCGAATCTTATACGAAATCACGAGAGAAGAAACGAGCGGAAAAAGGCACGAGTGTGTGAGCACAATAGAGTGGAGGTAAAAGCCGAAATAGAGTGCAAACACGAGTGTGAGTGACATCTACTCTTTCCTTTTTGGGTGATCGAGAGGATTTGTAGTTAGGATTAAATTTAAATCATGTCCCGAAGTCCAGAACGCAACATGGCCGAGAGAACGGATAGACAACATGCTAGAAATATACCTGATCTCAATCATCAAGCCTTGTTACGTGAAGTAGAACGATTGTTCGACCGTAAACTTGAGCAAATTCAAGAAAGGCTCGACCAAGTCGAAGAGCTCGCCCGTCGAGGAAGAACTCCTCAAAGCCCACCAAGGCGACGTAGAAGGCAACGAGTACCCGAAGAAGAATGGTCCGAACCAAGTGAAGCCGAAAGTGAACATGGGTCCAATCATAGTGGACAACGGAGAGGCCAACGAGATCGAGGTCGAGTAGATTATGATTTGAAAAACCTCAAATTGTCCATACCCCCATTTCAAGGCAAAATCGACCCGGAGTTGTACTTAGAATGGGAAAAGAAGATTGAGTTAGTCTTCGAATGTCACAACTACTCAGAAACCAAGAAGTTAAAGATAGCGGCCATTGAATTCTCTGACTACGCAATGGTCTGGTGGGATCAACTAACCATTAGTCGGAGAAGGAACGGTGTTAATACTTGGGCCGAAATGAAAGCATTGATGCGTAAGAGGTTCATTCCAGCATACTATCATCGAGAATCGCACTAAAATTACAACATCTCACTCAAGGCGCTTCTGAGTGTAGATGATTATTACAAAGAAATGGAGATAGCCATGATCCGAGCCAACATCAAAGAAGACCGTGAAGCAACCATGGCAAGATTTTTGGCTGGATTAAACAAAGATATTGCTAACGTAGTTGAACTCCAAAGACTACGTTGAGATCGAATAGATGGTGCACATGGCCATCAAAGTGGAGAAGCGACTCAAAGGAAAGGCTCGCTCATGGTGTTCACCCAAACTCCACTCCTACCCAAAAGTGGAATCAAGGAGCTAAGAAGAAGGAGATTCCCTTCGAGAGGGCGAAAACGTTACAAACCCAAAGATGAACAAGCCAAGTGGGGAAACAAGCAAACCTAACAATGAGGTCAGGCGTAATTCCGCTAGAGACATCAAGTGTTTCAAGTGTCTCGGTAGGGGCCATATAGCCAGTCAATGTCCAAATCGGCGAGTGATGATCATGAAACCCGACGGTGAGATTGAATCGGGTGACGAAGAACAGATTGAACACGACACTTCTACCTGAAGAAGAGAAGGAAGAAGAACTTGAATTTCTTTGTTGACGGTGAGTTGTTCGTGGTAAAACGTAGTTTTGAGTATTCAAAGTACTGAAGATGAACTACAACGAGAAAACATCTTCTGTAAAAAATGGATATTTCAATTCTGCTAATTTTTCTCAAAGGATTACACTACATATTTATACACAAAAAAGTTTCCTCTTGAAGACTCTAGGCTAGCAAAGACTACTTAGTTCAGATCGGCAAAGACTACTCATCGATTTTAGTGTGGCAAAGACTCTTCGGTATGGTGCCTTACAATATAATATTCATAGGATAATTTTAGTGGACAATCAGACTTTCCGACAACCTAATATTCTGTTATTAATTTAAGGAATTCTAACACTCCCCTCAATTCGTAGTGTAGATGTTTATCGGACTCCACTTGCCAATAAGTTCTTCAAACATATTCCTGTTCAGACTTTTTGTTAACACATCAGCAATCTGTTGTCTGGTAGGTAGATAGGTAACACTCACTTCTCCTGAGTGTATTTTCTCCTTTATGAAATGACGATCTATTTCAACATGTTTAGTGCGATCGTGATGCACGGGATTGTGAGCAACATCGACAGCGACTTGGTTGTCGCAAAATAGTTGCATAGGTTCATTATAAGGAACTTGTAGTTCCTTCATTAGTCTTTGTACCCAAATTCCTTCAAGAAATACCATGAGCTAGTGCTCGAAATTCCCTTCTCAGACTGCTGCGTGCTACCGCATCGCTTTTTACTCCTCCATGTTACTAAGTTACCCCAAACATAGCTACAATAGCCACTTAGTGGAGCGTGCTGTCGTTGATAGAGCACGCCTTGATCAAGATCCGTATAAACCTCCACATTCTTGTTGTCATTCTTCTTGAAGTATAGGCCTTTTCCGGAGTCCCTTTTAAATACCTTAGTATCCGATATGCGAACTTCCGTGTGTTTCTCCTTGGGGCATGCATATATTGACTTATGACACTCACACTAAAGGCAATGTCGGGACGGGTGTGAGCTAGGTAGATAAGTCTACCTACCGATCGTTGATATCTCCCCTGTCAACTTTTTCTCCATCTTGATCGGCACCCAATTTAAGATTATACTCCATAGGAGTTTCATTTGTTTGCACCCCATCAATCCAACTTCAGAGAGTAAGTCAAGGACATATTTCCTTTGGGAGATGGATATACCTCTTTTAGACCTTGCTACCTCCATGCCAAGAAAGTACTTAGATTTCCCAAATCTTTAAGTTCAAATTCTGCTCCAGAAATTCTTTCAATCTATCAATTTCTCCGTATCATCTCTGTCACAATAATATCGTCTACATAGACAATAAGAATGCAACATCTTCCTTCCTCAGAGTGCTTGTAGAACATGGTGTGATCTGCCTGTCCTTGAGTATACTGTCTGCTCATCATAGCCTTTGTAAAACGACTGAACCATGCCCTTGGAGACTGTTTTAGCCCGTATAATGACCTTTTTAGCTTACAAACTTTGTCTACACTTTCTTCAAACCCCGGAGGAAAATCCATGTATACTTCTTCATTTAGCTCCCCATTTAGGAAAGCGTTTTTAACATCCAACTGAGTCAAGTGCCAATTTAGATTGACAGCGAGAGATAAGAGGACTCTAATGGTGTTAAGTTTCGCAACCGGTGCAAATGTCTCTTCATAGTCAAGTCCATAGGTTTGGGTGAAGCCTTTAGCTACAAGTCTAGCCTTGTACCTATCGATATTCCCATCAGGTTTGAATTTTGTGGTAAAAATCCATTTGCGTACCCAACATTTTTTTTTTCCTTTAGGCAAATCAAAGAACTTCCCAAGTCCCATTATTCTTGAGGCCTCCATCTCTTCCATCACGAAACTTGTCTCCATTCATCCGACTCAAGTGCTTCTTCTATATTTTTGGAATTTTTACAGAATCAACATTAGTCACAAATGCTTTATAGGACTTAGATAGATTACCATAGGATACAAACCGAGAAATAGGATGTTGAGTGCAGACTCCTTGTGCCTTTTCTCATTGCAATTGGAAGGTAGATGGATGGTGATAGAGGTGAGACTTCGATTCATGAGATTTTGAAATGATCTTGGGGAGAGATGGGATTGGCACCTGCTATATCTGCTTTCAGTCGTTAGTTTTCTTCCGGAGTAAACTCAGTAGATTAGGCATCCGGTCTTCTTTGTTTTTCTTGGTTAGAAGGTAGTCCCGATGTGGTGTTAAGATCGAGTAGTAGGCGTTGTTAATCTGTTTGGTTTATAGGAGGAAAAACAAGACGTCGATATTTTCAGTAGTGATTGGATCTTGGGGGTATAATAAGGAGAGTATTAAGATTTTCATCTTCATTTAAGGTCTCCCCACGAAGATGAGAGTTTCCAAAATAGGGTTCATTTTCAAAAAGGTCACATCCCGAGAGACAAACATTCGGCGTAAAAGTGGGGAGTAACACTTATAGCCTTTTTGGGTGGAAGAGTAACCAATGAATATGCGGTATGAGCTCGAGGTCAAGTTTTGACCGATCAAAGTTGATGATTATGGACAAAGGCTTTGCAACCAAATATTACAGTTGGAAGGTTAGTAACACAGAAATAAGTGGAAAGGTTTTTAGAAGGGTATTTAGTGGTGTTTGAAAGTTTAATACTTTTGAGGGCATTCGGTTAATGAGGTGGCAAGCAAGTAAGGACATGACTTCTCCCAAAGATATTTAGGGACATTCATAGTGAACATAATGGCTCGAGCTACTGACTAGGAGGTGTCGATTTTTCCTCCTGGAATTCCATTTTGTTGAGGGTATTTGGGCGAGGAGCTTGATTGTATAATGCCATGGTCGTAAAGGTAAGAACTTAGGACAGAGTTAAAGTATTCTCTTCCATTGTCGAGTGGTGGAGGTATGTATGTTGGAGTAGAATTGGGTTCGAACCATAGAGTGAAAGTTTTTAAAGACATTGGGTGTTTTGGATTTGTCTTTTAATAGATATACCCAACATACCCTAGTATGATCGTCAATAAAGGTTATAAACCACTTAGCACCATTAATGTTTGTCACTCTACTAGCTCCCCATAAGTCATCGTGAATTAATGAAAAAGGTTTAGATTGGGTATATGGTTTCAGAGGGTATGGCACTCGAGTATGTTTGGATAACTCACAAATTTCACATTTCAAAAATTTATTTTTTATTTCTAAAAAGCAATGGAAGAAGTCTTTTTAGATACAAGAGGTTTGGATGTCCTAACCTACGGTGCCATAGCATAATGTCATCTTCTTTTGAAGTAGATAGAGCCAATCCCCTTTTTGTACTGTTTTCATTCCAAACATATAAGCCATCCTCAACTTTAGCAGTACCAATCATCTTCCCCGATTTCTGTTCCTGTAGTACACAACCAAGGTCAGAAAATTCAGCAAGCATGTTTCCAATTTTTGTGAGTTTACTTATCGAAAGTAAATTACAAGACAAGTTTGGAACATGTAGAACATTATCAAGGGAAAAATTTTCTCGCTATTTTTACTTTCCTACTCCAACCACGGTGAGTACGAACCATCGCACTATTCGGATTCTTGATTTGTTATGACAAGTGGTGTAGGTTTGAAACAAAGAGAAGTTACCTGTCATATGGTCCGAGGCTCCCGAATCTAGTATCCAAGAGGTTTGGTTATTAGATTCAAGAGCGATATTAAGTGCTGTACCTTGAGTAGCTAGAGTCCCATGTCCGGTAGAAGTACTTAGGATCTTATGGAGATGTGCAAGCTGAGTCTTGGTGAGGCGGACATCAAGTACTTCATCCGCATCGGTGGAGGATAGCATGGCGCTTTTCTTCTCTCTTCATTTTTATCCAGGGTAACCATGCACTTTAAAACACCTTTCCTTAGTGTGACCAACACACGGTGGCGATGGCTATACATCTTTGGTCTGTCACTTCCAAAGACGTGACTTTTGTGTTGGTGGACCTTTGGAAATGAGAGCGTAAACTTCAAAGAGGGTCTGTTTTTTCAAGAGGGATCATTGGTTTAGGTTCTCCCATCATGACAAGACGACGCTTTTTCTTCTCGCCTTACTTCAAAGCAAACGCTTCACCAATGGTTGGAAGGGTGTTCTACCTAAAATTCGCCTCGAACTTCATCTAATTCATTTCTTAGTCCAGCTAGAAATTCATAGAGTCGTTCTTTGTTAAGATGAGTCATGAACTTAGAATGTTCTAAGCCTTCACCCCAATCTGCCTCGTAGTACATGTCTAACTCCTGCCACAATATTTTCAGATTATTGTAGTAGTGAGTTACCTCTTGAGTCCCTTGTCGAATATCCTTCAGCTTGAGTTTTATCTCAAAAACTTGAGAAGCGTTTCCAAGGTCAGAGTAATTTTCATTAACTGCATCCCACATGTCTTTTGCAGTTTTGAAGAGAAGGTAGGTTCGACTTATGTGGCTTTCCATCGAGTTAATCAACCACGCCATAACGATAGAGTTGTTGAGTTCCCAAGCAAAGATAAGTCGGGTCACAGATGTGGTCGTCGGAGAGTTTCCATTAATGTACCCTAGCTTGCCACGCATCGCGGATCACCATGAGGACGATTGAGACCATTGCAGAAATTTTTTCCATCTAGGCGATGACTAGTGATCATTAGAGAAGAATTGAGGTCACTTTGATTGATCCCTCGATTGCCATTCTGAGATAATTGTGAGATCTCAGTTTCTGACATGGCTTCATTGAGGTCACCCATGAAAAATCGGAGGAAAGTTTAGGAAGTATTTTTCAAAAAAAAAAAAGGGGATCGAATGAATGATTCCTAAGGCTCGATACCATGTAAAAATGGATATTTCAATTCGCTAATTTTTCTCAAAGGATTACACTACATATTTATACACAAAAAAGTTTCCTCTTGAAGACTCTAGGCTAGCAAAGACTACTTAGTTAGATTAGGCAAAGACTATCGATTTTAGGTGGCAAAGACTACTGGTATGGTGCCTTACAATATAATATTCATAGGATAATTTTAGTGGACAAATCAGTAACTCGACAACCTAATATTCTCGTTATTAATTTAAGGAATTCTAACATCTTCCATTCAAGATTTCATATTCAAGGCAAAGTATGCAGCATGATCATCGATGGAGGTAGCTGTACAAACGTAGTTAGCAGCATGCTTATTGAAAAGTTGGACTTACCAACGACAAAACATCCTCAGCCTTACAAATTACATTGGCTGAACAACGGAGGCGAATTGAGAGTCACCAAGCAAGCTGTCATCCCTTTTTCCATTGGCGAGTATAGTAACGAAGTTGTTTGCGATGTGGTCACAATGCATGCTAGCCACTTACTTTTGGGAAGACCATGGCAATTCGATCGACGAGCCATTCATGACGGTTATACAAACCGCTATACCTTTCAACATCGTGGCAAAAGTGTGACTCTAGCACCAATGACTCCCAAACAAATGTACGAGGACCAAGTACGCTTGAAAAGTTCTGTTCAACAAATGAAAGCGAAAGAAAAAACAAAGAGAGAGGAAAAAGAAACAGAGACAAAAGAGTGAAAAAATAAAGGAAAAGGGAGAAATAAAGGCAAGAGGTAATAACAAAGGGAGTGAGCAAAAAGTGAGTAAATAACAAGAAAAACGAGATTAGGAGGGGATTGCAAAATTGAACGTGTATGCAAAAGCACGAGAGATTCGAAAAATGTTGTTGCTTAGGCAACCAATGGTAGTTCTTATGTATAAGGAGAATTTCCTTAATACTAACGAACTAGATGCTTCACTTCCATCTTCGATTGTATCTTTGTTGCAGGATTTCAAAGATGTATTTCCAGACGACATCCCTAGTGGCTTACCGCCTATTCAAGGGATCGAGCACCAGATTGACTTCGTTCCCAGAGCCACAATACCAAATCGCCCAGCATACAGAAGCAACCCTGAAGAAACCAAAGAGTTGCAACGACAAGTGGCCGAGTTGATGGCCAAGGGCTACATTCGGGAAAGTCTAAGCCCGTGCGCTGTTCCTGTGCTTCTAGTACCGAAGAAAGATGGTACTTGGCGTATGTGTGTGGATTGCCAAGCAGTCAATAAGATCACCATCAAGTATAGGCATCCCATTCCACGCCTAGATGATATGTTAGACGAACTCAGTGGAGCACAACTCTTCTCCAAGATCGACCTTAAGAGCGGTTAACATCAGATCCGAATGCAGGAAGGAGATGAGTGAAAAACAGCTTTTAAAACCAAGCACGGTTTGTATGAGTGGTTGGTTATGCCATTCGGCTTAACTAACGCACCCAGTACATTTATGCGGTTAATGAATTATGTTTTGCGAGCTTTTATCGGAAAATTTTGTGTTGTTTATTTTGACGACATTCTTATTTATAGCAAATCGTTGGAAGATCACATAAACCATTTGCGAGCCGTACTTGAAGTTTTGCGTAAGGAAACATTATACGCTAACCTTGAGAAATGCACTTTCTGTTCTGATCGAGTTGTTTTCTTAGGTTTTGTCGTTAGCGCAAAGGGGCTTGAAGTGGACCAAGAGAAGGTTAAGGCAATCCGTGAATGGCCGAGACCTACTAGCATTAGCCAAGTTCGAAGCTTCCACAACTTGGCGAGTTTCTATAGGCGTTTCGTTCCTAATTTAAAGATATTCTTCGCTCGTTAACTAGTGTTATTAAGAAAAACTCAGCTTTCTTCTGGAATGACGAACAAGAGTGTGCTTTTAATACTATTAAAGATCTATTGACTAACGCTCCTTTACTTGTTTTGCCAGATTTTCAGAAAACATTTGAAATCGAGTGTGATGCCTCGAGCCTAGGCATTGGAGCCGTACTTATGCAAGAAGGACGCCTAGTAGCGTACTTTAGTGAAAAGTTGAACGGGGCGATACTTAACTACCCCACTTACGATAAGGAAATGTACGTGTTGATTCGGGCCTTGGAAACTTGGCAACATTACTTATGGGCAGAGGAATTTGTCATCCATACCGATCACGAGGCATTGAAGCATTTAAAAGGCCAACATAAACTAAACAAACGGCATGCTAAATGGATGGAGTTCCTCGAATCGCTTTTAAAGACGTCATCAAATATAAGGAAAGTAAAGAAAATGTGGTGGCGGACGCATTGTCTAGGAGGTATGCTTTTTTCAATTCATTAGAGACAAAATTGATGAGATTTGCGTATTTGAAAGAATTATATGCTATTGATTCTGATTTTGCTGAAATGTACAAAGCTTGCGAATCTGGTACTTGTGATAAATTTTATCGTAGCAATGATTACCTGTTTCGAGAAGGCAAGCTCTGTATTCCTCAAGGATCCATCCGGAACGTTTTGGTGAATGAGGATCACAGTGGAGGCCTTATGGGTCATTTCGGCATAGCAAAGACAATGGCAATGTTGCGCGAACACTTCTATTGGCCAAAAATGAAACGAGACGTGGAGCGAGTGTGCGAACGGTGTATCACCTGCAAGAAAGCCAAGTCAAAGGTTCAACCCCATGGATTATACACCCCGTTACCTATCTCGGAAGGACCTTGGATCGACATCTCAATGGACTTTGTTCTAGGCCTTCCTAGAACCAAGGATGGCAAAGACTCAATCTTTGTCGTTGTAGATAGGTTTTCGAAAATGGCACACTTCATTGCATGTAACAAAACTGATGATGCTTTACATGTTGCTAACCTATTTTTCAGGGAGGTTGTACGTTTGCATGGAGTACCAAGGACTATTATTTCTGATCGAGACACTAAGTTCCTGAGCCATTTTTGGAGAACGCTTTGGGGCAAGATTGGCACAAAGCTGCTATTTTCAACCACTTGCCATCCTCAGACGGACGGGCAAACAAAAGTAGTGAATCGAATCTTGTCTACGTTGTTGCGTGCTATAATCCGAAAGAATCTTAAGTCGTGGGAGGAGTGCCTACCGCACATTGAATTCGCTTATAATCGTTCTACCCACTCGGCTACTCAACACTCTCCATTTGAAATTGTTTATGGTTTCAATCCGTTAACACCTCTAGATTTAATTCCAATGCCTAACGAAAAGGAAGGCTGAGTTCGTGAAAGGTTTACATGAGAAGGTGCGTAGGAATATCGAAGAACGAACCAAGCAATATGAACAGAAGGCTAATAAAGGACGCAAGAAAATTACCTTTGAGCCAGGAGATTGGGTGTGGGTACACATGAGGAAAGAAAGATTCCCAGCCCAACGAAAATCCAAACTAATGCTAAGAGGCGATGGTCCTTTTCAAGTCTTAGAGAGGATCAACGATAATTCTTATAAAATCGATCTCCCCGGTGAGTATAACGTGAGAGCTAGTTTTAATGTGTCTGATTTATCTCCATATGATGTAGGTGACGACTTGAGGACAAGTCGTTTCGAAGGGGGAGGGGATGATACGACCGTGGCTCGGGCACCCACTAAAGCTACCGAAGATCCCTTGGAGCTACCAAAGGGGCCTATCACTCGTGCTCGTGCTAAAAGGCTTAAAGAGAAAGTGACGGTTCTCGTAAGCAAAATATGGAGTAATACCATCGCTGAACATTTTGGGAACGATGAACCGAGCAAGCCATGCAATATCCTTCACGTTCAACTAGCTCAAATTTAGATCAATGAGCTACATTGCTTTTAATTTAATGTTTTAAATAAAATTGCATCGTTTTACTTATTTTAATTTTTTTTTTATTTCTACAGCACCGATTTTTAAATTTATGGAGCAACTCAATATTCAAATTTCAATCCTCTTGAGCTCAAATTCTTGCCTTTGTCTGCTTAGATTGTCAAAATCTTCTCTAAGAAGACGAATGGCATTTGCTTGCTTATATTCCCAGTGTTTTACAAGCTTCATTCGGCATTCAACTAGCCTAATGCCTTTTGGTGAACATGAAGAGACAAAGTTGCCAGGTGCCTTTTGGTGAACATGAAGGGTTAAAGGTTGCTGGTGCCCTTTCAAAAACTCAAGGGTTAAGGGTTAAAAGGTTGTTAGGTGCCTCTTCAAAAAACTCAAGGGTTAAGAGTTAAAGGTTGCTGGTGCCCTTTCAAAAACTTAAGGGTTAAGAGGCAAGATTAGAAGACTATTTGGCTAGCCTTTGTTCAGCCTATAAAAAGGCTATGTGATTCTCATTTGAAACAATCCAGACATGAATGAAAATAAATGAATTTACCCTTAAATTTGTTGAGAAATTTTCTCTCAAATTTTGTCCAAAGATTCGTTGACTTATCTATCTAGATAGTGGCGTCAACAGTTTCTTTATTTATCCGAACTTATCACGTTTTTGTGTGGCGTTCGAAACTTTATACCGAGTTTCCTATCTCTTTGGATAGTGGGTCAAGGTCTCATAATTCCTTCCAAATTAACTTAAAGTCTTATAAGTCTCGGGTCAATCTTCATCCGAAGTTTGGTTCATTCTTGACCTTAAGTTACCGATTATCCTATAACCCGACTTGTCCATTTTTTTCATAACCGAGCCTCCTTAATCCATAACCACCTTCTATCGAGCCCTTCCTTGTCTACCTCCTTCTTGAAACTGAATTTCCTAAACCTTTCCGAATCCGAACGAAACCTTCTTGTTTAACGATCGGGCAATCTTACGACTCGGATTCAATTCACAGAACCGGGATCGTACCGTAATGTCAACCAAGACTTCATTTCAATGGAAATCCTTTGCCCTTAAGACCACGGGCTCGATTGATATCAATCAAAGCATTTTGACTTGAGGCTTTTTTTAAAAGAATAAAGGATATAAATAATTTCAGCATAAATTAATCTAATTTTGGGAGAGAACTATATATTGAGGCAATTAAGAAGGAAATGTTAGGAAAATATGTTGTGACCTAGGAATTAAGAATGGTAGTTATCGTTGGAAAGAAGTTAATCCTTGAGTTGATGAGTAGCATCATGAGAAGTCAATATTAGAAACCATTCAAACTGAAAAGCCTGGCTAATAGGTTGTAGGGGACCTTCATGTGCATGTCTCTTTCAAATCTTAGTTGCAACCAATGAAGGATCAACCTCAACAAATCTCATGTTCAGATGTTAGTCATGATTAAGCCCCTATGTGTGAGTAAACAATGTAGTACTCAATGTTGGAACTCCTTGTTGCCCATTATTCTCTTTGCCAACTCCACAACACCATCACAAGGCTAAGCCACATAATAAAAGAGATTATTCTGAAAGCAAAGAGAAATCACTTATGTAGCAAAAATATAAGAACTAAATCAGCATTAGCTTTGCTAATTTTTTCCAGCATATAACCCCTGAAGATCTTATATGACTTATGAGGCAAAGTTATGTGAACCATGCAATTTTTGTACAATACAGCTTAGTAAGAAAAAAGATTTAACACTTAAGGCTCACTTCAACCAATAGATGAATAGGAACAGATTCCAATCTGGTGCAAATAGCACAACCGCACACAAGGACTTTACAAGGTTTTTCTTTTTCTACTATTTCTTTTTATTGTTGTTTGCTTCCACATTAGTTAGAGATGGAATTCCATCACAACATGTATCATTTTGAATTTACATGAAAACAAACCCACTATTAAGGAAAAGAGGAGAACAAATTCAGAATGACCAATTTTTGAATATGAAGTTATGACTGTCACGTGCTAAACATACAGATAGAAAATATGATAACTCTGCAATGCAAACTATCAAATACATGGATTTAGTTAAATAGGTCTTCAAAGGTGAATATAAAATAAGTGGCTGCATCCTCAAAAAGTTCTTTCTTTCGATGTTCTAAACTCACCTTGCAATTTGTCCTATGATGCTCATAAGTCACCCTTTACCATATTCATAGGTAAAAACAAAAATGCGAAGGATAACATGCTACATATGAATGCACAAGGTGCCAGTTATGGAAAATGACATTAAAGCCAATACCTTGCGATTCCTGTTATCTAGAGGCTGGACTTCAATAGCAAGGTATGTATCGACATCATCAGCAGTAACAAGATAGTTTGGTTGCTTTGCCCCTGTTTTCCAAAACTCCTTTAGAAACATATTCAATGAATAACATGGATTACATGGGAAGATAAATTAGAGAACCTCACAAAGATTAAGGATAAGAAACTACCATTAATATAATTAACAGATCCATCTTCCATATGACGCACCCACTGCCATTGCAAGCACATTACCGCATTATATATTCATACTTCCGAATCTAAAGAAATATTATCTAATGCAAGGCATCTCCAAATACATCGAAGAAGTACTTGTTCCCAATATCCTAAATGCTTAAAACAGTGGATAAAATAAATCCTGAAAAGGCACCTCAAAATTACAGCTGGTAGTTCCATTAATAGAATATCCGCATGCCTGGAGTTCCCTTCCTGGATAAGCTTCACCAGAAATTTGGAGACCTTCTATAGCTGGAAGTGGGTCATCCTCTGCAGCTGCAGAATGCAATAAACAATTAAGATAGTCCTAAAAATGCTTGCAACCACTAAAGCACTGTAACACTGTACCCTCAGAAAAAGAAGACGAAGGCTCCTCAAGAACCGGTGGTAGATAAGGAGGGTACGATGAACCGGGGTCATCATTTGCAGCGGCATAAGGAGAGTTTCCTGAACCCCAGTTGGAGGGAGGTTCTCTTTCATTCTGGTGTCCCTCAGCATCAGGATAATCCATCTCACTACTGCTAACAGGGTCACGAAATGTAACTTGTTTATTACTTGTATCTTCACCATATCGCATAATATGGGTGTCACTGGGAATAACTGCCGGCTGTGTTGGTATCTCATTGGGAGTGGAAGCCCTGGAAACCATTAACATAAACCCTTTTTTCAGTTTGACATATTTGAATGATGTCATACCCTTGTCATAAAAAAATGCTCACCATGTCCTCACAGAAAATTCTACACGTCTTCAATCAAACAAAAACTACAAGGAAATGTACCTCAATAATCTTTTTCATCTTGACTAACAACTTCAGTGTCCTAATTTGACTATTTCTCAAAAATGCTTATATGCATATCAGTTATAAGGAATTACTTGGCTCACAAATCTTGACAAAAAGGCCAGATTTCTCTGCTGGGATTCACTAATAATGAGGTGAACTGAATTCTCTTTCTCTTCATACTTAAATTTATTTAGCTTTAAAATCTGCAAATAGCTTCTCTCAACTTTATCTCGAATGCAAAAGATAAACTAATTAGAGTTATTAATTCCGTTCATGGAAATGATTATTTTGAATAATACTAACAAAAATATTAATATTCATAAACAGAAAATGAAACAATACTAAGGAAGAAAATACCCGGTAATACTATAATACATAATTAACCAAATTGAGACAAATTAATTACAGAAAGAATCTAGATTTCCTTGCATACAAAGGTAAGCTGCAGAAGCTATTGTTTCACCTTCAAGTCATACAAAGGACAAATACAGCAGAAAGAACTTCATATGGCTTTTAGCAATCCAAAAAGCAGGCAAACTTCCATAAAAAAGAAAAATCTCTTAGTTACATTAATATGACAGGGGACATCAGATAAGGGACAACTCCAGCTATTTAAGTTTCCAATTAAGTTTAATTCATATCAAGATCCATTTAAGAGCTTAACATTTTGCTTGAACTATTAGTAAACTAAATAAGCATATTCAAGAAAATATCGCAAAGGACAGGCCAGCTGAGGATGAAACAACCAAGAAGCTTATTCCCAATGGCAACTAGGTAAAAGTATAATAAAGACATCGGTTTTAGATTAAACAATTCAAAACATGTGAAGCACAATTCCAATAGATCTATTAGTGATATGCATAAAAAATATATGTTAGTAATAAAATAGGAATGATGTGAAAATTTTTTAGTATAGGAAACCTAGGCATGATATGTTTCAGCATCTTCAATTTATGATCAAGAAAGCAAGCAAGCTTGATTGACATTTATGAGATCAGAGTGTTGATCATAGAACAGCAACTGCAGAACAGAAAGCATACCAATATGGTTAACCAGTAGACAGATAATTAAATGTGGAGGCAGTATAATGTCACAATGGAAGGTTCACATTGGTGCATTATGGACATTTAGCTTTAGAATTATTTATGTATACATGACAACAAAAAGAATTCAATGAAAACAGAACCCACCAACAAATGCAGATGGTTGTAATTTGTACATTCAGTTCATAGTAGCAGTCTCCATTTGACCAGGCTCACCTGCTTGCTATAGGTGAATACCTCCCCAAATCATCAGGTTCCAAATTTTTAGATGCAACACCACCACCCAAGCCACCTTGCTGCTGACTGGGTAGATCCCTTTTAAAGTCTTTTTGAGCATCAGAAATTAACTGCGTCTTTCCTAGGGAATATGTTGGCTGTGGCACCAATTCAAGGCCATTTTTGCTCTAAAACAAAGAATATGACTATAAGAAAATCGTTATGATATAAAAGTACAATCAAAAGAAGAAATATGAGCATACTGATGTAGGCAGTGTGGCATCAAGGGAATGTAATGGAGATTGGGGGGCAAAATTGGAATGATTGACATCCGACCGCCAAGGTGCCAATTGATATTGTGACTCCTTAAGCTTTGACTAAGGCCACAAAAGAAAAAGACAAACGTGATTAAGTATTTAGAAAAATATATACAGATTACAAATTAACCCAGTTTAACTCCACCAGAACTGGAGAAAAAAGGGATGTCTCCAGCTATTATAAAGAACTTCATTTCCACAAACATACCTCAATAACAATAAGCTTCTCTTGCAGATGTTTAAATAGAACCTGCAAAAGTCAAGTACTAACCTCATGCTTCTGATTTAAAGAAAAGAAACATAAATGTTTTGACTTATTAAAAATAATTGTTCACTCTTCTGTCTTGTGCCCTTGCTTTATCTAATATATGCCTCATTCGTTTCTACTCAGTCTCCTCAGAGATATCAAGGTAAAAAAGCAAATAGAAGCTAGGCATATTTTATACTTTGCTACAGATACTGTTAATAAACTGTAGGATCAAAACATTATTATGACCGCTAAAACATCCCTCAAATTATAAGAATGAAAACACACCCACAAGCATACAAATAAAAGGCAATTTTGAAATAGAGAAAATTAAAAAAAATACAGGACTAGAAACAAAATCATCTCCCAATTGTCTAAAAGACTTTAATGCCAATAAAACTCCAAAGATACACGAATGGAACACACTTTTTTAAATAAAATTCTAAGAATGCTTTCTTATTTTATCATATTCATCAGAAATTAGCCTAACTACAGTCAAAATGACTCAATCAAATGCAAATCATCAGCAGATACAATGATTTGATAGAACAAGGATATCAAAGCAGAGACTTCTTCTTTCGAGAGATAAGATGCTCATACCAACAACGACCATTTCAGTATCTGAGGAGGGGATATCTGCCCCCATGAATAGCATTAAGCTTGCCACTTGCATTTTGATATTGTTGATAGGATTGAATAGAACACTTCCATTTGAATTGATGAAATAAATAATATCAATATAGATACAAAATACAGACTACATCCCAGTTTTACAGCAAGTTGATATGGATTTTGCAACAAAACAGATTGTATGAGTGAAAATCCATTGATGCAATTGGAAAGCATTAAGAGACTGACCTTGACATTGCTGACAATGGACTGAGCATCAGGTACTGGTGGCTGCAGGGAATATTCTGTCAGAAGGGGAAGCAAAGATGAAATAAAAGTTGTTCTTTCTTGCTGGGCGGCCTGAAAGAACCAGAAGTAGAACATTGAAATGAAAATCAATTCTAAAACAGATAAAATCATCAGCATTGTATCAATATGCAATATCAAAATATATGGCACCAAGACCACACAAGATGATGATAGAAAATCTTCTAACATGAAAAGAAGTGTGAAGAAAAAAAGTAATTTTACATGTGAAATAGTTAGAGAATTAATGATGAGAAATATTAACACAGAAAACATGGTTCAATGCTCAAATAGGATACAGGCACATATCCAATAACGTCAAAATGAATATACATATAAACATATATATTAACAATGAAAACACCTGTAACTGATATGCAAGACGAATATTTTCCTCTATGATGTCTTGCCTATAAGAGAGAGCTTTTGATGCGGCATCAACGAGATCCTGTTGTTGCTGATCAAAGGCCTGATGTTAACATTTTTCAAAAATTATTTTATAGATTAGTTCTCCTTTCCAGAACAAGAAAACAAATAAGGTGAAGAGAATGAGTAATTGTGTGAATGGAAGGAAAAGCTAGAACCTACCAATCGCATATAGGAAATGCGCTTTTCAAGAACATATTTTTCATTGCGTATTTGTGCTTCCTGTGATTAACCATGAATTATTAAAGAATCCAAAACTAAAACATTTTCAATGAAGATAGAAAGGGGAAAATAAGCAAGAGAGAACCTTGACAGAAAATTCAACAAGCTGTTTGCGCAACTGCAAAATCTCTTCTTCTTGTTCCCGTACCTTTAGGGTAACATCCTGGAGAGAAATAGTAGTTACTCGGTCTATAAAAGAAGGGGGGGGGGGGACTGCACGGTAAAAGGGCATGAAGGAACCTGTTTCCATAGGGAATTAGAACTATTTACTTTGGGAACCGGCATGAGACCTTGAGGCAATGTAGAATCATATTCTCCATCCAATTGACGCCTACCATATTAAAACAAGTGAACCAGAAATGGTACATTTCATGTTATAACACCTCCAGTTATTATAGCTACATGGCGCAACGTAAAAAAGAAGTACCTGGTAGGGGGAAAAGAGACAGCTGATAAGGGTGAAGAGGGAAAAGAAATAGGAAGGCCCTTGTTATTGTCAGAAGAAGAAGAAGCAGGTGCAGTGAAAGTTCCATTAAAATCGGTACTGGCAGCTTTGTCAGCTGAAGCATTCGGATTACTACCACCATCCACTTTCTGATTACCATTAAATATAAATAAATTCGCGCAGAAATAAAGCATAACAGTCATATAGAGCTTAATTTGATTAAAATGAAGAAAAAAAAGGTTAATTTTCCTACATATTTTTCGAGTTGCTCAATTTTTTTCTGGAGTTCAGACCTTAATCGATTGTTCTCTTCCGCCTGAAAAACAAAGAAGAAATTATAATTCTATTATTACTACCATTCAAAGAAGAATAAGAAGAAGAAGAAAACCTGTTGTTTAATGGTGGCTTCGGCGGCCTCAACGGCTTTCATGACCTGAAACAAGCTATCGTCGTTGAAGGGCTCCTTGTCGTTGAGGGCCAATCCCGATAATTTTCCCGCCAATTTCCCATCGTGACCGTTCTCCATGCCCCAACTCCCACCGATTGATTCTCAATAATCAAAATCTCAAATCCAATCTCGATGATGCTGACCCTTTTTGTCCCAAAAACCCTAACCTAACAAATTTCAAATCTCAAAGAAAATTATGCATGAAATGGGGAAAAGCAAACAAATAAGTGGGAGTGGCGGAGAAAAGGGAAGAGGAAGGCGAGAGTGTGCCTGCGTGTTAACTAAGACAATATATTTCATTACAGCACCCGGCAAAGATTCACCCATGCCAATAATAATTAATATCTATAATTATTATTATAATTCAATTTCCTAAGTTTTTACAAACAATTTATAATTATTTATAATAATTAGTAATATTTAATTATTATATTTATATGATAAATCAAAGAAATAGAAATGCAGCGCAATAAGGGCTGACTCTTTCTTCCACTCATCGGTTCTTGCTCTTAAGAGGTGGCGATAACGTATTTGCTTGAATCCATTTTTAAACATCAAAAGATAATAAATAAGTCTTATTTTATATTCATTTTACGATTTTATTAAAATTATTTCTTTTAGAGTAACAATATGATGGTTAAATTTCAAATCTAAGTTCATCGCGCTCAGCATTTTTTATAAATACAAATCAAATTAGATATTAAAATAATTCAACCCCATTCAAATTTCAATTAATTTAATACATTCATTATTTTCACTATTTTTAATATATATTATTTATTTTACTCTATCAAAATTATAAATTAAATAAAAATATAATATAATTTTAACTCAAAGTTAAATTAAAGTGAACACATTAAGTAATATCCAAATCAAATTCGATTAAAATTTATAAAAACAAAAATCAATCAAACATTACCATTCAAAATCAATACTTTAGTTTTCGAAGTTTTCTTTCAATATCTTCTTCCTTTTCGCTTTTGATTAAAAAAAAAATGCATTCTCCAACTCAACCCAACTCCTCAAATAAAATTATAAATTAATTTTCATATTTTCTATTAAGAATGAGTGTTTGACTGAATCGACTCTACTGAAATAATTTTGAGTTGATGAGTCTCATTTCATTATCCTAAGTCAATCTGAAATTTTTTCGAATTGAGCTAGTTGAATCAAATAAAATTATTCGGGTTAAATTAAAAAATATTTAACATGTCATATGTTGTTACAATATAATTAATTGTATGTTAGAGCACATAAATTTGAAAGCATATATTTTTTAAAACTCTTTCAAAGCAAAAAAAGAGAGAGAAAAAAATACTTTAGTATGATAAACTTGAATCATAAGTAAATATGTATTTACACAAATCTGTGATTTGAATTATTCAAATAGTAAAATTTAATTCAACTCGAACTCAAAACTTGAATTATTTATTTGGGTTTACTCGAAAAAATCGAATAACTTAATTCAATGAACTCAAAATTTAAAATTTTTTGAATTGAATCGAATCGTACGCATTTCTATTTTTTATTTATTAAATAGTGAATTAAGCTTGATATTAATTAAATTGATAAAGGAAGTGTGTAATTGGGAGTTGGGCAGAAATGATGGATATTATCATTAGAGCTAAGCTAGGAGGCTTCAATTCAAAGCATCAACAACACACGTTAGTGGGACAATATGATTTCACGTTCAGTAATGGAGGAAAAATATTGAAAAACTCGGGATAAAATCAAACAATTAAATCCCTCACACTGGCCCAACTATGTCAATAAACAATACAGCTTTGTTGGGCCTGTTTTCTTTTAACTACAAAACCAATCCGTTATTTAGATATATTAAAATCAAATAAAAGTATAATGAAAAATTCATTAATTAAATAATTAGCCTTTGAGTCATCACAATTTGAGAGAGAGCATGGGCGGTTACATAGGAATTCAACATTGATTTTTTTATGTCAACTTTAGAACAACCCCTACCACGGTATTTGTATCCATTATTTTCGCTTTAAAATTATTATTTAGATTAAAAATCGATTAGTGTTTCGATTCAAATAAAAAGAATGAACCGATTTTTGAATAAACCACTTGAAACTAGGGTGAAACAGGGAATTGAGAACCAGGAAAGTCAGTCTGTTTGATTTATTAGCCCATAAATTAATACTTTGCCCAGATCCATTATATAAGGCTAGGAAAGAATGGCCCGATGGAAAACTCAAAACCTACCCTAAAACAATGAAGAAAAAAAAATCCCCTGTGTTTTCTTTAACTCATTTGAGTACTTGAACTTTTATAAAGTATTAAAAAGACTCTTGAATTTTTTTAAAAAAGTAATTACGCCCCTGCTTTTATTTTTGCACTAAATTGAGTACTTGAACTTTTAAAATATATCAAAAAGACCTTCAAACTTTTTCCCGAAAAGCAATTAAGCCCTTCTTTATTTTTTACACTCAATTGGGTACTTGAACCACACCTAATATTTTTCAGTTAAAGTAACCACATGTTGCAAGCACAACGTGATATATGAAAAAAAAAAAATAAAAATAACTAAAAGTTATAAAAATGATTAAATTTTAATAAAAATATATTTAAATTTTATTAAAAATTATAATAAAAAATTATAAAAATTGTTAAAAAATTGCACAATTTTATAAAAATCGTAAAAAAAATTATGATATATATATAGAAATATAAATTTTATAAAGTCATAAGAAAATTATAAAAAAAGTAAAGAAATATAAAATTCGTAAAAAAATTATCGTACTAAAAGAAGTATTTTATAATTTTTCTATAATTTTTATTGATTTTTATTTTTATCAATTTTAGCCACATGTCACGCTATGTTGCGACACATAATGGCTTTAACAGGAAAAAAATTAGAGGTCATTAACTTTAACGGTTAATGGTTAAAGTTAATGGTTAAAGTGTCTTTTTGATACATATTATAATTTTTTACTATTTTTATAAAAATTTAAAATTTTTTATAATTTTTTTACTATTTTTATTTTTAATAAATTTTTTATATTTTATATTTTTATTAAAATTTAATAATTTTATAACTTTTATTTATTTTTACTTTTTATATTTTTTTGGCCACATGTCACGTCGTGGTTGTGACACAGGTGGATTTAACTGAAAAAAATTAAGGACAGTTAACTTTAATGGTCAATTATTGAAGTTAATGATCAAATAGCTTTTTTGCTGCATTTTACAATTTAAGTACCTAATTGAGTACAAAAAAAATCAAAAGCTTGACTGCTTTTTTTGAAAAAGTTTAAGGACCTTTTTGATATATTTTAAAAGTTTAAGTACCTGTAAAAAAATAATAGTTTAATTTTTTTAAATTTGAAAACTTTTTATACCTTAAAAAAAAAAAACTAGAATTCCTAAACGTATAGTAATGTCTTAATTTGGGTTTAATGGATAATGTTAAATGTTTTAATTTTTTAATTCAATTTTAAATGTATAATTGATATTAAGGTTAATATTTATTTGTATTTATTATTTTCCATATCTTGAAAAGCCCTTTTAGTTGGCACATATCAATCTGGCCATAAATGTTGTGACCATTGGTTGCAAACAATCACAATTTTTTTTACTTAAAAGATAGTAGTGGGAAATCCCAATACATTTATTGCGCGTGAAGGCATTTTCCGGAAACAACAATGCCTTTACAAACACTTAAAAGTCGTGGCAGTGATACAACTCCGATTACTTAGTGTTGATCAGATGAATCTAATATTTTTTACACAAGAAAAACACTAACTCTTACATTACATGTTGAGAGAGCAAAATCAAGTTACGAATTACATTTGGTTAAAAAAAGAAGACTTAAATTTTTTATCTTCCTCCTATGGCAATATTAGTTTTCCTAGAAACCGACAAGGCAAAAAGTGTTTTTCCTTTTAGCAATACTTTTATGTAATTAGTTAGATTATGTTTTAAATTTAAAAAAAAAAAAAGTCATCCTAATGATACAACTCTATTACTCCAATTATTAAAAATAATCTCCATAACCAATGCCTGATTTTTTTCAAACTCATCTAAACATTAATAAATAAAATTTGTCCATATTTTATGTTAACCTAATAATAAATTTAACATGCGGAAGATAACATTTTGTTTCAAATTAAATCTCATACGGTTGCATATATAATTTTAATATTTTTCCTAGATTGATGATTGGTGAATTGTTTTGGGTCGATATTAAATTATATATATTTTATAAAAGTTAAAAGATTTAATTTTATTATTATATTAATAAAATTTTTATAATTTTAAAAAGATTAAATCAAAATTTTTTAATTAAAATTTTATAGATTCTGAATAGAATAAAATATAAGCCCTCACCCCACCAACAATACTGTCTTTTTCCTTTTCTAGAAAAAAGGTTGTGGTCTACAAGAATAAAATGCATGACCTGAGACACATTTAAGCTTAAACATTTCTATACAGCATTAGTCAATAAAATCGAAATAGATGAAATTTTTTGTAGGGTGAAGTTAATCTTTCCTTTTTATTTGAGGTCAGGAAGGTATTTATAAGGAAAAGTAATCTCCAACATGGGACTCATTCATTGAGTTTATGTGCAATTGTAGGGTGAGGAGTATCATTTTAAAGTATTGTTGAATTTAATTTGAATGAACTACTGGATATGACAGATTAATGGGCGTCTTTAAGGGATTTTCCCAATATATCTCTTGTAAATTATATGAACTTGAAGATATGATGCTTGAGCGGAAACATAATATTTAGACTTCTTAAGCCAAACAAGAAGGGAGTATGTCCTCATAGCTAGCGTAAAAGTGTGAATATGTAATTCGTATTACAAATTTTGTAATAAAATTTTAAAAACATAAATATAAAATATTTTAATTAGTACTAACAACTTAAGCATTTTACTTTATATATAAACTATTGATCCGATTGATAGGTACCTATAAATATCAAATATTATTTTATAAATATAAAGCTAATATTAATTAATTAAAAAAATTCAAAAGTTAATTGGGACACGCAACAAAAACGTGACACTTCAACATGGGTAGCTAAAGTTGAGTGAGACACGCATGTTGCATCTGATAAATAAAAAATAAAAAAAGACACGCAACTTACCGTGACTCCTCGAGTACGTGGCTGACCGTTAGATGGAAAATTTCAAATAAGGCGATTCGTGACAATTTATTAAGCTATACTTACCCTTAATATAATTAATTGTTTATGCGGAGCCACTCCTTGATTTAAATTCAACCTTCGAGGAACTATGCATAACCAAAATAAAAAAGGGTTTAATTCTGTAGCCAGTCCTTGATCTTTTATAAAGTTTAAAATTTAGTTTTCTTATTTAGAAGGTTGTAAATTTTATTGGGCTAAAATATGTTTCTAATCCTTATACTCTTCATTTATTTGAAAATTAGTTACTCTATTTTTATGTCTAAGAATTTAGTCTATTTACTTTTCATATTTCAATTTTCAGGTCCAATTATTATTATTGTTAAAGTACTTCTACTAAATTTGTTAATGTTATATTTTGAAATAAAAGAATTACTTGATAATTGTGACTTGTGAAAAAAAATGTTGTAATGAATAGTATAGGGACTTAAAGCACATTTTAACCATTTAATTATTGCACTTGTACATCCAATTTGTTGTTACAAAATGCACATGAAAACTTTTTAGTTCTCATTGTGGAATTAAATATTATTATTAGTTAATGTTGAAAAATGGATTGGTGGTTAGCCATTAAATCACCAATTTAATCAGTTAAATTATCGATTGAAAAAACATTACGGATTGAATGACAAATCTAATTATAAAGTCAAACAAATTTTATAACAATGTATAAATATGTATGTATTTGAAAATAATTTTTTAAAATTAATAATATATTTTAAACAAAAGCTGCTTTGAGTCCTCAAATTTATGTGTTTTTTTTTTTCTAAAATTTTAATTTTATTTCCTTACAATTTTTTAGCCATACCAAACAATAAATGAGAATATATTTTCTTTTAAAAAATGATTTCATCCTCCCTACCAACCACTAATGGAAATAAATAATTTTTTTTTCATTTTTTCCTACGCTTTTGATTTTTCATCTATATTTCCATCTTACCATCTAAAGCCAAATTATATAAAAAAATTCAAAATTAAATTATTAATTTTAATTTGTGTAAATATGTTTTAATATAAATAAAAATTTCAATTTAACACTATTATTATTCTAACAATAAAAAAAATATGGATTCGAGCACGTTTAAGTACATATTATTCTTTGATTTGAACTTTTAAAACTATAAAAAGTAGTAATAATTACATACAAAAATAATTCCAATTTAGTGATGGACAAAGTAGAGCTAAAACAATTTTGATTTTTGATTAATTTTCAAATTTCCTTGAGTGGAATTAATTAAATCTTAAAGTTGAACTAGCAAATGATGAACAAATAACTAAAAGAAGTGTTAGTGAAATCTTTTTACTTAAATATTATCGTCAACCAAAATAAAATTAGGCTGAAACCTTAAAAGAGGTTATGCGGTTGTAGTTATCAAGTTACTTTTATTCCAATCTTTTCCTTTTCATCTTTTAATGGATGACAACTATTTATTCCTTCTCCCATGCCAATACAACAATGACAATACACTCATTTATGGCCATATCAAATATGCACCAATTTTTAATTGCTAAAATATATTTTTATTTTTATTTATAAGTTTTTTCTATAGCTTTTTCTTTTCTCTAAATTATATATTTTGGTGGGTTTAGGATTTTATTTTATTTACTATATATAAAACCTGATTATATAGTTTTAATTAAATTATCTATATATAATATTTTGTATTTATTTCTTGAATTTATTTGTAAAATATTCAAAGTGATTAAGATTAATACATTGTTTTAACTCTCCTGATTATTCCTTTAAATGTAACGTGTGAATACGTGAGTATAGACCTTTTAATTGTATATTATTAAAAAAGATTTTTTTTTTTTTTTGAGAAATGAGCTATATATATTCATATGTATATTCTAGAAGAGCTAATCATAGTATGGGAGAATGGATTTAGAGAGTTGGATTTAATGCGTTTTTGTTGGAGACTCTCGTAGCTGGGGGTGTTGCTAATAGTAAGACGGTAGAGTTACGTCGAAATGGGAAAGTCCGAATTCACCATATTCTTAGGTCCCAAAATGAAGTTGCCAATCACATGACCAAGATCACTAGTTTCAGTTACACCAACTTATGGTTATTTGAAGACCCTCCCATTTTAATTTAGGGGTTGCTGCATGCTAATCGTGTTCATGCGCCTAATGTCTTTTAATAGTATTTTTTTTTTTTAACTTTGTAATCGCTTTTATACTGCTATTTATTACCCCAAAAAATAACTTATTATTTATCAAAGGTAAGCTACTAAACAGGGGCGAAGCTAGAACAATTTTTTAGGGAGGCGGATAAAATTTTAATTTTTTATAGTTTATATCTTTATAATTTGTAAATGAAATCGAATTTTTATAATTTTAGGGGGCAAAATGTAATTTTATCTTTACTAATTTAAAATTTTAAAAAAATTCTAATGGTCAAAATAATAATTTTACATTTTAGGGGGGGCCGGGGCCCATGCCAGCCCCCCTGCTACTAAATCACTTTAATTCCATTTAAAAGTTTAAATAAATTTCTTAATATATACATAATATTTAACAAATACCAGGTATAGTGATAAAATGGATTATATTTTCAAAAGAGAATACAAATTTAAACTTTAAATACGATATTATTAAAAAAACAACCCAAACCATAATTATGAATAGTACAACAGACATATAGTAGTACAATCTAAATTGCTTTAAATAATAAAACATTTATTTTAAAAATGAATTTACTTTATATCCAGTTAAACATTTTTTAGGTTATTAAAGTACTTTTATTAATAGAGGCATTTTCTTTTGTCTAGTTTAGAACAATACAGCGATTAGTCTATAAGAAAAATTATTGAGAAATATATTTTTTTAATTTCTTTCTTCAATTATCTGTATATTTGTCCACACTTTCTTCATAATAAATAATAACAATAAATTAGTTTAAACCAAAAATTGATATAAAGAACAATACTTAGAGAAAATAATAAATATATCAAATTCGTGAACTCACGTCATCTCAAACTTTGTATGAAAATTTCGCTACGCGTTGCATTGATTGCGTTGAAAAAATCAACACAACTTTTGATGCAATTAAATCACATTTTTTAAATGGTCAAATGTTTGATAAATTTCAACCCTAAATTTAATATTAACAAAAACTTCAAAATCTACGAAAGTTTGATTTAACCTCAAAATCCTTTCGACATGTATTTAATTTTTTTATTACAGTGAAATTTTATGTAATTTTTAAAATTATTAATATAAATCCATCATTGATTATGTCAAGTAGGATTTATATTAAAAATATGAATCTACATTTTAATCAATTCAATCGATTTCAATACTAAAAAAAGAAGACAAGTTGGTTTCCAGAGAAAAATAATATATTCGATAATTGATCTAACATTTTCCAGGTCACCATTACAATTTCCTAATTTTTGACATGATTTTGATCAAATGGTTACAATCTCCTCATTTCCATCTTTAATAACAACTATTGATTTAAAAAAGATCCCATGAGATCAAGGGCAAAGTCGGGAGGTGCTATGGGCCCCGGCCCCCCTAAAATATAAAATTACTATTTAGGCCCTTAATTTTTTTTAAAATTTTAAATTAGTAAAGGTAAAATTACACTTTAGCCCCCTAAAATTATAAAATTCAATTTAATCGTTTACAAATTATAAAGATATAAACTATAAAAAATTAAAATTTTATCCACCCCTAAAAAATTGTTCTGGCTTCGCCCCTGCATGAGATGCTATTATAATAAAATCTCACTTTAGAAGTTATAGCAAGTTAATATATAATTACTAATCTCGAACTAATTATTATAAAATTTGAATTGTGAAATTTCAAAAGCTAAGTTATCATAATTTTGAATTAAAGGGGAAAAATAATTGACCTAATAAAAATAAAAAGATTTGGAAGAAAAATCAAATGAACACACAAACTTGATTGAAATCTCAAATAAGCATAAATGTAATTGAAAAAAATATGTAGAATATATAAAATATAAAACAAATTAGTTTTTTATCAAAACCACCGCAATTAAATTTATTAACTAGGTCTAAATTCTATTGTGAATTTTTAAAAGTTTGTTTTTATGATGTAATAAATATTATTTTAAAAATATTTTTATATTTTAATAAATCTAAAAATTTATACACATGATGAAAATTATGAGATTTAAATCTAAAACATTAAATTCTTTATCATTTCAGTCAAAGCTAAGTTTAATTTTTATACCAATTTCTTTTATAAATAAGTTATGTCCATATTTAGCCATATTTTTTTTTATAAATAAATATATTAGAACACATTTATAACAAAAAAAATAGTATCAACTTTAGAAAATTTTAAGATTTAAATAATATAATTTTTTGTTATAACTTTATAAAATACATAAATTATTTTTTAAATGCATATTTTTAGAATTTATAATATAAGACTTTTTTTTTTCATAACTTATATAAAATTTTTATAACTTATATAAAAAAATTTTAAAGGGTGAGTGGTTACTTCTTCTTCTTCTTTTTATTCCACTAGCAATTTTAAAAAAATCGACATATGTATCTTTTTTTACTATATTATTGTAAGACACTTGTCAACTCCCTTAACCTGCTTGTGGAGTCTAAAAACTCCATTGGTATTGTGCTAAATGATTTCCTTTTTTAAAATTAGATTTGAGTATAATTATCTTTTGTAATTACTTCGATTTTCACACACTCTCTCAAAAATAAAAAAAATATAATTAGAGTGTTCCAATTACACCCAATTCGTTGTGACCTATAATTACAATAGTTACCCAAATATATTATTTTTGTGTAATTATAAATAATTATGTTTAAATCATTGAGTTTGTAAACAATTTAGTGAATGGATGGATTGATTTCAATTGCAATAGATGCACTTGGGAGAAACTATAAAAGCATAGTAATCCAATCTCAACGAGGCAAGTAAATTAATATGTTTTTATGTTAAAAATAAATAAAAATATTTAGAAAAAGGCATTCCCAACAAATAATAAACATCAGTTTTAATAAATGAATAATTTAGGGTTGATTTAAATGAGCAGTGCGTTTATCTACGGTTAATATAAAAATAGCGATGACAGTGAGATTAGATACTGTAGCGTGAGACAAAAATTAAGCTAAACACATTGTATAGTATCACATCACATCGTATCACACTGTCCATCCAAACCCACCATTAATCAGTTTAAGTAGGGGATATCAGATCAAATCTTATTTTTAACCACATGTCAAATCAAATCTTAGCCATTAATTAGAAAAATAATTTTGTCAAGATTTTAATTAGCGACCCGATTATGCAGATTTGAAACAAAATTTAAAATTTGTACATAAATTGAAAATTTTTAACTCTTCTATTGAAATCTTACCATATGTCATCTGACTCGTTTATTTATTTTTTAAATTTAAAAATATATGAAAAAAATTCAAACCAGTTAAAAATTTCTCCCAGAAATTATCATATCATTATCAATAATTAAGCAAACGTGTTGTAAATCATTATGTGTTACAGTAGTAATAGAATCCATTTTATTAGCTATTAGAAATTCAATTATAACTGGTTTAAATATCTCTATATATAATTATTCAGTACACTGTAAGTAAAATTATTTAACTATGCATGTTTTATCGAAATAGTCCTAATTGTATTTTTGAGCTTCTTTTTTTGTGACAAAGAAGAAAATAAAAAAAAATTTACAAACTAAATAAGCTAGCCCGATTCCTCAAGTGAAAGGAGCACCTCTAAAACCCAATTCTTGAATCTCAGTTGAATATATAAATTCCCCCCAAAAGGACATCTATTACCTCTAAGTCGTCCACCCTTATTCTCGTTGGAAGCTAGAAGCGCGATAAAATCACCAACTGCCACCCAATGAGAACTATTATTAGAAATAGTCACATTTAGAGCATCCCACAACCTCATCCGTTTGAGACTATCAAGGCTACCGTAAACAAAGATGAAAAATATAGAATATTGTGAAGAATTATCAAAAACCCGAGTTAAGACAAATTAAGGATGACTTCAAAGAATTTCAACCCGAATCGACTCCTTCCATCCAACCTAAATTCCTCTGGAAAAACCAATTGCTTCTACCCAATGGGAGGACTGAAACCCAAGGTTGACGATAATCGAATCGGCTTTACCACCACTAACTCTAGGTTCTAAAAGTCCAACAATATCCGGTTTGTATTCTTGATCATACTCACAAAAAATCTGCGGAAACTTGCTACTAGCACACCCTTGACAATTCCAAGATAAAATAAATAAATTCATATAATAAAAAAAAACAAAGATAGGGATAAAAAAATGCACCATAAGTATTTATTAGCAGTCGCATTCATAGCTTGTTCCATCATTGTTCAACCTCCCATTCTCAACCTCAAAGTTAATTTGCGAGCTGATAAGTTTGGCCATGGAATTCATGCTATTTGACAACGGGATCCTCGTATTACCATAATTCTTAAAACGTCCAACACGGTCTCAAATGATTTTACCGATAGCGCCACCACTACACCCAGCACCACCCTTAACCATTGATCCCCTCCCTTTTGATATCGAGATCCCTTTACCTCTCCCGATTGAATCAACTCCTCCATGGGGCTTAACAATTTTAGGTATCTCAATTTCCATGAAAACAACAGCTAAATGTTTCTTGGGATTGATGACCTCACTATTAAATTCCACCATTGACTCCATCAGGTCATTAAACGTTGGGTTAAAGTGGGAATTAACCCTAAAAAAATTCAAACCCTTTTTATTTGTCGACAATTCCAATTCAAAATTTTGCTTCGTACCACCCCTACAACATCAAAGATTTTTCCAAACTAACAGTATTTTTTAAACTCCCGCCTCTTGGAATTGATTGTTCAATTCCAAGTAAACCAAAATTTGCATTTTTCCCACTATCTCCAACCCCTAAAACTTGACACTCCCACGAATACATACTATGCTTGTCTTTAATGATAGACCCATGCCCATCATTCATCAAAACATCGACCCTAATTAAAGGCATCGACCCAATCAAAGCTTCATTCCCAAAATGCTACATTCGTTAACATCTTGCGCCACAACATCATTAATCCCACTATTTCTAACTCCCGAAATTGGACACTCCAACGAAGACCCAATATTGTAGTCTTTATTAATCGACCCAAGCCTAGTTTCCATCAAAATATCAGCCTTATTTGAAAATCTCAACCCCTCCAAAATTTTAGTTTCCAAAACTCTAAAAGTATTAGCATTTTGCATCGCAACCCCATTATCTTTTTTTTTTCTAGACGCAAACCCTTGATTTCTCTCTTTCAAAAAAAACTCTTTTTTTTTTTAAAAAATACTTTCTATAAATCTGCCACTGGTGCCCTTTCCTTGGTTATCTTGATTTCATTTGGAATAACATCATTTTTGGTCTTTTCTTTATCAAGGTTTTGACGTGGCATTAGGTTACGCTGAAACTTCCGTTCAACGAGCATCCATGGCCTAAAGGCCTCCATTGGCTCCACCACATTGTTCTTCTCCGATGAGGCTACCCTGTCACATCCGTACCCATCTCAGTGTCATTTGCTACGCCAGAACCAGGACATAAATTCTGCAAATGGTCAAACTTGCCATAAGAGAAACATACTGATGGAAGTGATTCAAACACGACCTTCTGAACCACGTCGTTGACTAGGATCAGAGAGACCAAGGGCTTTCCCAAGTCAATATACACTACCATCCAGGCAATTTTCCTTCTTATCACCTTTATCCGTTTGAAAATCTAGTTTAGTAACTTTACCTATCAAACTTTCGATTTTTTTTAAGATACGTCGTTTATAAAGATAACCCGGTAGACCATGTACCTGAATCCAAACCATAGTGTTGTTAGGAAAGGCTTGAAGGAGGTTAAATCTGGAGTCCATAGTTGCTCCGTTAGATACAACCCAAGAACGATCCACGGCCCCTAGGTAAGTGCTTTCTCGTAGTCCTCTCAGCATTGAAATTTTACCAAAAAATATCCATTCTCCACATCCATGAGATGGAACTGTTGCAAGGGTTTCCTGTAACACCCCTATCCCGAGTCCGCCGCCGGATTAGGGTTAGGAGCGTTACCGGACAGATCAGAAAGCATTTACAAAAATTCATACATACAATCATCATTGTCAAACATAATGTCCCTTAAATGAGTCTTCGAGACCATAAGCATGCTTATAAACCTAGTCGGGACTAAATCGAAACACATACAGAAATTCTCGAAAATGTAAAACTTTTCTAAGTTTCAGGGGATACACTGTAACACCCCTTACCCGTATTTGACGTCAGAATAGGGTACGAGGCATTACCGGAATTACAATTTATTTATCAGACATTTTATTTCATCTAGCATTTATATTTGAAACCAATCAAAATCAAACATATTGTCCCTGAAACATATTTATTTTTCTCGACATGTCTTACCTGAATTTATTACTCGTTTCATCATACTTAATTACCTTGTATTAACATATTAAAGATAATCACATATTTATATGTCATGATAAATATCATTCACTTGCCGTTTCTTCATAAACATAAAACAGTTAATTTATCATATCAGTATTTCACGTACCATCAACTTATATTTCCTTATATTACATAATTAAGTTACACAAACTTACCTGGTTAAATTTGCAGAAATATCAAGATTCAGGGGCACTTTGGAAATTTTCTATTTTCATTGATTTTCAATCGATCTTAATCTAAATTAATAATTTCATTCAATTTTGAAATTTTAAATAATAAAATAATCTATTTCATGCAAATTGGTCATTTCCACATTTTTACAAAATTAATCACAAAGTTTTACTTTTATTCAATTTAGTCCCTGAGCCTAAAACATTACAAATTAGCCATACTACCTAAATATTCATACATATTTTCCTCCTCCTCCTCTCCATTCCACATCCTTAATGTATATAACATGCTATAAGTAACATTATCAATAATTTCACTAATTACTCATAAGTATATTCAAAACTGTCCATTTGAGTTATAGTCACTAAATTATTTATTTCCAGAGCTACAGAACTCCAAATGAAGAACCGTTAATTTTTTCTGAAACTAGACTCACATATATTCATACCATAAAATTTCCAGAATTTTTAGCTTAGCCAATTAGTACAGTTTATTCATCAAAGTCACCCCTATTCTGCTGTCTGGCAGTTCTGACTCTTCATCACTAAAAATTAATTATCTCTTTATATAAGATTCAGATGATGTTCTTGTTTATTTCTATTAAAAATATACTCATTCAGGATTCTAAACATATAAATTTAAGCCCCTAATTATTTTTATTCAATTTTTTATGATTTTCTAAAGTTAGAATAGGGGATCTCAAAATCACTCTGAACCAGTCTTACAAAAATATAAATATCTCAGAATACAGAATTCCTTTGCTTTCCATGTTTCTTTCATATGAAAATAGACTCAATAAGCTTTAATTTCATATCCCACTCAGCTTCTAATTCCACTTTTATGAATTTTAGTGATTTTTCAAAGTTACTCTACTGCTGCTGTCCCAAAACTATTTTCTTATAGCTTGTTTTGCAATTAAGTCCTTTATCCAATTCTAACTTCAAATTCTTTCAATTAAACCACTAATTCATCATTTTATTCATCATATGCTATATTCAAAAACTCTAAAACTTCAAAAACTTCAACTTAAATTCATCAAAACTTTGTTCTAAAACTTATAAAGCATCAAAATTAAAAGAAAATGATTAAATTAACTTACCAAATTAAACTCCAAGCTTCAAACTTTTAATTTTCCCTTTTTCTTCTTTCTTTCTATGCTCTCTGTTTCGTTTTGAGCTTCTGTTTCTGTTTCTTTTTTTTTTCTTTTGTTTTATATATATAATAATATACTTAAAAAAAATCTCAGATTTTTACACAATACACCGCCTCAACTATACAAAATAGCATAATTGTCATTTTGGTCCTTTATAATTTCTTTTAATCTATAATTTAACTTTTACACCTTTTTCAATTTAGTCCTTTTCATTTAATTACATATCCAAACGTTAAAATTTCTCAACTAAACTTTAATAATAACTTAATGACACTCCATAAATATTTTTAGAAATATTTATGGCTCACTTTATGAATTCGAGGTCTCAATACCTCGTTTTTGGCCCAATTTTTCTAATTAACTTTTTTTAGTTCACAAAATTCACTAATTTTAAAATATTTCTAAAATCACACTTAACTTATAATTATCGATTAACAAAGTTTTCTAACTTTTTCGTCAGATTTAGTGATCTCGAATCACTGTTCCGATACTATTGAAATTGGGCTGTTACATACACGCCCGTGGGGGTAGGCCGTGTGCCTCCCACGACTGCTAGACACCCCCGTGTGTCCTCCCCGTGGTCGAAACTGACTATCCTTCTACAGCCACCAAGCACGCCCGTGTACCCTGGCCGTGGACTATACTGACTTAACCTCCACGGCCACTAAGCACGCCCGTGTGCTATGGCCGTGGTCGAGCCTGTCAAAATTCACACGGCTGCTAGGCACTTGGCACTACCGTGTGCCAAGGTCGTACACTATCCTGACTTGGTCCCCACGGTTATTAGGCACGCCCGTGTGCCACAATCGTGTGACATTATAGGCCATTTACAAGGCCAAAATGCCACCCATATGGGTTATACCTACAAGCCATATTTACCAAGACATCTCATGCACATATAACCACAAAAAACATACCAAAATAATCATTCAAACCATGCATTCAATACCAATTCCAACCATGACAATTTCAAAGACTAAAACTCATATCATCACAAGCACAATTCATTCATTTGCTTATTCAAAACTTAGCCATTTCAAATGCTTCAACCATATTAAGATATGCATCATATATCACATTTATTTACGCAAAGTCTCAACTCATAAATAGCCAAATCACATGGCTAAGTTCACATAACAACTTATACCAAAATACTAGCCTATACATGCCATATCTGCTTTATACATTTCCAAAGTGTACCAAAATGATTTTAGTAATGTGATGACGATCCTTGACAGTCCCGAGCCTTCAGTAGCTTTGACGACCTATAAAACAGAGAAAACACACACAGAGTAAGCTTTCGAAAAGCTTAGTAAGTTATATACAAATAAACTTGGCATGGAAGACATATTTGCTAATAAATACATTGGCACATATCAACCACTTTGCAAACAATCACATATATGTTTTGGTTCATATACTTTTGACCACATTAATCATTTTCACAATTCAAGAATCATATAAACACATAACTCATCTAGCCACAACATCACTTATCACATCATAAATTCCATATGCATAGCATCATAGTAAGATCACATAGATGCTTACCTTGTGCACACGATTAGTGTATAATCAGCGTACCTGAATCGGATTTATAATCACATAATTGTTCATAGCTTGGATTTGTAATTTGTATCACAGACTTGCCCATAGAACCATTAGGAATCTGGTAGGATACTCAGAAAGCTCGGAATGGTCGTACAATACCAACGTCCAATACGAGGTATTACATGCACTCAGATATCGATGCCACTGTCCCAGACAGGGTCTTATACGAATCAATACAATGCCAATGTCCCAAACATGGTCTTACACGTAAGGATCATAACGATGCCAACGTCCCAGACGTGGTCTTACACGTAAAGCTCATATCGATGCCAACGTCCCAGACGTGGTCTTACACATAATCAGATATCGATGCCACTGTCCCAAACAGGGTCTTACACGAGTCTCAAATCAACGCCAACATCCCTGACATGGTCTTACATGATAAAACAGAACAGATACCTATGTCATGACATAACTAATCCTATCTATTCCTAGGTTCGTACGGGACTTTTCGGACTTAGTCACTATATCGAACTTATCTCGAAATTCATATGCATAACCTCTCATAAGTATCTATTATCAACATTAGTCATATGAACAAATATAATTTCATACAAGTACGTTTATTTGCAAAGTGACTTACCTCGGATTCGATATATGGGAATGAAAACGGCTACTCGGTTACTTTCGCTTTCCCGCGATCTAAGTCTGTTTTCTTCGGTTCTTGATCTAACATATTCAGAATTAACCCTTTCATTCACTAATTCATTCAATTCAATCCAAATATACACATTTAGGGTAATTTACAATTTAGCCCTCATATTTTCACATTCAGACAATTTAGTCCTATTTTCTCAAAACATCAAATATACACAATTTGTTCACACATATGCATAGCCGAACCTCCTTAGGGACTATATAAGTCCAAATATTTCATCAAATTCACAAATTAATCCTCCAAAATAATATTTTCACAATTTAGCCCTTTTTTTGCTAAATTCATCAAAACTTCAAGAATAAAACATGTTCATCTAGCTCAAATATTTCATTTATCAACTAAACTCATTTCAAAACTCAACATATCAACAATGACATCTCACACAAACATCATCGATACTCAAAATTAGTACATGGGTTTGATAGCTCTCGAAGCAACGATTACAAAAACGTAGAAATTATCGAAAACCGACTAAAAACATACCTTGAATTTGACTTGTAAATAGCCGAAAATTACAAAGCTTCCAAGCTTTCCTTTTCTTTTGATTTTTCGGTGGAGAATGTATGAATGAACTCCACTTTCATGTTTCTTTTATTATAATATAAATATAACATATAAAATAAATATAAAATAACTTTTAACTTATAAAATAACATATAAAAACATGTTATAAACCATGTTGCCGTCCACTATAAATAAAAATGGGTTATTTGCCCTTTAAGGACTTCACTATAATAAAGCCATCTCAATTTGATCATTAATCAAATGAAAAATCACTTTTAAACTTTATGCAATTTAGTTCTTTTATCAAATTAAACACACAGACAGACGAATTAGCTTTTGGAAATTTAGCACATGCTAATTCACATATCAACGACACAGAGAATAATATTAAAATATTATACGGACTCGGATTTGTGGTCCCAAAACCACTATTCCAACTAGGATATAAACCGGGCTGTTACATTTCCAAAGGTTATGGATCTTATATTGTAGGAGGGTATATGACAGATTCTGGCCCAGAAGTTTCACCACTACTGTGGTCGCCATATATTTGACGAGAATTTGTTGCACTTTTTTAGAAAAATTAATTTCAGGTATTCCATTAGCATTAGATCTCATGACATCTCCTTCAAGAAACTCAAATTCAACATCGCAACTAGATCCAGAAACCCCTCGACCCATACTTTGTCTCTCCAAGAGACACCTGGTGCAGAGGTTGAATTTATAACCATAGCGTTGTTTGCATTTGGATCCAATGGCTTAAATAAGACTTTTTTAGTGTTCTGATCCTCACTAGAAAAATTGCCTCCGTCGTCTTCAGTCATCATTGCAGTATGAAAGAACTTTCATTTTTAGATCGAAACTGGTTTTAGTTAGAGAAATTTTTGAGCTTTTTTTGGCCATTAACTTTTTTTTTCAAACTATTTTCTCTAAAAGATTTAACGAAAGTACAATTAAAAAAGTTTAACGGGGATGATATGGAATTTTATATGTGAAATATTTTTAATGAGATTAATTTATTACTTAAATAATCCTATAAGATAATAACATGTGAAAAATAATAAAATAAATAACTAATACATGAAATTAAAAAATAACTCTTAATTTAAAGAAAATAAATATAATTATTTAAAAAAGATTTAACTCAGTAGAAAAACCTCTCAGTAAATAAACGTATAAAATATTGAAATATTTTGAAAAAAAGAAAGAAAGAAAGATTGAAACCTTAAATTTATTCATTAAATATGTTAGAAAAAACAATTTGAAAAAAAAATCAAAAGTTAATGGCTAAAAAAGACTCAAAAATATAATTAGAATCATTTTGACAAAACATATAAACGTTAGTGATCAAATTTATCATTAATCCTTAAGAAAAATCCAGTCAGACTCAAATTATATTTATCCCATCGTTCCATTTTGTAATTCCGCCTTTCCCCTTCATAAGTTTATTTTTCTCTTTATTTATTTATCAATTTCCACCTTTTATGATATGATTGATGACACCTATCTATATTCCCACCTCGCATGTGAATACAATAATAATGCATAACAAGTCAAAAAAAATAACAACTCATATTTCTTTCTATAAACAACCATATATGATATGTTCAATATTAAATTTCATATATACCATATTTAGCTTTATTTCCTTATTAATTTTACAATCTCTTAAAAAAAAAAAGTTACCATCACAACTTAATTAATAATCAATTAAATGTTATCACACTGAGCGAATGAAATTACTATTAACATCATATTTACAAAAAATATTTAACAATTAAATTATAAATGAAAATAAAGTATTTATGCTTAAAAAAAGAAAGAAAGAAACTATTTATGAATAATCTCTTCTTAGACAAAAATAATAAAAAAACAAAATGTCTTAATATTGGTATTTATTAGCTTAATTAAAAATTATTTTAAACTAATAGAATTGATTTGTAAATTTATAATTATATTTTTAATTACTGATATAAAATTGATTATTATCGGCTATAATTGATAGGGCGGAAATTATTAAAAAAATGGATGGTACATGTTGTGTTGATTTACAAGTAAAGAATCGGGTGCCTCAATTTTTATTTATGTGAATATTGTTTGAAGTACTTTTTTATCTTAATCCCAATCCAATCATATCGGATTTTGTCAGTTCAACTCTTTTTTCATTTTTTTTTTTTTTTTGTTGTATTGCTTCATTTCTGGATTTTGGCCTCTCCTTTTCTCTGCAAAGTACAACAGTTAAACCCTGCTCTCAGGATTCACTGAACAAATCTGTGTTTCTTTTCCACCCCCAAGGACTAGGAAAAGAAAGGGTATATTTTTTTCCCCCTCTCTTTTCTTTATGTTTTCTGTTTTAGTATCTCATGTATGATGAGCTTTTTTTGAAAGTCCAGATATGAGAAATGATTTGGGTGTTTCTTTTGGGGATTTGGTTTTGAAAATTGAGTTCTGGAATGAATATATATATATATATTACAATTTTCATGATTGGAGTGCAGGTAAAGTAAGGAAAGAGAAGTGTTTGTTAAATAATAGTGATGGACCAAGAAAATAAAGTAGCGAATGAGGAAGGTGATATTGAATGCTACTACGGGAAGGACATGGAGGATAGGATCTACAGTCAGCCCCTGTTGACTAAGAGACACAACACCACGTCCCAGATCGCTATTGTTGGTGCCAATGCTTGTCCCGTTGAGAGCCTTGATTATGAGTAAGCTCTTAAGTCCTCAGCTTTATGATCTAAGCGCTGTACCTATCTCTCTTGCTATACACGCTCGGATTGTGTTTCTTTGTTGCTGTTTATTTATTTATTTTTTGTAATCAACGGTCAGCTATGCTAATAGTGATGCAATTTGTTGTAAGAGAGTGACATGCTTTGATTTATAGCAGCCTCAAGTACCGTGATGAAAAGATCAACTATGATCTTGTTGTCTTTGCTACTTGTTCAATTGTGTGTGTGTGTTTATGTGTTGGTATTGATTGCTACTACTCCAGACATTAATATTCTTAAAAAATGTGTAATTTTTCTACTTTTTTATGGATTAGTTATGTTTAAATTGTTGTTGAATAATTAGTCTTAGCTACCAACCTTTGTTTTATATATATATATATATTTGTTTGAACAGGATTATAGAAAATGAATTATTCAAGCAGGATTGGAGATCAAGGAGGACGATCCAAATATTTCAGTATGTTCTGCTTAAATGGGCATTTGCACTTATTATAGGCCTCGGCACTGGACTTGTTGGGATCTTTAACAATATAGCAGTTGAGAATATTTCTGGGTTCAAGCTGCTAATGACCACGAAACTCATGCTCGAGCACAAGTAAGCCAGCTTTACTATTGCTGCAACTTCTAAATTTTTCTAAGTTATAAGCCTTGATTCCTTAGCCATTTTGTGAATTGCTTATGCCTTGTAATTTGGTTCTGCTTTCTCGCTTTCTGGGGAATACTGATCATTGATCCATTCACAGCCCGTAATGCTTTCTACTTGGACAATTAGAGTCTTTACATTTTTCTGTCAGGCAAATTCAGATCTGCAAATGACCAAAGTGATCCAAAACTACTCCTTAACTTCTAGTTTTGCATATTTTGGTTTTTCTTGCACATCACTACCTTGCATATGTATGATGACATCCTCATATGTTCTTAAATATCAGAAAATGCTACACTAATGTGAAAACTTGTTATTATTTGACCACTGGAACTGCCTTGAATATGTATGATGAAATCCTCTTATGGTCTTGAAACCTCTAATTAGATATTAGTAGTTATTACTTTTTTCCAGTTTATAGTTAAACCAGCGGATTAGTTTAGTTATTTATCAGTGTTCTAAAGTTCAACATATTTCGGTTTTTCATGTAAGTCAAATTTTGAAAATATTTGTGGCTTTATCATTGGAAGAGGATAATTGAACTTCATCTTTAAGATTGAAAAAGAAGAGGAAAAAGTGGGAAAAAGTTTCCTCCATATAACAAGATTAAGAAGAATTAATGGACTTCATGAATGCTTTTTCTTTCAAGGCAGGCATTTCATGTACATTGTTGATATATATAAGATACGAGAGAATCTAGCTAATATTGTGGCGCTATCAAAGTTCTTTGGTTTTGAGATCATTGGCATCAGGAATGGTTGGTCATTAGCAGAGATTGGTGGCTAAAGGTAATTACAAATTGGTTTCATAATTTCATTGATGGTTCATGTTAAAGTGGTTATCAGCTGGAGTAAGAATGGGTTTAGCAGCCATTACAGCACTAGTGCTGATGCATGTGCTTGAAGAACTGGCTGTAAGTAGTTTCAATGCTGGAAAACTAGTTGGGATGTAGTAGTTGAAAATGGATTTATCCAAACATGGAATAGCATGGTTGCTTCGCATGTCCACCATTTTCTAATTTTCTTCTTGAGTTCAAATTCATAAATTGCATAATAATCTTTAATTTCTAGCAATTATTTCAGATTGATCTGCATTTTTATATTTTCAAGTGTAATCAACTTATTGAAAACTTACAGTTTGATCATTTTAGTATGGGTCTAATGTGGTTAGTGTTAAGACTTTTAGGTGGGATTTACTTGACAGTCCCACATGATAACTAAGACATATAATGATCCAGTGCAGATACTACAAGGCTTTTGCAGCTTTAGCTGGTTGCAATTTAGCTCTGGCAGCAGCAGCTGCAGCTCTTTGTGCTTATATTGCCCCAGCAGCAGCAGGTTCTGGTATTCCTGAAGTGAAAGCCTATCTCAATGGCGTGGATGCTCATTCGATACTGGCTCCAAGTACTCTCTTTGTAAAGGTGAATGGCATTGGTAGTTTAAACAATATTTAGCAAGCTTCTTTTGCCTTTTATCTTTACCATTGCCTCCTGTGCTTTTGATACTGGTTTGCAACTTTTGTATATGTCAATGACGACTGAATTGTTTACTACTCATGTGAACATAGTCTTGGATTGCAGGGACACACATCTTTAATATTTATGTTTATTGATTGAAGTTGAACCTGTTTTCTGTTTGTTTTTTTAATATAATTTCATTTCTTATTGCATATCTGGCAGATTTTTGGTTCGATCCTTTGTGTATCTGCTGGATTTGTTGTTGGCAAAGAAGGGCCTATGGTTCATACAGGTGCTTGCATAGCTTCTTTAATTGGACAGGGAGGTTCGCGAAAATACCATTTGACTTGGAGATGGCTTAGATATTTCAAAAATGATCGTGATAGGCGGGACCTGATAACTTGTGGAGCTGCTGCTGGTGTGGCTTCCGCCTTTCGTGCTCCAGTTGGCGGTGTACTCTTTGCCCTTGAAGAGGCAGCATCATGGTATCCCCTATTTCTCTGACAAATGAGTATTTTTTGTTACAGCTCCTCCTCTCTTTTCACTTGTTTTCTCTTGCAGACTCTCATAATGCTGGTAGATTTTTACATATGGCATGAAAGATAATTCATAACATTACTGAGAAGATTGTTTTCCATGCTATTCATGCTGTGTAACTTTTTCTAGTTTTATTTATTCAACTTGCAAGACTTGAAATACTTGATATCTCTACTAAATGAAGCAGTCATTCTGCATAATTGTTTGGAAGCCTGGTATTAGATTGCATGTTGACATAGAAACTCAGAAGTGTGTGAATCACAATGATTGACTGAAATGTTACTTGAATATTTAGTGATTTCATTCTTATTTCTTGATGCTTAGTTGAACACATGTTGAGTACATTACATACATGTCCTATCATGATGTGTGTTTTTCCTTTTCTTATCCATAGGTGGAGGAGTGCACTTCTTTGGAGAACCTTTTTCACAACAGCAGTAGTTGCTATAGTTTTGAGAGCTTTCATACAATTATGCTCTACTGGAACTTGTGGTTTGTTTGGGGAAGGAGGACTAATTATGTATGATGTCAGTGCGGCCAAAGTGGCATATAGCGTGCCAGATATTCTTGCTGTGATACTTCTAGGAGTTATTGGAGGCATTTTTGGGAGCTTATATAACTATCTTGTGGATAAGGTCCTTCGCACTTACAGCATCATTAATGAGTATGTACTGCAATCAATCTATCATAGTTCCTGGTATACTCAAGCTTAAGAAGATTGGTAATACTATTATTATCAGTAACATGACAACATCAATAATATATGCTTACTAATAATAACTAATTTGCTTCTCTTCTATTTACTTTTTTTTAAAAAAAAGAAGCAAATTTCTGTTGTCCCTCATGTGACAGCCCTATACTATTTAATTTGATTAACACACTGGTAAAGGTTCTACAGTAGCAGTTTCTAGTGAATAAAAATTTACCTTTGTGCTACATTTGATGAATCCTATAGCCTAAGTTGTTCACCTGTTTCTGCAGAAAAGGACCTGCTGTTAAGATCCTACTTGTTGTTACCATCTCCCTGTTAACATCAATCTGTTCCTATGGATTGCCATGGTTTGCTACATGCATCCCTTGCCCCATTGACACGACTGAAAGCTGCCCCAACACTGATCTATCTGGAAACTATAAAAGCTTTCAATGTCCACCAAATCATTACAATGATCTGGCCTCCCTCTTTCTAAATACTAATGATGATGCTATCCGTAACCTATTGAGTACCAGTACTACGAAAGAATTTCATATCTCCTCCCTTTTCATTTTCTTCATTGCTATTTACTGCCTTGGTGTTATCACTTATGGGATAGCTATCCCCTCTGGGCTCTTCATTCCTGTCATATTGGCTGGAGCTGGCTATGGCCGCCTTATTGGTAGGCTATTTGATCCGATCACTAAACTCGATGTTGGTCTGTTTGCCCTCCTTGGGGCAGCTTCTTTTCTTGGTGGCACTATGAGAATGACAGTTTCCTTGTGTGTTATACTGCTTGAGCTCACTAATGATCTGTTGCTGCTTCCACTTGTCATGCTGGTTCTCCTTATCTCGAAAACTGTGGGTGATATGTTCAACCATGGGGTCTATGACCAAATAGTAAAACTAAAAGGATTGCCATACATGGAGGCTCATGCAGAACCGTACATGAAACATTTAGTTGCTCGAGATGTTGTTTCTGGTCCTTTAATCACCTTTTCTGGTGTTGAGAAGGTCGGAAACATATTACATGCTTTGAAAACTACAGGGCATAATGGGTTCCCTGTTATTGATGAACCACCTTTTGCAGATGCTCCCGAGTTGTGTGGGCTTGTTCTAAGGTCTCATTTACTTGTTTTACTTAAAGGAAAGATATTTTCAAGGGATAGGGTACTTTCAGGAGATGAGGTAGTACGTAGAATCTCCAAATTTGACTTCGCCAAGGCAGGGTCAGGAAAGGGAGTCAAACTAGAGGATCTTGATATCAAAGACGAGGAAATGGACATGTATGTTGATCTCCATCCAATCACCAATACATCACCGTACACAGTGGTTGAGACCATGTCACTTGCCAAAGCTGCAGTTCTCTTCCGTCAGCTAGGTCTCCGGCACATGTGTGTGGTACCAAAGAGTCAGGGGGTAAGTCTCTCTTGCTCTCTATATGTTTTTGGTGCATGTCAGCCTTTTTGCTTCAAATAATACATTTTAGTAAGAACGAAAAGCTTCCTCCGTGGAATTCGGGGTATCAACAACTTGAACTAGTTAGTTAGCCAATTTTACCTCTTATGTATATACATGCAGGCAATTTCATCTTAACTTTCTGCTATTTATCTGATAAATGCAGAGGCCTCCAATTGTTGGAATTCTGACTCGGCACGACTTCCTGCCGGAGCATATATTGGGACTGTACCCTCACATCAGGCTTCGGAAATGAGGATTAATGAGCTATGGTTGGTGTATGTTTGGTTCCTATGTAAGATGGCATCCATGGCGATTATGGAACTTGTTGAAGAGACATTCTGTGGATATTTTTCAGAGAGACAGGCTTTAAGCCTGAACACTTCCCCCCTTTTAAAAAAGTGTTTATTTATATATTATCTTTTCTTCTCCCCTGTTTGAGCATGTGTGGTTTATACATACTACAGAGTTTTGTGGCAGCAACCTTACATCAGGCTTCGGAAATGAGGATTAATGAGCTATGGTTGGTGTATGTTTGGTTCCTATGTAAGATGGCATCCTTGGCCATTATGGAACTTGTTGAAGAGACATTATACATTAAAAATTATGCTCTTCACTGATACTAAAACTTGTTTAAACTCCATGGATAAATGTTTGTAGAACGATGTATATACCTCTTTCGAACATATTCCAAAATAAATAATCTTATCAAAAGAGATTAAAAAAAATAGCCAATTTATTCCAAGCCCTCCTTCGTTTTGTACATTCTGTATCAACAAATTTCAAGGCAATTTAGTTTAATTGCTATCACAAAACTCTGTAGTATGTATAAACCACACATGCTCAAACAGGGGAGAAGAAATGAAGATAATATATAAATAAACACTTTTTTAAGAGGGGGGAAGTGTTCAGGCTTAAAACCTGTCTCTCTGAAAAATATCCGCAGAATGTCTCTTCAACAAGTTCCATAATCGCCATGGATGCCATCTTACATAGGAACCAAATTCAAACAAACGAACTTTATGCAACATTGGAGTTGGGCTTCAGAATTGATCTGTTAGGTGTATTTGTTGTGCTCTTCTTTTTCTTTTTTGCAAGAAAATGCATTGGATCATTATTAATATTAAATTCTAAAGAGGTATTAATGACTTAATATAAAATATACTATGTACCAAAAATATATAAAATATATTGAATCAAGTTTTTAAAAGTTTTATGAATATACTTAACACAAACATAGTTGGAAAATATTAAAAAATTATATTATTATGAGAATCTTTTTTATTATCTTTTAAAAATATTTTTACATAAATTAATAAAATCTCACAATAAGATTTGAACTAAAACTTTATTTAGAATGTATCATAATCAGTAATGCTAATGAGGTTTTGAAAACCTATAATTTTTTTTTTTTTGGTATAATTACAAGTATCCTTATCTGTTTTACTTTTTTAAAGTAGTTCCAGTTTTATCATGTGAATTTTCATTCCAAATTTTATTGATATAGGAATTCAAATGTGTATTATTTATACTTGTAATTGTATATTAGTTATATCTAGAATTTAAAAAAGAAGGATTAACTCATTATTTATTTGTGTCTTGATTTGAATAGAGCGGTGATTAAAACTCTTATCAAACACTCGTTTGACACGGGTTCGAACCGTGTTATTCCCATCCCGTATCTCTAATATTATATAAAAACTCCTTATTTATCGGTCAAATAAATAAAATATTCTCATCAATTTTGACGCAAGCAAATTTGTTTCTTTTCTTCTTGTTTTTTTCGCAACTCACGTATCACTCCGCAAATCATCGTGGACGCACATTACAACATACAATATATCTGCAATTCGATCTCATACAATTTTTTTTTTAGTTAGAGCAATGGCTGAATCGGTTAAGTGACCAATTTGTCAGTCTGACCTTTCCAATTAAAAATCATTTAAAAGAAACTCAATTCAATCATAGGTTCAATCAGTTTTTTAGTCGGTTTATTCGACCCGTTCCGATTGGTTATTTAACCAATCCAATTTGATTCAAACATCAACCACATCTTGGGTTCCTAATAAGCAAATTTGTTTTTTTTATACAAGTTCTAGAACTACTCATAAGTAGTAATTTTTATTCAACACTTGAATAGAAAGATAAGCACATTTGAATTAATATTGTTCTGTATTGACTACAAATATTAATATCAACCGTGCTAAAACTTAGTCTTACTTATTATGTAAGCATATATATATATATATAGAGAGAGATATAAAATATATGATTTGATGATAATAAAGTTGGATGTAAAAAAAATGGAGAAGCTGGAAAAGATGAAAAGAAACGCTCTCCGAAAACAGCCTCAACTAACCGACTGAGCAAGCCATAAAGGATTCGACAAAAGGACAAGAAACTGCTGGAAAACTGCAAAGGAGTCGATAAATGAGCATCATCATCATCTCTCTCTTTTTTCTTTTTTCAATGGATCATTGCTGATTCAAAAGCCGTTTTAACTTTTAAAACAGAATCAGCATCATCGTCTCCATCTCATTCACTGCTGAATTATCTTTATATTCACACAATTGCTGCACTGGAGAAATATATAAAACCCAGAGATGGAAAGGATGAGCTGGGCCTTGGTGTGGCTGAACTTGGCCTTCAAGTTGGTGGTGGCAATCTCAGTGTGTGATGGCCAGTTTCCTGCGATGTTTGTGATGGGGGATTCCTTGGTGGATAATGGGAACAATAACGGCTTAAGTTCATTGGCAAAATCCAATTATCCTCCCTATGGTATTGATTTTCAAGGGGGTCCAACGGGGAGGTTCACCAACGGTAAAAGCATCATTGATCTCCTTGGTACTCGTTCTTCTCTACATAATCTCTCTTTTGTTTGGTTTTTTAGTGATATTCAAACTCATTATTGTTACGCTATCATGATAATTATAGTGTCTCTTCCCTTTGTTAATAAAAGACTACATAAAATAATATGAAATATAAGAAGTGGTTTATCTCCTGTTAAGAGTTAATTTATTTGGTTTTTGAAATTTTAAAAAAAATTACAAATTGGTGCATAAAAATGAGACCTCCAATGTTTCTCAACTTTGGGGTATTTACTATTTTGGTACTCCCAAAAAGTAATTTATAGACACTTATGTGTAAATGGAGAATATATTATGTTTTACTCGCGTTTATGGGTGGTAAATCTTACACAATTCATAAATTTTAAATGTAATTTGATAATTATAGTAAAAGAAATGATCTAATTTACGAGTTTGATCACGAAAATCTTATATTTATTTCGATGTAATTAACCAATCCAAATGCTCTTAATTAAGATGTATGCATTCAAATAGCTGTCCCATTGTCATCCATATCTCTACTAAAACCATTTTGCAGGGGATTTGCTAGGCCTTCCACTTCTTCCAGCCTTCACTGTAACTTTCACCGGCCAACAAGACATTAGGGTCGGAGTAAACTATGCTTCAGCAGCAGCCGGGATCCTTGATGAAAGTGGCCTAAATCTAGTAACTTCTAATCTAATAAGTTCAAAGGTTGATTCTCTTTTTTCCCCTTTAAACGAAAGGAAATAATGACCATGCAGGGGGACAGGTTCAGCTTAAGGCAACAGGTAGAGAATTTCAAAAGCACATTGAACCAGCTTAGAAACCAAATGGAGCAGGACACACTGAACCAATATTTGGCCAAGTCTTTAGTTGTCATCAACATCGGCAGCAATGACTACATCAATAATTATCTCATGCCCTCTATTTATTCCTCAAGCTCCACTTACACTCCCGAAGCTTTCGCTGAACATCTAATAAATGACTATGATGCTCAAATAATGGCACTATACAACTTGGGGCTCAGAAAATTTTTGTTGGCGGCCATTGGACCACTCGGTTGCATTCCAAACCAGCTGGCCAAAGGCTTTGCGCCGCCGGGGAAGTGTGTGTCGGCTGTGAACGATATGGTGGAAATTTTCAACCGGCGGCTTAAGAATCTTGTTGATCAGTTGAATCATGGTAACTACACCGAGGCTATTTTTGTTTATGGCAATACATATGGAGCCTTCAATGACATATTGGGTAATCCGGCTACTTACGGTAAACTTTAATTGTTTCTTTCTTCCTACACAAATTTGTTTAATCTCATATAAAAATTTTAGTTTAAATCAGATATCATTTTAATTATTGCAGGATTTAAAGTGGTGGATAAAGGGTGTTGTGGGGTTGGAAGAAACAAAGGGCAAATAACGTGTCTTCCATTTTCAATCCCATGCACGAATAGGGATGAATACGTGTTTTGGGATGCTTACCATCCAACCCAAGCTTTCAATAAGATTATAGCTCAAAAGGCATATTCAGGCCCTCAATCTGCATGCTATCCCATCAATGTTAAGCAAATGGCTCAACTCTAGGGATTGTAATATCCCAGCTGCTTCAATCCAAGAGTTTCTTTTTTTCTTTTTTTGGGTGAATAAGGATAGTGGAATATGGAAATTTTGGTAAATGCTTGCTGCACAATTTTTAAAATAATTATAGCACTCCTTATAGTATTATATAATATCAATTTTATATTTTTGATATTGTAATTAATACATATATATATATAAATACCTTACATATATATTTTATATTGTTGGCTCTTACAAGGTTTAATTTATTCATTCAATACTTTTACATTTATCGATGTTTATCAAATTGAATAATAAGAACTTCAAATCTCGACTTTAAGAATGTGAATAAAAATAAATAAATCATATGTAAATTTTCTCCTATTTGGACTCCAAATTATTCGGCCTAGACTGGTTAAAAGAAAAACATAAGTAGAATCAAATATGTTGATAGAGAAAAATTAAGTTGGTTCATAATAACACTATTTAATATAACATGTATATTCTAATTAATCTGATGATTAAATCTTAATTAGCATGCATACACCAACAGTCTTAAGCCCGGAGCATGAAACTCAATTGATCAGAACAAATATTCTTTCAATCGGGAACAATAATAATGAAGAGGTTAGTTCTATATCCAAACCAACACTTAGTATAATTATACATGCATATATATGTAAAATTTCTAATATACATATACAGCTCGCTTTCGAGGCGAATTACAAGCATAATGATGAGGAGCTTAATCACCAAAGAAGAATCACCTGATACGAATGAAACCCAGCCCAGGTTAAGTTTTTGAAGATAGGGCAAGACCTCTCCTCCCTTTACTCGACAAGCGAAACATTAACTAAAACCCTGTTTATAATGATGAGGGGTTTAATTAGTTCTTTAAAACCAAGTTGCCAAGGTAAAAGATCTTGATCTTCAAGGTCTTCATCACCGCCAACAAGCTGATCTTACTCTGTTTCTTGGGGTAAATCATCATCCCCGTCCCACTGTTCATGGCGGCCTTCACCTCTTTCCGGCTGCGCAAAGAAGAGGCACGTTTGAGTTCTTCGTTGAATTCCTCCCACAGCATGTCCATTTTCTCCCTGTCTTCACCGTCTCTCTTGTTCGCTTCACTTTCAGATGATAAGCAGGAGACGGCGAAGTTCTTCCTTCTCACCGGTTCTTCTTCTTCTTCTTCTTCATTATTATCTCCATATTCGGGATATACCAAGGAAGTTACACGCCATAACGATGGTAAAGACGTGAATTGAGGCAAAGGGTTGGTGATTTTCGGGAAGCTAAAGTCTTCGGAGACCATTACGATCCTATCCCCAGTAAAAACAAGTTAAGAAATTATGGGGCGGGGAGGAGGGAGGAGATAGAAGATAGAAGATCAAAGAGACTCAAGCTTTAGTAAGAAAAATATATAGGTATACGTGTGGAAGGTGAAACCATAAAACAAAGTCAAAGTGAAGATGGCTCCTTCATTCCCAGCTAGCGCCGGATTGTTCGGATGAGATCAATTTCATGGAAACACACCCGTCACTGAAATTGATGTGAGCGACGATACAAATATATTGCCAACTAGGCCTATAAACAAAGTATGTATTTAGAAAAATATTTATTCGTGGTGAAAAACCCTAGCAGGCAATTTTTTTTAGATTAAATTTTGTTTCAGCAGCCGGGCCGTGGACCTTCGGCTCATTATTTTTCATGACTTTTTCAATATTATTCTTCGGACAAATATCCAATAAATACCAAAAAAAAAATCAAAAATTACCAGAAAGGACCAATTTCAAAAATATTTACCGGAAAAGACCAGTTCCTCAAAAAACGCGTCCACGTCAGTGCGTTTTTGGGGGAAAAAGGGCTAAAGCGCGCCCTCAGGGACGGGCTTTAGCCCGTGTAACGGTCAAAAAAAACTATAAATACCCCCCAACCCTTTATTTTTTTCACACTTCAATCCTTTCTCATTTTTCTCTCAATTTTCTCTCAATTTTCTCTCAAAGTCCTTAAAATTTATGCTCAAATTTCAAAATAGTCCTTTACTATTTACGAAAAAGCCCTTTATAATTTTTTTTAATATATCTATTTTTTGGAAACTTTTAAAATTCTTTATCGGATTACAATGGCCGGGGAATCACGTCGCCTAGACAACAAGCACATTGCCGTCGAGCAAATGAAAATGGTAAGTTTTAATGTTAATTTTTCAATATTATTAAATTTTTTTAATTATGTAATTTTAATTAATTTTGAATTTTATAATTTTTTAAACAGTCTGTAGATCGGGTGTTGGAATGTTATATTCGCAACATGCCTGGTCCCCCATCGCCGTTGATCGAGAATTACCTGAGGGAAGCAGGTTTTTGGCACGTAGCCACGATAGGCCGGGGGTTCAAGTTGGAGCCGCCTTTGATCAGCACGTTGATAGAGAGGTGGAGACCCGAGACGTACACTTTCCATCTGCCATGCGGAAAGTGTACCATCACCTTAGAAGATGTGCAGTTGCAGTTGGGATTACCGGTGGACGGGTCGGTAGTCACCGGGTCCGTAACATCTCTCGATTGGATGGCCGTATGCTACGAGCTTCTGGGTGCCATTCTGGATAGAATTCAAGGAACTCGGATCGATGTGGCCTGGTTACGAGACGCATTCGCGCGGTGAATGAAGGTTCTAGTAGAAGAAAGAAAGAATACGATATGCTGCAGCATACATGCTTCGAATAATTGGAGGCTATCTCGATGCTTGGGACCTCTCTAGAAACCTCGTCCACACGAGATGGCTCCTCAAACTTGTTGATTTCAGAGTAACTAGGTGAATTGAGTTGGGAAGTCGCGTGCTTATCGAGGTTGTACCGAGAGATGTGCGAGGCGATGATGGCCGAGTAAAACAAAAATCGGAGGTTGCCTATCACTACTGCAGATTATGGGCATGGTTTCGATTTCCATTTTTACGTCCCTCGACTCGACCGACCATATTCATTCCCAACGATAACGAGGTAAATTTAATATTATATTTTACAATTATTTCGTAGATTTATAGTATAATTGCATGCTAAAAGTTTATTTAATTAGGTGGAACCATTCGGCGAGTCATGTTGGAATACCTAACTCGCTTGAGGATATACCGCTCCTTTTGGAACAACGGTCGGAATCACAAGTAAGTTTCGAATTTCGTTATTATAATTTAGTATTCCGTATGTAGTGTCTAGTATTATGTATATAACTAATATTTTGGTAATGTTAATATAGTTTCAATGGACACCGTACGAAGATCCCGAAATTCGAGCAGTAATTCCGGAGGAGTTCCTCCAAAATCCGAACAATTGGCACGTTAAGGTCCCACTAATCACCTACTCGACTATGGAGATGCACCAGTCAGATCTGGTGCTGCGGCAATTTGGATTCCTGCAACCGATTCCCGTGCCTCCTGAGGTGCTCGATGATGAGTACACAGTGGACTTACGACAGCAGCACACGGATTGGCCAAGATTTTGGTCAGGTCATATCGAGACGTAGGAGAACCGGTATGACTTTTTACCTAACCAAGGACCGATCATCGTTCCTGAGTTAGCGTGCGTGCCGGAGTACATGCCATGGTTTAGAATCCATGGCAAGCCGTATCTGTTGTCGGATGAAGAGAGGCGACGGCAAATTCGCGAGCGAAGGGAACGTCGGGCCCCTTTACATCCAAGGAGAAGGGGTGATAAGACGGGCCCAGCAACAACGCCTACACAGTCACCGGGCCCAGCAACACCGCCTACACAGTCACCGGGCCCAGCAACAGCGCCTACACAGTCACCGAGCCCATCAGTTCAGCCAACAACATCGACATCACAGCGTCCATAGTTTATGCCAGGTGCGTATCCTGCCCCTTATATGTATCCTCCTAACCCATATATGTTTCCTTTTCCTAGTCCCACCCCAGGTTGGAATGCATGGCCGGGTTCGAGCCCGTTCCCAACTACTCCCGAAAGCCAGCCGATCATGAGACCGACATCGCATGTGAGATTAGAGGAGGCGCCATCGGGGAGCAGTTCTTTCTACCATATTGTTTCGCCGTACGGGATGTAGTCACCCCCGTCGTGGTTTATGCAAACACCTCCGGGGTCATTATTTTATCAAGGTGGGTCATCATCGCAACACCCAGAACCAGACCCACTGCCCGAGGAACCCGATTCCCCGTCCGAGGTTTCACTGCACCGTCAGGCCCTGGCTCTCGAGGTGGATCCACATCAGATTCATCGTCCGATCCTCCATAACCTGCAACAAACGAGGGCCCCTCGCTGGTGGATGTCGTCGGTAGTACATCATCCCTCCTTAAACATCTTTCGTAAAGATCCCAATTATATGTGGATTGTCATCCCCTAGAAGTTGATGACATCTCCCAATACGTATTTCTGTCATCCGACATCGAATGACGAATATGCATGTCCCATCCACCAATCGAGTGTCGTGCAGGGGTTATGTTTTCCATACTACCACCGCACACGGGCACTTCTGTGTTTTGCCTCCCACTTACAGAGTGTCAGCTTGGGGTCGTGTATTCCCCTCGAATGATAGTAGATGTTGAGGTCGCAGAAAGATCACTTGGAGATGAAAATTCTACTTATACCTCGATATAGGGTGAACCACTGGCAAGATGAGTCTCCACTATTGCCTCAAGGCTCCGAGGACCTTTGATGTCGAATGAGTCATATCTCACCGGCTCAACCGAAGCGCAAAATATATACTTAATAGACTGAACTTTCATTAGCGTTGTTACGAATATTTTACGCCTAATTCTTTTTGCGAAGTTCTACCAAATCGACGTTCGATTAAAACTCAATCGTATTTGTGTTCTCCGATAAGAAAACAACACCATTTTCGGTGTCACGAACTTCACCATCGTAGTAAATAATAAAGATTAATATCGTTCACTCATTTTCAATTTTTTTCTTTTGCCCGAATTTGCTTTACGCCAATTGAGAATGAAATTTGGTGATTTATAGCCTAATTTTGCGGAGACCATCAGAGCAAAAGAAAGCGCCCACGTGGGAGCGCTTTTGGTACTCTGCGCAAAGTGCACCTCTTTGAAAGCGTTTTTGCCTTGTTTATTTAGAAACGTCTCTCAAAATAATTTTACCGGAGACCATCAGAGCAAAAGCAAGCGCCCACGTGGGAGCGTTTTTGGTCATTGTTTGTTGAAACGTCTCCTCAAAATAATTTTTCGGAGACCATCAGAGCAAAAGAAGCGTCCACGCGTCTGGCGTTTTTGGCCACTATTTGTTCTCAAACGTCTCTCAAAATTATTTTGCGGAGACTCATCGCCAAAAACTTAATTCATTTTTCACATTGCAAGTGGACGGGAAGGTTCCCCGAAAAGCGCGTCCACGTCGGTAGCGTTTTTGGGGAACCGTCCTTTCCGGTAAATATTTTTGAAACTGGTCATTTCCGATAATTTTTTATTTTTTTTGGTATTTACTGGATATTTGCCCTTATTCTTCGTCATTTTCTTTTGTTTTAATTTTAAATTTATATTATCATTTTTATAATGTTTTGTTTAAATTCATTTTTACTTATGTTTTGATATATATATATTAATTTAAGGGCATTACGAGATCTATAGAGAACTATTCTCAAAGGGTTTTATTATGATTGATTTGGTGTTGAAGAGGCTATGATACAAATATAAGTGGTTTGATTAAGTTGACACATTTTTTTTTTTATTTTTCTCTAGATTCTTCTAGGGACGAAGCCAAAAAAAATTTTAGGGGGCCAAAATAAAATTTTAATTTTCAATACTCTATATCTTTATAATTTTTAAAGGATTAAATCAAATTTTTATAATTTTAAGGGGCAAAGTGTAATTTTACCTTTAAAAATTTCTAAATAGCTTAAATAGCAATTTTCCATTTTAGAGGGGGTTAGAGCCTCTGCCCGTCTCTCTAGATTCGTCTCTAGATTCTTCCAATATTGCAGTTAGTGTCTATTTGTCTTTTTAACTTTTTTGGAATTATTCTAGAGACATGACATTATGTATTAATTTATAGTAATTTATTTATTATAATTTTATATTCTTATTATTTATTATTTCTATTGATGATCACAATTTCTTTAAAAAAAGTAAGTATTTATGTTATCTCATTTTAAATTAAAATGACGTGAACCTACCAACCCTTGGACGTTTACATTAAAGAAGATATTGCCAAGCCAACAAATAAAAATTGAAATTAGGCGTTTATATTTAGAAAAATATGTATATGGTTTTATGTTATTATAAATTACAAACCAACCAAGCCTTGGGGTGTGGGCCAAAACATGGAAGATAGATGATATAAGCAGGAAAAACGTGGGTGACTTTGTGTTGACTAGTTGGTTACTTGTTGGCGACGCCGTTCACCCTGGGTTGGGGGTCATCATCCATCGCTAATGGAGGACTAATTAGAGAACCATCCCCGACTACTCTCTCTAATAATCTAATTCCATTCCCACATGCCTCTCTTAAATGCCCCATCTTTCTTACCCCAAACTTTTACCCCACTCCACGCTAATCTTATATTCATTTTCTCAAATGCATATTTTTATTTATTTTTTAATAAATTAATTTTTATCAGAATAATTTTTTTTAATAGTTTAAAATTAAATTATTTTCTTTCGTTTTTTTTGAAAATAATTGACTGGACAACTTCTAATAGAATATACTACATAATTTTTTATAACTTTTTTTAATAATTAACGGTTTACAATATAAAACAACGAAAAATATTGAACATAAATACCTACTGCCATTGTTCCAACTAAATGTCAAAATCCGAATGCTATATCGTCACTATCTAGCACGTCAAATCACCGACGAGAACGTCAAATTTATTTGAACTAAAAATTGAAAACCGTTAAAATTTTCTAGACACTCGAAAACTTCACTAGATGGTATATAAAATTCTTTATCTTTGAAATAGAATTGTTTTATGCTTAGAGGCCTTATGCTAAATAGTATTTATAGTGGTGGTTCTCTATAAAAAATCACCAATTACACATTTCACTATTACGCATATAAGGATATGAAAGTGAAACGCAACAAATCATGAAAATAACCCACGAATCAAAACAGTTCCAACAAATGAAATTCTAAAATTAGTTAAAAGAAAGTGAACATGTTATAATTTCCTACTCCATTAATTTGTTGGGCAATATTTTTTCAACATTCACAAGGATTTAGAGATGTGAACAAAAATGGATTCTAGTTGCTCGTTGCTGATTTCAAATGACCCCTTATATATATAAAATATATATAATTTCAAAGACGGCCATACTTTTTAACCCAAATTTCTATCCCATTGTTGATCTTCTTCTTGTTGCTAGTTCAACATTTTCTTCAACAGGTAGACCTACCTATCATCGCCATTTGAGAAACGTTTTTTTGCCATATAATGTGTTGTCCAGTTGAAAATTTTCAAATTAGCTTGAAATGAAAGAAATTTGGACATAATAAGCAATGCAATAGCTTTGGTAAGCTCTGAATCAAGTGATTTTTGAGAGTTTGCAAATATAACTTCAGCATAATTATAAGTAGAATACAGAATCAATTCAGGAAAGTTGATATATGATTGGATCCAATTACCCATTTTGTTTGTTTTGGATGGGGAGCGGGGACCATGATTTTTGACAAGTTGATGGCTTGTAGCTTATCATCTGCACATCTGTTCAATTATGCATGTATCGTATTTAAGTTTATGTTAATTACAGGGTCCACGCCTAGATGCTTTGGACTTTGGAGCTGTGTTTGACTGTATTGTCGTAGCCTTTTGCCGCTTTGGGTCCAGCGAAAAACACCAAAAATGAGTATGATAATTGGTATGCGTCAACACTTCGATTTTGTTTCATAATTCATAAATAGAAAATTAGCGTATTTCAATACATTCAAACCAATGGAAGTGATTGATGTTATATTTTATATCTAGCTGTTGCTTTTATTTTGTTAGAGATTTGTTTTCAATTAATTTAGTTTTTATTATTATTAGAGAAATCAAATAATGTTCAATTTTAATGAAAGTATTTTTTTATTATTTAAAAAATATAATTTATTATTGGATAAACTATTTAGTTAATTTAGAGAGCTTTTATTTTGATGGCCCAAAATTAATTTTTTACAATTTTGTGGCTAATTTTTTAATATAATTTCATTTTAGTTACCCAAGTGTTAATTGTATACGCCACATTATGTTGTTAAACATTCATTTTAGTCACTCAATTTTTAAGTCATTTTCATTCTGGTCACTTAAAAAATATCCTTTTTAAATCTTGATTGGAGGGAAAAAAAAAAGAGTTAAAGTGAAAAAATGGTAAAAACTAAATGATACACAAAAATCATCAAACTGTACTTGTTTATCTCGTTGCCGAATGTAGAACCCAAATTTTGTCTGGGCCTATTGAGCCGAGCCCATCAAATATTAAACCAAAAATCAAATAAAAAACCTAATAAAAACGGTCCTGAAAGTCCAGTACAGATAGCCCAATCAAATTAAATATATATGCGGCCCAATTACGAGTGGCCCAATACGGCCCAAAAATTAAAAACATCAGGAAAACCTAAAAACATCAGGAAAACCTAGGGTTCCAGGAACCCTAGGCGCCGCAACCCCCTCAGCTACCACACCCATGTGCGCCAGTGCTGCACCCCGCCCGACCTCCACTATCGCGCGCTGCACCATCGCCGCCCCATCGGCACCATGCCGCGTGCTGCGCAGCGGCGACCTCGCGACGCCTCTGTCGGTGCCTGCACTGCAAAAGAGGACAAGGAACAAAGCAATACCACAACGCAAAATGACTTGTACTTATTTATTTATTTTCCACATATGCTTTTTCGGCTATAAAAGCCAACGAAGAACAATGTATGGAGGACTTTTTTTGGATCAATAAGAAACGAAAAAAAGCAGATCAAAAAACAAGCGAAAGCAACAAAAGATATTCTGAGGTATTTTATTCCTTATTTTTTTATTATTCTTTTCTTTTTAGTAAATACATATATATAAAATAAAAAATTAAAAAAAGGAGAAGAATCTTACCTCGGCACACAGATATCGTGATCGTCGACGACCGACAGCGACGGAAGACCACCCGCGGTGTGCCCTTTTTTTTCGTACTGCAGAGAGAGTGAGAGAGAGTGAAGTTTTTTTAAATCTGTTAACAAATGAATTTTTTTTGCTTAATCTTCTATATATATATACACCAAAAGCGGCGTCGTTTTGGTCCTTGCATTCAACACCAAAAGCGACATCGTTTCAAGCTTCGACCAGCCACTGCGCAGACGACGAGACCCGATAGGATCCGCGTGTTTTGATTGATTGGGATAATTTCTCTTTCAATCCTTCCACCTTTTCAATCTTTACAATCAGGTTTTTATTATTTCAATTTTGGCCCTGAACTTTGCGTAGTGTTAAGTTTTGGTCCTCCTTCATTGTATGACGTTCGTTAAAGGGATTTATTTCTGTTTCAGTCCCTCCAATTCGTGCGCGTGTCGCAAATTAGTCATTTCTCTTTTAATTTATTTCAAATCGACACTAAGCTTTCATTTCAAGGTCAATTTAATCCTTTTTATTTATTTTGTAATCTTTCTAATCTTTTCATTATATTATTGTTATACTCGTATTATCATTATATTATTCATTATTACACTATTATCATTATATTCTTATTACTATTATATTTTTATTAGTATATTATATATTTTTCATACCCTTATTATTACTATTATTCCATTTACTATTATTACTATTATTTTAGTATTATTACTATAGTTATTTTATTTATCTTGTACATATTATTATTATTATTATTATTATTATTACTACCATATATTGTACATATTTCGTATTATTATTATGTTGTATATATTTTATGTTATTTTATTACTATTACTATTATTATACTATTATTATTATTATTATTATTATTATTATTATTATTATTATTATTACTACCATTTATTATTACTATACTATTGTTTTATTATTATACTATCATGTTATTATTCTTCCTATATTACTATTATAGTACTATTGCTTGTATATACATACTACTATTATCCATTTATTATCCCTTTACTATATCGGTTTTGCTCATCGTATTTCTATTTTCGTCTTCTTATCATCGTCGTTATTTAACACATGTGTTCTATGTGCTTGCTAGCATTTGTACCTCATTTCCTACATTTTGTTACCAATTCGTGTCTCGTTTCATTGCCAAGGCAAAATTGATTTCTTTTCAAAACAAAGCAACATTTCGTATTTAGAAATTCGAGAAATCGTGCCTTAACTTACTAGGTTTCGATTTTACTCGTTTAATCTAAATTGCGAAATATCTTTTAAAAAATAATTTTTGAATAAAATAAAAGTTTATTTTCGATAATTCGACATGTCGTGTCCTAACTTACTTTGGATGTGGCATTTAGTTATTTCGAGATAAGATTTTCTAAACGAGGCAATATTCATCTTGGATTCGAGGATTTTTAAAGGAGATCACATTTTTAAAATCTATCTTCCAATCTTTAACTTTTGACATAAGGACATTAATTGATCAATTTGGTACCAATTTTGGGGTGATTGAGGTGCTAACCCTTCCTCGCACGCAAATCGACTCGAACCCATTGTCTCAAATTTAGTAGACCAAAAGCATTGTTTTAGTAAATCAAAATGTTTTGTTAAAACAAAGGTGATCCGATCACACCTAAAAGATCGGTGGCGACTCCGTTTTATTTTCAAAACCCAAGTCCGATTCCCGCCTTTTCAAAAAGGATGGTTTTAAATGACTTAGCGACTCCACTGAGGACATATAAGAGAGTCGGGCCACAAAATTGATTACTTCTTGTCCTTTTGTCAAAAATTTGGAAAATCGTTTTCAAAAATTATTCTTCTCTTAATTTAAAAAAAAAAACTTAAGCCGAGAGTGCACGAAGTGTTGCGCCTAACTTACTTGGGTGTGACGTCTCGTTACTCGAGGTAAGAATTTTCAAAATAGCAATGATCCGAATCGTATCCTATCTCACTCTCAAGAATTTGGCGTCTTTGTGACCTAACTTACTGGATATGGCATCCCAATACTTGAGATGAGAAGGCTTTTATTCAGATTCACTTGAGTTTTTTTAAAAATCATTAAAAATGACCTTTTCCTCCATTTTCAATGCTATGGGTGCCAAGGTTGCGATAATGTTGATATTTCGCATTCATATTTGCATGACCATTACGGTCACACCTTTAAGTGGGAGCGAAGCTATGCTTTCGTGAGGTTTTCACTCCGCATGGGCTAGTGGATCTTTGGGATACATCCGTACCTATGTCTTCGTGAAGTTTTCACTCGCATGGCCATAGGGAAATGTATTCTCGAATCGAACTCGGTCTATATGAGCCTATAATGGGTGAGGATCGAGAATCTGTGATTCGGTACCTTAAACTTTAGAACTCAACCACATGTAAAAAGAACACAGGAACCCACCCCAAGATAAACCATGTCAAACTTTAGTAGTTACCCATATATGTGTTTTATTATTTCACTCAAATCGATATTAAGGCATCGACCTTTTGTGTTTTACTCTCTTTGTGCATATCATTTCATATTTCAAAGAGGCATCGATTCTCGGTCGGTTTACGAGTTAGAAAGCTGGTTATGGAAAGCAAATTCCTTGATAAAGTGGAAGACAATGCGCCGTCCGCGTGTGGTCGAGCGATGCCAAATAGAAAGAGGATAGCTTGGTAGAGGGGTATGTGCGGAACTACGGATTTTACCAATATCGGTGTCACACTGAGCGAGCTCCAAGAGTTGAAGGAAATGCGGATTGGTGGGATAACGAGGCGAAGCGATTGTTCTATGGTACTTACGGTGACTGCCTTACCGCTTGACATCAAAATAGATAGGCACCTATTAGAGCAATGACCCAGTTTTGGAATGTTGCTTATATTTGTTTTTCCTTTGGAAAGGTGGATTTAGTCCCACGGTAGAAGAATATACGACCTTGTTACGTTGCGAGAATTCAAGTTGACAAAGCCTATTTCAAAGCGATTAACGCCCAACCTTCGTGAAGAAATTAATGAACATCACCGGAATGAGCGAACAATGGGTCTCAACTAGAATGCAAAAAGAAAGCGAAGGTAAGTGCATACCTGGACATGTTTGAGAGACTTAATCTTGGCGCATCCCGACGCAAAGAAAAGGATTAGCGTCTTTGCCCTGTGTGTTTACTGATCCGATAATCTTCCCAAAAGCTCTAAGGCACGTCGACGGCAAGCGATCATTGATCTATTAGAACCGACTAGACAAAGGGGTCACGCTGTTCTGCCATCTTAGTCAAACGCGTTCGTGAGTCCTTGAATGCATGTAGAAGAATGGGTGAAGGCGGAGTTTATTGGATGCGCGCAACTATTATTGGCTTGGTTCCATAGTCACTTACGGAAGGTGGAGAAAGTGTCTGTCGGTTTATAACAGAATTACTCCCACTAGAAGAAATAAGCAGCCACACCTAGAAGAGAAGATGCGTCAGAAGAAAGTTGGATCGCGCTCTTTCAAAACCTTCAAGAAGGTGATATCGGGTGGAAGGTCCAGTGGTTGATTACCGACCAAATTCTTTATCGTTGTGGAAGCTTCGATTGGGTTCCTTTACTAGGAATTTGGGGTGCACGCATATGCCCCTCTGCTGGTCCTGAGACAATATAATTCGAGGCAGATTCGTGCCAACGACATGTGGGTTGGCTCAATCACGCGAGTTCTCATACGAAGGAGGGAGCTATAAGAAAAAGGTTAAAGAGATCTCTAGTGCATGGAATCGATTCATAGAATGAAGAGACTATCTAGAGGCCCAATGGCGACATCGGAGTATAGAGAATGGAGGGCTAGGAGGATCAATGACAACATCCACGAGCCAAATCAGGAGAATGTCCAGGTCAAGAGAGGAACATTTTGCGAGTAGTCCCATCAGAGGCTGGAGATTGTGAAAGCGAGATTTCGATAAGATGAGTGCGGAACTTGAAAGAAAAATAGAAGTTGGAAGAAGAGAAGATGCTCCTCAAGCTAGGCGTGGATGGGCGAAAGTCGGAAGCCAGAAGTTAAGAAAGAGAAGGAGAAAGTAGAGGAAGAGCGAGATGACTTAAAAGTGGAATATAAGAAAATCGTTTGACAATAAAAAGCATTTGGATTAAGAAAAACTCGGAACAATGGCGACGCGAGATCAGAGAGAAAAAGCCAAAGCAAGAAATTTGGGAGGAAAAGTTCGGGAAATGCAAACACAAAATGATATTACGAGAAAGGATGCGTAAAAGCCACAAGGAAAAGAAAGGGTTAAGAGCTAAGGTGGCGAGAGCTTGGGCGGTCCCTACATCACTACCAAAGTCGCAATTCGGAAGATGGCTCAAATTGAGTGCGGACAAAATCGAAGAAATGAAGGGAAAGATTGAAGGACTAGAGACAACATTACATGGCTGCGAGCTTCGAATTGAACTTTTAGAGGCAAGAGAAAGGCAATGGAAGGAGGAACTTCACCTTTCCCACAAGCAAGTTAGAGATCGAGACTACTTCATGGGCGAAGCGATAATTGATCGGGAAGTAGCGGATCACTGCAAGCCACGACATCTCAAAGTCGAGATCGTAAGCATGAAATCTGAGCTACAAGGAGATCGCAACGGGAGTGATTTTCTACTTAGAAAAATTAAAACTTTAGGCTTAAAGGCCAAAGCATATTTGTAATCCGTTTTATGTAAAGGATCTTGCCTTCTAATAAAGTCTTCTAAAATGAAGTTGATCAGAATCGATGCCTTCTTTTTATATTCATGCATTTGCATCGCATCACATTACATGCATTTAAGTTTATAAAAAAGAACCTAATCGGTCAAACTTAACAGACAATAGGAGTGAAACACGGAAATTTGAACACCCATACGCACGCGAGCTAAGTCTAGGAAAATAGATCAAAGATATGAGCGACTCCAAAAAGAAATGGCGCGAAACACAAGAACAATTGACCGGATCGAGCGAGGATATGACAAACAAGGTGGCGAGTCAGAAAAACTTGATGGCTCAAATGACCCAAATAACCCAAGCTCTTTGAGCGGACTTGTGGAGAAAGGAAAAGGCCCTTTGGCTATTACTGGGAAGAAAAGCGAAGCACACTTCCTTGGGGTTCGCCCCACCACACGCACCCGAAGGATACCTCCCAAGGCCACCCGTCACGATTAGACCCCAACAAGGGCAAGATAATATCGGACCACTGCGAATTTTCAAGCGAGTTCGGATCCAACCTAGGAGATAACCCCGTTAACTTGGTCGCCCACGATTTCGATATGATAGAGAAGGAAGAGACAAGAATTGAATCTTCAAGGCAGTTAGAGGACCGTTGTAAATGGTTGGAGGAGGAAGTCAAGGCTTTGAAAAACGCCGACCATCGCCGGGTGTTAAGGCAAAAGAGAGGAGTTTAGTCCTGAGTCTAATCCTCCGCCAAAGTTCAAGACTCGGAGTTGAAAAATATAATGGTACTAGTTGCCCGAAGCTCACATAACGATGTTACGCCGGAGAATGGCGGGATACGGCGAGAATGATCAAGCTGTTGATCCACTTCGCTTTCAAAGGCGATCTAGTCGGATCGGCGCCAAATGGTATAACCGATTAACCCGTGCTCAAGTTAATTCATGGGAAGATTTGGCACAAGCTTTTACTAAGCAATATGGTCGTGTGACGGATATAGCGCCGAGATAGAATAACATTGCAAAACATAGAAAAGAAGCCAAATGAGGATTTCAGGTAGTACGCCCAGAGGTGGAGAGAAGTAGCTACACAAGTCCAACCACCCCTCTCAGAGAAAGAAACCGTTAAGCTATTTATCAAGTCTGTCTGAGGGCCCCGTTTATCACCCACATGGTGGGAAGCACAACTCAAAACTTCACAGATATAGTCCTGGCAGGGGAGATGATTGAGAATGCCATAAAAGGCGGAAGGATCGAAGCAGGTGAGGCTACAAGGAGATCCATCCCCAGAAAAAAGGATAATGAAGTAAACAACATGAGTACGTCACGACAAGGATACCCGGCGATTCTTGTTAATCCACCAAAAGTCATGGCCGTACATTAGAAGCAAGGGACGACGGGGCAAGCCGTGCCCAAGACCAAATTTTGAGAGGCCCCGTTTACGCCAATCCCGATAACATCTGAGAGAGATGTATCGACGCCTATTCGACGCACACATCGTAGCCCCATATTATCTAAAACCATTCTGACCCCCATTCCCAAGTGAGTACGACCCAAATTTGAATGCGAATACCATGCGGGAGTAACGGGACATTCGATGAGAGAATTGCTGCGCCTTCAAAAAGGTAGTCGAAAGATTCATCAAGATGGGGATTATAGAGCTCGATGATCTACACGGTTCAAAAAACCCATTACCCAATCATGGGGATGGAGCGGTAAACATGATCGGAAAAGATAGAAGCAAGAAAGACCAAGGAAGACATCTCGGATGTAAAGACCCCACTAATAATTGTGTGGGGAAATGATAAAGAGAGGGCGATAAAGTCAAGTCTCGAAGGAAGAGGCGAAAAGCACCGGAAATTATTGTGCGTTCCACGAAAGTGAAGGGCATAAGATCCAAGCTCGCATTGAATTTAGACTATTGGTGCAAGGCTTCATGGACAATAAAGAGTTAGAATTCTATGAAGAAAGCTCGGAGGAAGGGGATATACATGCGACGAGAAGGAGAATCGACCCAAGCAAAAGGCTAAATTTCCAAAGATCATTATTTCTGCCGAGAAACCCGGAAAATGGAGCTCAAACAATACCTAAGATTATAATCAAGAAACCAAGCACCCTTCCCTTACAAGGATGACAAGAAGGCACCATGGAACTATAATTGTAGCGCGTGACAACACCCGGGCGAAAGTTCGACCGGTACTATAAGCGAAAACAAAAAGGAAGGGTTCCACACACGAAGCGGAAGAGGCGTTATGACCCAACAGTGTCGAATAAACACGGCAAAATCAAAAGCTACGGCGATCGAACGGAAGAAGAACCTAGTACCCTCGTTAATGTACGTAAGAGAGGAAGAGGCGAGAGAATTTTTGAAGTTCTTAAAGCATAGTGAGTGCAGCGTGGTGGAGCAACTACATAAGCAACCGGCTCGTATCTCGGTGCTAGCCTTTACTGTTGAGCTCGGAGGTACATCGCAAGGCATTGATGAAAGTACTAAGCGAGACTTACGTTACCAAAGATATATCTGTCAATAAACTTGACCGATTAGTGGGCAACATAAGTCTTGATAACTTCATCTCCTTTAGCGACGATGAGATTCCATGCTGGGGGCATGGGATCTACCAAGGCCTCGCATATAACTACTCATTGTAAGGGATCCATCCTACCTAGCGTGTTAATTGACAATGGGTGTCGCCTTAAATGTCTTACCATTGTCAACTTTGAAAAGGTTGCCGATGAGCGAGTTCTCATATGAAGACATGCCAAAACATAGTGAGAGCGTTTGATGGCACCGAAAAGAAGAAGTGATGGGGAGGATAGACATACCATTACAAATAGGCCGAGTACATATGAAGTAGATTTTACGGTGATGGATATCAATCCTCATACACTTGCTTTAGGAAGAAGACCGGATTCATTCAGCAGGGAGGCGATACCTTCATCCTCCATCAAAAACTAAAGTTGGTGGCAAATGGTCGATTGGTCACTATCAATGCGAGAAGAAGACATCATCGCAATGATTACCAATGACGCGCCATATGTAGAGCGGACGAGGAGGCCGTTGAGTGCTCTTTTCGATCTTTAGAGTTCGTTAACGCGACATTTGTTCGTGAGGGGCTAAAATTCGATACCCAAGATATCCGGACCACGAGGATGGGCTGCAAATGATGATCGAAGGGGCTTTGCTAGGAAGAGAGGCTGGCGGATGTCTCGAGGGTGAAGTTCAAGTGCTACCTCGGAAAGAAAAAGAGACCGCTTTTGGCACCGGGTTTTAAACCAAATGCAGTGAGATGAGAAAGGAAATAGAGAAGAAGCAGAGAGAGGAGAAGAGCACGATTGAAGGGGAAGAGGCCATGTGGGAACCAATGTCATTCCTCATATATCCCAAACCTTCGTTATGCGGAGGAATAATTCACTTCGAGAGAGGGTCGTCAAATGGTGGTCCTCACGTCAACGCCATAGATGAAGGAGAGAACGGACCAAGGAACTTGTCGGGCATTCGTCCTTATGAACTTGGGAGCATTTTGAACAATTGGATTTGCGGAGGAATTGCCTGTAATTTTTAGAAATTCCACAGAGTAATATTCGAGAACGCGTTTGTTGTTTTAAGCCTAAGAACAATAAATTCTCTTTTGTGAAAGCGGGCTAATGTTCAAGAATCTTTATTTGAATGAAATGCATTTTGGTTCATTATCAAAAATATTTCATGTTTCCTCTAGTAATTTCTTTTGCTTTCCTTCTTTCCTCATTCATTGCATAAATAATTGTCCCCAAATTCATTCTTCATGCATTTTGGCACCCATTCTGAGTCCCTAGATATCAATGATGTAAGTGATGATATTCTGGACCTAGAGGCCCATTTTGAGCATGACATATGTTTAGAAGGATCTCAAGATTTTGAAGGTGACAAAGAATGTGTGCGTATCCCGGATCTGTTGAGAATGGTACAAACAAGAAAAGAAACAAATCCTTTCCCATGACGAGGAAGTAGAGAACATATCCTTAGAAGAAGGAAAGAGCGGTGAGAATCGGAGCACACATAAGCGAGGAAAGCGAAACAAGGCACAAGTGCGATTCTTGCAAGAATTCAAAGATGTCTTTGCGTGGTCATATCAGGATATGCTGGGTTTTAAATCTTGACATTGTAGTGCATCGTCTCCCTATAAAGGAAGAATGTAAGCTTGGTCGAGCAAAAGCTACGGAGGATGAGGCTGGCGTAGTTTTGAAGATAAAAGAGGAAGTGAAGAAAGCAGTTTGATCTTTGGTTTTCTACGGTGGTCAAATACTCAGTGGGTAGCCAATATCGTTCTGTCCCAAAAAGGATGGAAAGGTCGGGATGTGCGTAGACTATAGAGACCTAAATAAAGCAGCCCAAAAGATAATTTCCCTTTGCCCCATATAGACACGTTAGTGGATAATACTGGCAGGTACTCGTGGTTCTCTTTTATGGATGGATTTTCGAGGATATAATCGGATCGAGGATGCACCACGAGGACATGGTGAAAACCACCTTCATAACATTATGGGGCACCTTACGTTATAAAGTAATGCCATTCGGACTAAAGAATGCGGGGCAACATACCAAAGGGCCATGGTAACCTTATTCCACGACATGATGCACAAAGAGATCGAAAGTGTACGTTGACGATATGATCGCTAAATCTCAAAGCGAGAGAAGGAACACGTCGAAGTCACGAAGAAATTGTTCCTAAGATTAAGGAAGTTCCAATTAAAGCTCAACCCAACCAAGTGTACTTTTGGAGTTAGGTCGTGGAAGCTACTTTGGGTTTCGTGGTCGGTGAGAAAGGGATCGAAGTGGACTCGAGATAAAGTCAAAGCCATACAAGATCGCCCCACCACGCACTCAAAAAGAAGTCCGAGGTTTTCTTGGAAGATTAAATTACATTGCTCGGTTCATTTCACGATTAAGCGAGAAATGCGACTCTATATTCGACTTCTCAAGAAACACAACCAAGGTGTATGGGACGAAGAATGCCAGAGAGCTTTTGACAAGGTCAAACAATACTTGTCAACGGCCCCGGTGCTATCTCCACCAAATCCAGATAGACCGCGTCATCATGTATCATCGGTGTTCGATAATTCCATGGGATGTGTACTTGGTCAACATGACGAGTCAGGAAGGAAAGAAAAGGCGATATACTATCTCAGCAAAAAATTCACCGAGTGTGAAATGAGATATTCGTCGATTGAAAAACTATGTTGCGCCTTGATATGGGCAACCCGGAGGTTAAGGCAGTATATGTTATACCATACGACCTGGTTAATTTCGAAGCTTGACCCGTTGAAATATATGATGGAGTCAACTGCTCTGAATGGGAGGATGGCAAGGTGGCGATTTTGCTATCCGAATTTGACATAGTCTACGTGAATCAAAAAAGGCTATAAAAGGGAGCGCAGATGGCGAGATTTACAGCTGTGAGCCTCAGAAGATTATGAGCCTTTGAGCTTTGAATTCCCCAATGAAGAATTGATGTATGTGGCAAATGTTGAAGAAATACCATGGAAATTGAACTTTGATGGAGCGTCTAATGCCGTGGGAAATGGAATTGGGGCAATCTTGGTGTCTCCTAGTGGTGATTATCATCCGTTCACATGTAGATTGGATTTCGATTGCACAAATAACATGGCGAGAATATGAAGCTTGTATCATGGGAATTGGGCGACCATCGAGCGAAAGATCGAGTGTTAGAAGTGTGCGGAGATTCTGCGCACTAGTGGTTTACCAACTCAAAGGTGAATGGGAGACCAGAGACCCTAAACTAATTGAATATCGAAAGATAGTTTTGGGATTGATTGAGGAGTTCGATGACATCACTTTCAATTATCTCCGCGTGATGAAAACCGGATGGCGGATGCCTTGGCAACTCGGCTTCTATGAACAAGATAAGCGGCGAAGATATGAGACCCATTCGTATGAGTATTCGCGAAGTCCCAACTTATTGTTGTAATTTGGAAGAGGAGGAAAAGATGATCACCCTTGGTATCGAATGTCTTGCGATACATAAAAACCATGAGTACCGGAGCACGCAGCGGAGAACGAAAAAGGACCTTTCGGAGATTGGCCTCGATTATGTCTTAGATGGTGACATCCTATACAAAAAGGAAAAGATCAAGTCTTTGCTTAGGTGTGTGGATCTTTGTCGAAGCCAAGCAAATCTTGGAGGAAGTCCATGAGGGCATTTGTGGGACACATGCTAATGGTTTCACAATGGCAGACATGATTATGAGGTTCGGGTATTATTGGTCTACCATGGAAGGAGATTGCATCAAATATGCCAAGAAATGCCATAAATGTCGATTCACGGAGATAAGATTCATATACCCCGTCACCTTTTGCGTGATGACATCCCCATGGCCCTTTTCCATGTGGGGCATGGATGTTATTGGACCAATCTCACCGAAGGCTTCCAACGGGCATCGATTTATCTTCGTAGTTATTGATTATTTCACCAAGTGGATAGAAATTTGCGTCTTATGCCAATGTCACAAAATCGGTGTCGATAAATTCCTAAAAAAGGAGATCATATGTCGTTATGGAATGCACGAGAGGATTATATCCGACAACGCATTGAACACGAACAACAAAGACTATAGCGGATGTTTTGCAGCCAATTCGGTATCAAACACCACAACTCGTCTCCCTACCGCTCAAAAATGAGCAGTGCGATTGGAAAGCGACCAATAAAAATATCAAGAAGATAATAGGGAAGATGACCGAGACTTATAAAGATTGGCATGAGAAACTACCATTTGCGCTCTCACGCTTACCGAACGTCGGTCGAACCTCTGCTGGGGCAACACCTTTCTCGTTAGTTTATGGGATGGAAGCGATCCTACCTATCGAAGTGGAAATACCTTCTCTCCGGTCTTGTCGGAAATAAAAGCTGGATGAAGCCGATTGGATCCGGGCTCGTCTGACAAAGTGAACTTAATCGAAGAAAAAGAGGCTAAGGGCTATCCGTCATGGTCGAGATGTACCAAAAGCGAATGATGCGAGCTTATGATAAAAAGATTCGCCAAGAGAGTTTAAAGAAGGACATCTTGTGCTAAAAAGATACTTCCCATACAAAAGGACTTGAGGGAAAATGGATGCCGAGCGGGAGGGACCATATGTGGTAAAAAAGCTTTCTCTGGAGGTGCATTAATTCTGGCTGAAATGGATAGAAAAGTCTTGCCTAATCCAGTGAACTCAGATTCAGTCAAGAAATACTACGCTTAGAGACCAAGGTGAAAACCCGCAAAGGGCGCTTTGGGTCAAAAAAAAAAAAAAAAAAGGTGGCGGCGCCGCAGATTCAAATGACCTTGCGACACCAAAATTGACAAGAAGTGAAGTTGGGGGCATCAGCAAAATCCTTTGAGTCATCTAAACACATGCTAAAGCTCAAAATAGTCTTCATGAAGTTTGTATGTAGAAGCCTAATCAACGATATCAGAACGTTTGACCTTTGTTATCTTTGACATTTTTCGAGACTGTTCTCACAGCTTTTTTTGTATTCTCGGACAATTAATTCGACTTTCTTTGAAATCAATTTCTCGCCACATGTTGCATTTAAATAATGAGCGCTGAACTAATAATTTCACAAAAGAAGTTCCATACATTACTTTGGAAATTTCTGAATAAAACAGGAAACCAAAATAGGACAGTGGTTCAAAATCCCCCAAGCAGGTGACAGGACCGAATGCTTTGAGCGGTTCAGCAATTGTGATTAAAACATATCTTTTTGGATCATTTAGGGGGTGACTTGATTACGACTTACAGCTCGCGAGCCCCAAAATTACCATAAAAGCCAAGTGTTCAAAAGAATGATATCTCAAGATAAATAAGTGATAACGCCTTTAAAAGAAACCAAACTCATAACATGTTTGCATCAGAAGTACGCCTAAGTAGGAGCATCGACTCACTATTGATCATGACATCCTAATCATTGAGCATAAGCATGCATCCATTCTCTGGGAGGCGGTGTAGTAAGGTGATGCAAGGCAGAGGATCCGGCATTCACGAGCTTTGCGAGAAGCGGTCGAAGACAAAAGATCGGCATTCCACGAGAGCTTTGCGGGAAGTAGATTGAAGACAAGAGATTTGGCATTCACGAGCTTTGCGGGGAAGCAAATCGAAAAGCGAGAAGATCTGGCATTCCTAAGCTTTGCAGAAGCGATTGAAGGCGAAAGATCGGCATTCACGAGCTTTGCGAAGTAGGCGAAGACAAGAGATTTGGCATTCACGAGCTTTGCGGGGAAGCAAATCAAAAGCGAAGATCGGCATTCCCGAGCTTTGCGGGGAAGCGGATCAGCGAGAAGATCGGCATTCACGAGCTTTGTAGGAAGCAGATTGAAGGCAAGCCGTCGGCATTCCCGAGCTTGCGAGGAAGCGATTGAAGACAAAAAATCGCTCTCCTAAGCTTTGAGAGGCGATTGAAGACAAGAAGATTTGGCATTCTTGAGCTTTATGGAAGCGGATCGAAGATACCAAGTCTGGCGTACCCAATGCTTGAAGCGAAAACAAAGAAAGAGTTACGGTGAAGTTTGAAGCAGATTGAGGCCGGTGAGTCATTTTTCAAGGTCGCGGTGCAGAAGTAAAGGGACCACGGATCCAAAACGAGGCTACTAAAAGTTAAGACTCGAGGGCCCCGACAAATTTGGGCTTTCTTTATGTCTTTGCTCTATTCTTGTTACGACAATGAGCAAAGAGGGCAACATAGAACCCAAATTTTATGCGGGCCTATTGAGCCGAGCCCATCAAATATTAAACCAAAAATCAAATAAAAACCTAATAAAAGCGGTCCCGAAAGTCCGATCATGAGATAGCCCAATCAAATTAAATATATATGCGGCCCAATTACGAAGTGGCCCAATACGGCCAAAAATTAAAAACATCGGAAAACCTAGGGTTCCGGGAACCCCAGCGCGCGCAACTCCTCGGCTACCACACCCATATGCGCCCCGCGCGCACCACGCCTCGACCTCCACTATCGCGGCGCACCATCGCCGTCGCCCCCATCGGCACCATGCCCACGTGCTCGCAGCGGCGACCTCCGCGCGCGCCTGCCGGTGCGGACTGCAAAAGAGGACAAGGAACAGCAATACCACAACGCAAAATGACTTGTACTTATTTATTTATTTTCCACATACTGTTTTCGGCTATAAAAAGCCAACGAAGAACAATGTATGGGGGACTTTTTTTTTGGATCAATAAGAAACGAAAAAAGAAACAGATTCAAAAAACAAGCGAAAGCAACAAAAGATATTCGGAGGTATTTTATTCCTTATTTTTTTTATTATTCTTTTCTTTTTCGTAAATACATATATATAAAATAAAAAAAATAAAAAAAAGGGAGAAGAATCTTACCTCGCGTGCAGATGATATCACGTGATCGTCGACGACCAAACGATGACGGAAGACCACCGGTGTGCCCCCCCTTTTTTCGTACCTGCAGAGAGAGTGAGAGAGAGAGTGAATTTTTTTTTAAATCTGTTAACAAATGAATTTTTTTTTGCTTAATCTTCTATATATATACACACCAAAACGGCGTCGTTTTGGTCCTTGCATTCAACACCAAAAGCAGCGTCGTTTCAAGCTTCGACCAGCGCCGCGACGACCCGACCCGATAGGATCGCGTGTTTTGATTGATTGGGATAATTTCTCTTTCAATCCTTCCACCTTTTCAATCTTTACAATCGGGTTTTTATTATTTCAATTTTGGCCCCGAACTTTGCGCTGCAGTGTTAAGTTTGGTCCTCCTTTCGTATGACGTTCGTTAAAGGATTTATTTACTTTTGGTCCCTCCAATTCGATGCGCGTGTCGCAAATTAGTCATTTCTCTTTTAATTTATTTCAAATCGACACTAAGCTTTCATTTCAAGGTCAATTTAATCCTTTTTATTTATTTTGTAATCTTTCTAATCTTTTCATTATATTATTGTTATACTCGTATTATCATTATATTATTCATTATTACACTATTATCATTATATTCTTATTACTATTATATTTTTATTAGTATATTATATATTTTTCATACCCTTATTATTACTATTATTCCATTTACTATTATTACTATTATTTTAGTATTATTACTATAGTTATTTTATTTATCTTGTACATATTATTATTATTATTATTATCATTATTATTACTACCATATATTGTACATATTTCGTATTATTATTATGTTGTATATATTTTATGTTATTTTATTACTATTACTATTATTATACTATTATTATTATTATTATTATTATTATTATTATTATTATTATTATTATTATTATTACTACCATTTATTATTACTATACTATTGTTTTATTATTATACTATCATGTTATTATTCTTCCTATATTACTATTATAGTACTATTGCTTGTATATACATACTACTATTATCTGTTTATTATCCCTTTTACTATATCAGTTTTGCTCATCGTATTTCTATTTTCGTCTTCTTATCATCGTCGTATTTAACACATGTGTTCTGTATGCTTGCTAGCATTTGTACCTCATTTCCTACATTTTGTTACCAATTCGTGCTCCGTTTCAGCCAAGGCAAAATTGATTTCTTTTCAAAACAAAGCAACATTTCGTATTTAGAAATTCGAGGAAATCGTGCCTTAACTTACTAGGTTTCGATTTTACTCGTTTAATCTAAATTGCGAAATATCTTTTAAAATAATTTTTTGAATAAAATAAAAGTTTATTTTCGATAATTCGACATGTCGTGTCCTAACTTACTGGATGTGGCATTCCGTTATTTCGAGATAAGATTTTCTAAACGAGGCAATATTCATCTTGGATTCGAGGATTTTTAAAGGAGATCACATTTTTTAAAATCTATCTTCCAATCTTTAACTTTTGACATAAGGACATTAATTGATCAATTTGGTACCAATTTTGGGCGTGACGAGGGTGCTAACCCTTCCTCGCACGTAACCGACTCCCGAACCCATTGTCTCAAATTTCCGTAGACCAAAAGCATTGTTTTAGTAAATCAAAATGTTTTGTTAAAACAAAGGTGATCCGATCACACCTAAAAGATCGGTGGCGACTCCCGTTTTTATTTTCAAAACCCAAGTCCGATTCCCGCCTTTTCAAAAAGGGATGGTTTCGACACCGAAAATTCTAAGTTTGGGTTTTGAAATATAAATTTTAAAATATTAGGATTCAAAAGTATAGTAGCAAATTGGTTGAAATTATCAATGGATAATAAAATGTCAACAATTTATTTAATTTATTTTGATGTTTTGAAATTATTTTCAAACACTACCAATGAAAATATGATATTGAATCTTCCATACTAAGTTAAAAGAAAAGAAAAATCCTAACAATTAATTAAATTAAATAATTTTATCTTCTATTTCAGACAAAATTCATAATTTTCTCATAACTTCTTTACCAAAATGAAGAACAAACAATTAGTTTAATTAATTGCAAGTAACTTTTATTTTACTTTTAGCTTAGCATGAAAAATTCGAGGTTATGTAATCAAAACAGTTTTAAGTTTTGTAAACAATTATTAAATATGAATTATTTGAGTTGATTTCGTTTAAGAATAATTTGGAAACATAAAATAAAATTTTAAATTTTAAAAGGAGTTTAAATTAATTAATTTTAATAATATAGTAAATGAAATTTTTTATTGGAATTAAACTATAAATAAAAAATAATATTTTTATGTATTTTTTAAAATACAAATGCTAATTAAATTTAAATTAAATTTATTTTTAATTAATATAAAAAATTAAAATTAATCTATTTAATAGTAAAAATATTGATTTAAATAGGTATCTAATACAAATACTTTCACCTTTGATGATTTTACTTGTGTAACTTCGTTTGAGATGTTAATATGAAAAAAAAAATATTTTTGGTGGAGTAGTAGAAAAATGGATGACATCTCCGAGATTTAAACTCGAGTCTTCCCCTTAAGAGTATAATATGTGTTATTACTACACCTAACTACTTGTTAGTTAAAAAGTAAAATTTTATTTCTCATAAAGGAGCTCAGATAAAATATATAATATTAAAAAATACATGTAAGATGTATTTATTTAATTTTAGTTATACAATGTATTTAAAATAATAGAAAATTATTAATATAAAAAAAATCAAAGGCCTTACTGACAAGATTAAAAATATTATAATTGTTATTGATATTGCAAATAATATATATTTCTCTTAATAAAATTTAATTTTTAAATATCATAGATTTGCATTTGTAAAGCGTTTATATGAAATAAAGTTTTATTAGTATAAATTTTGTATTAGATTTTTGTAATGATTTTACCTTTTTGCTCTAAACATATAATTAAAAATACTAATATAGTCTTAGTTTAATTGATCTAGTTGTTATTACAATATAGTCTTAGTTTAATTGATCTAGTTGTTATTGTAATAAAGGTAGTTTAATTTTTTATTGATACTGGTATGTATAAATACCAGTTTATTTCAGTGTATCGCTTCAAATTTATTATATGTTAAGTTTCATAAATACAATCTATCATTAAATAAACTCAAAATAAATAAATATAAATTTTATTTCGTAAATGATAAAGTTGAGGTTTTAGAGACCGCAGCGTGTTAAGTTCAAATCTCACTATGTATGATATTTATTATTTGAGTTAATTACATTTGACATCCTAAAACTATAACTTTCATTCTAAATTGATCTCAAACTTTTGTATCATTTTAATTACTCCAACTTGTGGATGTTATATCAGCCGGATCTTTTCATTATTGAAACCATTAATTTAACCAGCAAACGACAAGTAAAATTTTATGTGACATAATTTTAAAAGAAAAGTTAAAAAAAAAAAAAGTAAAATGTTGTCACATAACTATTAAAATTTAAAACTAAATATAAAGTAAAACCGAAAAAACAAATGTGAACAATAATTATTGTAAAAGCTTTGAAAACCTCAAAATTCATATATTTACAACACCCAATTTTTTACAATATTTATTTTTTTAAAATTCATTTTGATATGTCACATAAGATCTAACGTCTCATTTAACAGTTAAATTAACAATTTTAGTAATAAAATGGCACTAATATAGTATCGATAGTTCAAGAATATAATTAGAATATGTTAAAATTTGAGGACCAATTAAAAATGAGAGTTTAAAGATGTTGAATGCAATTATTTTTTTTATGGAATAAATTTTTAATTATTTTCTAATTGAGTCATTACAAAAAGTCAATATACGAAGTTTTAAAAATTTTAGTACAGATGAAAAATCAATCTAAACAAACTCCATCAGCGAATGGGCCGTTAATTTATGTAGATGTAAGTGTTCCAGGCAAGTCGGAAAACCACAAAACTTATTGATCTACCTTTAGTCTCGCATGACAGCCCAATCCAAAACACCTTGCCCAGTTTTATGCTTCCTACCCCTAACTCTATGGATAAGCTTCTAGATTTGAAAATTGAAAATTACAAAATAAATTCTAGGGTTAAATGTAAAATTGGTAGCTGAATTTGTTTATTTTCTCAGATTAGTACTTATATTTTTTTTTTGCCTCAGAATGATACTCGAACTTTTTTTTCGTCCACTATATTGGTATATGAGTCTAACGGCGTTACTTTTTTACTAACGTGGCAATGTTGGCCAATTGCGCGCTACCATGTGTCACTCTCTTTAGCCTGAAAATTCGCAGCAGCTAAAGAGGTAGAAAAAGACGATAAGAAAAAAGAAATTTCAAAGGAAAAAAATAAAGAAAAAATAAATGAAAGGGTCTTTAAAAATATAAAATGAAATGGAAAATAATTAAAGAGAAACAGCTTTTCAAGTCAAAGAGTGATACATGGCAGCACGCAAGTGGTCAATACAATTACATCAGTAAAAATTTAATGTTGTTAGGCTCAGGTACCAATATAATGGACCGGAAAAAAAGTTTGGGTACCAATCTAACACAAAAAAAAAATCATAAATACTAATTTAAGAGAAATAGATAAGTTCAAATACTAATTTTATATTTAACCCTAAATTCTATCATTTATTATTTTTATATATAATTAATGATACATTAAATATTATTAAAAAACAATTATGAGAGTTAGGTTTTAATTTTTTATTTCGGTTTGAGATTTTCAGTATAATAAATTTATTTTGAGTTTAAATAATAATGAGTATAATTTTTAAATTTAGGTTTGGGATAATATAATTGAATAATCAATTTAGGTTTGAGTATACAATGTGGATATTTTGTCTATAAATTTAAATAATGTTTTTTCAATATTCTAAATTTAGGAATAAAATAAAAATTATTATGATTTTAAGGTAGTAATGTAATAAACAATAAACGGTACTCTTGGCGGTTTAATTTTTTTTCAAAAAGTATTTATTTTCTATATAAATTATAGATAATAATTAAATATATAAAATTGATATATGTATCGTATAATGATTTTAATTATATTTATAAAATTCTTATACATATTATATTATCATAAATATTGGATATGCGATTTTTGGTTACATTATATAAGATATCTCTATTATAATAAAATATCTATATTTGCGCATGAGTTGTATTATCGTAAAATTAAAAGAAAAATTAATTATTACATTTAAAATAAAAATATTTATAATTTATCTTGACTTGTATAGATCGATAACACAAATTTAGATCGTGGAACCTCATCACCTACCCTAATATCTAAAATAATATATTTATAACTTATAGTCCCCTAACCATTTGATTTCGTCTTAGCTTACTCAACCCAAATCAATCCAAACTCAATATATATATAAATTTGATAAGAAGAAAGCTCGAAAAATTCAAGTCCAAATTGAGTTTAAAAAAATATAAATCGATGTAATCCAAATTAAAAAATAATTTGATACAAACCCACCCGCTTAGTGGGATTCATTAGAATATTGACAATATTGTGTAGAATATTTCGATATTTTTTAGGGCTAGTTTAGTATTGCTTTTGAGAAGTGTTTTTAAAAAATATCGTGAAAAAGTTATTTTGAGAAATATTTTTGAAAAGTTTGGTTTAAAATTTAAGTGTTTAATATTGCTGTCAAAAAGTATTTTTGAGAAATAAAATATGTATTTTAGACATGGTATATGCATTTAAATAATGTTTAAATTAGTTAATATTATGATATTTTAGTAAGAATATAAAAAATAATTTATTATAATTTGTTGTTAATATTTTAATATATGAAATATAAAATTTAAATATTTTTTAAATAATTAATATTAATTATCTATAAAATTTAATTTGAATATATAAACTATATTTTAAAAATTAAAATATAACCAATAAAAATTTAAATATATAATATTATATATTTAAAATAAATTTAAATAAAAAAGTAATTATATACTCTATATAAATATTATATAAAGAATTAAAATTATCATTTCTTACTAAAAGCGCTTCTTTCAATAAGTGGAAGCAAACTATATACGATTGTAATTATTCTTTTTTTTTTTTGGTCTGAAACGGTGAGCTCCACGCTCTAGGGGTCATCCTCTTTGTCGCTTGGTTTGACGTTTCTGATCACCGCGTAGCCTGTTGCGTCTTCGAGCATAACCCTCATCACTCCTCTCGGTGGGTTGGTGTAGTGGTGGGTTCCCATTGGGAGTGAGATTCCAAACTTGGCGAGCCAGTCGGCAACTCGGTTACCTTCGCGATAGATTTGTCTTGTTTGGATCCGCCACGATCTGCTTAGAATGTGTCGGCACTCGCGTATTAGGTGTGCAAATTTATGGTTCCGGTCTGGTTCCTTCAAGAGCCAAGCTAGAGCTAGTTCTGAGTCCGACTCAAGGATGCATTGCGTAATACCACTGTCCCACGCAAGATTAAGGCCTGAGTAGATAGCCATGAGGTCCGCAAGGGGTGTGGTGCATATCCCAAGATTGGTGACAGTCCCCGCTAGCCAATTGCCTGCATTGTCTCGGAGGCAAGCAGCAGCTGCCGCATGTCCAGGATCGCCTCGGGCTGCTCCATCCGTGTTAATCAGCGTCCATCCTGGTGGTGGAGGTTTCCAGCTAACCAGTCGCTCCTGCCTCTTGGGTTGTGGTCCTGTATTATGCAGAAAAATAAATGAGACGTTTATAAAGGTTGCTTGTTCAAGAATAAACGTAGGGGTATTATAGGGTGGTTCCTTCCCTTGAAATATTGTGTCATTCCTCCATTTCCATAGCCACCATAGTGAAACTGCAAAAAGCACGTTCCATTCGATGTCTTGGCGGGCGCGACTCCGGCATATAATATTGGTTTTGATCCATTCGCTTTTTCCACATCCGAAGAAGGCTCCTTGCAATCTTCTAGGGACTAGGCTGAGCCATAATTGTCTTGAGTGGGGGCAGTCCCTTAGAAGGTGCAGCATGTCTTCTGAGAGGCTCGAACATCGCTCACATTGAGCCGTTTGTGCAAGGCCCAGTCGGGTACGACGCTCATTTGTCATTAGCCGTCCATGGAGCACAAGCCAAAGAAATGTACGAATTCGTTCTGGAACTCTAAGTTTCCACACTGCTTTCTAGGTCATATCGGCCTCGGCGTCGTTATTCCTAATGAGTGATTCATAAGCCGATTTGAAAGTGAATTTACCATCTGGTGTGTGTCTCCAAGATAGCCGGTCTTTTTCGCCCGGAGCTAGGTTCAAAGATATCGGGGCCAGTTGTAGTAGTGCATTCTGTGGAAGGAATGGTGCAAATTCATTCCATTTCCATCCGCGGTCGTTTTCCCAGAAATCAGCCACATTTTTATGCCGGATACCCGGGGGGATGGGTGCTTGTGTCTGTTCGATTAGACGGCCATTTTCGATCCACGAGTCGTCCCAGAAGTCCGTCTCATTGCCTCCCGCCATCACACGTGTTGAGCCTTGGTGTAGTGTGGGTGCTGCTGTGACCATTCCTCTCCAAATGGGTGATTGACCGTGTTTCTTTATCAGGGAGCGCGGTGAATAGTCTTTTATCTTATATTTGTCTGCCAGTACGCAAGCCCAGAGGCTGTCGTTTTCTGTGAGGAAATGCCATCCGAGTTTTGCTAATGAGGTAATGTTTGCCTGTCTCATGGAGCGGAGCCCCAGGCCACCTTTGTCCTTAGCCGTACACACCGTTCGCCAACTCACTTGATGCATGGATTTTTTCGTATGATCACCTGCCCATAAGAAGCGTTTGTTAGCATTGTCTATTTCATCGCAAACACTAGCTGGAAAGGGTAAAGTTTGCATAGTGTAGAGAGGTATTGTAGAGGTGATAGATTTGATAAACGTGAGTCGTCCTGCGAATGAAAGGAATTGTGTTTGCCATCCTTCAAGCCGCTTATGGACTCTGGTGACTACTTCCTGGAATGTGTTCTTTGTTATGCGTCCATTGATGGTTAGAACTCCTAGGTATCTTCCAAGATCTTTCGTAATCTTGATGCCCATTCGGCTAGCTAGATCCTTGGCTTTCTGGTCTCCCGTTCTTGCAGATACCATCATCACGGACTTGTCAAGGCTAATTTTCTGTCCTGATACCTTGCAAAATCAAGTCATCGTGTCTTTGATGATGTCCACTTGTTCCATACTAGCCTCCGCAAACAGGATCAGATCATCTGCAAAAAATAGGTGAGTAAGCGGTGGGCCATTGCGGCTTAGTTTAATGGGTTTCCATTTTCTATCAATCAAGGCTTGGTTAATAAGATGAGTAAGTCTTTCCATAATTAAAACGAAAAGATAGGGGGAAAGAGGGTCTCCCTGTCGTAAGTCGCGCCTCGGGAGGAATAGGGCCGTTTTTTCTCCATTCCAAAGTACTTGCATGGATGTTGTCTCGACGCACTTCATGATTTTGTTGGTCCATCCCCTTGGTAAGTCTAACGCATCAAGGGTTTCGCGTAAGAAGTCCCAGCTGACTCTATCATAGGCTTTCTCAAGGTCTAGTTTGAGGATCATCCACTAGTGGTGGTGCGATTTCTTTCTCATTGTATGAATTACCTCCTGCGATATGATGATGTTGTCCGTAATTTGGCGCTTGGGCACGAAGCTGCTTTGATTTGGGGAGATGAGCTGCGGTAATATAGGCTTGATGCGGTTGACCAGGCACTTGGGGATGATCTTATACAAAACGTTGCAAAGGGAGATCGACCGAAAGTGTGTTAGATCTTGCGGGGCCTCGTTCTTCGGGATGAGTGTGATCAGTGTGCCGTTCACATTTTCGGGGGACGCATCTCCATTGAGGATCGGGAGTAAGTAACCGCACATTGCCTCTTTAAGAGTATCCCAGAATCTTTGGAAGAATAGGGCGTGGAAGCCATCGGGCCCTGGGGCCTTATTCGGGTGCATCTGAAATAGTGCTGTTCAGATGTCCTCTATAGTGAAATCTCTCTGCAAGTCTCTTTTGTTCTGTTCAGGTAGCTCAGGGAAAGCACTCTTGATATAGTTCTGGGAAATGACGCGTTCAGGGGTAAACAGTTTCTGGAAATACTCCATGGACATTTGCTTCAGAGCCTCTGGCTCAGTAATCCATGTACCCGTTGTGTTCTTGAGTCATTCTATTTTGTTTCTTCTTCGTCTGACGAGAGTGGCTGTATGGAAGTATTTCGTGTTTCTATCCCCTTGCACTATCCATTTTTCCCTTGATTTCTGAAACCACAGAGTCTCTTCTTGTTGGAGAGTAATATCAAGTTGTTCCTTGAGTTGTTTTTCGAGTTTTCAAAGGCCCGGGACGAAGTGATCCTTGAGGGTTTGCTGAATGCCTTCAATCCGAGCTTCAAGCCTTTTTTTCCGAACAAAAATATTCCCAAATACAGATTTATTCCATTGTAGAGAGTGCTTACTCATATTCTCCAGTGCTTCAGTGATTGGATCATTAGTTCTCCAATTGTCTTGGACTAATGCGTTGAACTCGGGATGTTGAAGCCAAGCCGCTTGGAACCGGAAAGGACGCAAATTCCGGGCAGTGGGAGGGTTTCCATTCAGTCGTATGAGTTGCGGGGCATGATCGGAGTTGAGCCTTGGGAGGTGCTGAACCAGACATTCTGCCCATTTGTGACGGGCGGCGATATTACCGAGGGTCCTGTCGAGCCGACACTAAATCCTAGTATGGTGAGAGTTCCCTTTGGCCCATGTAAACGGAAGTCCCACAAAGCCAAAATCAATAAGCCGGAGATCGTTGATCGTATCTCTGAAGGGTGCCGTGCTGGTATGATCGAAGGGTGCTCCTCCACTTTTTTCATTCACAGAAGTGATGGAGTTAAAATCTCCAGCAATGAGCCACGGTTGGTCAACCCCGTTAGCTAGCACTCTTAGTTCATCCCATAGCTCCACCCGTTTTTGCCTGTAAGGGCTCGCGTACACTGCTGTAAGAATCCATTCCGGTTCAGTAAGTTGTTTAATCTTGGCATGAATGAACTGGGTATGGGATTTGAGGATGGATACTTAGACCGCATCAGTATCCCAGAAGAGCCAGTTACCTCCACTAAACCCCTCTGCTTCAACAAAATGTCTCCCCCTGAGATTAATTCTTGAGTAGGCTAGTTTGGCTTTAGAGGAGGGAACTCGAGTCTCAAGAATTGCCACGATCAGTGGTTTATGTTTCTTAATCAACTCTCGGAATCTCATGCGAAAGCCCTGATTCCCTGCACCACAGCAATTCCAAGTAATAATATTGTTCTTTATCATTAGCAAAAATACTTAAAGGTAATCAAAGAACTTTGATTTATCAAAGGTAAGAGAGGATATTCAGGCCCCTCTTTTCGGGGAATGGCTTCCCACTGTAGTTGTCGAAGGATCCTCATCCATTGACATTGTGTTATCGCTCTCATTGGTTGAGATTACGCCCGTCATCGTTTGCATTGTTAACGTGTTTAATTGCTCCTGTGCAGCATCCATGTCCATGTAGACTGGTGGTTTCACCGATTGTAGGGTTGGTAGTGGGTCTGGCGGTTTTGGTGGGGGCCCCATGGTCTGGGCAGTTGGGTTTGGTATTCCATTTGTTTGGTTTGAACCGGTGTGATTCTCAAATGTTGGTCCTGTACTACGGCCCTGTTGTTGGTTTGTAGTGGTGATGGGACTGTGTATATAGTTCGCGTTTGGAATAGTATCAGTGGATGCCCCAGGTATAGCATTTTCTTTTCTTGGCTCTTCGTGGGCAGTCTTGAGGACGAGCTTGGTTGGGTTCTTTCTCCCTTCTGTCTTTGTTTTTTTGGATGTTGTTCCCTGTATCTTTCCTGATCTTTTCCCATTCCTGGTGTCCACATTATTCGAAATGTCAATAAGGGGAGTTGGCGAGGGGGGTGTATACTTACCTGTTGCGGAGTCACCAAGACCGCAAATGGGTTGGCCGAGCCTGTCACGGTTGAAATCGGTCCCTTGGTATTAGCATTGGATGGCTTTGACCCATTATCGGTCTGCTTAGGGTATCCCGGTGTAATATTTGGAACTGATTTTCCAATTAGCTGCTCTTGTTGTTTTGGGGGCCTTCTCCTATTCTCGACTGTTACCTATGCTCCATATGGATTCTGCGAGTTGGGTTTCATAGGCGTGTTGTTGGTTTGGGTTGGTTCCTCCCCATGGCTCTGCGCCTCGGTCATATTGTTGTTAGGTTCACTGCTGGTTGATGTTTGTCGTTCTTTTGTGCTTGTGGTTGCAGCTCGACTTGGACATAGGTCTGAGAGGTGGCCTATCTTTCCACAAGTGTAGCAGATGGTGTTTAGGCTTTCGTATTGGACTGTGAAAGTCTTGTCGAGAATTCGAATCCACGAGATGAGGGGTTTTTTTAGGCTCAGCTCCACGCACACACGAGCAAATTTTCCCCTGGATGTAAGGGCTGAATGAGTGTCTATCTTAACTGGACGACCTACCGCCGAACCGATAACCTTCAAAGCATCCTCGTCAAACATTTCCAACGGTAGTCCTTGGATTCGGATCCAAACTAAGGTAGTGTGGAGATCATCCTCCTCTGGTCTAAACCCCGCTTTCCACGGTCTAACTGTGAGGTATGAGTCGTGAACTATCCATGGTCCACCAGTGACTACTGTAGCGTAATCTTCATTTTGGGCAAATTTGACCACATAGAAATCGTTTCCAATATCAATGAAGGAGACAGTACCTTTTGGGTTCCAGAGGGCTAGCAGTCTTCACGTGAACATCTGGTACCCGACCTTCTTATCCAGTAATCGGACGATTAGCGTTTCTCGCCACGGACTACAGAGTTCCTCATAGAGTGTTGGATCCACGAGAACTTCCGCTTGGGAGGGGTCATCAGTAAAGTGAATCACTTTCATCATATTGCAGGCTATCAGATCAGTTCCACGGGGGAAGGTCTTACTTGATTGGGGCGACGCTCCAGTGAGAGACTCGCGGAAGGTGCGGGGCGTAGATAGCCCAGCCACGGGGGATTTCAGATTCGCATCAGTCGGGTGGCTTTGGGTTTCAGAGATCGGGTTGATAGGCGTCTCGGTGTCTGGGGGTTTTCCCCCCATCGTACCGCCCTGATCTATCGGCGGATTTGGGGATTCCGGCGCCATTACTGGGCCGGTTACGGTTTTGATGTACGGGGTTGGCTTAGGGATGATAATTATTAAGGCGAGGATTGTCGTTTACTGGCACCCTGATAAAATATGTTCACTGTTAAAGCGCTGCCAGACTTTGGGTGTCTGGTTCTTGTTTTTTGTTTGTTCTTTCTAGGGTCGATTGTAATTATTTTTAGTTTTCAGGTTCGTATAACTTCCAACTAGCTATCTCACAAAAACAAATAATTTCCTCGTGTAGTCCAAGTAATATCTCTAGTATTTAACTATGCATAAACATTATGAACAAGTCAACCGCCAGCTAACCCAAAATATTGCTTGCAAACTAAGCAACCATGTAGTTTATTAAGTTTTATTTTAGATTTATTTTATAAATCTAACAAACCACCCTTCAATTCTTTCTATATAAACAAGACAAATTTCATGAGCTTAAGCAGATTGTAATGGAGTTTCCAACATAGGCAGAAACCAGTAGTTTCAACACCTATTTCTGTCTGCTGTTGGCTAATAACATTCTTCAAGAAAAAGGTGATCTCACCATTTTCATTCCATCTTTTGTTGAGCTTGATTGCAGTTGGATCGAAGGGACGTACTTTAGAGCAGCTATTCCACTGTTTAGGATCCAAAAGCCTCGAAGTTATCAATTCACTAGCTTCCCAAATGATTGATCAGGCATCACCATTCAATGAAAGCAATGGGGTTTCCATTGGGGACCCAGACTTGTCCTTTGTTAATGCGGCTTGGGTTGCTCAAAGCTTAAGGCTGAAACCTTCTTTCCAAGAGATTGTAGAAGGTGTCTACCATGCCATTGGCAAAGAAGTTGACTTTGCCAATAAAGTAAAATTTCCTTCTATTTTTCTTATATTTTATTTATATTCACATTAACTATCGTTTATTAATTTGATACTTTGACAATGAAGGCTGAACAGGTTGTAGCTGAAGTAAATGCGTGGGCTGAGACTGCAACAAGAGGGCTCATCAGGAACCTTCTCACAGCTGAGGCCTTGAAGGCTATAAATGAACGTACAGCTTTGATACTTGCAAATGCACTTTACTTCAAAGGAACATGGGCTCAACTATTTGAAACATCAAAAACTAAACAAAGGGTCTTTCACCTCTTAAATGGTGAAAAAGTTCATGTTCCTTTCATGACTAGCAATAGAATTGAGCGTTATCTTTACAGATCATTTAATGGGTATAAAATCCTCAAACTCCCTTACAAAACTAGTCAACCCACTAGAAAATTCGCCATGCATTTCTTTCTACCAGATGCAAAAGATGGCTTGAAGAACTTGCTACAAATGTTGAAGTCCAACCCTGAATACTTCAACAAGCGATTCGATCTTGTCAACGAGAAAATTTCCGACTTCTGGGTTCCGAGATTCAAGTTCGAGTTCGAGTTTGAAGTATAGGAGGCGATGATCAAAATGGGACTAGACCTACCTTTTGATAGAATTAAAGCAGAGATTACTGAAATGGTAGACCCGGATAAACCTCTATTTGTGAGGAAGATGTTTCACAAGTGTTTCATTGAAGTGAACGAGGAAGGAACTGAAGCTGCTGCTAGCACTGCAGTTATAATTGAACAGCAGCAGCTGTCGGTGTATCCAACTCCAAGCTTTGTAGCGGATCATCCTTTCATGTTCATGATCAAGGAAGAGACATCTGGAGTTGTGTTCTTTGTTGGAGCAGTGCTCAATCCCTCGTTGGACTCCAAATATCAAACAAATGGGTTAAGAATGTAATAAAATTAAGAAACAATTTGGGGGCAGGGGATTTCTATTCATCAACTACTGCTTATATTCCAATTTTCATTAATTACATGTCGCAAAAGCATCTCGTTAGTTGAGAGGGATTAAAACGTTGACTTTTAGGATGTCGCAAAAGCTTTCTAGTTCAGTTCTTGCCCAAAAATGGTATGATATTAGTTAACTTTAGGATCTTAAAAATTAAAGTTTTAGGTGCTAATAAAAATTTTCACCTCATCAAATTTTAAACAGAGAAATTATTTTATCCACCATTTCCCATTATATTATTTATGGTCCATTTTCAATTATTTAATAACATTTCAATAATTTTTTCTCATGTTGTTACACATAATTTTGGTAATTTTTTTTATCCTAAAACCTAAATCTAAAATCTTGAACCTTGAATCTAAAACTTAAACTCAAACACGTAATCCCAAACCCTTAAACCCTAACCCTCAAACTCATAACCTGTAATCTCTAATCCTTGAACATAAATCTCAAATCTTAAAATTTAGGGTTTGGGTTCGAGGTTAAAGGTTTAAGGTTTAGGGTTCGAGTTCAAGAATCGGAGTAAAATAATTACCAAAATTACGTGTTGATGACATGGAAAAAATTACACAAAATTACTATTTAAAAAAATTGATTGCACAAAATAAAAATATTAACTTATGAAAAAATGATTAAAATTTGTAAAAGAATAAGAGAGGTTCGTTTATAATTTAAAAAATAATTATTTTAAGTAATTTAATTAAAGTTAAATTAAGTTGGAGAAAATATTATATATAGATGAATGTATAATAATATTTTGTTATCTTTAAAATTTAATGACACTACTTTATTGATGTCTAATAACTATGCCTTTTAAAAAATTGAATTAAGCGTATTTCTAGAAAAAGATGTTTAATATTTAATAAAAATATCTTTTTCAGTTCTTCTTAATTTTAAATTTGAGAAAATTAATCTCTCCAAAAAAAAATTAAAACAACATAATTCATATTAATTTCGAGCAAGTAAAGACAATACATAATAGCAATAAGATTTTCTATCCAATAATCCCTTTCCTTTTGTCGAATTCTTATTGGATGATGTAATTTAAAATTAAAAGTTTATTTCCAACCTATTAAAAACAAAACAAAACAAAATAAAATACACATAGTACTATAAATTTTATATTAGGTTTTTAGGCAATTTTAAATTTTTTAGTGCTAAATGAAAACGAGTCCCCTTGAAAACCAAGAGTGCTCCCTAGAAGAATCCTAGAGAAAGCAGTAACTACTGTGGCTTAGGATGGCAGAGAGCGGTGGTGCGGAGAGGGAGACCAGCGAAGAAGTCTCGCTGTTAGCAGAAGAGCTTATTCAACTGTCAATCAAGAGACCTTTGGTGGTGCCTGATATTAAGCCAACCTTGATTTGTTCCGTATGGACGAGGAAATCATTTAATCCAGAAAGTTTTAGGGCTCAGTTATGAAGTATATGGAAGACCAAGAAAAAGTTTGAAATCCAAGTGGCTGGGCAAAATCTATTTTCCATTGTGTTTGATTCAGAAGACGATCTGGAATTTATCATGAAGGGACGCCCTTGGCTATTTCATAAATTTCTCATTCTCTTTGATAGACTAAGAAGTCTGACAGAACGGGATCAGATTCAATTAACTTCATTGCCATATTGGTTAAAGATTGGGCCATGTGCACTAGAATATGATAAGAAGGATCTGATGCATGCTATTGGGAGTACATTTAGAGGTGTTCTTAGATCTGAAATTAAAGATGATTTTTGCAGAGTTCGGGTTAATTTGGATGTGCAGAAACCCCTTCGAAGAGGTATTTTCGTTTTTAGTGAAAACTGTGTTAAGTCCTGGATTCCTTTTAAATATGAAAAATTACCAATATTTTGTTTTGGGTGTGGGCGAATGGATCACGGCCTCAATGATTGCTGGGTAATTAATCCTGTAGAAAAAAATAAAATTAGAGAGGATCCTCCATACTCTATAGCATTGAAAGCAGAATCAAAAATGGTGGGAGAGGAAAGCATGCAGTTCTCGGCCTTCACCAAAAAATTGAGATCCCAACGCAATTACACAGGAATATCTAAAGAGCAGTACGGAAGGAATGAGGATGTTGTTTTTGATGGCAAGGACGGTTCGTTGCTGGGGGGACAGTGTTAGATAGCTGGATGGATGGTTTGAAGGATCAGGAGGAAAGCGATAGTGGGTTGTCTATTGAACAGTTAGAAGAGAATAATAGTTCAGGAGAGGATTGGCGTAAGGTCTCAAAAAAAATCTAGCTGGAAGAGACTAGTATCAACAAACCAGACAGATTATCATAAACATGCAAATGTTGGGTCAAAGAGGAAATCTCTCAATGAGGAGAAGGAAGATAACATGGGGGAAGCCAACGATGATGTAAGGAAAAAATTGAAATATACTGCTTCAACCGAAAATACAGCAGATTATGTTGAGATCATGTGTGTGGATGGGGAGATTAGCATTGTTTCGAATAATTTAGGATCGGCGGCTGGCAATGAGCCAGCTGATCGGGCAAAATGAAACACATTTGTTGGAATGTTCGTGGGTTGGGGAGCCCACGGGCAGTACGGAGGTTGCGGCATCTAATTAAGCAGCATAATCCCCATGTGGTCTTCTTAATGGAGACGAAGTTGGATCAGAAACGCATGGATAAAGGCAAGGAGGAGTTGCGATTTTACTAATGTTATCGATGTTGAAGTAGAGGGATCTCGAGGGGTTTGGGGTTTAAAGTTTAAGGTTCAGGGTTCAGGGTTCGAGTTCAAGGTTCAGAGTAAAATGATTACCAAAATTACATGTCGATGACATGAAAAAATTACACAAAAATTACTATTTAAAAAAATTTGATTCCACAAAAATAAAAAATATTAACTTATGAAAAAAAGGATTAAAATTTGTAAATGAATAAAAAATATTAACTTATGAAAAAAAATGATTAAAATTTGTAAATGAATAAAAGATGTTCGTTTATAATTTAAAAAATAAATATTTTAAGTAATTTAATTAAAGTTAAATTAAATTGGAGAAAATATTAGATATAGATGAATGTATAATAATATTTTGTTATCTTTAAAATTTAATGACACTATTTTGTTGTATACTTTTAAAAAAATGAATTAAGCGTATTTCTAGAAAAAAAGTTCTTAATATTTAATAAAAATACCTTTTTCAGTTCTTCTCAATTTTAAATTTGAGAAAAATAATCTCTCCAACAAGAATTAAAACAACATAATTCCTATTAATTTCGAGCAAGTGAAGACAATACATAATAGCAATAAGATTTTCTATCCAAAAATCCCTCGTGACAAGAAGAAAAAAAACCCTTATTTCCTTTTGTCGAATTCTTATTGGATGATGTAATTTAAAATTAAAAGTTTATTTCCAACCTATTAAAAACAAAACAAAACAAAATACACATAGTAGTATAAATTTTATATTAGGTTTTTAGGCAATTTTAAATATTTTAGTGCTATAAATTTGGTATTTCATAAAATAAATAATAGTAATCTCATATTATTTATGTTTTTTATATTATATATTTATAAAATAATTATCCACTCTAAAAAAAAAACTAATCTCCATTTTTAAAAAACGATCTAAATTTTAAAAAATTACATATTGTCCTAAAAATATTTTTATATGTTAACTAGACATGTCCATGAATTGGATAACCCGCCTAGTCCGATAGATTCGATCTTACTAGGATCGAGCTTATACAAATATTTTTACACTTAGCTAATTTTAGCTCGAATTCAATTTAAATAATAATTTTTTTAAAATTTAATTATAAAAATGTCAATTAAAAATATTTTTTTAATATTTTATAAAAATTCAAATAGTAAAATAGATTTTTTTAAGTAGGTCGAGTAAAAACTAGTTTGGATTTAAATTTTTTTAAAATCAAACCTCAACTTAACCTAATTCATTCACGAACAACTTTAATATTAATCAAGGTTTCACCTCAAAATCTAATTTAATTTACTTTAATTTAAAAAAAAACACATAAAAAGATACGCATTAATTTAAAGTAAATATTTGGTATACATTATACAAACACCCTTAAATAGGGGTGTTCACAGTTTGGTTAAAATGGAATTAGTCTTCGAATCGATCTAATCCGATTAATCGATCGGTGGTCGAATTTAGTTCGATCAAAGGTTGATTAATGATTTTTTGAAATTTCAGTTATCAGTTAATTTAGTTCGAAATCGGATAATTAACCAAATTAAACAATTAATCGAAATATTTTATTTATTGTTTTCAACCCCATTTAAAATATTTTGATTTGGTTAATGTATTTAAAAATTTGTTGATTAAATCAACTGATTAAAAATTTTTACATTTTGAATAATTCAATTAATAATAATTTGGTTAGATTACCACCGTTTCAACATCTCTACCTTAAAATAGAGGTGTGCATGGGCCGGGTGGCCCGCGCCGAAATGTGGGAGGGTTTGGGCAAAAATATAGACCTGAAAAATGGGCTTGGACAAGAAAATAAGGCCCGTTTAAAAAATGGGCTGGGCTCGGGTAAGGTATTTTTGGCCCGGGCCCGGCCTGGCCCGAATTCATTAAAGGAAAAAAAACTGTTTTTTAATATTATTTTCTTATTGTTTTTCTCCTTATTTTGCTACCATTTTACTATTATGTTTCTATTATTTTGTTGTTATTGTTTAGATATTATATAAAACTTATTTTAAATTTTGTTATTATTTTAAAGACATTTGTTAATTTTGTTATTATTTTAGAGGCATTTGTTTGTTAAGTTGCATCTGTTTTAGTGTTATTTAAGTCTACATATTTTTTAAAATTTATTTTCAATTTGTTGAAAAATATTTATTTTGATTTTTTTAATATTTTTGATGTATTATATATATTTAAAAATTATATAAAAATTAATACGGTCGGGCCGGGCCGAGCCGAGCCCTGGTTTTAGCATTTTTATATGGGCCGGGCTTGGGCAAAATTTTAGGCCCATTTTTGGGCCCAGCCTGGCCCGAGCCCAATGAACGGGCCTAAATTTTTAGTTGGGCCCGGCCCGGCCCGACCCATGCACACCTCTACCTTAAAATACTTGACAAATAATTTCCCATAAATTAATTATAGAAGATTAATTTACCTTGAAGTAAGGAAGAGCAAAATTCGATTTAACTTGAAAAAATAAAAAAAAATAATTTTGAATTATTTGAATCGAGATAATCAAAGTAATTTCAAGTTTGAGTCGAGTTGAATTTTCAAATTTAAATAACTTGAAAAATTCAATAAATTGAACATTAAACTATCCCACCTCTAGGGGGGTTGGCATGGGCCCCGGCCTCCCTAAAATGTAAAATTATTATTTAGGCCTTTAATTTTTTTTAAAAATTTTAAATTAGTAAAGATAAAATTACACTTTGGCCCCCCTAAAATTATAAAAATTTGATTTAATCCTTTACAAATTATAAAAATATAAACTATAAAAAATTAAAATTTCATCCGGTTCCTTTAAAAAATTATTCTAATTTCGCCCCTGCGACCCCCCTCCCAACTATTCTCTTCAAATTTTTTACTTTCCCTTTCTCTTCTATTTCATTTTTACTTTCCCTCCCCTTTTACTCAAAAATCAAATCCTCACAATTATTTTATCCCCAGTACCTCCAAAAATTTTTACTATCCCTCTCGTTTTACTCCCAATAATCAAATTTCACCACTTTTACCCAAAAAATCAAAATTTTATTATTTTTTTAATCAGTTACTTTTATTTGTTTGCTTCAAATTTTTTTGTTTAATCATTTTTAAAAACTTAAAATAAATTACATAAAAATAAAAAACTAAAATTATTTATAAATTTAATTCAATTAAATATATTCCATTTCACTCAGATCTAATTCAAGAAAATTTTAAATCAAATTAAAATTATAAAATAAAATTCTCAATTCTCAACCTAACTTGTTGTAGATAGGTTGGCCGACTACTTTGACCGTATGGAAGAAGTTTGCCATGGCTTTGGGTTTTGGTAAAGCTAATATAAATAGATAAATTTATTTATTCATTTCCCATTTCCCACAAAAACGTGAGCGGATAGTGGTGTGCTTACAGTTTTTTACTTCTGCAATTGCGAGAAGAAACGAGGCAGTCAAAATCCAATGGATTTGGAAACGGTGAAGAAATACTTGGAGAAAGGAGTTGGGGCTGACGGCGATGACAAGAACGCCTCAACCATCAATGGCATGCCTTCTAGATTCTTCGAAAACTTCATCATGCAAGGTCTCCATGTTGACCAAATCGAAAAGGGTCGAGTCCTTTGCTCCATGAAAGTCCCTCCTCGTTTGCTGGTATATCTTCTCTCAATTTCACAATTCATCACAAATTTTGATTTTGGTTAATTCTAATTCGGTACTTTAATTGATTATTGGTGCCTTTTTTTTATTGTTTGATGCTTGAATTGTGCAAAAAAAAGAACGCTGGTAATTTCTTGCACGGTGGAGCTACTGCATCACTGGTGGATTTGGTTGGATCAGCGGTTATTTACACCTACGGAACTAGTACCAGTGGAGTTTCTGTCGAAATCAGTATCACTTACTTGGATGCTGCTTATGTTGGCGTGAGTGAATTTCTCCTACTTTTTATCCTATTTATCCAATTCCTTTCCAGGTTTGCTTGACTTGATCTTATAATCCGAATGGGTTTTCTGTTTATTTTCTGTTCATTTTGCTTTTACTTGGAAGAAAAAGAGGAAACTGATTCATCAATCATTTTTTGGGATCTCTTCAACCCTTCTCTGGGTTTTCATGGTAGGAATCTTAGAATAAATCAATTGGGTGGATATTAGTTTGGAGATCTTAGAGCTTGTTAATACCTGAAAACCATTGTAGTTCACGGGAGGATGTTTTGTCAACTACAATCTTCCTCTCAGATCAACGCCTGTTGTCAAGTGGTAAGGATTTCGGCATCCTTAAGGTTTCAGTTTTGAGTCTTTTGAACATAGAAAATACCTCTTTGGGTTCAACCTGTTGCTTCCGGATTCCTGGGTCATACCTTCAATGCCTGATTTGGAATGCTGAAAAATATCAAGAATCAAAGGCTCTGATAGTGGTAAACATGCTCTGAATTTTAATTGAAAGTGGTTAACTCAAATGAAACATGATCTGAACTTTATTTCAAAGTTCATTTGAATAAGAAATCCTTTGATTTGGAATTTCGCATTAATTAATTAGATTGCTTGATTTATTTGCCAACATTTCAACACAATATTTCTTTTCTATTGTATGAGATACATTATGTTGGATATACAATAACTTCTATAGTCCGAAGACCTTGGTCTTTGAATGATCTAAATAGTCAATCCAAAATTGCTTTGTTCAAGATGTTTGAAGAGGTTTAGGATAATGCACTTAGGCTCTTATAAAGCAAATTTGAGGAGCTACCTTATGCACACAAGCGCTGGTGATTGCAAAGCCAAACTTGGATCCATAGGCCAAAACCTATTTTTTTAAGGGATGTGGTCCCGATTTGTTGGAACAAATGGTTTTAGGTCGAATAGAAGTATTGATTCTATTTATGATTCTATGCCGGAATTCATGTAGAAAGTTGTGTAAAGTATTTTTTTGATATCTTTTACTTTAGGAAAATAGAACTCTCCAGCTGTAGAAAGAAATGAGGCTCTTGTGATGTTCTTAATGTACATATTGTCGTTCATGCAGGAGGAAATCGAGATAGAGGCCAAGGCATTGCGTGTTGGGAAGACTGTTGCCGTTGTCACGGTTGAGTTTCGGAAGAAAAAAACTGGGAAAATCATTGCGCAGGGGCGTCATACTAAGTACCTCACCGTCCAGAGTAAAATGTAAATGATATTTCTATCTGAACTGTCTTCATACGCAATTCCTTATGTTAGCATAAATATTTACACACTCACCACGTTCTTTTTATTAAGTAAATTTCATTTGAAATTTCTTGCCTGCTCTTCATCTCCAGTGACTTGTATAAGTATTTGGTTGTGTAAAACTGTGTGTTAGCATTATATCTAGAACTTGATCCAGCTCCAAAGGACTTTGACATCTTCCCTGGTTGATAGTATATTTATAGTTTCAGTCTGCTGTTGTGCACTCATGGTCGTTTGCCTTTCATCTACACTGTTGAGTGTCAACAATGAATGTTTAACTTCAGGTAGATTTGGATATACGAATGTATTATCCGCTTTACTTTTTAAATTCTCTTTATAGTCCAACTTCGGGTATTTAGCAGATAGGAATAACCGGTGGATAATGCTATTCAGTTCATCTTCAATTAACTTAATGTGGATTTGAATTTTAAAACAATTATGCAGACTTAAATTTTAATTTTATAAATATTACAGGTATTCAATTTGCTGTTATTTCCTATTAAATATTGTTCACATGCAACATAACGTTAATAAAGATTTTGTGGCATCAGCACCAAATATTCATAAATGAGATTTTCCTTAAATTGCAGTTCAACATATTTAATTTTTAAAAAGGCTTAATTCACCAATTGCACCCTAAATTATCTCTCTTTTTCTAATTTGGTATCTATACTATTTTTTTGGTCTAAATTATATCTCTATTTATTTATATTTCAGTTTTGACTTTGAGACCCTATAATCTATTTTTTAAAATCGTGTATTTTCTCAAATTTGAAATTATTCCCCACTGTTTTCCAAAACGTTAAAATTGGGTCACCAAAGTACTGTGTAACATTGAAATCGTTCACTTAAAATTTATTAAGCATCTAAAAGTGATAAAAGTATCATAAAAGCCTTTTTATTAAAAATTAGATTGTATTTTATTCTATTTACTCAAAAAATGAGTAAATTAGTCCCTATAGGTTAAATCAAAGAGTAAATTAGTCTTTTCTATTAAAAATTTTATCTATTTTTATTGTTAAAAACTAGCGTTGTTTACAAAATAATCAAACAGTTACATGTGATATGACACGTATGCCTCATTCTGACATACAATGATTAATTTTTAATAGAATGATCAGTTTGCTTTTTTAATTTGACGTGCATGGACAAATTTAACTATTTTTTAAATAGAAATAATAAAATATAATCTGACTCTTAATACAAGAATCGTATTTTTATTTCTAAACATTGTCCATTTAAAACTTTAAAAAATGTCCAACTAACCTTTAGTAACACACGTTTCTCATCTCTTTCTTCACAAAAACATCTCTTTTTCTATTTTCTTTCTCTACATATTTTTTGCCCGTCTCTCAATTGAGAAGATCATTTATCTCTCGTTCTGCCATGGGTCTTTTTCAGAGAAGAAATAAATAGTTGGTAGTGACTCCAAAGGAATCCAAGAGAGAGAAGAATGAAGGTTGAATTGCAATGTACCGAACTCCGATAATACTAATGAAACTGAAACCAAAGTCTAGAATAAAAATTGACCAATAGACGCTGACTTGGACCAGAATCCAAGCCTCCAATAAAATTCAAAACGTGTAAGTAGGGGGATTAATACATTCATATATGAAGACAAAAATCTGTGATAAGCCCAACGACTTTCTTCTTTCACCCTCAGTGATCCAATATTATTTTAATTTATAATGAGGTAATATATATTACAATATTTTTAATTTTTTATATCTGTAAAGTAAATATTTTTAAAATTGTTTTTTTTTAATATTCACGAATTGTTATTATTATTGTTGGATGTTGTTTAATTTATTTTTTCAAATCAACATTATAATTTATTTTCTTATATAGTTTCGAATTCATATATTATTTAAAAACTAAAAGAAATTATAAGTATCAAAGATAGGTAAGAATAATTACAAATACATTATTTAAAAACTAATTAAAAATTAAACGCGTAAAATTACATACAACACATATACATTAACATCTAGTTTATTAAAAATATGTAAAGTTAATTTAAATTTTTTATTGACCAAGTTGGTGTCAAGTTGATTTATGACATTAACTTCATTATACACTTAAATAATAGTATAGATATTTAAGGATTTAATTGATTGCAATGAAAAATAAGCAAAATGTCAAATTTATTCTCACCGTCTATATTTTTTTTATCAATTTGATCTTTTTTAGCTAAATTTAACCTTCAATATTTAAAAAAAAAAATCAAATTTGACCATTAATCTTTCAAAAAAAGTTTAATTAATTGTCTTTAACGAAAATATTAACTAAAACATTAAATTTTTAAATATAACATATTATTAAAAAATTGGATAAATTACATAGATGATCACTCAATTATTAAATTTTTTCATTTTAAACACCCAAAAGAAAAAATTTACAATTTAAACACCTCATTTTTTATAATCACAAACAGAAATCTTAAAATTTACTTTTCTTTTAAATTTTTATTTTACACGTAATTGAAGTAAAATTTATGTCATTGTTATTCATTTTAAAAAGTTTATTATTTTAGTCCCAACTTTTAATTTAATTTGAATGAAGTATAACCCAAACATTTACATTTGTGAGTCTCTGCTGTAAGAGAAATGCAGCAGTTAAAGAGAAGGAACTTGGAAGGGAAGACGAGGGAAATCAAGAAGGAAATGGAAGATACAACAATAAGTCCCTTCTCTTCAACTCATTGTCTCTTACACTGCCCAAGCAACTCTTTGTTTCCCCTACTATAAAGCTCTCAAAAAATTGCTTCTGCACTTATCAAAATAAGTTTTTGTTGAATATCCATCTTAGAGGAAGTGCCAAAATTGTCACTTGAGCATGGTTCGCAGTTGTTTCAATCACCTTTGTTGAGTTTTGAAGCCTTTGTGTGGGCTGTTCTATTGGTTGGAATAGTTGCGTTGTGGGTTTCACCAGGGGGTCCTGCATGGGCTCGTTATAGGTCCAAGGCGAGTGTTGCCATCCCTGGTCTACTTGGTTCCCCACTTCTTGGATTGCTCACTGTATTCACCCGTGCCACCCCTCACCGAGCCCTGGCTAAACTTGCTAAAACTATTAAAGCAGTGACGTTAATGGCTTTTTCCGTGGGGTTCGCTCGGTTTATCGCGTCCAATGACCTTGAGACCGCGAGGGATATCCTCGACAACAACAACTCAACTTTTGCTTATAGGCCGGTGAAGGAGTCAGCCTATGAGCTGTTGTTTCATAGGGCAATGGGGTTCGCTCCATACGGTGAGTATTGGAGGAACTTGAGGCGTATCTCAGCCACCCATTTGTTCAGTCGAAGAGAACCACTGGCTTTGAAGGGTTCAGGCGTGAGACTGGTGTCAAAATGGTCGAAGAGCTGAAGTGTTTAATGGAAGCCAAAGGTGAAGTTCTTACAAGAAGGGTGCTTCATTTTGGGTCTTTGAACAATGTGATGGCCACTGTGTTTGGTAAAAAGTATGACTTTGAGAAGCCTGGAGAAGGGTTCGAGCTAGAGGGGCTTGTTAGTGAGGTACGCGTGCAAAATCAAAATTTAAAAGAAAAATCCGTGTAATATTTTCGGTACTGATTTTATCGGAAGTACTCAAGGGTGTTTAAATTATAATTTTTTTGGGTCTAAAATGAAAATATTTTGTAGTTGAGTAATTATTTATATAAATTACTTTAAAAATTGATGTTTTAATATTTAAAAATAATTTAATTTTTTTTTGAAAAGTTAATGAGTAAATTTAGTTAAAAAAATAGTAATCAAAATGGTAAATGACGTAAACTTTAACTAAAAATAAGAAATCAGAATTTTGAATTAATGTTTTAAAAAATATTTTATATGAACTTAACAATTTTTACATTAGGATTTATTTTTTTATTATCTAAATTAGCCTCTAAAATTTCTTTTTCAAGTTGGTATTTAAATTTGATAAGTTTTTATATTAAAATTTAACTTTAACAAATTTTCTTACAATGATTTAAACTTTATAGTTTTAAAAAATATCTAAAATTAACTTGTGATAAGAAAAAATTCAAAAAAGAAGGTAGAATGATTTAACCCTAAATTTAAATCAGATAAGGGAGAAAACACATTTCAAATACTAAACATCATATTGTTGTGAGGGATAAGTAGTGAAAAGATTAGACCTAGAAAAATAAAATTGACTTGAAGGGGTTATAAAAAAATATTAAGTTAAAAATAAATGCAGAGCATATATATTTATATTAATAAAAAAGTCCGGTCCCACTGCACCGCACAACTCTATGTTAAATTTTTTTTATTTTTTCCTATTTAAATGAATTAGTGAAAAATCTGTGTAGCTAATAAGATATTGCTACGTGTCGCGGAATCTGAAGTAAGTTCTCAGTGATTACAAAGTGGGAAGGCAAAGATATATATATATATATTTATAAAATGAAAAAGGTAATTACTAAAATAAATAGAAAAGGGTTTTTAGGAATTTTGGCGGTTAGGGTTTTAGTAGGATTGATATATTCGGTAATAGAATTTTTCGGCCAAAATGTTAAAACCTGAGCCTGTTCAACTTTGCTTTCAGTTTTATTTTTCCCCTTCTTTTTGGCATTTTTGAAAGCTTTCTGTCTCTGATCCCAAAATTACAAGGGTATTTTCTCTTTCTTCTTTAATTTTTAAGGCTCTTTTTATTTTATTTTTTGATTTTATTTAACATTCTTCTCCGTTAATGAAGTTAGGGTTTTAGAATGGATTGAATGTCGGTGCTACAACTCATAATTTCTCAAGGTAAGTCCCTTCTTTGGCCGCCGCCGTAATTTCTCGTTTCTTATGCTTCCTCTGCTATTATTTTTCTTTTATTCCCCTCAAAGCTAAATGCTTTATCTGCTTGGTTGCTATGACAAAAGAGGGGAAAAAAATGAAGGAAAATAAGAGTCAGGATCGTATGTTTGATGTTTGATGTTTGAGTTTTTTTTTTTTTTTTTAAATAATTGTTATTTTTTGATCCATTTCCCCATGAGCCATTCTAAGGTAAAATGTATTACTTTTAGCATCGACTTTTCTGGTGCCCAAGACGTGATATTAGTTGCCAAATAGTTCTCTTCGATCATTTTCCTTGATGTACTTAGCCACGCCCTTGATTTTGGTTTTCTTTTACACTGGAAGTTGAGTATTTTCAGTGAAGAAGCTGACTTTTGATTCTAGAACCTGTTGATTAATTGAAAAGCACCATCGGTGAGTCAATGAACTTACAGTCGACAATGGGCTCAGGTTGGATGTGAGGGACAAAGCTTTGTTTGCTCAGCAGATATTTGAATTTAATTACTGAAAGAAAATAAAATACGAGGCTGAGATTGTGGATAACTAGAGTTGGGGTATCTATACTGAACCTGTTAGTGGTGGTGGGAGTATCAAATTTTTAGTTTGAAACATGGGATTAGCATGGATTAGTAAAGATACAGTACTTCTAAATTTTATGAACTGTGGTGGTTTATTTTCTAATATGAATACTTTTTTAGACAACCTGATTTTTAAGCTTTCTCTTAGAATTGGATGAGTAGAAAATTGAAAGTGACACTTTGTGTTACTTGTATTTATCTTGGATGGGAATCTACTATTTATTTGATATTAAATTGTGGATTCTCATGATTTTGGGTGAAATATATGAGCTTATTTTGCAATGTGATTAAAACTGAAAATGTTACCAACTTCTCTTGATAAGGTGTGAGTAATTGATTAGGAAATAAAAACTGGTAAAGGCTGTAAAATTTTCCCCAGTTCATTTTTCAAATAGGATGTTGATTTTTGGATTCAATGTTGGTCTTATTCTGTGGCTTTTCTTGTTAAGAAAAGGTGTTGGCTGCATTAGACAAATTTCTTAGTGTTGTTTGTAATTGTACATGGTGGTGTTTCAGAACTGTGCTGAAGTAGCTGAAAGATCTAAGAAAGGGTATTTTTTGTTTAAACTGGACTGATCCGGAATGGCAGAGCGGGGTGTCTGCCGGCAAGTTAAATTCCTGAACTCTCAAGGAGATAGCACTGCCAAACCATTGCCTGGCAAAATTGAGGAAGAATATGATGAAGATGATAAAAAGCATGTGAAAACTATGTTGATTTCATGCCCAGAAGTACGGAAGAGAAAATGCCTTTCCTCCAACCAACTGAGAAAAGAAAAAGCTGCAAGATGTGGGAAACAAAGCTTAAGTAATGGTCCTAACAAGGGCAAGCAAAACAAACATAAAAATACTGTAGAGAGATGGTCTGCTGAAAGGTGAAAACTTTGGTTACTCACTGGTTAATTTTCTCCTCTTCTGTTTATGCTATAATTTTTCTTATATATGGTACAAATATTGAAGGTATAATCTAGCTGAAGAAAGCATGTTAGAGATCATGAAAGCTGAAGGGGCTGTGTTTGAGAATCCAATATCTCGGCCTGCTTTGAGAATGGCAGCCCGTAAACTTATTGGTGATACTGGGCTATTGGACCATCTGCTGAAGCACATTGATGGAAAGGTGGCACCTGGAGGTACTGATAGGTTTCGGCGTTGTTACAATACCAGTGGAGTGATGGAGTATTGGCTGGAGAATGCTGACCTGGCCAACAAGCAAAAGGAGGCTGGGATCTCCCCATTTTGGCAGAAACCTGTTGCAGCTCCCAATCATGTTTCTGCTGGTGCTATAGAATTCAATCTGCTTAATGAAGAAATGGTAAAACTGAAGAGGTGAGAACAATAAAGTAATTGTTATTTAAAGATGGAGCTATTAATGTTTTAGCATCTCAAGTACCCTCTATTCTTTGTAAATAGAGATATGCAGGAGCTGGTATCCAAGCAGCAAGAGCAAGATCAAGCAAATTCAGTTGAGGTGAATGTCATTATAGTTTGAAATGAAATTAATTCCAACAGTATGATAAGTTGCTGATCCCGAATTCTTTGTTGTACAGGAGATGCAGAAAGAAATGTTGAAATGGAAAGCAAAGACAGATGAGCGCGTAATGGAGTTTACAAGTTCATTGAATGGTATGCAGGTAAGGTAACAATATCCTTTTTCCAATAAATAAATTTCTGACAATCCTACATATGCTAAATATAAGGTAGAAAGTAATATTTTGCAGTTATTTAAAAACTTGTCTTTATTACAAGACAGTAATTTTGTGCACGCCTAAATCTGAAACTACCTAGTGCCAAGAGCTCTTAGTTTTCACCTTTTTACAAGCAGAATATGTGCAAAGAACTGATGACATGGAAGACTAGAGTTGAGCAGCAGATGCTGGAAATTTCAAATTCATTGAGCAGTCTGCAGGCATCAAAGCAATGCCCTATCTTTAGTCCAGCTTCTGAAAGATGGGAAGATTATTTAGAGAGCACCAACCTGGACAATTTTCAAGGTGGTAACTTGTCACCCTGGATAGACAATCCTGAGCTGATTAATTTTGGGCAGGATGCAGTTCAAGAGATGGATCTGGCCCCAATTGCATGGCCAAGACCTGGTCATAGCCCCTTTGAAGGCCCTTTTTGTGCTCAAGATCTGGACTTGATTAATGAAGAAATGGCTAAAATAATGAGGTAACAAAAGCTATTTGACCAATTTTGGTATAAGATTAATGTGTTTAACGTTGGAGCTACTCTCTTTTGTTTTGTAAACAGCAATGTGGAGGAGCTAGCACCAAGGAGGCAAGGGGAAGATCAAGCTAATGTGACACCTGATTCTTCTGTAACTGCCAATTCAAAGTCAGATCTTGATAATTTGCTTCTGGTTCAGGTGATGTCAAACAAAGTTTTTCTTTTAGAAAAAAATAAGACACATAAAACAGTGCATATTGGATGCATAGGTACCCTTAGAGATGCATGTAAATGTTTAGTCTTGCATGTGGATTTGCATGTCATGTAAGTATACTCTGCTATGCGATGAAGGGCCAATTTGGAATCTCCTCTTTGACAGGAAATGTTGAAGGACCTGGTGAAGTGGAAAGCTAAAATTAAGCAACAGCTGACAGATATTTCAAGTGCGGTTAGCGTTCTGCAGAAATCAAGGCAGTAAATTCTCATCAACTTTGCATGGATAGAACTGAGTGGAGAAATACATTTGAATCCCGCAACGCCCCTTCCCCACCAACCCTCCATCTCCCATATTTTCGGATAGCTTAAATTAACATTTATATTAAGTAGGATTTAGATTTTGTATAGGACTCACAGACTGAAGCTGAGCCCCCTGCACTTTCTGATACACTACATCTGTGGCACCGTATCAGACCTTTAACCTACAAAAACATGACACTTAATATTTGTGAGTTGCAGGTTGTCAATATGATGCTCTTTAGAGTAGAAACATCTTTTCCGAGTATAGATTTCTGTAGAATGGCATATATTTAAAATATATATAGATAAGGATTATTGTTGCTCCGGTGGTTTGTATCAACAATAACTAAATGTGCCTTTACTATGAACCCCAAATTTGCTCTTTGGGGAACTACATGAGACGGCTATGGCTATTTCAAGAACCAATATTGAGGTGATTTTTTTATAAAGAGCAAATGGTGAATAAATTTTTTATACAAAGTCAATTTTACCCATAATCTCTCGTCACCTTTGTGCCTTACTAGATGTAAAGTTTTTTGTTTTTGAAGTTATGATTAACACATCTCTAACATGAAATAATCATGGAGCCAAACTGTGAACGCAGGAGAGAGTACAAATCTATATATCCTTGGGTTGGGTTTAAAGCGAATTGGTGCAAATTCCAGGAAAGGAGGTCAAGTTGGGTCATCCTCGAAAAATTCTTAATCTTATGAAGGTAACTAAGACGTTGGTAATGGGGATACGATCATGCTTGAGCGTATGGTTAGTGGGTGTTTATAGGAGCCAAGACCAAATAGCATGGAATGCAATTATAATGATAAGCCGGGTATCATGGAGATTTTATGTTAGGAGTTAAATTGTCTTACTTTTTCTATTTAAAAAATGAACAAATTAATTTTTATATGTTAATTTAAAGAATATATTGGTCCTTTCTATTAAAAATTTTATCCATTTGTACTATTAAAAACTAGTGCGGCTAATAAAATAGGTAGATAATGATACGTGACATGTCATGTTTACGTCATGTTGACATACAAAGACCTATTTTTAATAGTAAAAGTGGATGAAAATTTAATAGAAAGACTAATTTATTTTTTGATTTAATGTATATAAACTAATTTACTCATTTTTTAATGGAAAGAACAAAATACAATCTGATTTTTAATATAAGGCTTCTATAGTACTTTCATCCCTGATTCCACGCTTTGAACTCGCTTAAGTTGGAAATTGTTTAATATAATTTATTTACTAAATGTAATATATTTATTTTTTTAAAAATTGATACATAATTTATTACTGTTCAAAATAATATGATTAAGAAATTAAAAACATTATAATTTGAATGCTTAATTTTTAAAATCATGATAGTTTGTATTATGATGGATATAAATTATATGGAAAATTTTAATATTGCAAAAAATTTAGAAAATTATTTTTTAAAAAATTGTTAAGAAAATGCTTTATTATCCACGAAAAATAAATTGTTATAAAAATTTAGATTAATTTTTAAAATCATTTTAAAGTTAATATCTTTACAATTTGGTATTTAAATCTAAATTATTCCCAAATAACGTGAACACCTAACCATTTTAAAGTTATTATAATGCATTAAAATTCTTACAATCTTAACATTATTTCAAAAATTAATTTCCATTTTTAATTTTTATTGGAAACTAAAAACTGCAGCCAAATGATTAGGTCTGCCAAATTGGCACGTTTTTCTAGGATTTCTTCTTCTTATTAGGTTTATTCTTCTTAATTTCTTTGAATCACGTCTTCTCTTTAGTGAACCTTGTTTTCTAGTCTAGGTTGAATTTTGGGTTTTTGAATTGGAGAAAGCAATGGAGAGAGGTATTGAAGATTTGAATCTGATTGACGAGGAAGATGAGGCTTTCTCTCTACCAGAAGAGTTCGAAGAACAAAGATCTGCGTATGACTTTTGTTTGGTGGGATGTTTTCTTACAGCAAGTGTGGTCCATTTTCCATCCATGAGAAATACTTTGGCCAACATTTGGCATCCACTAGAAGGGGTACAAATCTCAGATCTGGGGGAGAAACGTTTTCTATTCAAATTTTTCAATGAGATTGATATTACGCGGGTAATCACTGGTGCTCCTTGGACTTTTAATAATCATCTCCTGATTTTCCATCGGATTCAAAGGAATGAAGACCCGATGTCTATACCGTTGGTGTATGCAGATTGGTGAGTTCAGATTCATGATTAACCTCCAAGTTTTTTTAATGATTTAATGGCGACTCAGTTTGGGAATTTTATAGGCAGATTGTTAGAGCATGATACAAAACAAATCATTAATGGGTATAGAAATTTTATGCGTATTCGAGTGCAGATTGATGTACGAAAACCTCTGAAATGTAGAAAAAAATTATGATTGCTAATTCAAAGTTCACGTACGTCAATTTTAAATATGAGAAACTAACTCTGTTCTGTTTCTTATGTGGCTGCCTTGGCCATGGTGAAAGTTTTTGCCTATTGATATTGCGAATTGGTGCTCAGGAAGTTGAATTCGGTTGGGGGCTGGCGTTGAGGGCTCCGGTGAGGAAAGCTTCAACGATCAATAGTATTTGGCTGAGGAATGAAGGAGAGAATGAGGTTTCAGGAAAAACTGTGGGGAAATTTTAGTAATTCTTTGGGGATAAATTTGGAAGGACATAAAGCCAATGATGTGGAGAATGAAGATCCGAAAAACGATAGAGCTGGTCTGATTGATGGAAACAGAGAGAGATATGGAAAAATTCATATGGGGAGATATGTTCAAAACGTCAATGGTGTTCAGATTGGTAGAGAGAGAATGGGGAATTTGAATGGAAAGGAGCAGACAAATATGGAGTGTGATCTAGAAGATTGATCCAATGAGCAAGGATGAAGGTAATAAAAGGCAAAGATCTGATTCTGTGCTCTCAAATATTTCTAATAAACAGGATTTGTTTGAGGGTCGTGGTGGGCTATTCGCTCATAATCAAATATCGGCGGCTGCCATGGAGTAAGCCGACTGGTCGCAATGAAATTTTTTTGTTGGAACGTTCGTGGGTTGGGGAGTCCACGAGCAGTTAGAAGACTTCAACACATGCTAAAACTCTATCATCCCCAAATTGTCTTCTTAATGGAGATTAAACTGAATGCTCGAAAAATGGAAATTGTTAGGAGACGATGTGGTTTTGCTAATGGTATTGATGTGTCGATTGAGGGTTCGCGAGGAGGTTTAAGCTTAGGATGGAATGGGGGTCTGACAGTAAATTTGAAGAGCTTCTCAAAAAACCACATTGATGTGGAGATTCAAGAAGAGATGGGAAAACCTTCTTAGAGATTCACGGGTTTTTATGGGGCTCCTGAGGTAAGAAATAAAAGGGAGATGTGGAATTTGCTTCGTAGGTTGGGGAGGAATAATTCGTTACATTGGCTGGTTGGAGGGGATTTTAATGATATTCTTTATGCGCAAGAAAAAAGGGGTGGTCTTCCAAGGGATGAAGCTAGAATGGAGGAGTTTCGCAAAACGTTGGAGGACTGTTTATTGGAAGATATTGGTTTTTCAGGCCCTTGGTTTACATGGGAAAGGGGTCGAAGTTCAGAACGGAATATTAGGGAAAGAATTGACAGGGGTGTAGCGACAGATGCCTGGCTTCAAAATTTCCCAAACTATTCTCTGAGACATATTCCGTATTCTTTCTCGGATCATTGTCCTTTGCTTGTTGATACAGAAGTTATCAGAAGGAGATACAACCCTACTCGCTTTCGGTTTGAATCTTGGTGGGTCCTTGAGGAGTCATGTGAGGATGAAATAAAAAAGCTCTGAGAAGGCAATTCTGGTCATTTTCTAAATCGTATGAATATCCTTGCAAATGGATTGAAAGCGTGGGCTAACAAGATTCAATTCAAACGAAATGGAGAGGTGAAAAGATTAAATAGGAAATTGGAGGAATTGAATGATGAGGAAAGAACAGAGGGGGTTTTGACTGAACTCATAGAAGTTAAACTCCATTTAAATATGGAGATTGATAAGGAAGAGAGATACTGGAAGCAACGAGCAAGGTCTAACTGGCTACAATTGGGAGATAAAAATACGTCGTTTTTTTACAAGTATGCATCTCAGAGAAGACGTATAAATCGCATAAGGGGATTAGAGAGAGTTGACGGTTCTCTTGCGACAGGTGACACAGAAATTGAAGAGGTTGCTCGGAATTATTTTTCTGATTTATTTGAATCTAGAGGAGTTGGAGATGTGACACATATACTATCAGGGATTAATCCATGCATATCGAAAAGTGTGAATCTCAGATTGACTGCTCTCTATTCAGAGGAGGAAATTGTTGATGCACTGAAAAGAATGGGACCTACTAAAGCTTCGGGTGCAAATGGTTTTCCGGCATTATTTTTCCCAAAATATTGGGATATTGTGGGGAAGGACACGTGTGACTTTTGTTTAAAGGTGTTGAATCAGGGGGACTCACTTGAGGAAGTAAACAGAACTTTGCTGGTATTGATTCCGAAAACTGTCTCTCCTATTAATCTTAAGAATTTTCGTCCTATTAGTTTATGCACAGTGATATATAAGATTATTGCGAAGTCAGTTGCTAACAGACTACAGAAGGTGCTGAATGATTGCATTGATGCTTTTCAGAGTGCGTTTGTTCCAGGTAGACTCATTACTGATAATGTGTTACTGGCATACGAAGTACTTCATTCGTTTAAGAATAAGAGAGTAGGGAGGAAAGGTTCTATGGCCTTGAAGTTAGATATGAGTAAAGCCTATGATAGAGTGGAATGGAATTTTATTAAAGAAGTCATGGCAAAGCTGGGTTTTGCAGAGGGATTTATTGATTTAATTGTTCGTTGTCTTAACTCGGTTACATTCTCTATTTTAATAAATGGGGAAGAAAGCTTAAGGTTCAAAGGAACTAGGAGGCTACGTCAAGGAGATCCACTAAGCCCATATCTATTTTTGTTTTGTTGGGAAGGCCTGTCGGCATTAATGAGATTGGCTTGTCAAGAAGGAAAGACTTGTGGAATAAAGGTCTGTAGAGCTTCTCCTTCAATCACCCATCTCATGTTTGCAGACGATTGTATCCTTTTCGAGGAAGTATCAAATAAGGGGATTGGTGTGTTTAGGGGTATTCTTGTAATAACCCAAATTCTACGGACACCGAAAAAGTGAGTTTAGGGCCTCCGTCCTAGGAAAACGAGTCCGTAAATATTTATTAAAAATATTTACGAAGTTAGTATAGGTTGAACTAGATTTTTGATAAGTGAATTTAGTTTAATTTAAAGTAATTAGGGAATAGGACTAAGGTGAATAAAGGGTAAAAGTTGAATTGTAGATTAAAAGAAAATAAAAAGGATCAAAATGGCAAATATGCCATTTAGCATAAGTTGAGGCGGCATATGAGTAAAAATCTAAGATTTTTACTTAGATTTTAATTATAAAATATATATATATATTAGTAATAAATAATATTAAATTAATTTAAAGTAATTATTATATATTATAATATATTATTATAACATAAAGTAATAGAATAAAAGAGATAAGAAAAGAAACAAAGAAAAGAACAGAAAAAAAAAAAAAAGAAACAGAGAGCATACGAAACAGGGGAAAGGAAGGAAAGAAAAGAAAAAGGAAAACTAAGGATTTAAAGCTTGAAGTTTAAATTGGTAAGTCAATCAAGTCCTATTCTCTTAATTTTGATGTTTTAGAAGCTTTAAAGCAAAATTTTGATGAAACTAAGTTGATATTTTGAGAGTTTTTAGGTTTTTAAATATAGTTTATGTTGAAGAAAAAGATGAATTATGGATTAAATTGAATGAAATCTAAGTTAGAATTAGAAAAAGGATTAAATTGTAAGGTAAGCTATAAGTTTTCTACTATAGGATCAATTTGGAAGAAATTCTAAATTAGGGTTTTATTATGAAAATTATATAATCAAGTTGAATATGGAAGGGATTTAAGTAGAATCAAAGCATGAATTAAGTTAAGAAACAAGTAAACTTAATTAGGATTTAATTGCAAAATAAGTTACAAGAAAACAGTTTTAGGACAGCAGCAGTAGAGTAAATTTGAAAATTCACCAAAAATCGTAGAAGTGGAATTAGAAGTTGAGTGAGATATGAAATTAAAGCTTATTGAGTCTATTTTCATATGAAAGAAACAGAGAAAGCAAATAAGTTCTGTATTATGAGATATTTAAATTTTAGTGAAACTGGTTCAGGGTGATTTCGAGATCCCCTGTTCTGCATTAGAAAAATCATTAGAAATTGCACAAAAATAATTGTGGATTAAAATTTATATGTATGAAATCCTGAATGAGTCTAGTTTCAAATGAGCTAAACAAAGAGGCCATCTAAATTCTGTACAAAGAGTAATTTAATTCGTAGTGAAGAGAGGTCAGAGCAGTTGAACAGTGAAATAGGGAAACTTTAATAATAATCTGGTATTGATTGGCCATACCAAAAATTCTGAAAAATTTACAGTAAAAGATATATGAGTCTAGTTTCTGGGGAAAATTTACGGATCTTAATTTGAAGTTCCGTAGCTCCAGATATAGATGATTTAGTGACAATGACTCAGGTAGACAGCCTAGAAAGAACTTATAAGTAAATAATAGAATTGTGTACAAAGAATGTGGAATGAAGAACAAGGTTAGGAATTGAATAAAATTCAATTATTTATTATAATTTAATGCTATATTTAATAATGTAAATTGTTATTATTATTGTAGCAAACAAGGAAATCGAGACGTCTAATACGAAGGGGAAGGAAAAAGTGATCGAGGAGTAGCTCGAGAAAATATCGGTTTGTATTACTATAATTCAAGCTATTCATTTATTCATTAAATATTAGATTAATTTATGGATATGGTAAGTAAATTATAAGGTAAGTGTTTTTATTGAAATTGAATTGTATCTGGATTGATATGGAAAAGTGTAATTAATATTGAAATTGAATTTATTATGAAAATGAAAATGAAATTGAGAACTGAAATACCCTATTAACTAGTCGGGCTGAGTCGGATATAATTGGCATGCCATAGGACATGGAAGAGTACGGGATTTTGCCGGCTTACTGATCAGGCACTTACGTGCCAACTCATCATATCTTATTCGTTATTCTTTATTACCGATTCGACACTTTATGTGTCGATATCGTTATCTCTTATCAATTATGCATTTAGCACTTTGTGTGTTGAATACTGATATTGTTACTGTTACCGATTCGACACTTTGTGTGTCGTATACTGTGTACCGTTAAGGCACATTGTGCCTGTAACACCTCTTACCCAGGTCTGTCGCCGGAACAGGATACGAGGCATTATCGGACATGATCCAAGCTATTGTACAAAATTCAAAATGTAAAATCCATATAAAGTTAAAACTTTTCCCATACATAGTCGTCAATACCCATAAGCAAAATAACTCGTCAATACCCATAAGCAAAATAACCATTCGTAACTATAAATAACTAAACAATTAAGCCTTCTATACATGCCATAATTTCCAAAATATTGTTTTCAAAATACCAAAAGAAGGTGATAGTGTGAATAGATCTCCGACGATCACCGTATCCCGAACTAGCTTGATGACACTATAAAACAAGGAAAAGAAAAGAGAGTAAGCATATAGCTTAGTAAGTAAGTATATAAATAATTAATAAATGGATTTAGTATTTTTACAAAACAACACATTCAAACCTACAATCAAATTCATTATTTATTCAAGTTTGGAGCAAGCTGTCTATTCGAGTCACAGTGACTAAATTATTTTTATCTTAAGCTACGAAACTCCAAATTAAGATCCGTAAATTTTCACTGAAACTAGATTCACATATCTTTATACCATAAAATTTCCAGAATTTTTGACTTAGCCAATTAGTACAGTTTATTCATTAAAATTTCTCCTGTTTCACTGTTTGACTATTCTGACCACTTTTCACTACGAATCAATTTTCTCCTTGTACAGAATTCAAATGATGTTGTAACTTGTTTCATTTGAAACTAGACTCATTAAGGAATCTAAATATATAAATTATGTCCCAAAATTATTTTTGTACAATTTTTAATGATTTTTCCAAGTCAGAACAGGGGATCTCGAAATCACTCTGAACCAGTCTCACAAAAATCTAAATATCTCAAAATACAGAACTTCTTTTCTTTCTTTGTTTCTTTCATATGAAAATAGACTCAATAAGATTTAATTTCATATATTATTCAAATTCTAATTCAATTTCTACCATTTTGGTGATTTTTCAAAGACACATAACTGCTGCTGTTCAAAACTGTTTTATTTCTAAATTTTGTTAACTTTCATTGTAACATTTACTCCGTATCAATCTTACCAAAGTTCTATCACATATCGAGCACATTGCTCATAAGTTTACACACATATACCTACACTTATTCATCACATAATCACAGTCATTTACACTTAGTCATTTCCGTTGAACATATCGAATATTAACGGATACATCGAATATTGCACATAGTGCCACACTTGTAGCCAAAGCTACTTCACATCACTTATCACACATAGGCTCGTTCTTGAGCTATTCACATTCGCGTCTGCGCTCACACAAGCTGTCGGTCATACGTAACTACTCGTCTTTGCTGCTCACACAAGCCGTCGGTATCCGCAACACATGCGGGATTACCCGACCATCGGTAGAACTTATAAGACCCGACACCGTTTCACATAATCACAATCTCTGGTGCTGCTCCCACAAGTCGCTTCGGTCATACGTAACTACTCGGTGCTTTGCTCACACAAGCGCCGAGTATCCGTAACACATGCTGGATAACTCAGCCCACTGGTAGAACGTCACGGACCAGCACCGGATCACTTATTCCACTTAGATTTCACATAGGTTTCAAGTGAACATGTCACTCGAATCCATTTTTATTCCTAAGGTTCAACCGGAAATTTCTCACTTGTCGATATTTTGTCAATTACATCAAATATTCAGCCACAATTCATGCCGTTTATCAAAATATGAAAATGTAAGTAAAAACAATACATTATTTACATACAAACTTACCTCTATTGTAAAATATGACGAATTTGCAATTGATCAACAACCTTTTCTTTTCCCGATCAAGGTCAATTCCTCGTCTTTCTTGATCTATAATAACATATTTAACTCATTTAATACGCACATTATTCAATTTAGTCTAAAAATCACACTATAGAAAAATTACATTTTGCCCCTAAAGTTTCACATATTTATAATTTTGCCCCAATACTCGAAAATTAAACTTCAGCCCTTATTCTTATGTTTTATAGCATGCTGATCATTTTTCCCTTCTATGGCAACATCAAATTCTTACTCTAACATACACTTATGAACATTAGGAATTTTTACCGATTATGTCATTTTACCAGTTTTCACTTAAAATTACTTAGCAAAAGTTCTTTAACATCATTTCAAGCTTCATATTCTACCATAAAACATCAAAATACATGCATTTCATCCATGGGTAAATTTTTAAACACAAACCCTAGCTCAAAATAATGGTAGAAATAGGTAAATCTTGTTACGAGGATTTGAAAAACGTAAAAATCATTAAAAGCAGGGCTAGAACGGACTTACAATCGAGCTTGGGAGCTTGAGAAACCCTAGCTATGTCTTCCTTATGAGAATTTCGGCCAGGGGTTGAAGATGATCAAAAATTAGCTTTTAATTTTGTTTTTAACTCATTTTAATCACTAAATGACCAAAATGCCCTTAACTTAAAAATATTCTATTTAACCTATTTAATGTCCATTTTTTTTCCAGAAAGTTAACCAATGGTCTAGTTACCTTTTAAGGACCTTCAATTTAAAATTTCATAGCAATTAGATACCTCTAGCTTCTAGAACTCAAGTTTTGCACTTTTACAATTTAGTCCTTTTGACTAAATTGAGTGCTCAAACACCAAAAATTTGAGAACGAAATTTTTACGAAATCATTTCATAAAATTGTAGATCATAAAAATATAAGAATATTAATTTTTTTAATTTTTTTTTTTCCTCATCGGATTTGTGGTCCAGAAACCACTATTAGACTAAGCTCAAAATCGGGTTGTTACAACTCTCCCCCTTTAGGGATTTTCGTCCCCCGAAAATCTTACCGAAAAAGAGGTTTGGGTACTATTTTCTCATGGCTTCCTCTGGTTCCCACGTAGCCTCTTCTATTCCATGTCTTTGCCACAATACTTTCACTAAAGCTATACTTTTATTTCTTAAGCTGTTTAACCTCTCGAGCCAAAATCTTAGTCGGTTCCTCATCATAGGTCATATCCGGTTGAATCTCAATCTCTGTCGGAGAAATCACATGTGAAGGATCGAGCGATAAGCGTCGCAACATTGACACATGAAACACATTATGAATTCTTTCTAACTCTCTTTGGTAAAGCTAGCCGATATGCCACTGGTCCAATCCTTTCGATAATCTCATACGGCCCAATGAAACGAGGACTCAACTTGCCCTTTCGGCCAAATCTCAAAATCTTTTTCCATGGAGATACTTTCAGAAACACTTTATCACCCACTTGAAACTCAATTTCTTTTCTTTTCAAATCGCGTATGACTTTTGTCGATCTGAAGCAGCTTTCAAACAATCACGAATTACTTTCACTTTCTCTTCAGTTTCTCTAACTAAATCAACTCCGTGAATCTGTTTCTCACTAAGCTCGGTCCAATACAAAGGAGTTCGACACTTGCGACCATATAATGCTTAAATGCGGTGCCATGCGTATACTCGATCGATAACTATTATTGTAAGCAAATTCAACCAAAGGTAGATATTTCTCCCAACTACCTTCGAATTCTAAAACACAACATCAGAGCATGTCTTCAAGAACCTGAATTACTCTTTCGGATTGACCGTCAGTTTGCGGGTGAAACGCGGTACTAAAATTCAATTTCGTACCCAAGGCTTCTTGCAACTTTTTCCAAAACCTCGAAGTGAACCTCGGATCTCTATCCGAAATAATGAACATAGGCACTCCGTGCGATTTCACAATTTCGGCAATATACAATTCAGCCAACTTATCAAATGAGTAGTCAGATGCGTCTGCGGTATAAAGTGAGCCGATTTCGTCAATCTATCCACCACAACCCAAACGGCATCTTTCTTTTTTCGGAGTCGAGGCAAACCGGTCACAAAATCCATCGTAATTCTATCCCATTTCCATTCGGGAACCATCATCGGTGAAGTAAACCCGAAGGCACTTGATGCTCGGCTTTCACTTGTTGGCAAATCAAACACTTTGATACAAACTCGAAATTTCTCTTTTCATACCCGCCACCAATAAAATTTCTTCAAATCATTATACAATTTTGTACTACCGGATGAAGTGACAAACAACCTTTGTGTGCCTCATGTAAAATTTTTGAATCAACTCATCATCTTTTGGTACACACACCTATCACGAAACATCAAACAATCATCCGGTCCGATTCGAAAATGCGAATCACTACCCAATTCACATTGAACTCTTTTAACTTGCAATTCCTGTCTTTCTTTTGAGCCGCGCAAATTTCTTTGATGAAATAACGGTCTAGCCCTCAACTCGGCCAAAATCGAACCGTCGTCAAACAAAGTCAAACTCGTATTCATAGCTCTCAAAGCATACAAAGATTTTCTACTCAAGGCATCCGCAACTACATTCGCTTTTCGGATGATAATCAATCACTAACTCATAATCTTTCAATATTCGAGCCACCTCGTTGTCGCAAATTCAAGTCCTTTTGATTCATCGGATATTTTAAACTTTTATGATCGGTAAAGATTCGACATTTCTCACCATACAAATAATGGCGCCAAGTCTTCAAAGCAAATCGATGGCGGCCAATTCCAAATCATGCGCGTCGGATAGTTCTTTTAAATGCGGTTTTAGTTGTCTCGAGGCATAAGCTACTACTTTGCCCTCTTGCATCAACACACAACCAAGACCATTCAATGATGCATCACTATAAATCACAAACTCTTTTCCCGACTCGAGTTGTACCAAAACCGGTGCTACATCAATCGCGCTTTCAACTTCTCGAAACTTTGCGACATTTATCGGTCCATTCAAACTTAACATTCTTTTGCAACAACTTAGTCATAGGAGAGGCAATCATTGAGAATCCTCAACAAAGCGTCTATAATACCCGGCTAAACCCAAAAAGCTTCTAACTTCGGATACATTCTTTGGCGGTTTCCAATCAACTATTGCCGAAATTTTACTCGGATCAACCCGAATACCATCACCGAAACTATATGTCCCAAAAATCCGACTTCACAAAGCCAAAACTCACTTTTACTAAATTTAGCAAACAATTTCTTTTCTCTCAAAATCTGTAACACCATTCTCAAGTGTTTAGCATGTTCGGACTCATCTCGAGAATAAATCAGGATATCATCTATGAACACAACCACAAACTTATCCAAGTATGGTCGAAAAATGCGATTCATCATGTCCATAAAGATGGCAGGAGCATTAGTCAAACCGAAAGGCATCACAAGAAACTCATAATGTACGTACCTCGTTCTAAAAGCGGTTTTTGCACATCGACTCTTTAACTCTCGGTGATAGTAACCGGACCTCAAGTCGATCTTTGAAAACTTGTCGCCCCTTTCATTTGGTCAAATAAATCATCAATTCTAAACAGCGGATACTTGTTCTTTATAGTCACTTTGTTGAGTTGTCGATAGTCAATACAAAGTCTCATAGATCCATCTTTTTTCTTCACAAACAATACGGGAGCACCCCAAGGAGAAAAACTCGGTCTCACAAATCCCTTATCTGTCAACTCTTGCAACTGAGCTTTTAATTCTTTCAATTCAGTCGGAGCCATTCTATAAGGAGCAATCGAGATCGGTGCAGTCCCAGGCAATAGATCAATAGCAAATTCAATCTCTCTAATTGGAGGTAACCCAGGCAATTCTTCTGGGAACACATCTGGAAATTCACAAACTACTGGTATTGACTCAAGCTTCGACTCGGACATCTCAGTATTCAACACATAAGCAATATAAGCTTCACACCCTTTTCTCATGTATTTCTGAGCAGACATGTGCGAAATCACCATAGGCAATTTATTTGATTCATCTGTTTCAACCCAAAGAATCTCACCATTTTCACATTTCAATTCAAGGGTTTTCTGTCTACAATTTACCTTAGCATCATACAATGTCAACCAATCCATACCCAGAATAACGTCAAACTCATCAAATGGCAACAACATCAGATTAGCCGGAAAACAGTGACCATGAATCATCAAAGGACAATTCTTGCAAACCTTATCAACTAACACATATTTGCCTAAAGGGTTTGACACTTTAATCACAAATTCGATAAGTTCAACGAGCAAACTTTTACTAGATACTAAATTCACACAAACATAGGAATGAGTAGATCAGGGATCAATCAATGCAATAACATTAGTATCATAAAGAGAGAATGTACCAATGATCACATCGGAGATGGCGCATTCTCACGGGCACGTATGACATAAGCTCTAGCGGTGCTCTCGCCGACCTTACAAGCTGATTCTTTCGCTATACTTTTCTTTGCTAGCCCGATTCGGCATTTCTCGATGGTCTACCTCTGCTTTGGCGATATACCCGGTCTAACACTCACGATATTTTCCTTCTTCAATCTTCTCGGGGCAATCTTTAATATAGTGCTCTCGAGAACCACACTTAAAACAAGCACGGCTAACCATATAACACTCGCCGGGGTGTCGTCTACCACAATCTTGACATTGAGTCTATTGGATCTAACATTACCCACACTTGCCATTGAAGTAGCTTGAGTTTTAGAACCCGAATATGATCTCCCACGGTTTTGGTGCAAATACCCAAATTTAAAGCAGATCAATCGATGATTCATATCTTTGGATTTCTTGGATTGAGATTGGAATGACTTACTTATTGGCCTCTTTCTTGCATCTCGGCTTCAATCACGACTTTTCTCTTTTCTTTGTTGACTCTTGACTTTACAAGCTCGATCAACCAATACCACAAACTCTTTCACTCTAAGATCCCAACTAGCGATCGAATATCCTCGTTCAACCCATCTTCAAATCTCTTACACATAATGGCCTCGGTAGACACACATTCTGGGCATATTTCATGAGTCTAACAAACTCTCTTTCATACTCATCACGGACATTCGGCCTGCTTTAACTTGAGAAACTCTTTGCGTTTTTGATCAATGAACCGTTGGCTTATGTACTTCTTTCTAAATTCCTCTTGGAAGAAATCCCATGTAACCCTTTCTTTCGGAACCACAGATACGATGTCTTCCACAGTGTGATATGCCGAGTCCCTTAATAAAGATATTGCACACTTTAAACATTCTTGGAAGTACAAGAAAGTTCATCAAATACCGAATAGAATTCTCAAGCCAAAACTCGCTTTCTCGGGATCATCATCTATGTTAGCCCCGAATTCTTCAGCCCCTTGCTTTGGATCTTATCAGCGGAGGCTTAGTCGATCTTATCATTTTCTGTACCTTGAGGAACTACGGGGCCGGTTGAGGAATAGGAGGAGGTGGAGGAGGTTGAACATTTGGATTCGCTCGAACAAATTACGTATACCAATTATTCATCATATGGAGGAAGGCTTCCCGAGCCCCATCTCCTTGACTATGTGTTTCAGGTCTACTACCCATCGCACGGTCCCTTGCGTGGGAGCCGCGCGCATTACTTTCGTCATCATCGCCTCTGACTCGGTCGGGATCCATTTACTATATAAAAACACAATTTAAATTGTCGAGTCGTCACACTATCACGGTATTTTTATGGCATGTATAGCTAGACTTTCACATACGCTATGTTAGTCCGAGAACCGACTAAACCATAGCTCGATACCACTAAAATGTAACACCTCTTACCAGTGCATCGTAGGAGCAGGATACGAGGCATTATCGGACATGATCCAAGCTATTGTACAAAATTCAAAATGTAAAATCCATATAAAGTTAAAACTTTTCCCATACATAGTCGTCAATACCCATAAGCAAAATAACTCGTCAATACCCATAAGCAAAATAACCATTCGTAACTATAAATAACTAAACAATTAAGCCTTCTATACATGCCATAATTTCCAAAATATTGTTTTCAAAATACCAAAAGAAGGTGATAGTGTGAATAGATCTCTCAACGATCACCGTATCCCGAACTAGCTTGATGACACTATAAAACAAGGAAAAGAAAAGAGAGTAAGCATATAGCTTAGTAAGTAAGTATATAAATAATTAATAAATGGATTTAGTATTTTTACAAAACAACACATTCAAACCTACAATCAAATTCATTATTTATTCAAGTTTGGAGCAAGCTGTCTATTCGAGTCACAGTGACTAAATTATTTTTATCTTAAGCTACGAAACTCCAAATTAAGATCCGTAAATTTTTACTGAAACTAGATTCACATATCTTTATACCATAAAATTTCCAGAATTTTTGACTTAGCCAATTAGTACAGTTTATTCATTAAAATTTCTCCTGTTTCACTGTTTGACTATTCTGACCACTTTTCACTACGAATCAATTTTCTCCTTGTACAGAATTCAAATGATGTTGTAACTTGTTTCATTTGAAACTAGACTCATTAAGGAATCTAAATATATAAATTATGTCCCAAAATTATTTTTGTACAATTTTTAATGATTTTTCCAAGTCAGAACAGGGGATCTCGAAATCACTCTGAACCAGTCTCACACAAAAATCTAAATATCTCAAAATACAGAACTTCTTTTCTTTCTTTGTTTCTTTCATATGAAAATAGACTCAATAAGATTTAATTTCATATATTATTCAAATTCTAATTCAATTTCTACCATTTTTGGTGATTTTTCAAAGACACATAACTGCTGCTGTTCAAAACTGTTTTATTTCTAAATTTCAGTAACTTTCATTGTAACATTTACTCAGTATCAATCTTACCAAAGTTCTATCACATATGAGCACATTGCTCATAAGTTTACACACATATACCTACACTTATTCATCACATAATCACAGTCATTTACACTTAGTCATTTCCGTTGAACATATCGAATATTAACGGATACATCGAGAATATTGCACATAGTGCCACACTTGTAGCCAAAGCTACTTCACATCACTTATCACACATAGGCTCGTTCTTGAGCTATTCACATTCGCAGTGCTGCACACAAGTCGTCGGTCATACGTAACTACTCGGTGCTGCTCACACAAGCTGTCGGTATCCGCAACACATGCGGGATTACCCATTGCTGGTAGAACTTATAAGACCGGCACCGTTTCACATAATCACAATCTCGGCCCGCTCCCACAAGTATCGGTCATACGTAACTACTCGGTCTTTGCTCACACAAAGCGCCGAGTATCCGTAACACATCTTTGGATAACTCAGCCTTTGGTAGAGCGTCACGGACCAGCACCGGATCACTTATTCCACTTAGATTTCACATAGGTTTCAAGTGAACATGTCACTCGAATCCATTTTTATTCCTAAGGTTCAAGCGGAAATTTCTCACTTGTCGATATTTTGTCAATTACATCAAATATTCAGCCACAATTCATGCCGTTTATCAAAATATGAAAATGTAAGTAAAAACAATACATTATTTACATACAAACTTACCTCGGTGCAAAATATGGCGAATTTGCAATTGAGTCAACAACCTTTTCTTTTCCCGATCAAGGTCAATTCCTCGTCTTTCTTGATCTATAATAACATATTTAACTCATTTAATACGCACATTATTCAATTTAGTCTAAAAATCACACTATAGAAAAATTACATTTTTGCCCCTAAAGTTTCACATATTTATAATTTTGCCCCAATACTAAAAATTAAACTTCAGCCCTTATTCTTATGTTTTATAGCATGCTGATCATTTTTCCTTCTATGGCAACATCAAATTCTTACTCTAACATACACTTATGAACATTAGGAATTTTTCTGGAGATTATGTCATTTTACCATTTTCACTTAAAATTACTTAGCAAAAGTTCTTTAACATCATTTCAAGCTTCATATTCTACCATAAAACATCAAAATACATGCATTTCATCCATGGGTAAATTTTTAAACACAAACCCTAGCTCAAAATAATGGTAGAAATAGGTAAATCTTGTTACGAGGATTTGAAAAACGTAAAAATCATTAAAAGCAGGGCTAGAACGGACTTACAATCGAGCTTGGGAGCTTGAGAAACCCTAGCTATGTCTTCCTTATGAGAATTTCGGCCAAGGGGTTGAAGATGATCAAAAATTAGCTTTTAATTTTGTTTTTAACTCATTTTAATCACTAAATGACCAAAATGCCCTTAACTTAAAAATATTCTATTTAACCTATTTAATGTCCATTTTTTTTTTCCAGAAAGTTAACCAATGGTCTAGTTACCTTTTAAGGACCTTCAATTTAAAATTTCATAGCAATTAGATACCTCTAGCTTCTAGAACTCAAGTTTTGCACTTTTTACAATTTAGTCCTTTTGACTAAATTGAGTGCTCAAACACCAAAATTTTCGAACGAAATTTTTACGAAATCATTTCATAAAATTGTAGATCATAAAAATATAAGAATATTAATTTTTTTAAATTTTTTTTTTTCCTCATCGGATTTGTGGTCCCGAAACCACTATTCCGACTAAGCTCAAAATCGGGTTGTTACAGTGCCGTACTGGAGTGTTTGGGTTGGAATCCGTGTATCCGTTAAAGTCCGAGTCTGTTAATAGGGGTAAATGATGAAAAGGTTAAATTGAATAAAATGAAATGGTTGAGCTATTGGAAGAAATGCGAAAATAGAACGTGAACTGAAAAATGTAATTGGAATATAAGTATGAGAATAAAAAGTATGAACCATTGGTTCAAGAAATGGATAATGGCTCAACATGATTGTGTATTATTTCAATTGTTAAATAGCTAAATTTGAATTGTATGAATATATTGAGAATGATAAACTTATGTTTGAATTGGGTTAGTTAAATTAAAGTTATATGATTTAATGATATGATTATTATGTTTATAATTTGAATTATGGTAATACCACTTTGAGTATATGTATACTCAAATCACGGTTGCTTAGTGCGCGAGAGTTGTAGAAGTCAAATCTTGAACCAAAGATCCGAAGCGGACAGGACTTCAACAAACCTTTGGTGATGTATATTTCCTTTTATAATGTGGCATGTACGTAGGTTATGTTTAAATGTTATTATGTTTTGAAGTAAATGGTTAAAAATGTTAGTATTACAAGTTTAAAAATTATAATGAAAGGAGTATATTTATTTTAATCTAACTAATATTTTGATAAATTTAAGTTGATATTATATTGATTGAGTTTGATTAGAAGGTATTTAGAATAGAAAATGAATTTATCAAATGAATTGGTTAAATTGGTTGCTTATTGAAATGAATACGATTTATTTTACAGGGGGTTTTATATATTAATAAGCAGAAATCTTTGTAGAAATTTATATTAAACAAAATTTATATTTGCAAATTGTCTGATATGTCCGGTAATGCTTCGTAACCCTGTTCCGGCGATGGTTCGGGGTTAGGGGTGTTACAATTCTCAAGGCATATGAGACTTGCTCGGGTCAGTGTGTGAATTTTGAAAAATCGACGGTATTCTTCAGCTCCAATGTAAACGATCAAGATCGAAATATGGTGTTTCAAGCTCTTCGAGTCCGATGCTCAAATGATCCTGAAAAGTATTTAGGGCTTCCAAATATGGTCGGACGAAAAAAGAAAATGGCTTTCCAAGTCTTAAAAGACAGGCTGAAACAGAGAATTAATAATTTAAGTTGCAAGCACATATCGCGAGGGGGTCGAGAAGTCTTTATAAAATCAATATTGCAAGCCATACCCACATACACAATGGCATGTTTCCTTATGCCGAAGACACTGTGTACTGAATTGGAAAATGTTTTAAATTCCTTTTGGTTGAATAAAAGTAACGGAAAAAGGGGCATGCATTGGTGCGAATGGAGATCATTATGCGCGATTAAGGAGGAAGGAGGAATGGGTTTTCGTGATCTGAGTTCTTTCAATATTGCTATGTTGGCCAAACAGGGTTGGCGGTTGTTACGCAATCCTAATTCTCTTCTAGCGCGAACGTTAAAGGCGAGATATTTTAAAGATTCAGATTTTCTAAAATCAAGCCTGGGTAATTTACCTTCATTAACCTAGAGGAGTGTGTGGACGGCAAAAGGACTTCTGTTGAAAGGTATGGGCTGGCGAACTGGTGATGGATAGAAAGTCTCTATTTGGGAAGATAGGTGGGTCCCTGGAAACAAAGAGCTCAATGGTCAGAATCAAAGCTCAAATTTAAGCATAACAAAAGTTACAGACCTGATTGAGGCTAACACAAGGAAATGGAAGGAAGATTTAATCTTTAATACCTTTAATGAGAGGGATGCTGCGAGGATACTCTACATTCTATTGCCTCTGAACTCATATGATGTAATGGCCTAAATTCAAGGTTATCGGAACAATAGTTTCGTAACCATAAATCCAATTTAAAGAGAAATTTCTTTCAATTTATTTGCATGAATATTTATATGATAGGAAAATCGTATTAAAATATCGATAGAAAAATTTTACCGATTTAGTGGTTAGTTAGAAAAATGAATTATTGAAGGAATTGGGTAAAAACAAGGTATCGAGACCTTGATCTCATAAAATTGAGTAGGAAATATTTTTATAAATATTTATAAAATGTTAGTAATGTGGTATTAAAATTTCATTAGAAAATTTTAACGTTTGGGTATGTAATTAAATGAAAAGGACTAAATTGTAACAAATGTAAAATTATGAAAAATGATTAAATAGTTTAAATAATAAAAGAAAGAGGGCTTAAAAGGAAAATAGACCCAAGGTCTATTTGGGCTGGACGGCAAGGGCATGAAATCAGCAAGAAAATAAGGAGAATTAAGGGTAAAATTAAAATATTGCAAAATTTACTTAATAAAGTTAGGACTAAAGTGAAATTATCTAGATTTCTCTTTATTTTTCTGCCTTCTCATCAGCAAAAACACCATAGAAGGGTTTCTTTAAGCTGGTTTTTCATATTTTTACTGCAAGTAAGTTTAATTCTTGATTATTTCTTGAAATTTTTATATTTTTGTGACTTTTACAACTAGATTCACTTGTTGAATTCATTAGTTTTAGATTTTATGAATGTGAGTTGGAAGTTGCTATGAATATGTGTTGGAAGTATATGATGATTTAGCATGGAATTAGAGCTTTAAATTGTTTATATGTCGATTTTATTGAAAGAATTAAATAAAAAGTGAATGTTTGGGACCTAATTTTAAAAGAATTTAAAGTTAGGATTTTATGTGAAAATTCTAAATTTCAATAGTTTTGAAATAACTTATAATGTCTAAGTAAAGTATTAATTTAGAAAAATTAACTTAATTGAGGGGTTAATTGAGCAAGTATTGAATTGTATGAACTGTGAAATTTAGAACAAAATAGACATCAACACTTTACACTAAAACAATTTTAGACAGCAGCAGTAGACTAACTTTGAAAAATGACCATAAATTGTAAAAATTAAATTAAAAGATGAACAAAATATGAAATTAAAGCTTATTGAGTCTAATTTTTCATAGAAGAAACGTTGTAAGCAATAGATATGTAAATCACGAGATATAATGAATTTTGTGAGACAAGATTAGAATGAATTCGGGTTCCTCTGTTTTGACTTTAAAAAATCATCAAAAATTAGAGAAAATTAATTAGGGACTATATTGAGTAAAAAAAAATTCGTAAACTCCGGTAATGTCTCGTACCCTATTCTGATAACGAATAGGGGTAAGGGATGTTACATATAAAGATTTTGTTGTCTGGCGTGGGGAGCAAACTGGAGAGTACTCAGTGCGGAATGGACATAAACTTCTTATACAAGACGGACAGACTCAAGTACAGGATGATTTTAAACAATTTTACAAGCAGACTCTGGAATTTAGAATTGCCCTCAAAAATTAAAATTACAGTATGGAAAAGCTCACGTAATTTTCTGCCTAATTACAACAATTTACACTACAGAAGACTAATGAGATCTGCCCTCTGCCGAAGATGCCAAGGGGAAGCTGAGACAAGGGAGCATCTGTTTAGAGACTGCCCTGTTGCAAAGGAAACATGGGAGAAGTTAAATATTGAATGGTCCGCTGGAGAGGAAAATATGGGGTTCTCTGAAAGCCTAAAGAACTTTTTTGCTGGAAACTCTATGGAAAGTTGTTGGAGATTTGTGTGTGCTTTGTGGGGGATTTGTACAGCCAGAAATAAATTCATCCATGAAGGTGAAATGAAAACTGGCAGTCAGATTGCAGAGTTCGTTGTCAGATACATGATGGAACTGGATGGGGCAAGGAAGTTTTTACCTGAGAAACGAATAGTCAGAAGTAGTTGGAGAGCGCCAATAGGGATGCATCTAAAGATAAACTTTGATACGGCTTTCAACAGCAATAGAAAGGAGTCATGCTCGGGATTAGTGGTGAGAAATGAAAAGGCAGAAGTAATATGTTCAAAAGCAATTATCAACAAGAATATACCAAACGTGTTTGCTGCAGAAGCTATGGCGTGTTACCAAGCAGTAGATCTGGGTCATCATCTTGGTCTGCGAGATGTAGAAATAGAGGGTGATGATAGGACGGTGATCTAAAAGCTGAAAGAGAAGGAAATGGACAAATAAGAAATTGCAGCGTATATTGAAGATTCAAAGAAAATGGCTTTGCTTTTTAGAAACTGTAATTTCCTTTTTCAAAACAGGGAAGCAAATGAAGTGGCACACCGAATAGCTACCAATGGCCTAAAAAAGGGAGAGTAACTAATGTAGAGGAAATGGAAGGGCAAAGAGCTATCTGTTTGGGATTGTGGAACGAAGAAGCTAAACCATCAGGAGGATTTGAGGGGTTTCAAGAGTTTTTTGGTGAAATGATGAAAGGCTGCAGGAAGCTATCTGCTTTGAATGTTTCCGAGATAGGGGTTATTATGGAGGACAGCTGGAAATGGTTTCCAAAAGCAACCCTATCGTCTTGAATGCTGTGTATTTCTCGCATAGGCCAAAATCTTTAGTTTTCTTTACTGTTTTGGTTATTTTTTCCTATGTTGATCTGTTTTTAGTTTCTGGTCTTTATGTCTGGCCTTTATATTTGGGTTTTGTTTTAATTCTGTTTATGAACTATAATTTTGGCCTAGTTTCAATGATAAATTCAGCTATTGATCTAAAAAAAAATTTAATTTCCATTTTTGTAAATATTATATTTAGTTTGAAATTATTTAATTTAATAATTATTATTTATAAACATAAATAAATATTATTTAGATTCAATAAATTTGTTAAAAATCAAATTTTGAAATGAAAAAATTTATTCCTTATAAATATGCTTTAGATGTTTGCAGTTTATAACATACGAATTAATTAACGTTTTGGTAAAACTGAATTTAATATATTATTGTCGAAATATAATAAGAACATATTATCAGTATAAACCTCGTGTGTTGGCTTGATAGTCAGAGTGTTCACTGTCTTAGGTGCGACCTGGGTTTGAGTTACACTAATCGCATTGTTGTTAGGATTTTGTTCTTCTTATAATTCACAATAAAACATGTCAAAATTAATTCTTAATGTAAATAAAAAACTAATTAACATTAAAAACTTGGAAATATTTAATAACATAGGTTATTCAATAATTAATTCTTGCCAAATTTGATTTTTTCCCTTCTATAAAACGAATAAAATAATTAAATTTAAGAACATATTTATTGTGTTTCCATATTAGTTATTGTGAAAATTAATTCAATCTGACTAATTTTAATTCAAGTTAAAAATAAAACTATTGCTAAAATTTTTTCAAGTTAGGAATTAATATGTATTTTTAATTCACATTAAAAATGATTTTTTCCCAAATTAATTAGTTAAATCGGTAATAATACGAAAAAATTATCAAGAAATTAATAATAGTTGTATTGTATAATTTTCATTTTATGTTTGAGCAATTATATGATAACTTCTAGGGAACAATGCATGCCAAATTTCAAAATTTTACGTCGCCACGTCAACAACTTACCATTATTGGTTGAATATGTTAACCATAATTAGATTAGATCCTTGTAGACGATTCTTTGACTTCTGCAACGGGCCTAATCAATTTTAATGATGGACCAGAGAGAATAATCACGGCTGAAAATGATATGGACATACCCAATTAAGACCCGAAACATGGCCTAGCCCACCGCTAAGCGGCGTAAAGTCAGTGGCTTGCCCTTCTCCCAAGTTTTCCCCCAAAATAAAACTCTTGCTCTCTTGCTCTTGCTCTTGCTCTTGCTCCACCGTCCGAAAGCGCTTGAGGTTAGTCTTTCTTCTTTCCTTTAAATTTATTTGTTTGCTTCGTCAATATTCTTGTTTCGGTCTGTGATGATGCTCGAATCTCTTTTGAAATTTAAGCAACCGTACACTGAAAGAAGGTTTCACACTGTCGCTTCCGACTTGAAAATGGCTGTTGATTTATCTATATTTCTGCTCCATTACATGATCGGGAACTTAAGGGTTCCTGCGTTAGGGTTATTCTATCGTTTAATTTTGGGATAATTGATGAGTATGTTTAAGGGATGAGAGAAAAGAATTTGAAAGAAACAAGGAAGATCAATATCTATTTAAGATATTTAATTCTACGCTGTCCGACTAAGAATGTTTTGTGGTCTTTTTTCCTCTTAATTTTAGTTTCCCATGATCTCTGATTTTAATTTTTCAGGAAAGAAAGTAATGTTCTTTTTTGATTCCATTGTTCATAGATTTAGGGTTCGTCACTTTTATTTTCCGTACAGCTGGAAAGATTTACAGTTTTAATTGAGAACTAGAAGTCTGGGCTTGTAAGTGATATTTCTTTACACCTTCATACTTTAGATCATAGGTAGAAATAATATGCTTGATGAAGATGAGTTAAATTTAAGGTCTATTGAGAACTGCTTTGATTTGGAATGGATAGGTGCTATTCGGAACTGGTGGTCTGGTTAAATGCCTCAGAAATTAACAAAAATGGAGGAAAATATATATAATAAATATAACATTGCTCTCAGTACATGTTTGTGCACATTGATTTTGGAAAATCATCGGGTTTTCTTTGATGTTGTTTTGGCATGTCAGATGCATGATTTACACATTACACGTTCCTTTGATTTCTGAATGCATGAAATTGAGATGTGGATGTTGCATTAGTGGTGTTTTGCTGCTTAAAGTTGAAATCTTTTAACTCTTTGTGAACAAAGAAATCACTGTGATAAAATTGTATTTGATTGGATAGAAGGCAAAACTCTTCACATTTTACTTGAAAAAATCATGGTTTAACTGTGTCTTTTTATTCTTCCTTTTATGTTTTTAGTTAATTTTAAGTGTAGGTCAGCCTTAACAAAAAAATGTCTCGGAGATATGATAGCCGCACAACCATCTTTTCCCCTGAAGGCCGTCTCTACCAAGTAGAGTATGCAATGGAAGCCATTGGGAATGCTGGCTCTGCGATTGGAATACTATCGAAGGATGGTGTTGTCTTGGTTGGTGAAAAGAAAGTTACTTCCAAGCTTCTTCAAACCTCCACATCTACGGAAAAGATGTACAAGATTGATGATCATGTTGCTTGTGCCGTGGCGGGAATAATGTCCGATGCAAATATCCTAATTAACACTGCTAGGGTGCAAGCTCAACGATACACATATGCTTACCAAGAGCCAATGCCTGTTGAACAATTGGTTCAATCTCTCTGTGATACAAAGCAGGGTTATACCCAGTTTGGTGGTCTCCGCCCATTCGGTGTTTCATTTCTTTTTGCAGGATGGGACAAGAACTATGGATTCCAACTTTACATGAGTGATCCTAGTGGTAACTACAGTGGATGGAAAGCTGCAGCTATTGGTGCCAATAATCAAGCAGCTCAGTCAATGTTGAAACAAGATTACAAGGACAATATCACGAGGGAAGAAGCCGTTCAACTCGCGCTGAAGGTGCTGAGTAAAACTATGGACAGCACCAGCCTTACTTCGGAGAAACTTGAACTGGCTGAGGTTTTCCTTACACCTTCTGGGAATGTGAAGTACCAGGTTTGCTCACCTGATTCTCTGAGTAAGTTGTTGGTGAAGTTTGGAGTGACCCAACCTGCCACTGAGGCTTCTTGAGTTAGCTTTCTTTATTTTCCATTCATCGTTTTCCTGAAACTAGTTTATCATCTTGTTTTTAGCTATTGTTATATTCTCTGGAAAATGGAATTGAGAACTCTGTCGGATCGATATGTTGCTTGCCTTGAACTAGACTTGGACTATATTTTATGATCTTTTGTTGTGCTGAAGAAAATGGTGTTTTCATTTTATCTGGATAACTGTTCTTTGGGTACAAGTTTGATTGGTATGTGACATGTTTTGAAGAATATACATCCAGTATCATGGTCCTAGAAAATAATCGTATACTATTGTCGGATTGGGTAATGTAATGCTACATGTAATTTTGAACACTTGTGTTTTAGATGACAGGTGACCTTTTTATTATATATACGCATATATATCTAGATATATCAGCTAAATATTAAGATGAGTAGAAGAAGGTTGTAACTTTTAACTACCTTACAAAATACTCTATGATTCGATGGTAAGGTCTACGGTTTAACGGTTATGTTTAAGTTTCACCTATATATTTGAAATAATGTGCATCACATTTTGAATCTATAATTTGATTTTATAGTGGGTAAATACACCTAAATTGGTTGCCCAATTTTAAAAAATTATATTTAAAATTTTTAAATTTATATCACTGAAGTTGATATACAGTATTTTTCTTTTTTTTTTTTTTGGTCTAATGCACCTACACTAACTAAAAAGTTTAGTTTTTTTTTTTTTTAGAAAATATTATTAAATCCACGATTTAAAATAACTCCAATAGATATTAGCCCTTAGTTAAATTATAACTTGAAGATAGTTAATTTTTTTTTTTAAAAAAAACCAACTTAAATTAAATAAAAATTTTCAGGTACTTTATTTTTTATTGAGCTTTTTAAGGGTAAATATTTACATAAAAGCCTCGTGAATACAAAACAACTCTCAAAATATTAAATAAAATTTTTATAAATATTTACAAACAATTTACCAAGTCTGTCTACTTAGAAGAAGAATACCCTATTTTCAAGTAAGGTCTCCATATCAGAAAATTCATGTGGTAATTAATAATTTAGTGTTATTAGAAAATTATTAATTATTAATGAACGACCCTAAATTCTTCTCTCCTCCCTCGTTTGCAAAGCTTTTAACCCGTGCATAATCTATATTATTGGAGAGTACTCGGAAATGTCAGATATACAGATAACAAGTATACTGAATTTACCAAATGACTTTTTGTATATTTAAAAAAGTTCATTCTCTATGCTCATGATCAAATATGTAAAGCCATGGTCAAATTTAAGAAAAAAAGAATATGACGGTCCGTGTCTGGGTACCATCATAACTGTGCATTTACTAAAGAGTCCAAGATAATAGCCATGCCATCAAAGAGTCTGTACTAAAAAATGCTGGAAAGGAATCCTCTTTACAAGCACTCCTACAAACAGAAGGATTGTGAAAAACTCAGACGCCACGACTCAATGGAACAGTCGGCCATCTTCCAGACGAGCAATAAAGGACACTGAATTAGAAAGGCCCCGACTGTAATGACACTTTACATGATTAAAATATCTCCAGGTTCTTTCAACTGACACCTGACAGCATCGGCAATGTAAATCTATCTTCATTCAAAGAAAAAACCAAGATATTTTGCAAACAGAAATTGCGGAAAGGCACGTACCTCTAGTTAGTCACTGAAATCGGAGCTACGAGAACTGCTAGCATTACGACTGTGTAATGACAAGCCTCTCATATGACCAGCCACAGCAGAACCGTCAACCTTTTTCTCCTGAAAGTATCTTTCTCTCTCAATGTGTTTTGCAGGAGGGGGAGGAATTGCAACAGCTGAAGGATGTGCATTGTTTTCATATGATGGTTCCGAGGGCAATGGTCGAATAAGTGGACGGTTTAGCCGTTCTTTTTCTCCCAGAATGTTTGATCCATACAAACCCAAGTGTGGCTGCTCTCTAGAGCACTCTTCATCTTCCGGTCTTGCACATGCTTTCCCTTTTCGTATCCTATAAAGTTTTGCAATTGAAACAAAACAATTTCATCAATGTATACAACCAACAATGATCCGCAAGGACTATAGAGTACCAAAACTTTATCCCTTTATACATCACTATTCCATCTGTTAGAACTAGAATGGAATAGTTCAGCTTTTTGGGAAATTGATGATCTAAATTCCAAAATAACAAGGTATAACACTCAAGTTCGAATCTGGAACCTACTGTCTTGTTGCCTATTGTGTTTTATTGCTTCTCTAATCCTTCTTTAGCATGCACTTCATTTTACACACGGGCCCACTTGCAAAACATTAGCCATTCATCTTTTATTAAGCTTTTGAGAGAATTCATCGACCAACCTAACATCGTCATCTCAAAGAGCGAGCAGATAGAATCTTGGAAAGATAGACGAACCTTCTAAAAAGTTGCTCAGGCTCCTCTTCCTCTTCTTCATGGTTGAAATGATTAAGAGTTGATGCCAGCCTACTAGAAACAGTTGTCCTCCCAGAGAGAAGAGCATCATGTCTGATAAGAACATTCTGGAGTTGCTCATTCAATTCAATTGCTCGAGACACCACCTTCTCATCCCTGAATATAAAAAGACAGCATCCAACAGAGTTACAATACCATAATCGTGGACTTCTATATACATTTTGCATTAAAAAACATGATGAACTTGCCACAAGCATCCTAGCATTTTGAAGACAAGAAACAAATAATCTCCAAGTTGGACAATTAGCCTAGAATTTTAAAGCCAGGGATAAGTAGCATATGATCACATATACAATGAACCATAAAGAATCATTGAAATTTTGATTTCCATGAAACTGCAAGCCACTTTGTACATACCTAGACTCCCCATCTCCATTCATCCAAATAATCACTTTTATATGGTACCGCATGCCACCTAGCCTACCCTAGCACTTGGGAGTAAAAATTAATATAGCCAGCACATGTACCCATTGGTCCCTTGCCATTCAAATAGAGGTATTTAAAAGAAAGTAAAAGTCCCTCCCTCTCTCTGTTCATCTATTCATGGACATGTACAACACATCGGATGATGACTTATTAAAACTCAAATCTACTGTGCTCATAACAGCCTTACCTAGAACTCATCACAAGATGCATCACTCGTTGCTTCTGGAATGAACACTGTTCCACAAGGTCAAGTGTAAATTCATCCTTTGCAGCCTAAAAGAAACATATCTTCGTAGTCAGAATGGCATATCCAGGCTCATATTTTCATACATGCATCTGAGGATAATAAAATACATCAATAATAAAGCAAGGAAATATCACCCATACCTCAGGATTTTGAGCATCAACTGCATCAAGGACTTCTCTTAAAACCTCTAACGCATTGCTAGCCTTCTGAATAATACTGTGGCAAGAGAAAAATAGACTTGAGGAATTTTGTTTTTCAGGCAAGACAAGATCTCATATTAACTGCATTGTCAATCTATTTAGCAAAGAGCAAGCATAAAATTAAATTTTGACAGAAACTTGTGCAGATATAGACCAAAAGCAAACAAATCCCAACTGCTCCAAAAATGACTAAAGCATCTTAAGAGTTTAGACAACAAAGAAAGAAGCTCAAATGTGGTTATTCCAAGGAGTTATTTTTTTAGTAAGGTAGAATTAAAACCTTTGGCACAATGGATTGCTAAAAACAAATTCACATGGAATAAATAGTATTTTTTTTCCACAAGATAACACACAAGAACTTGGGGGGTGTTACCTGGACTCGGGAACAATCTGAGGCTCTGCTTCCTTTGCAACTGCCTCTTGTCTGGCAGAGGCAAGTTCACCATTAAGCGTATTACTTTTTATTGGTTGCGAAGTAGGTGGATTTGATGGTGTTGCATGAGGCCTTTGAGGAAATTCTACTCCAGCACTCTGGAAGGATTTAAAAAATAGAAACATGCAGTTATTGATATATTCACTTTCAATGTATCTGTGCTAATTAAATGTGCTGTAAAGAACAAACAAGAGAAAATTACTTATGCAGGAGTTTAAACAGTCAGGAAAACAAGTTAAAACATTAGTATTGGAGACTGCTATTTGATGAAGCACCTTATGAAGCATAGGCACACTTTTTGATAATGGAGAGCTATATACTGAAGTTGGGGGAAATTCATATGCACCAAGCTGTTCATCTCATAACCATGCTTTGAGAAAGCTAAGAAGAAACAATTAAACATCTAGTCATGCCCTAATATATCATTTATGGTGTAACTATAATTAGATATTGAAACTTTCACAATATAGCCCATGAATAGGACTAACTTCGTAGGATTTTGATGAGCAAAGGGCTGTAAAAATGTACAAGGAATCAAGGAAATAACACAGTTTAGCTGTTGCTAGCAGAGAAAAAAATGAGGGTCAAAGATTGTGAATTAGCTGCAGACATTTTTTAGTGCATAATGTAGGTTGAGGAGAAGGCTTAGGAGAAGGATCCACGTAAAATAAACAAAACAGAAGAAAGAAAGGTGAAACAAGCAAAACCAAATTGCTTAGAGAAAAATTAAATTACTGAGAAATAATTAGTTAAACTGGGCCAAAAGACTTCAAAGACAAAGCGTAATGAAGGCCCTCACCCTCACTGTTCACCGCAGTCAAGAAGTAAGTACAAAAATCTCAACAGCAGCACTCCCAAGTCCCAACAACATACCTACCCATACTATTAAACTACTATACTCTCATGAAGAGTCAAGAGTGTATACTTAAGTTACAAACCTCCAATTCAAAAACATAAACAACAAACGTATAAAATGCAGCAATCATATGATCAAACTAAACCTCGTAAACACTGTGACTAACATCAATATTATGTCAAATGAAGAAAAAGACTTTTAAATTGTGTACAACTCATAAACTTAGCACAGGGTTCCTAGAGGATACTTTTTCTCTAATCCACCAAAATGTCCAACGAATGAGGGTTACACATGTTTCATGTCTGTACCTACCACCAGATCGTAGTATGCTGAATAGTACTGAGGGAACTTTCCAGAAGCACCACCAAGAGATGTTTGTGTAGCATCCAAAAGCAAAAATATTCTCTCTCGCACTGGTAAGTCCGACTGCAACAAAAGAAAGAATAATAAGAAGAGCAATATAGTTGTAAAAAAAACCCATGAAAAGGAAATAGTTTTAGAAATGGAACAAGTTCACACCTTTTTCTTGACTATCTTCACAAGAATTGGGAGAATGCCAGTATCAATCACCAGCTTATGAACATTTTCACCAATATTGTTCATCAACATCTCCAACAGCTGCAAAAGTAGGTGTTAGAGAATGTATTTACCATATATAAAATAACATAATGTCATATTATCATTAAGCAAAAATAGGGTATACTAACCAATACAGCGTATAATTGAGTATTTGGGTTTTTGCTCCCCAATCGTTTCTTAATTGCTTTAACAACATCTTTAGCTTGCCTGTATTAAAAAAACAAACACACAAAGCCAAGGAAAATAAGAACTCTAATGAAATGAAGGCAACCCAAAAGACTGAATTGTAGCGCCAATTTCAACAGAACTTAGTGACCATTTTCAACATAAATAAAAAATTAAAATAAATCTACCTTTGATCTCGAGCAACTAACTCACAAATTTCAATGTTCTTTGCCCAGTCCATCTCAGCCAATTTCTCACTTGTGGCAGAATTGACCAGCTCAGCAGCCATCTCTGCTTATTTCTGAATATAAATAAAACAAATAGAAATTTAAGAGCACCGACAGCAACCCAAAATACAACATGAATAGGTAAGGATGGAAAACATACACAAGCAGATCACAGCATATACATATTAAGAAATCAGAAGGACTGATAAACTTCCAAACCTAAGTTATAAAGCCATCTTTAAAACAAAACTTAGATGAGAATAAGTAGCTCAAACTAAAGCCTTCCGTTCATGTATTTGGCATGCTGCAGATTAGGCCTATAATATATAATTCAAATTTGTAGGCATTTAGCACTTCACATCTGTTATGTGCTTATTGGAAAGTACAATTTTGTTGGGAAACACTAAACAGTAATCTCCGGACGTATGACGTTGGGTTAGTAACAAATACCTCAGTCATTTTAATGTTTATGACAATTGAAGAAGCAACTTTTATCACTCTCAAAATTTATTAGTAGACTTGAAGTATTATCTACACGTTATCAGCTAATACAAATGTCCAAGGTATGCACACACACACACATATATACAGAAACAGTGCTTCATAAAAAAACACTAGCAGCATGGTCCCCAACTTTAAGGTATTTATTAGTCCTGTGCTATTTTTGCTCTCCATTTTACTTAACCAAGCTGGTGGGTTGAAAACTGTTGATAGAATTTTCAATAGCATTTAATGGTATTGAAATGTAATATGGTAGAACCAACTCTTAATAGAAAATAAAAACAGATTTTACATTTTTTATGTATTTGTTAATTCTTTCGCCATTTACACCGGCATTCCCATCTTATGTAAACCTATTCTGAACTAACTCATTGTATAAATAATGAGAACTGGTTTTTAGAATAGTCCGCAACCACTTTGTAAGTATTCACAACCATACATAGTAAATGAATATGTGCTGTGAGTGCGAATAGCATATAAATAATCTGGTATTTCACACAGCAGAACATAAAACTTAAAGAAATTCTCAAACACAAATGCAGAACTCAAAGAATGGTATTGGAAAAAGTAAACTGGGCAATTAAATCACATGATAGAACCGCATGCACCAATGCAATAGAAAGAAAGGCCTTAAGAATAAGCAAATCAATGGTAGAGGTTCGTTCACTTAGTTAATGAACTCCTCAACTCCTTGGAGTAACCATACACACGTCCGATAAGAGAAGAGAGAAAATAGACTGACCGGTTCTTTTCCTTGCTAGCAGTGACTCTGAATTGCATACAGTTTCATTCGTTACTCTGCAAACAACAAATCTCAGTTGAGGAATACATTAAAGTAGAGATATTACAAGCCAATGGAAATAATCATCATCATATATATATATAAGAGATAATTCCTCCGAAGAAAAGAGTTAATTGGGAAAATCAGCTTATATTAAAAAATTATACATTCTCCTACGCACTTAATTCTCAAACTAAGTAACTTGACTTGAACCGATTATTTTCGTGAGAATTATAACACTAAAGGACAAATAACAAAATTACAGGAAACAAAGTAATATGAACAATAAAAGGCAAAAATCTTGGATCTACTCTAATGTTCTCTTCTGTTATGTCATACTTTACTACTGGAGTTTAATTCAGCCATTCCTTCACTTAAATAGGTTCAGATCTCAAATGCTTCCAATCTTATATATCTTTCTAACCAAGTATAAGTATAAATTCTCAAAAAAAAAAAAAGAAAAGAAAAACAGAGATCTAATTTCAGTAAATCCAGACCACGACATACCTGTAAAGACGAAAACGACGTAAAGGAAGCTTAGGAACAAGTGATAAACCCTAGAAGGCAAAGACTGAAAGACGAAGCAAAGGATCAATTTACCAGAAAAAGGGAAAAAATGGAGATTTCTCGTTCTTTTCTTGCCTTTATAGCAATGTTAAATGATAAAGCTTATTATTAGCTTAATATATAAATAAAATATAAATTTAAGAATTTGGCAGATAGGATTTTGCAGATAAAATAATTACTACAAGAAGGATAAAATGAAGTTTCTTTTTTAAAGCTTGGGCTGATTGATTGAAGCTTGTAGCAGCACCGCCATGCCCCCATGAGGGGCTGTCCAAAGCTTCCTTAAAAAGCGTCTCTTGCTGGGTAAGTCTAATGTCACTTGAAGGTGAGCTGTCTTCATTATTATTTCTTTTGATTTTTCTTTTACGCGTGTCAAATAATTCTCTTTTTTTAAGTCTCAACCATTCAATGAATAAAAAAGAATTTATGAACACAAACGAAAACGAATAAAAGATTTTTTTTTCCTAATTAAAATTAAATAAATTCGACAAATAATCAATTAATAACGTTCTCATGTAAAAATTAACATATATACACCTTTTTCCATAAAAATTTAAAATATTAATATCACAAATTAATTCAATATCAGTTGAATAAATAAATTTATTTTTTTAAAGGAGTCAGTAAAATTACTTAAAAGTTTAAACTATAGTGTTTTCCACAGTTGGTCACCTATTTTCTTTTTCGAAAATAGTACATAAATTAGGATTTCATTACACAAATTGCTTCAATCATCACTCTTGCTGAAAAGTCACATTTTTAATTAAAATTTAAATAAATTATATATTTATAATTTAGCACTTAACTTTTTTTCGTCAAAATTAATACTTAAACTACTTTTTTCACTTTGGTATTTTTGTCAATCAATAGTTAGTCAACAGTAACATAGTTCAATCACTCAACTACACGTGGCATAAAAAAGTCATATAAGCATTGACCATTTGTTGAGTGTTGAGTGATGCTTGATTAGTATTAAACCGGTCAACCTCCATCAACATTTAATTTGAAAATATTTAAAAATATTTATTTTTAAGTTATTTATATTTTCTACGAGGATGAACAATCTTGAGATAAATATTAAATTTATACATAAATTTTGATTTATTGTAGTTATATATATAAAACTTAAATTATAATTTATATATACATAATTTTTTTATTTTGATTCAATTGCATGTATTTAAATAAATAAATACATATATTTATTTATTTTCATATCAGATTAATATAATTATTTGTATATGTGAATATAGCAATGTAAAAAGGTACTAATTCAATAATATTATTAGTGATTTGTGAAGATTAAATCAAATTAAAAATTTTTATATAAAATTGTACAAAATCAAAGTTCATATATGATATTGCACATTGGATTAAAGTTCATGTATAATATTAATATTTATTCCATTTATATACAAAAATATCATAAATTAAAATTATTTTATATAAATTTTTAAGCTTTTACTTTGAATATTTAATATATTAAGTTTTTTTTATATTTTTTTAAAAATTCAATGTAATTAATATATTATAAAAGAATTATATAGATATTATTATTTAATGTATATTTTTATTTAAGGAGGTGAACGACTTTAAATGAAAAATTTGTCAAATATTAAGCTTAGCATTTGTTCAGGGTCGATTTCCTCGAAAGTTTACAACTAACTCTTTTCTTTTTCTTTTCCTTTTTTAATTCTAAGTACGTTGAAATAAATTTTAAATTCAATTCACAAATAAAATAATTTTTTTAGCATAAATTTAATTATATGCTTTTATCATATTTGTTCTTTTTAATATAATATAATATTTAGAATTATTTATAATCCTTCCAAACTCTTAAATAAAAAAATAATACACTCGAATTCACATCTTCTTACATTATAACAATGTTAATACAAATTGAGATAAAATTCAATCAACAAATTAAATAAGTTTTTAAATATATTATTTAAAATCAACATATCAACTCAAAAAATAACAAACGATTTAAAGGGGATTTTTACCTATAACAATATTTCATTTGACGCTGCAAGATAAACATTGCAACTTGACAAATAGCTGAATCTAACAAAAAGTAGAACAACAAGTGTTTTAAATAAAATCTTGTCGGATAAATGTAAGTTTTAAAACCTTCCTCTAAAGAATAAAGATACAACTCTCATGCAAAATAACCAACTCAACCGCAATCTAAGGAAAAAAAAACGAGACCAAACAACCATAAGAAGAGAGGTATAAAAAACTCTGGAGGTTTGCTAGGTAGTTAGAAAGTTCATTACCTTAAGTGTAATTACTTTAGGTGTGGTTTGGGTTTGAGTCACGCTAGTCGTGTTACTATTAGATATTGTTATCCTCTTGTAATTCACTAAAAAAAGAGAGAGGTATAAACAAAGGGAATTTTTTTGCCATACACCACTGGGTAAAAATATTATGGAGGTGTTTGTACTAAGAGTCAAAATGTATTTTATTTTTTATTTAAAAAATTAGTAAATTAATCATTGTACATTAGATCAAATAATAAACCGATTATTTTTGGTAAAATTTTTATCTATTTCTATTATTAAAAACTTACGCGGCTAACCAAATAATCAGACAATTACGTGTGACATACTACATGTATCTCATACTGACATATAAAAACCAAATTTTAATAGGAAAAATAAATAGAATTTAAAAAAATCAATTTACTCTTTATTAAAGACTGAATTATTTATTTTTAAAGTAAAAACTTTTACCTCCACTATTTTCATTTACTCTTTTAAGCTCTTGCCCCTCTCGATAGTAAGGGTGAAATTTTGAAAGAAAAACTGTGCGAAACAAGCTGCTTTTGGCTGAAAATTTTTATTTTTCAAAAGCACTTCTGAAAATGAGAAACTAAGGTTCTGTTTGTTTGCCAGTAAAATATTTTCCGGAAAATGATTTCTGGAAAATGATTTACTGGAAAATATTTTCTGGTGTTTGGATGAATCTGTGTAAAATATTTTCTGTTGTTTGGCAAATTTCCTGAAAATATTTTCCGAAAAAGTTGTTTTTACATATATTAATAAATTTTAAATACATATTAATAAAATTTTATATTTTATTTTTTTACATATATTGCAATGATAAATCAAATTAAATATATAATAATACTCAATTATTAAGCTACATTATTAACCGTCATAAATTGAAAACAACAAAAGTTAAATAAATTATTTGTAATTGTGTTAAAAAAATAAAAAACAATGATTGAATAATTATTTATAGGCTTCCAAACCACAATTAATACTAGAAATTAATAATATTATCCAAATGCATAATTAGTAGTACACCACATCACAACAACATTGTCCAAGTGTATAACTAATATTACACCACATAAAAGTATCAATATCTTCAACCTTGAGAAAATTTTTGAAGCCAAATTTTTTTATGCTTCTTACTTTTAACTAAAAAGGCTTTGGCCTCGGATTCATGACTCACTAGATAATCAAACACAGAACACAATAAGTCATCATCAAATCATTTTTCTTCCATCGACATCACTTGTTCGTAAAGCTGTGGTGTCTTATCCGCAGTAAATTGTTCCAAAGCATTAGCAATTTTGCCAAGTTGTTTACCCACAAATTTAATTGGTTCATCAACGACACTTTCTTGAACATTTTTTTTTTTTACGTTTGGATGTGCGGATGAAGATACATTTGTTCTTACCTCTTCACCACTTCATTATCGTGATCAGAGACATTTGAATCTTGGTAGTTACCATCATCCAAATCTATGTCAGCAAATGTTCTGGCAAAATAATGCCACATAAATATCACATATATGAATAAAGCTACCATGACTAAATTGCATACATATATATATATGAAAATATTAGAAATTTAGGACCCACAATAGAGATAGGGAACATGACCATGTGGAGACAATGCTACCTGATTATATATTTTTTATTCTACTAAACATAATTTTAACCAAGTTTGTGCTTGTTTTTAGGGAGGTTTTAGATTTTTAGACTGTTTTTTGTTTGAAACTATTTCCTTAGGTGCTGTTTGAATTATTAATTTTTTTAGATTTTCAGATCTGTCTTCATATCCTCTTTCTAATTGTTTCTTGTTTGTTTGGTTTTTTTTTTGGTTTTTTTTTTAACGGTTGGCCTAAAGAATAGTGGAATAGGTCATGCCTTTTACTTAATCCTCAATCTTGGAAAAAAAACCAAGATTAAATTCCATGTAAAAATCGGTCGAGATTAATACTAATACATAAAAAGATTTTGTAGTATTAGTATGTGTAAGTAGTTAAATTGAAAAGCCAACCATTAACAAACAACTTTATTTTTTTAAGATTTAATCTCGTATTATGTAATATGTGCTATCATTGTATCCAATTGTAATGAATTGTTTTATTTTTTTACAAAATTATAGCAAATTATATTTTAATTCAAAACAAGTAAAAGGTTTAAAAGTTTTTGGAACCATACTTTACTCCTGGTTTAATCTATCAAATAACTTCAATTTTTTTTTTCATTTTTTACTCTGATCTTTTACCTTTCACTTGTTGGTCAAATCAAGCACACCATTAAAATCATTGTTAAAAAAAACATATATTAACCAATATTTAAAAAAGAACAAATATTTATATTACTACGACTGTACTTTTGTATATTTTCTATGAAAAAAAATTAACTCATAAAATAAAACTCATCCATAGGGGGCTTTAATTTGTCACCAATGTAGTGACCCGATAGCCGAGTAACCGAAAAATATATTTTTGGTCTCTGTTTTCATAAAATCGAATCGTAAGTATTTATTAAAAATATTTACGATGTTAGTTGTGTGTTTAATTAGGTTTTAATTAGGTGAATTTGATTTAATTAAAAGTATTTGGGAATAAGGATTAGATTGAATTAGGTGTAAAAGTTTAATTAAAGATTAAAGAAAATAAAAAGGATTAAAGAGGAAATTATGTCTATTGCCAAACTTGAGGCGGCATAAGCATAAAAATCTAATATTTTTATGTGTGTTAAAATATATTATTATTATTAGATAACTATATTAATATTATATTATATTATATAATAAAGCAAAGAGATAAGAGAGAAAGAACAGAGAAGCAAGACGAAACAGAAATCAGGGGAAAGAAAGAAAGAAAGAAGAAAAAGAAAAAAAAAAGGGGGAAATTGAAAGTTTGAAGCTTGGAAGTTTAATAGGTAAGTTAATTTAGCCCTTTTTCTTTTAATTTTGATGTTTTATAAGTTTTAGGACAAAGTTTAGGTGAATTTAAGTTGAGGTTTTTGAAGTTTTAAAGTTTTTGAACATAGCATATGATGAACAAAAAGATGAATTAGTGATTTAATTGAAAGAATTTGAAGTTAGAATTGGGTAAAGGATTTAATTGTAAAATAAGCTATAAGAAAACTGTTTTGAGACAGCAACAGTAGAGTAACTTTGAAAAATCACTAAAAATCGTAGAAGTGGAATTAGTAGCTGAGTGAGATATGAAATTAAAGATTAGTGAGTCTATTTTCATATGAAAGAAACAGGGAAAACAAAGGAATTCTGCATTTTGAGATATTTAGATTTTTGTAAGACTGGTTTAAAGTGATTTCGAGTTCTCCTGTTTTAACTTTAGAAAATCATAAAAAATTGAAAAAAATAATTATAGGATTAAATTTATATGTTTAGAATCTGGAATGAGTCTATTTTCAATAGAAATAAACGGGAACATCATTTGAATCCTGCATGAAGAGATAATTAATTTTTAGTGAAGAAGGGTTAGAACTGCCAGACAGCAGAATAGGGGTGACTTTAATGAATAAACTGTACTAATTGGCTAAGCCAAAAATTCTGAAAATTTTATGGTATGAATATATGTGAGTCTAGTTTCAGAAAAAAATAACGCTTCTTCATTTGGAGTTCTGTAGCTCTGGAAATAAATAATTTAGTGACTATGACACAAATAGACAGCTTTGAATAAATTTATGAGTAAAGGATTAAATTGAAATGTGAGCTAAGTAAGAAAGGATGGATTTATTATATTATACATGTTTATTTTATCAAATAGTACAGGAAGTTTATTTGATTAATTTTTAACATATAAATGTTATATGTTTATATGAAATTGAAGAAAAAGAAAAGAAAGGAGAGGACCGAATTGAAGGAAAAGGAAAAGAGAAGGTTAATGAGTGAAGGAAGAACTTATATCATCTCAACCTTTTGTTGTGAGTACTACAAGAATTTTAAATTATTTTTATTTATCTTTTTGAAATATTTATGTAAAGAATTTAAATGTATGAGATTCAACTTTAATGCCCAAGTAGACGAAATTTAGAACTATTAGGATATTAGTGGCATGCCATTAAGGAACTTTAGCGCTCTCGATTATCAAGACACGTTGGTGCTCTCGATTATCAACACGTTGGTGCTCTCTGATTATTAGCACATCTGTGCTCTCCGTATAGCACTTTACTGCTCTCTGTTCACTTGTGCATCATAATGCACCTCTGTATTTGTTCCATATATCCGGTGTGTTCTATAAAGTCTACTTTGGGCTAAGAATGTGAAATGAGAACAAAAGTGAATCACTGATGTGTTAAGGTAAGTTTTATACCTTATAAAAGATAAGTTAAGTTTATTTAAAGCAATGCATAGTTGAAGAGACTTACATGTGAGTAGATATGTAATATTTGATTGAGTTTAAAACATTTTGTTATGATTGCTTATTTAATTATTCTTATAGTGCTTACTAAGCCTTCACCGGCTTAACGCGTTTATTTTAACGCGTAGGTACAATTAAACCAGAAGAGATAGGTTCCAACTAGAAGATCTCTCACCTCATCACATCCTTAAGGACTACAAAAGTAGGTACTATATTTTGTGTTAAAATGGCATGTACATATGTAGTTTAAAGGTGTTCCCATGTGATAGGGACTAAAATGTAGTTCTTAAAATTCTATCTATTTTCAGTTACTTGAAGTATTTTGGTATATATGGAATGAATTAATAAACAATAAATATGTTTGTAAAAATGGTTGGTAAGTCAAAATATTATATACAAATGTTTTAATTAAATAGTATTTAGCCATAACCGTTTTGGCACCAAATGTAATAGTCTTATACTCGGTTCGCATAATGGAACCGGGTATAGGGGTATTACATTCACCAAGATGCCCAAAACCAATTTCTTGCATATTTTTTTACACCATTTTTTCCAATCTAGTATTTTTTACCTTTCCTGTATATAACTTTCCTAGCTGCCTTTTTTCGGGTAATCTTTCCCTACGACATCAGTAACAATCTCTTATGGTTTCCACCCAAATTGTTCAGTAATAATAACAAAGTTGTATTGATGAGCAGGAAGAAGATTTTCTGTTGGATGGTGCATGTTACTCAGAGTTGAGAGATGCAGGGTTCTTTGATGCATATTGGGATTAGTAAGTAAACATTTTTGCATCGAAATTTATGTAACACTAGGTAAGAACAGCCATTTTATAATGGGATTATGCAAATACGGTAATAGCTTAATACTGTCATAACGTACTGCATCGCATGGCAAGACAAACAAAATACGCATCAAGGAAGAAACCAAACAATATAAGTTCACTAAATAGGCATTAATTGCTTCAAGGATCAGTCTTAGATAAAAACACAAGTATTACCAGAAACATCCAAAAAAGAATTCTGGCATGTTTCAAGAAATTGCTTGACAAAATTGAATCTGTTCTACCCAATTCCCATAGAAAAGTATTACCTGAAAGCGCCTATTGCGGCCTTTGCTAAGATCGCCACCACGGTGAGTCTCCTTCAACTATGAAAATCTCTGCATAATGTAACCATAAAGATGATTTTTAGACACTCACAAGTAGCAGATGGAATGCATTATCATTTATTTTGAAGCATGTAGAATCCACAAAAATGAAAAATAAAGTCCTAGTTACTTAATCCCTCAACCAGCATAATTTCATTCTCTAATAACTGAATTTTCTTAAAAAAATATGCTGCATGGCTTGGTTCAGATATTTTCTATTTTATATAATGCTAAAACCAAAAGGACACCAAATACAAGTACGATCACATTATCACAATTGCAGATCCATGTCAAATTATGATTACAGATTACTTCACCGGAACTTCTCAAAGTCTGATCACATGTATGCAAAATGATGAAAGAGCAAGAGCAAGAGCAAGAGGAAGAGTAGCTGCTCCACGCTTGATATTGTGAGGAATCATCTTGCAATCACAACATATATCAATTACCATAAGGAAAATAAAAGTGAAGCTGAGTTATATACTTTACTTCATATATCCTGAAGCCAAATACATTGCCTTTGCACCATAAGATTCATAACCTTCTCAGCTAATAGTTTTCTCTAAATTCAGCAATAATGACACCTCAAGCACACCCATACTACTCTCATTCATTTCTTCACTACATTTTCCCAATAACCAAGCATAACAAACTCACAGATCTCTAATAAAAAATCAATACCAAACTCTACCAATCATCAATTTTGATATCAAATATAACAAAACTCACAGATTCCTTTGGTTCCTCACAATATATTTCAATACCCAAGTCATAGAATAGAACTTCAAATAAATATTTAAAAATCCTTGGAAAAAAAGTTCATAATAAACACTTCCCAAATTACCAAGCATAAAAAATCCAGAAAATTCTATCATTTTCGTAAGAAGGAAAAAAGGGATCTGCCTGAGGAAAATGTCTTACAGAAATTGAAACGGTAAGACATTTTCCTGAATTGTAAGCCTTTTTACCCGTGTTTTGGAATTCATTTTCCAAATGGAAAATATTTTCCAGCAAACAAACACCGGAAAACTGAGAAAATAATTTCCGAAAAATGAATTACAGGAAACAAACACACCCTAAAAGTTTTAGCTTTTACTCTCCCAGAAGCACTTTTAGTACTTAATTACTTTTTTACCCCTCCAATAACATAGTACTTTTTTTTTCTTGGTGTTTAATTACAAATGTGTTAAAATCATTAATTAAAAATAAAAAAATATTTTTTAAAATACTAATTACAAATATTTAATGGTTATATTTAAATATTTAAAATATAGTTTATATATTCTAATTAAATTTTATAAATAATTAATATTTATTGCTTAAAAATATTTAAAATTTACATTTCATATATTAAAATATTAGCAAGTTATAATAATTTTTTTTATATTCTTACTAAAATATAATAATATTAACTAATTTAAATATTATTTAAATGTATATTTGTTACTTAATAATAACCTGTCTCAAAATTACTTTTTAACAGCAATACTAAACACTCAAATTTTAAACAAATTTTTTAAAAAATATTTTTCACAATACTTTTTAAAAGTATTAGAAAATTAGGACTAAAAGATTTAAGCATTAAATTATGTTTTGCGTGCTCTTTCTCATCCAAGTCCAACCCGGTTGCCTACGAGCCCAGTCACGTCAATTCGTCAAATAAAGCTGTAAACAAAAATAAAGGAACTAATAAAATTATTTTAAAACAAATTGGATAGAGATAGTAATTTGACACACGACTACGTGGAGACTGTTTTAAATAACAGTTAAATTCATTTTTAAAAAATTAGAGCCATAAATCAACAGGCGAACTAACTTTTTAAGTACATAATTTAATTATAAAATAATTAATGAAGATAATTTTTTATATTTTTTGATTCTCTCAATGCAAGTCAATGTGCGACAGTGCGAGCCTACTTGGTTTTATTTTTTTTTTATTATTTCTTTTTGGTACAAGTTTTATTTTATTTATAAAATAAATTTACGTTTTACTTAAATTTACCGGTCGAACCATCGATGAAGGACATCAAATTCAGTAGTATTAGATTTTAATACGCCTACATGCAGTCACGGTGCGTAGTAGAGGTTAGAGGACCATGGTGTTCCCAAAGTTTAATTTTTTTATAATTTAACTTTTTATAAACATAATATGACTCTCTCAAATATATAAATAAATATTGTATCGATGTAAATTATAACAATTTATGCATACTAATCTCAAAAGGCAAAATAAAATGATATACCGATAACGTATTTTCTTAAAAGGTATGGATTATGTTTTTCGAGGAGTGAATGGCCAAAACAACTTCTTAAATCATGCTAATGATGAGATATTGTCACTTTAAAGGGAAATGATATTATCTCAAATTTATCCTTTCAAAAAAAGATATTGATAATCTTTATTATATGTAATAACAACGAAATCATTAGTTAATCAATATATGACCATTTCGTTTTAATGATATTATTATAACATAAAAGTATGAGGCGACTTATGATGACAGTTCACACTATGAGGGATATAGAGAATTGTTATAATGGATGTGATTCACATCGCAAGAGACGTGAAGAAACATTATTCTTAGAAAGTTAAGGAGATGATGAAAAGAAGTTTAGACATGGTGAAGTCAAATATGTTGTTGTCATTGGCCCTCTCCCTATCAAGGAGCATTCACAGGAAAAAAATGGTTGATTGCAGGTTCTATTGTTAGGCTTAAATGTCGTTTAGGATAATAAGTGTCAATTTTAAATATAGTCAGACTTAACTCAAAGAGATTAGTTGAGAGAACAGATTGATAATTATTTTCGAATATCTTCCTAATATATTTTCATTTAAATCGTGTAGGCTCCAAAGAAGTGATGCTTGGGCGAGGGATTGAAGGGCGAAGCTTACCAAGCTTATGCTCCAAGAGGGAAGCGGTCTCCAAAAATGGGGCTTACCAAGCTCAAGCTCTAAGGGCAAAGCGGTATATGGATTATATCGTTATAATTTAGATAGAGTTGTGGAGTTGGGCTTTTTATATGGTATAACAAATAATATATAATAATAGACTATTATGGTGAAACTCGTAATTTCACCAGTCGATTAAAAAGTTATTTAATTTTTATTTTTTAAATACTGTTAAAGAATATTAATTTTTTTTAACCTCGTGAAATTGAGAAAAATTAGAATATCAGTACATCGTAATTATTTTTCTACAGTAATAAATATAGATAATGGACGGGAAGAGCAGAGGACAGGTGGCAGGTGGAATAGTCAAGGGAGAGGTAATGACGACCGGCAGGTGAGAAAGTACGTTCTCCTAAACGACCTTTCTGCCCAACCCGCAGCCAACACCATTTAATTTCAAAATTAACCAAAAACAAAAGGGGAGAATTGAAGCGGTCTAGGGTTCTGACGAGATGAATCCAATTTCAATCAGCATATTATTGCTGTAATCTAACGAGACGAATCGAATTCCAATCAGCATATTATTACTGAATTCACAGTTGGGAAATCAATCTCTCCCTCTCTTTCTCTCTCTTTGTTTATATATGTATGAATGCATGTGTATACATGTATTTATAGATGTACTCCAGCAATCTCAAGGGCTTTATTCTGGCGATGGTCTCTAGCGCCTTCATTGGCTCCAGCTTTATCATCAAGAAAAAGGGTCTCCGAAAGGCCGGTGTCAACGGCCCCCGTGCTAGTAAGTTTCATTTTCCCTTCTTTTTAATATTTTAAAGTTTTTTACTTTGCATGGATACATTTATGCGTATATATATAAGAATCTGATTGATTGTTAATTTGCTGCGCGCTTTTTATAAGGTTCTGGTGGATATGGCTACTTGTTGGAGCCGCTCTGGTGGGTTGGCATGCTTACTAGTGAGTTTTTTAACAGCATTTCATTGACGAGAATTTAAGTTAGCTCAATCGAGTCAATTTGATGCTTTCGTTTGTAAAATGATTCATTCTAATATGACAGTGATTATCGGGGAGATTTCCAATTTCGTTGCTTATATCTATGCACCTGCTGTTTTGGTAACGCCTCTTGGTGCTTTGAGTATCATCGTTAGGTAACATTTTTTTTTTTTGTTGATTTTGGAACTTTAATTTATTAATTCAATCGAAACTACTTTACTTAATTGTTTGTTTCTGATCCTCTCTCACTTCCTGTTAAATTCGGCAGTGCTGTTTTAGCACATTTCATGTTAAAGGAGAAACTGCAGAAAATGGGAATGTTGGGATGCCTTTTGTGCATAGTAGGTTCGACAATCATTGTGCTTCATGCTCCTGAGGAGCGTTCTATTAGCTCAGTTGAAGAAATTTGGGAATTTGCTACTCAACCAGGTAGATTGCTAAAGTTCTCACCAGATATTAAATGCTTATATTATTTTATTCTTGGCTTCCATATGTTTACATGAATCTGTTTTCTCTTTTCCAGCCTTTCTTTTGTATACAGCTTCAGCAATAGCTACTGCGTTGGTACTAATTTTGTATTGTGCACCTCGTTATGGTCAAACTAACATAATCGTGTATATTGGAATATGCTCAGTAATTGGATCATTGACGGTAAGAAATGTCATCTTTGCAGCTAACTGCATCTCGAGATCTAATAGTTTTATCATTTTGCTTTCTAGTAATTTCTGTCAAACTTTTATCAATTTGAATGTAGTTTATTCATCACTGTTTTAAAAGTAATGGACAATAAATGTAACTTTCTTGCAGGTAATGAGCATAAAAGCAATTGGTATTGCAATAAAGCTAACATTGGAGGGCACAAATCAGGCCAAATACTTCCAGACTTGGATCTTTGCAATGGTTGCAATTACCTGTATCATTATTCAATTAAATTATCTAAATATGGTAAGCATTTAAGCATACTCTTAAGTCTCATGATGACAAATCATAAAGCTGAAGCAACATGCTACTGATGGTATAAATAATAGATGCCTTCAAAAACAAGACTCTTTGAAACAAAAAAAAAAATCTTATACTCATGTCACAGAATTCTACAAAATATGTTTGGAAATTAAAAAATTGTTGCTCATGTGAGATATTTGACTTTGTCAACCTGCTTGAGTAAACAAACTAGAAATTACTGGTACGGTTATTTTTCTTTAAATTTGGTAATGATTAGTCTTGATTCGAGAAGTATTGTAATATAATTGTTCAAGGGAAGAAAAGGAATATTCCACTTCTTACTTCAAAGATTGATAAAAATGTTGCAAACCTTAGGCACTGGAGATTGCTATTAAAGCAGTTGGTTGCTCTTTGTATGTGATGTATGGCTGCAAGGAACTATTCTTAAGAATTATATGCTCTGAATTATTGAGAAAAACAGAAAAATAAAACTTGAATGAGGAAAATGGAGGAGAATATATCCTTGAGCTTTAGACTAGGGTTCCTTAGGAGTTAAATCTAAAGTTGATTGCATCAAATTATCAATAAGAAAGGAGAGATCCTAAGATTTCTCCTAGGACCCTTAGGCACACCTTTGTGTAGATTCTCTAATAATATTCTATATTATTTATGTAGATTCCTAACACCCTTGGTCCTAACAGATCTAAAACTCTATTTCAATTAGGACTCTAACAAATACTTGGCTCCAAAATAAAACTAAGAAGGTTAAAAATAATGCAATGTGAAAGGAAAATCCAAATGGTCACATTGGAATCCTCAAACTATCAGTCCCACATCTGTGCTTTAAACAGATATGCCTTCTTCATTCTGGGATAAGCATATGAAATAAAGGGACATGCAAAAAATAATAATAAGAAAACATGGTCAAGACATGGCGAAGGCATTCCCAAAATGGGATGGGAACAACAGTAAATGACAATAAATTTGGCCATCTTTAACTTGAAAGGGGGTTATAATAGAAGAGAAATCAATTATTGAACTGCAGTTCCAAATTGTTTCAAATTTATGTAATGCTTTGATGTGGTTGCAGGCATTGGATACTTTCAACACGGCAATTGTTTCTCCTATTTATTATGCATTGTTCACTTCTTTCACGATTTTAGCGAGTGCAATAATGTTTAAGGTATTATTCTCTCCCATGTAGATGTACATGGATCCGCAAAGTTTGCACACAAGTGGGATTTCTAATGCATGGATTATCATGAGCATTAATATTAGAATTGATCCATATTAAATGCAGTACGGAACGTAATTCCTTAGAGGTCATGTACATGAGATAGAGTTCAGGGGGAAAACTGTAATTCTAGAATTTGGGAGGATAAATACTCATTTGGATATTGCTGAATTTCTCATGGTTGTGGGACCCAAATTAGATTACTTTCTTTTGAGTTGCTATTGCATCTATACTTATTGTATTTTAATATGCGCTTGAGATGATGGGTGCTTCAGCGGATGAGGGGTTGACTAGGAATTTAATGGACATGAATATTTCTTAAGTTTGGATGCTAAAGAAACATCCAGGGATCAGAATTCCACTGAATTTCTCATGGTTGTGGGATCCACAATCAATTATTTTCTTTTGACAACTCTAAATTCTATATACTGAGATGTGGTTAAGTTCATGCGTTTTTGTAGTTTTAGGGTAATAATCATGTCTGTTTAAGTATTATCTCTAATTCTTATGCTTGCAAAATGAAACATATATGCTTAAATTATGAAAACTGGTCCCTATTTTCTTTTCCTCTGTTGTGGGGAATAAATGCATTGATAAATTATATGAATTTTTCATGTGATTGTTTCTTATGAGCATCATTGGACAAGGACTTGAATGTCTGTGAGGCATAGGTTGACACCTCTATTTCTATATGTCCTTATTATAGTTTCTTTTCCTCGCTTTGTAGGACTACTCTGGTCAAAGTGCTAGCAGCATAGCATCTGAACTTTGTGGTTTCATAACAGTGTTATCCGGGACTGCTGTATTGCATAGTACAAGAGATCCAGAGACTCCTCTTATCACAGGTATCTCTCATATATGAACTCATGAGGAACTTGTTTTGAATTAGAGCACCTGCTTCTTAAATTTGAATCCATTATATTTTCTAAATGTGTCATTTTATGGGACTTGAGGACAATTTTTGTTGAACCTTGGAAAATATATTACCTAAAGGAGTATAAAAGTGTGTTTAACTGATTTTAGAGCCATTTTTAAGTAAAATCCTAACATTTTACAAAATATATTGACACTTCTACCATGAGCTTCAGCTTAGAAAAAGCTTTTACCAAAATTTCTAAATATTGGTAAATCCTTAGATATTTTGGTAGAAGCTTCTCCTAAGCTTTTTTTAGTGGAGCTCACCCTCAAATTTCCCAAAATATATCTTGAACCAAAACCTCTAAAGACTTGGGGAACTGTAGTGAGAACCACCAATGTGCTGTTGCTGGAACAATTATTTGAACTAGACCTCTCTTTATAGTTACTTACTTTTTAGACATGGTGAAACTTTACCCCTAACTTTTAAGTATATTTGTTAAGCTTTCTTGCCATTCTATTGAAAATATTATAGCCTTTCATAAATGACATTTAGCATAGTCATGGTGAAATTTGCAGTATTGGATGCATGTATAATAATAATCGATAAGACCAGTTCCTACCATATTTCCCATTCCCAACCCTTTTCTTTAGTTCAATCAATTAATTGGTATTGCCTCCCAATTCCCTACCTTTTTTAGCTCAATAAAAGGTTGAAAAACACTATTGAAGGACACATGAGCTTTGTTTCTAATTATGGCATGAATTTAAAGAAGCAAAATATGAAGTAGAATTAGAAGTACGTAGAAATTCTTTATTAATGACTAATCTTATACCTTTTTACTAGACCAAATTGCTTGTGCTTGATGTTTCATTACATATAGTTAGTGATTTCTTACTTCCCTTTTAATCAAATCCCCCAAGATCATCTCCATATTTAGTTATTATATAAGAGATGAGTTTCAAACTTTCAAGAAAGCATTTTTCTAAAGCCAATCTATTTAGTACATTACTACTATCGAGATTACTTTTATATGAAAAATGATATTATTATTGAAATGAAAATGTTTGCTAGTATAACAATATCTAGGTTGGTAGTTTAAAATTTAAAGTTTAATGTGGGGATTTGTAATTTGAAGTCTTGAAATATATGCAGTATGATGACAATATAATTTTTATTTGATTCTTGGATATGGTTTGACTATTAGTTATTTTTAGAAGTAAATGATTTTGTTATAAAATTTAAAATAAACTATTTAAAAGTGTTATGATAATAGAAATTACTTGTTTTTAAACATATGCAGATCTATACACCCCATTATCTCCAAAAGTATCATGGTACATCCAAGGCAATGGGGAACTGTGGAAGCAGAAAGATGAAGATGAATCATCCCCTAGCTTTATCACGATTCTCCGGCAAGACTATTTCAAGTAAATACTTTACAACGGGACACCCACTTTTGGATTTTGTCTCTTTCGTAGATAGAGCATCAAGATCGAGAAGCACCATTTGCCAGTGCCAGATCAAAGCATTGGTAATTTTTGTTTTAGGATTTCTTTCTTTCTTTTTTTTTTCTTTTAAATTATTCAAGCTTTAATCTTTTTAGAATGAAAAAAAAAAAAAAAATCAAATCATACTCGATGCTATTTTGTGCAGTAAATTAGTTATTTAATTTTCAAGGAATGATTTGAGTTTAGGTTTTTGTTCTTTGAATACTTTAGAGCTGCATTCATGCTATGTGGGTTGTGCAGACGAGAAGTGTGGTTAAGGTGTGTGAGTACTTCAAATGAGGTACACTTTGTATTGTAGGGTTCTTTTTTCTTTTTTTAATGTAATTTGATTTATTGAAGTTCCTATAATGACAACAGAACAATGTTGGAATATTTGTTTGTTCCCTAGTAGTTGTTGAAAGTAATATCAACTTGGGCTGATTTAGTCTTTGCTTGATTGGCATGGGTATTGTCGTTAATGTAGGAGGATGTAGGTTCAAGTGCGTTGAAGCAGATTATCTTCTTATTTAAGAATTAGGGAGGGACTAAGGTTAGTTTTAGACATTGTTTCAAAAAGATCAGATATGATCAGAAGATTCTTAAATATATATATATCAACTTGGCTTCAACATGCATTTTTTTTAATATTATTTACTTTTGATTTGATTTCAAATGGGATTTTTGGGTTGCCTTGCGTAAGGGGGTGATGCTTAGATATTTGCAATTTTCGTAATATATAAATTCGAATTCGCATACTGTTCTAGAAGTCTTACAAATGTAAATTCAATTCAAATAATGGAATTTGATAATGAAAATTCAAAAATTGATATATGTATTTATCTTCGTGGATAACAATTATAAGATATGTGAAAGTATCCTAATCTCTGGGTTGTTTTAATCCTTTAGGCCATCCCAAATTCGTGTGATAGAGGGCAGCAATTGGTAGTGATAGTGACGGAAGCCTACATTCGCTTGCAAAGTGCTTCAAATCTCCTCTTTACTAGTTAGAGATGTTCACTCACCAACCAAAGTAAATACATAAATATTACTAAACTTTTTTTAATAATAAAGTTGGAGTTAACATGTTTACAGTTTGAAATTTTAATAACGAAATTTACATTTTTATAATTATCAAAAAGAACACATAAATATTAATATAATTTTTTAATAATAATGTAGATCGTTTGAGTTGGTCCAAATATGCCTAAAATGCATTTTGGTAGAGCATTTGAAATTTTAGACTTAGCTATTCAATATGAGAGTTACAATACAATTTTATTATTGTATTAGTTTATATTTTTATAAATTGTGAATGATTAAATTAAAATTTTATCATTTTGAGAGGTCAGGTTACACTTTTACTATTTACTAATATATAATTTTATAAAATTTAAAGGGATAGAAGTAATATTGTCTCGTTTTAAGGATCCTAACCTCTTTCAACCCTTGCTGTCATAAACCATCTTTAGAGGAGGTTCCGTGTTTTTTTTTTATATATATATTTTCTTGCATAAAAGTTTATTCTAATCAATAAACAAGCTTTATTTACAGGTTCCAAAAACTGAAGATAGATAAAATTCCCTAGCTAAAATCATGTGTTACGATAAAGGTTGTTTAAAATCGATGTTGGCTCATTTGTTTAGGAAAAGCCAAAAGACATTGGGTCTTCAATGTTGGAACTGCTGTGGTTCGTGGGGGTTACCCCCACCACTTTCATGTTGCATGGTGGTCAGTGGGAATTAATTTATATGCGGGATAGTGAGATATGTAGTTGGTGATTTTTTATGGGGAATCACCATTATAAATATCAATTAGCTTGAGTTTTCTAAACACAAAAAATAAAAGATAATTCTATTTCAAATATAAGGAGTTATACAACATCTAGTGGGGTTTTTGAGTGCTTAGAAGACTAGCGGTTTTCGATTTTTCAGTTTTTCGTATAGTTAAATTCGACGACCTTGTCAGTGGTTTAACGTACTCGACAGATTCGGATTTTAGCATTTGGTACATGCAATACCTAGAGGTAAATTTCTCAAAATATAAAAGCCATGTTTTTTTTTTTGAATTATTATTTTTTAAACATTTTCTGAGAATTTTTATTGCAAACTTTAGTGCAAAACCATTAGATTTTATTAAAGTGAAATTTCTAAAATCAATTATGTTACAAATAATTTAGTGAAAATTTTTAGAAATTTGTTGTTATTAGTTACATATATTTTTTTGGTGCATGAAAATTTTAGATTTATTGCATAAGGTATTTAGCCATAAAACTTTAGAATATATGTCTAGGGATCCAAATAATTTTATTTAATTAGAGAATTAGCCACAACAACTTTAATTAAATGAAATTATTTATTGTAGTAAGAATCTCGTAAGGTTTATAGACATTAGATGTTGCATAATGACTTAGCAACAATCTTGAATACTAGCCACATCATCTTTAGTTAAATAAAATTATTAAAGTTAAAATTCACATATGGAAAACATAGGTATTAAATTTCATTGCATAATTTATTAAGATAAATTATTAGATGACTTTTTATAGTTACCCACAAGAATTATAAAAATGAATTTAATATTTGTTATCAAAAGGATAGTAAATAATTCTATTATAAAATGGATTTAATTGAATTAAATATTTAGCCCCCAAACAATTTTTATGACATTAGATTCATTATTTACATAATTTCAATTGATAAGTTATCATTAATGTTTGCCTCAAAATTTTTGTTAAGCATGTATGTTCATTCATTTTGTAATTTTACAACCTGTGAAAATGTTTGATAATAAAATATATATTCAAGAATTAACTAGTGAGAATTTTAAATTTTGGAAGGAAAACATTCTTCTCCAGTTGGAGTGCTTGGATATTGACTATGACATAAGGAAATCTAAGACACATATTACTGAAACCAGCACTCAATTTAATAAACCTAAGGGAATCACCAGTATAAATATCGACTAGCTTAAGGTCCCAAAGCACAAAAGCAAAAGGCAATTCCATTTCCAAGATAAGGAGTTATACATCATCTAGTGAGATTTTTGAGTGTTCAGAAGACTTTAGCGATTTTTAATTTTTTGTACAGCTAAATTTGACATTCTCGTCGATGGTTTGATATACTTGACAGTAGTGTCACAACATTTAAATTTTGGCATTTGGTTCAGACAATAATTAGAGGTATTTATATTCGATCTTTTCCACTACACTATACTGTAAATTGTTATTTATTATAACATTCAATTGTAAACCCAATGAGCAAAATACCAGTTTCTCATTCTTGAACCTTTAATAAACTCATCTCATGTCGGAATCGGTGAAGCGACCATGAAAGTGGAGTCTTCAATTCAGTATTTACTGTTAGTTTAATCCAACCCCACAGTAGTTAGTGCATAAGCCACCATATTTCCTTCTGAGTGTGTGCTTAGCTCTAAAGTTTTTGAACTACTAAAGTAAAACTCCCTTCTTCAGTCAAAGGTCCTATGAGTGATCTATCATTTGTATGGCTCTAGAGTTTCTTAATAACACTCAAGCTATCTCCTTCGAGTACAACCCTCCTGAAACCTAGATCTAGGGCAAAATGGAGGGCCATGGTGCATGTCCACGCTTCTACCACAAAAGCGGACTCCTATATGGATATACTAAAGCAGTCCGAAATCCCAGAAATGTTGTCACAGTTTCTACACGTGTGGATGGCATCCTCTACAATCAATTGGCTACAGGGGCATAAGTCACTAGCACAAACATGTTCCACATGAAGATTTTCCATTTTGGGAATCAAATTTCTTGAAATCCTCCGTAAACATATTTTAATTTTGCTAGAAATAGGCAGGGACCATAGGTTGTTGTAGAAAGCTTTTATAGTAGGGTCTAGGAAAATACGTGATTGATTTGTGGTCTATGCACCGTCTGCTCTAAGTTGCTTGTAGCCCCACTTTCCATTGTGCAGCACCCTGTATCTTCCAAACCCAGACCAACAAATCATCTAGACGTTGTTCAAATAAAGGAAGTTGGAGAATCCATTGGACTAATTGCTCATCAAAAGTTGATCGAAGTAAGTCACAATTGCAATTCATAGTATTAGTGTTTATGAGCTCAAAAATCGTTTCAAAAGGTGAATTACATCTGAAATGATGTTTTACTTTTCTTAGATGCAAAAAAAGTTAGATCAAGTATATTAACCCTGCATTGGATGGGAAAAAAGTCCTTAGATATAAAGATTTCTTTGGTAGTCTTCATGTCCATTTTACAGTTCATGTATTTTACCATGGCATCCAAAAATTATAGTCATTTGGTATAAAATTGGCGAACTATATTAAACATGTTTTTAGAAAGAAAGTAATAATCTTACGACAAGTTAGAAAGAAAGTAATGATCCTATAATAGGTGATATCGATCTAATTATTGATACCTTAAATTTACGTCAAGCATTCTAATGGATGGGGTAAGTAGGTGGATTAACCGTAACTCCATATTAGACATCCTTAAAAGGCAAGGTAAGTATAATGTTAAAAACAAAAAAAGAGGCTTGTGAGTTGTTACATTTCTCTCTTTAGTTTATAAATTGTAATGATACCAGAAAAAGAACACTAAATGCTCAAATTGGAAATTTTTTAGCACATAAGGGTTATATTTTTTTTGAATATGCTCAAATGAGGGCCAAACATGGTGGCAAACCTTTTCGAAAATGTTGAAATAAAAGCTTTTTAAATGTCTATATAAGATTTTAAATTTATATTTTATTTTGTTATTTTCTTTTCAAGCATTATTTAACTGATCAACTGTTCAATTTTAAAAATTTCAATATTCACTTAATTTTTACTACAAATTAGAGTCTAATGCGTGAAAACCTCTTATTTGATTGCTTTTATCAAGATTTAGTCCTTATATGACAATTTTTAAAAGGAGTGTCCTTATTTGAACAACCTTTAAAGAATTAGACCTTAATTTAAAAATAGACGGATTAATCCACTTCCTAGCAAAAGAAAAAAAGGGAAGATGCATTCAAAGTTTCAAACAAGCATGTCTTTTCAAGGAAAAGGAATGAAAAAAACGTTGCGACATGGTACATGCTGTGTTTTACATATAGACTAAAAATGACGAAGAAGAAGAAGAAGAAGAAAAAAACACTTTCTTTTCAAGGTAGAACAAAAAACTCTATAAAAAGGTAACTAATTTTAGTTAATAAAAGCAATACTATAAGCTTTTTAATTAATTAGGGTCAAATTTATAATTTTAACCTTAAATTTTTATTGGTTAATTTTTGTTTAATAATTTAACTCCAAATTTAAGATAATTAGGATTAATATATTATTAATGTATTTAGACTAAATTTAAATCCTGAAGTCGATATTCTTAAAAAAAATTTATTTAAATACCACCCTAACTCGAAGAGAACTAGACTTAGATCGTAAAACGTATTTATTAGTACAATTTACTATAATTTAAACTCTTTAATCTCTTGTAACTTATTATTACTATATAAGAAAGAATCAATTTATAACATTTAAAATAAATTATTAAAATTTTAGAAGTAAAATAATATTATAAAAAATTCAACTATAATATATTAATATTTCTAATTATGTTATGATATTTTATATTCATATTTTCATATATAATAAATTTTTAAAAATAATATACCTATAAAAATATACTATAAAACTTATATTATTACTTGAAATATTATGTAAATACTAAAAAGAATTCAACATTCTTCCCCCTTTTTTTTCTCTAGGCTTTTTCTTTTAATATTTACTGTTTACATAAAGTATAAATGAAAATACATTTCTCAAAAATTATAATATAAAATCAATTCAATACAAAATATCATGTATAAATAACTAGAAAAAACTGAATAAAATCTATGCATAACATATGCATATAATGAGATTGAAAACTTACATATTATAATTATATAGAGTGAAATTCAATTCTGAATACTAAAAACCCTATAGCTTCCGACTTATCCAACAAAAGCGTGATATGTGTATGTTAAAGGTTACTGCAAGTCCCTGTACCCTATCAAAAAGTTTATTTTAATTCATCTATTATTAAAAGAAATATTTTAATCTTTGTACATTTGAAATGTTGATATTTTAATACCTTTAATGATATGGTTTAATGTTGACTAACGCAGCATTAGATAAAACTGAAAAGCTTCTTAATCTTGAACACAAATAGAATAACATGATTTAATGTTGACTAACATGAATCAAATTACAAACGATTTAAACATAACAATTATGTAAAAATTTTGAATAAAAATCAATTTTGGGGCCAAATTTTTTTTTTCTACTCATTCTTCAAAACCATAGTTTAAATTTTTAATTTAATTTAATGTCATGTTAGCTACCGTTATGTCATAACATTACATTAACAATAATATTTATACATAGGATTAAGACATAATTTTTCAAACGTACAAAAAATAAAACATCTCTTATTAACTTTACGATATAAAATTATATTTTTAAGCTTAAAAATATAAAAATTTAATTAAATTTAATTCTTTAAAAATCATAAAAATTACCGTTTAATTTTCTACCATAAAAAATTTTCTGTGTTTGCGCTTGAAATGTCTCTAGACTTTCTCTCTCTAGAATCTCAAGTTTCAAACAGAAAACTCATCAAACCCAGAAATGGTTGCAGTGCCCAGATTCCACCCGTTAGATGGTGGGAGTGGCAGCCGCCGGCTCGCCGCCGACTGACTGAGAATTTTTGAATTCCGCGCAAGGTCTCAACCTTTTCTTTCTTATATTTTTGAACTTCGTTTCAACAAATAATGCGTGAAAAATCCCAGAACTATACTTAGAATTGCATTTGTTTGGGATTCTTTTGTTTGCTCAATCTATTGTGTATTTTGGTGGCTTTGAAATAACATCAAAGCGGTGAACGGAAGAGTGAACTAAACTTCAAGAAAAACTCAACAAAATTTATTGTAATCTGCAGCCAAATATATACCAACAAAATGAGATGTTTCATACATTATAAACGAAAATACAAAAAAAAAGTAAAGGAAAAATATCAAAAAAAAAATGAAAATCGGTTGTCATAATTTTCTTGATGATTTAATCTTAGACTTAATCTTGGGTTTCGATTGAGGCTTTGCACAAGTGATTACTTCACCGTGGTGCTGCTGAGATGATGATCGATGGCTCTTTACGTTGTTCTTCAACACCGATTTATTTTTTCTCTTCATTCCAAATGAAATCCTTCTCCTCTTCTTCTTCTTCTCCTTAATCGTCTCCAGCGTGGGTTTCCAATGGCGCGAACCAACAAGCGATGCGTACTGTTTCTGTAACTGAGGGGTGGTGCATATTCTACTGCAACTCTCATCACCACTTCCCTCTTTCACGTTACTTTCTTCCATTAACTGACGTATAAACTCATCGGAAACCCGTAACCTTAAACACCCAGACGCACTCTTCTCGATGTGGAAAGGTTGGCAAGCGGCGGCCTTCTTCAACATCGCGTTTCCCGATTCCCGAGACGACGAATATCTGGCGTTGGCGAAAGAGGCGATGGTGACGAACGATAAAGCTGACTGGAAAGCCTGTTGAGGGAGAAGGAAGTAGTCGTGGCCGAAGTGGAGCTTGTCGTCCATGGAAAGAGGCGGGATCTTTTGGCCTATGTAAAACGAATCGGAACGGCAAATCATGTGCTTAGGGAACTCGATCAATAGCTCGGAAACATGAACCGGACGGTCGTAGATCTTGACGACCCCATCACAGTTGATGACCTTGATCGTTCGAGGCGGCTCGTGGTGGTGATGGTGGTGGTGGAGGTGGCGGTGAAGACAGGAGAAATGGTTTCTCAATAGCCGAAACCACCATGGATTTAGAATTTTGATACCCATTTTTAGCCCATACAAGTTTTAACCCCAAATGGTGGATTAAGATGATAATGATGATGATGATGCAAATAACAACACTTTGTTTTTTTCAGGGGGCGACGGAGAGTGGGCGGATAATGTGTATATATGCAAATTCAAAGGACTTTATAAGTTGTATTTATAATAAATTTTTATTTAAAAAGAAAACAACCTTATATTATAATAGTACTACAAGTCGTCTACTACTACTACTAGCAGTAATCCAAATTGAAAATGAGAAAGGCGTAGACTTAGAATGCAGAAAAGGGTCTGTTGTTGGTTTTTTTTTAAAATTAGAGAAAAAGAGGCGTGAGACAATGGGGAACCTAGTTGGTCTAATTCAGGCACATACTGTACGTACAACCATGGGTTTGGTGTTTTGTATTTTGTCGTGTTTGTGGTGTCAAATTTTGACAGTGTTCATATTTGACTGCACAAAACTTTATTTTTTTTTTCTCCGACCCTTTGCTCCTCCGACGCCAATTGGGGCCATCACCTCGTATCCCGCGTTTGTGTTTTGAATCAGATCCATTGTGGTAGGTGACCGCTACTCATCCCCTAAAACGTCACCGTATCGATAACCTTTTTTCCTTTAAAACTACCTTATACACGAGTGTTTTTCAAATAATTAATTACGAAATAACTGTCGCATCTTGTTCATAATGACTTCACTGACCGAAAACAAAGTGATGCATACATTGTCCAAATGAAATGGTATTAATAGTGTTTCATTTGTGAGGATCAAAATTTCTCAAACCAATTAATATTAATGAAAAATCTTTTAAAATGAATGAATAAATTCTCTGCCTCAAATTTATTAAAAAATGATGAAGTTAGTTGTTTTTGAATCCTGCGAATATAGTGATTTTGACGGACATATGAGGTGCTCTTAAACCGGGTAATACTTGAGATGAGTAGGATTGAAGCTATCGAAATAATTCAAATAAATGAAAATGAACAACTTTTTTCAGTTGTGGGGCGTGTCATCAAGGATCTTGTCAAATGTTTATAGACGATCTGCGTTAGACATGTATTCAGGGAAAGGAATAAGGTTACGAATGGATTAATACAAATAGCGTTCCCAAAATATTTGAGAGTCATATTTACGTGCAACCACAGAAAAAAGTGCTTCAATTATTGTACGATAATTAAATTGGAGGGGATTCGCTTTGTCGAATTTATCTTTGTCTTATTACTTCTCTTATACCAAAAAAATATTATATAATGTGAAAATTTTCAACTTAGACCGGAGATGGTTTACTTGGAGGACTTAAGCAAAAAGAAAATCATTATTTAAAAGGATAATTAGAAAATTGATTATTAACTTAAATTATTCATAATTCACAATTTCTAAAATGAAGGATATTAGGTGCTTAAAAGGTAAAAGTATCACAAAACCCTTTATATTATAATTTAGATTGCATTTTAATTTTTTTATTGAAAGAAAAAATTAACCCATGTACATTAGATAAGTGAGTAAAAATAACTCCTCCATTACAATTGTACCATTTAATGTTTATTTTAATGTTTATCTTTAAGGTATAATAATAAATTTAGCTCTAAACTTTTACTCATTTATTCAATTTGATCCTTACTCTTTTATTGAAAAACAATTAAGGTAAAGAATAAAAAAAGCCTTAATAATAAATTAAAAGAAATCAATTAAACTCTTTATATTGTAAAAATTATTAAAAACCACAAAGTTATAAACAAATTTTATAAAAATATATATTACTAAGAACTTTTTAATCCTTTAACATTACTAGTTTAAAATTTTTCAAACTTACTTTCGATAAAAAAATAGTAGTCAAATTGAATAAATGTGTAAAGATTGAGAACTAATTTTACCATCATACCTTTTATATTGAATAAATACTATATTTTTAAGGAAGTGGTTATTTTATTTACGTATCTAACATATATAAATTAATTTATCTATTTTCGAGCTAAAAATGTAATTAATTTCCCCAAAACAAAGAATTCAGATATGCATGAAATATTTGGTTAGGTAGGGTATGAGAGAAGCATTTTTAGGATTAAATATTTTTAAAAGATGTCTAGAATCATACATCACATTAATTCCACGAGTGAAACATTCTTCCTATACAAGGAAAACAAAAAAGAAAAAAAAAGAAAAAACAACAGTATCACATGGTTTGAAGCATTTGGTTAAAGTGGGCCCACCCACAACTTTGATTATCTTAATCTAAATTGTCAAAATCGACGTCTTAGATTGTGGTTGACCCATCTCTTCTAGAATTTACCTGATTATTTATTTTAATTAAAAAAAATTAAGGCCATTTCATTTGCTTTATCTTGATCGTAATAACGTTTTTTACCCACTATTTTTTCTAGATTCTAATAATATATGGATACTTGGAGAGTCCATTCAATTCAAAGTTTGACTTGGACCCACACGGACTTACGTGCATTGGTAAAACACTAGAGGTGAGGTGCAGTGCAGGCATCTCATCCATGGTTGGTAAGGCTCAGCCCCAATTTAAATTCACTTTATTAAAATATAACAAAGTAAATATAAACATGCAATTTTTTTATGGAAATTTTTATAATCTGAATTACATAAAGACTTGGGCAGAGAGCCCCCTGCTACAGGGACTGGAACAGAATTCTTCTACCCCACGGATTTGTTTTCTAATAAACCCACTAATACTCGTCATTTACGTTATCGTATTATAATATTTTAATTATTAACTCGTTAATTTTCGTTAATGATATAACGATAAGTTAACGTGGCATGTTAAATCATTATTTCAAACACAATCGGTCCCATATCTTTTCGTTTTGAATAATTTATTTTTTTATTTTATGTTCTTTTAACTTTTTTTTCTTTAAAACTAATTTTAACAAATGAAAAATATAGTAACATGCGGATACATAAAAGAGAGTAAATATACGATGAATTTATATGTACCATATGGTAATTAGATATTTTATCACAATCCAAAATTACTTAACAAATTATAAAATTAAAACAGGTTAATAATTTATGTTACCCTCTTTGTTTTTTATTAAATAGAATTATATTTAAATTTAATTCATTCGCTTATTTTACATTCAAGTCATTTTTAATTTGGTCAAATCAAATTGAATGGGATTTTAAAAAAAAGAATTCTTGGTAAATTTTTTAACATTTTTTAAATCAAGTTTATTTAACTAAATTAGTCAATTTTTTAAAATGGGCTAGAATTGACTGCCTAACGATAATGTGGGATATACAAATTAATAACATTAAGTATTGTTGAAAATGGAAATTATTAAAAGAACTACAAGTTTAGAAAAATAATTTTACCCTTTTTTTTTATCTTGATATTAATTTTAAAGAAAAATCGATAATAAGCTTATAAAAATTAAGCATGAATTCCGTTAAATCTATAAGACCCCCTTAAAAGTTTTCGCCAAAACAAAGTGGGGCTTGATCCGAGAAATTTACCCAAGTGTTTTTGCCGACTGACACATGTCACTACTCACTGTTTTATTCTTTTGTGGAGAATTTTTTTTTCTTCTTTTTGATAATCATTTTTGTGAGGTTAATTGGGTCATTTGCTTTTGTTTTAAGGTTAGTTTTGAGTGTATGATGTGGGTTGTATTGGTTTTGATTATTAGGTTAGGTTAGTAATTTTTTAAGGTTATGTTATGTTCATATTTTGTATTAATGCATAATATGTATTTTGCATAATTTATTATAATTATTTAAAATTAAATTTGGGTTGAAGCGAAAACTTAGTGCTCGGTAGGGAGTTAAATGTTAGAAAATTCATTTCTATTAGATAATGTTATGAAAACGTTAAATACAAGAATTCCAATTATTTTCACTCATTGAATCATTATTTAAGGCAAAATTTTGTAACACATTAGGACATCCTATTAATAAGTCGACGTGGGCCGATTCTCCTAATTCTGGTATTATTGATCGATTTGTGCGTATATACAAAAATCTTTCTCATTATTATAGTGGATCTTCAAAAAAAAAAAAGAGTTTATGTCAAATAAAATATATACTTTGATTTTCTTGTGTTAAAACTCTGGCTCGTAAACACAAAAGTACTATACGTGCTTTTTTGTAAAAATTAAGTTTCAATTTTTTTGAAGAATTCTTTACGCAAACGAAAGAACATATTTTTTCTTTGATCTTTCCAGAAGATTTTTTTTTTTTGCTTTGCGGAAGTTTTATAAGGGACGAATTTAATATTTAGATATTATTTGTATCAATGCTCTAGTCAATCATTCATGATTAGTTATGAAATTATGTAAATTCAATTAAAATAAAAAATGAGAATTTTCTGAAATGTAAAAAAAAATTTCAAATCTTTATATTTAACAAACTAACAAAATAAAATTTTTTGATGCAAAAACAATAAGATGATTCATTTTTTGTCATCTCTAATCAAATTTTTAGCTAACAACAATGATAATCACATAGTGTTGTCCTATGTCACCTCCAATTAAACCCAATACCTAAAAACATGCATAGCGAAAAAATAAACAACCTTGGAAATAATAAAAATGATGAATCGTTCATGGCCAAGTTTAATTCATCAGGTTGTTAAAATTAATAAAGGAAAGGAAAGTAAAATATATTTAATTATTTTTGTTTGGTTAAACAGTGGAAATGAAATAAAATAATGAAATATAGTAATTATAATCATAATATTTTCTTTAACATAATTACATAAAATATGAAAAGAGTAAAAAAAATTATTAAAATTTTATCTATCTCCTTTTTCTAACTTTCCCTTTGATTCGATGTAAATAAAAATTTGTCATTTTGAGGGAAAGCAGAAGATAATCAACTCTCTTAGCTTTTTATTATCTGAATAGGGAAATGATATTCCTTTATTTTGTATTACCTCACTCAATATATACATAAGATTAAAATCTAATTAAAAATTTAAATTTATAAGTCTTATATGATCAAATCTCTAATTAAATAAATATTTAATGCCCTAAATAAACTTCTAAATAGGATAAAATTTTAACTAAATTATCCCAACCAAATATAATTAATATAAAAGTGTTATTTACAATATATTTGTAATAGTTAAATATAAGCTCATTTAAATAATAAAAATCCTAAAATACTAAAATAAACATATACTACTATTTGAACTCATATCATTCTCCCTCTACGGGAAAATTATATATTTATCCTTGACTACTGTTTGACTGCAACATTTAAATATTGGCTACTATTATACCCCAACCTTCAACTCTCCTGTGATATCTTCTTAGATGCAAGTTTGCATAATAAACTAGACTAAGAAAAATGAAAGTCTCTCCCTTTTTTTTTTTTTTTTTTTTTCATCAACTACAAATATATATTTGTTTAAATACTTAAACCAAAGTCTTATATTAAATAGTGCATAATTCTAATATCTCGATTAACCTTAAATCTTTAAGTTTAACAAATCGGTAAAAAATATGTTTTTTTACGTAAAAACAATATGGTAAATTATCATGTCACCTCTAATCAATTTATAACCAACAATAACGATAATTAGATGACGTCTTGCCAGACCCCTAAATAATCTGTATTCGAAAACATGGATAACAAGAAAATAAACAAAGAGAAGATGACTAGATTTATTAAACTCAGATTTTATAAGCCAATTTATGATATGTTATTTATTTTGTTTTACTTGTATATTCAAATTAATAAGCCAATTTATAATATTTATCGAGTCAAATTGCAAATTGGTCCTCATTTTGACATATAACACCAAATTTCAATAGTTGAATTTGATGAAAATTTTAACAAAGAGTATCACTTTGCTCTTTGATCTAACAAACATAGATTAATTTATTCTTTTTTTAGAATAAAAGAAGTAAAATGCAAATTAACTTTTAATACAAAGACATTGATAATACATTTATCAAGTTACGTCACTTAAAATAATTTAGTAAGAAAAGTTTTAAATGCAAATGCAACGTTTGTTTAATGAAGAAATAAATAGGAAAAGCTTGTATTCCAAAGATTAAGAAATGGATATGGAACAACGTAGGAATCTTGCCAGCATTTTAAAGTTGGCCAGTTATTCTCATTATGATGAACGATATTTTTTGAAGTTATTATTGATACAATGGGTAGTAAAAAAACATCTAGATATTATTTAGTTTGAATAATCAAAACCGAAAATTGATGAACTAAAAGTGAGTTTGGATGTAGATATTATCTGACGTTAGCATAAAAATATTGATGACGATTAAATTAAATATTGTAACGTTACTATAAGTGATAGAAAAAGTAAATTAAACTTACCGCACGTCTATTCAAACCCAAACTAAGCATCTGATTAGATAAAAAAACAAGATGAAATCGAATTGATTTGATTTGATTTAATCGATTAAGTATTTCTTGTACATCCCTATTGGTTTGGTTAACTATATTAGTGTTATAGACAGGTGTCGGGGAATGCAGAGGGAGAGGAGCGATTGGGGAAAGATTATTATTTTAGAATATATTAGTATTATGTACGTATATACTAGGAGACGAGTAATGCCGACTGACTACTTGTATACTGAGAGCTAAAGCAAGGGGAAAAAAATGAAGCTAGGGACGTTGTTCAAAGTAGGGGCGTTTGTGGGTGTAATTGCTATGGCCAAGCACTATGGAGGTGCATTGGGATTCGACCAAGACGCCGCTCTTCGCTATTTCCACCAATGGTCAGACCGATTGGGGATTTGGGCCATCCCTCTTTACGTTGCCGTCCACACCCTCACTCTTTCCCTCTGCTTGCCCTACGCCGTTTTCTTCGAGGCCGGCGCTGCTATGCTCTTCGGCTTCATCCCCGCCGTCCTCTGCGTCTTTTCCGCTAAGATTATGGGGGCTTCTCTCTCTTTCTGGATTGGCAGGTCCCGTCTCTGCTCTCCTTAACTTCCGATTTTTTTTTTTATATTAATGAATTATGTCACTCTGATCTTAAATGTTTTCGATGGTTGCTTGCTTTTGCTGTTTGAACTTTCTTTAGTTCATTCGATTTGTGATCTATTTGAATTTGAACCTTCTCTGATTTGCTTTCATCACCATTGTTTGCTTCCGAATTCATTTCTCCTTTGAATCGTGGTTGAATGAATTGAATTATCTTTATTAATACAATGGATTTGGGGAAGACATGGTGAGCGTAAAGCCAGATAGTGTTGAACACCGCCTCATCTAAATAGGTTTCCAATAACATGACGGATCAAATTTGGTCAATCTTTTCCATTGCTTAATCTTAGATAGGATCTTTGCTAGTGTTGTTGCATCATATTTTGGTATCCATTATAGTAGCGATTTTTGCTAGTTTTCCCCTCCAAAATATCAGCTTTCATGAGCATCTTTGTGGGCATAAGTATTTCGATCTGAAAGAGAAGAAGAGGTGAAATTCCCTAGCTTCATTCCTAGGGTTCCCTAGTAGTGGCACCTAATGTTGATTGAATTACAATATCTCAATAGAATTACCATTAGAACTATCAATTACTAAAAGACTTCAACCTGTTGAGCTTAAGAATAACTAGACTGGAGGTTCAACCAGTCAGATCTCTGATTTTTGGTCCAATCAATTCGACTGATTGGATTGGTTGGTTTGATAGAAACTACTTTCAGATATTTAAAAACTAAACTTAATGTTAAATTAATATTAAGTACAGTTAATAGTTAATAAAATTGTGCACTTGAGTTAATGGTATGATCTTTAATATAAAACTGGCTTTTACCGGTTCAATCTAGTTGTTATCAATTTTTAACCTTCTCCCAAACCCTGCTTATAGTGAGAGAGCTTTGTGCATTGGGTACAGCCTTTTGTGATCTTGATAAAGAGCTTTAGCATTTGATTTGGTTTTGCAGTTGTATCCATTGTTAACCAGAATTACAATAATGTCTTGATCTTTAAGCTATAATACCATCGGTGTAGGACTGTTAGCTGGTTAATTTTATGACAGTTCTCTGATCTGAAATCGATAGAACTTATAAATTGGTAAAGAAAATAGCCACTATATATGCTTCAACAATACCTAATATAAATACAAATACAAATACCAAAAATGGCCAAACAGTCTTAATTCTTGGAAAATAAACAAAACTAATTGATGTAAAAGAATCCTACATTTCAGAATCCTAAATCTAGAAAAATTACTAGTAAAATAAAAATCTTGAGTAGTTTAAGTCTTCAATTAACTTGTTTGAATTTTGCACTAAAAATATCCAAAGCTTGATTAGTGGTTTCTCTTAGAAACTTTTCTGATTCAAGAAATTAACTAAACCAAAGGGTTTCAATTGAAGAGCCGTGAAAAAAAAAATTCTATCGGTTGTCATTCGAGACATATTAGTGAAGTCTGCCCTAGGTTTATGGTGGGACATAAAAATAAGGGATTTTAGGGTATTTGGCTATGGTAAAACTGGAGCTTTGAATAGGGGTTTAGGTTTTGATGTACATTGGATGTCAAATGAAGGCTAATGTTATGCGGAATAGTTGCTGAAATTTTTTGATGGCAGTGAAACTAGATGAAAGTGTTTATGGGTGCTAACAAGATATAGAACAAAGTCTTTTTCTTTCCTTCTCCACTAATGAAGTTCCTAATTTTTTTATCCAAGATTTGATTTGCTGCAATGCTGGTCTTTGACTCTTCAGATTTTGTGATTTGGGTCAACTTGTTAGGAAATTGAAGAACATGTTTGGTCAATTATACTTGAAATATTATATAAAAATGAGTGAACTGAAGGGGAGGAAGAAAGTAAATGTATTTATCAGAAGTTCAGACATAATAAATCAAGGTGAAATCGGAATATTGTTCTTCAATGCGAAGTTCAATTTAAAGGGGGTAACGTTACTCCTAACGTCCCCTATTTGTCGAGCTACATTCATTGAAAGAATGAACAAAGTGGCATAATGTTAGTGAACTTATTTTAAGCAACCTCTCATCAAAAAGCCAAGTCTACATTGTTTCTAGTTGATTTCACAGAACCAGGATCTAGCTTGTGTGCCAGAAGTGTAGCCTTACTCATTTTTCTTAACATTCTGAATCTGATGCTATATCGATCTTTTATCTTTTCTTATATCTATTTATTATTCTTTCTTTCGGTAATTTCCTGTTATAAATTTTGGTTTTGTCAATTTGTTTAGGCTGGTTTTCAAAAGTTCAAGTTCTGCAATGAACTGGGTCCTGAATAACAAATACTTCCATCTCCTTTCCCATGGAGTTGAACGAGATGGTTGGAGATTTGTCCTTCTTGCACGTTTCTCTCCCATCCCTTCCTACGTCATCAATTATGCTCTAGCTGCCACAAATGTTAGATTCATAGTGGATTTTCTGCTTCCTACGGTCATTGGCTGTGTCCCAATGATCTTGCAGAACACTTCCATCGGCAGCCTTGCTGGTGCAGCTGTTGCTACAGGATCTGGCTCCCAGAAATCAAAGGTTTGGTCTTATATTTTACCTTCACTTGGGATCATGTCAAGCATTCTTATTTCCTTGAGGATCAAAAAGTATTCTACTGATATTACCTTGGCCGAATCTCCTTCTAGTGATCACCCTAAAGTTGAATAACGTTGACTCATATCGAACCTCTAATATTATTAACTTTTTTCCTCAAGTCTTTGGTATCATTCACTCTTCACAATCTTGACCAGGTGGTTTCTAGTTATTAGTTTGTGATATTTGCTGAAGGTTGAGACAATGTTTTCTCTTCTTTTTTTCCCCTCCCTTCAAAGACTTTGGAACTAAACAGATTTCTCAGTAACTTAATCTAAGATTCAGCAGTTTCTGGTAGTGAGAAATGGGTGATGACTTGAAAGTCCATGGAGTGTACTTACAAATTTGCCATATATGTTTTCTCTCTATTTATAGAGTAGAGATTCGCTTACACCAGTATAAACTAAAAAGAGTTTTACACACTTTCATAACTTTTTTTTGTATGATTAATATTTTAACCATCCAATCGTTATATTCCATGTTCATTTATATTGATTATGCGTGTCAAGTTTTGAGCAAATTAAAAATGTCTACCTACAACCATTAAATAGTATTTTGGATCGATGTGATAGAAAAATTGTTAAGGTTAAAATATTTCAGAAGTCTCTATGCTGTTCACAAATTTGGAATTTAGTTTTTTTCCATTTCGAAATTTAGATTCAATTGTTAACTCTATTAAATTTGTTGATGTAATGTTTTAAAATTAAAAAAATACAAATAAAAAGATTAAATTCTTAAAATAAATGTATGGGGTTAAAATTTTAATTTACGAATAGTACAAAAATTCATAACATACTTATTTTTATATTGTAATTTATATAAAAGTTCTCTCACTCTCAATTCAATCGAGGTATTTTTGGAGTCCTTTTATTTAAAAAAAAATCATATTAATTTTCAAGTTATAATTGAATTCCAGGTATTATATACTTATACAAATGTTTAACTGCATTAGACATCCTCACACTATAATTAGATTCTAAATTGGTTCTTCACAATGTATTAATCGAGTAAATAAAGTTTCAATATTATACAAAAGCTGTTTTTTGTCACTTTAGTTGTGAATTTGAGGGTTACATGTCACCCAAATTTAACTTGTAGCATATCTAAAACACAGATATTTATTGTATTGTTTTGATGTTCAAACGAAGTCTTTTTAAATTTTATTGATATTGTTTTTTTAAACATCAAATAAACACACCTCTATAATTTAATAAACATATTTTAAATATATTTTACGTTAAATCTGAACTAACATTTAATGTATAAATTGACGAGTAAATCAATTGATATAACATGATTAGTTTAAATAAAAATTAAAACTTTACTAGGTTTAACAATTAATTTAGAACTTAAAATTAGTTAGTAGCTTGGGACCATTTGATGGAATTAGCTCTTAAATAACTTTTTATTTGATGTTAAGTAGATTTTGACATGTATATGCATTTGGGCTATGTTTGAATTAGCTTTTCCATATTGCGTGATGTGCTGGAAATTGTCAATTGCTGATATTCCCCAACAATCAATCTCCTTATTTATGTTAATTTGTTTTGTATAAAAGAAATTTAGTGATAAAATTAAAAGAAAGAAATTAAATCAAACTACAAGATCACAAAAATCAGTGGTTCTGCCATATTGTAAAATTATTAAAAATTTCGAATGAGCTTTAGCAATTACTCGCACATTTACCTCCTTATTCGATGCCATCTTTAATTAAACGGCCTGGAATTAAATTATTCTCTCTATAGACATGTCTTATATGTCATTGTCTTATATTTATATAAATTCTTAATAACTTGTTTTAGGAAGATTTGAGTCTATTATGTTCTTTTCACGTTTTGTCGTGATTATTAATTATTATGCTTAAAATATTATTAAAATAAGTACAAACTAACACCAGTTCGATTTAAATTCAATTCCTAATCATTATTACCCTAATAATGAAGGTGAATAAATTCAAATCTTGAGTTTGAAAACTTTTACTCTCTTCAAATCGATTTTGAAACTAAATTTAAGCTTTCAGACTATTTTATAAAGATAACTTTTATATATTTTCCTAATTAAATTTATCTATTGTTGGGGATTAATAATTTTAAAATTTTATTGTCTTATGCATTTAACGAGTTATTTAAATTTTCGTGATTGGTTTGGTGGTCAAGAGATATTCACACAAAAACTTCACTCGAATTTAGCTTTTAAAAGATAAGTAATATGCTTTTATTTAGATGTATCTCTTTGAATGTGATGTGTGCTTATATAGCGTGAATATGTCCTCACAGGGTGGTTAAGTACTAATCCCATATTTGTACTATATAGTACCCAAAAAAAAGCTATTCTAATACTGTAGTTTCAGTCTAAGAATAGAAATTTTGGAAGGAATTGTCTTCTTCTTTTGATAAATGTAATACATTTTTCGAAAAAAAAAATCCTTTTATGAGTAACATGGATAAGTATAAATATTTTATTTTTACTTTTATTTTTTAAAATATTAAAATATTTTTTTCAAATATTATAGAATTATTTAATAATAAAATTCAGCATTTTAATGATAAATATATATTATAATTTATAGATATTTAGTCATGAATGTTTTACAATATAAATTATGAATATTTAATAGTACAAAAATGAGTATTTGTTAAAATATTAGTTCCGTCTATCACTTTCAGTTTAATTGTGTCACTATTCATTATCATATACTAAATTTAAGTTTTAATTAGGAAATGATTATAATGAAGCTTACATAAGATAATATATTTATTATATGATAAATAAAATTTGGCTGTGGGAAATATTTAGATAATATTTTGTAACTAATATAATTTACATTGTGTATATTTCACTGAAAACAACTTTGAAAAATTAATCTTGTAATGATCCAAAATTCACGGGCATCGAAAAAATATATTATCGGGCCTCTGTCTTAACGAAATGGGTTCGTAAATAATTATTAGAAATATTTATGAGTCTAGTGGTGTGTTTAATTAGGTTTTATTTAAGTGAATTTAGCTTAACTAAGGGTAATTACAAAAAAGGACTAAATTGAATATGGGGTAAAAGTTGAATTATAGATTAATAGAAAGTAAAAAGGACCAAAATGGCAAATATACCATTTAGCATAAATTGAGGCCGCAGATGAAGATTTTTACTTAGATTTTAATTATAAAATATATATATTAGTAATAAATTATATTAAATTAATTTAAAATAATTATATTATAAGATATTTATACCATAATTAAATTAAATTCATGACAAATGTATGGTGGTGATTTAATACAAGTGTTTAATAAAAATAAAACACATGTAATACTATAATTAATTATTAAATAGATATTTATTAAATGATTGTATTATATTATTATTATATTAATAAATAAATAAAGCATGTAATAAAAGAAACAAAAACAAACAAAACATAAAAGAAACAGAAAGCATTCGAAACAGAGCAGGGAAAGGAGAAAAAGAAAAGTAAGAAAAATAAAAGGAAAAACTAGGGTTTTAAGGTTTGAAGCTTTAATAGGTAAATCAATTAAGCCCTTTTCTTTTAATGTTGATGTTTTAGAAGCTTTAGAATAAAGTTTTGTTAAATTTAAGTTGAAATTTGGAAGTTCTTAGGTTTTTGAACATGATTCATGTTGAAAGAATTGTTGAATTAGGGGTTTAATTGAATGAATTTAAGTTAGAATTTATTAAAGGATTAAATTGTAAAGGAAGCTATTAGTTTTACATAGTAGGGACTAAATTGCAAAAATTTCGAAATTAGGGTTTTATGATGAAATTCATATAGTTATGTCTAAGTTTGGTTGAAATTTGAATAGAAATAAAGTATGAATTGAAATAGAGAAGTAAGTGAATTTAGTTGAGACTAAATTGAAATTAAAGTAGAAAATCAAATAGAATTTCAATTAATTAGATATAAATTAGTAGTGTATTAATGATTATGAAATTATCTTAATTTTTCGTAGTTAATATCGCACCCGAGACATCCACGAAGAAAGGAAAAGAGAAGATCATCGAGGAGTAATTACGAATTTCGGGTTTGTATTACTATAATTCAAACTACTATTTAGTTAATGTTATATTTAAATTTTTATGTATGATAAGTAAATTATAAGGTAAATATTACCATTGACATGAATGAAATTGAAATGAAGTATGAATATGTTTGAGTATTTAAATCGTTTATTGATTGGAAAGTGAAAAAAAAAAATCTTACTAAAAAATTCTAGAGTACTCGAACAAGTCCTGTTCCACTTTTAATACATATTTTGGGCCTCGAAGGTCCATCAAAGGGACTTAATCGTTAATTTATAATATGTGTGTTATTTATTTGTGAATTAATCCTAAATTGTCTAATATGCCCGGTAATACCTCGTAACCCTGTTCCGACGACAGTTTAGGGTTAAGGGGTGTTACAATTCTAATAAATTTTGTTTAAGAACAGAAAATCTTTTACACAAGCATCTAAACTTTAAAAATAGTTACAAAATAAATGCGGAGCATGTAATGACCCAAAATCCGTGGGCACCGAAAAAGTGTGTTATCGGGCCTCCATCTTAGTAAACCGAGTTAGTAAATAATTATTAGGAGTAATTATGAGTCTAATAGTGTGTTTAATTGGATTTTTATTTATTGAATTTAGCTTAATTTAAAGTAATTAGGAAAAAGGATCAAATTGAATAAAGAGTGAAAGTCTAATTATAGATTAAAAGAAAGTAAAAAGGGGCTAAAATGGCAATTAAGCCATTTAGCATAAATGAGGCGGCAATTGATGATAAAAATCTAAGATTTTTATTGTTTTTTTATATTAAATTATAATATATATCATTATTTTATGGTTTTATATTAGATATATAAATTATTATTAAATGATAATATATAAAATAAAAATAAAAATAAATGACAAGTGTAATAGTAATAATTATATAGTCACACTTGTAATAAAAATATTGGTACATTTGTTATAAAATAATTTGTTTACTTAATATTAAAGTAATATAAAGTAAATAAAAAGAAAGAAGAAAAAAAAAAAAAAAAAGAAACAGAGAACAAGACGAAAACAGGGGAAGAAAAAGGGAATGAAAAGAAAAGTGAAAATTTGGGATTTAAAGCTTCAAGTTTAATTGGTAAGCTAAATTTAGCTCTTTTCTCTTAATTTTGATATTTTAGAAGCCTTAAAGTAAGGTTTTGATGAAACTAATTTGATAGTTTGAAAGTTTATAAGCTTTTAAACAAAGTTCATGTCGAAGAAAAAGATGAACAAGGGATTAAATTGAATGAAATTTAAGTTAGAATTAGTAAAAGGATTAAATTGTAAAGTAAGCTATAAGTTTTGTATTATAGGGATTAATTTGGAAGAAATTATAAATTAGGGTTTTATTATGAACATTAGATAGTCAAGTTGAATATAAAAGGAATTTAAGTAGAAACAAAGCATGAATTAAGTTAAGGAAATAAGTAAACTTAATTAGGATTTAATTGCAAAATAAGCTATAAGAAAACAGTTTTGGGACAGCAGCAGAAGAGTAACTTTAGAAAATCACCAAAAATGGTAGAAATGGAAGCAGAAGTTGAGTAAGATATGAAATTAAAGCTTATTGAGTCTATTTTCATATGAAAGAAACAGAGAAAGTAAAGGAATTCTGTATTTTGAGATATTTAGATTTTTGTGAGACTGATTTAGAGTGATTTCGAGATCCCTTTTTCTGACTTGGAAAAATCATTAAAAATTGTACAAAAATAATTGTGGGACATAATTTATATGGTTAGAATCCTTAATGAGTCTATTTTTATAAGAAATAAACTAGAACATCATTTGAATTCTGTATAAAAAGATAATTAAATTTTAGCAAAGAGTGGTCGGAACTGTCAGACAACAGAATAGGGGTGATTTTAAAGAATAAAATGTACTTATTGGCTAAATCAAAAATTCTGAAAATTTTATGGAAATAATATATATGAGTCTAGTTTCATATAAAATTTACGGATCTTAATTTGGAATTCTGTAACTCAATATATAGATAATTTAGTGACAATAACTCAGGTAGACAGCCTTGAAAGAACTTATAAGTAAATAATAGAATTGTGTATAAAGAATGTGGAATGAAGAGGAAGAGTAGAAATTGAATAAAATTTAATTATTTATTGTAATTTAATATTTCAATTAATAATGTAAATTATTATTATTTTCGTAGATAAAAAGGAACTCGAGGCATCGACCCACAAAGGAAAGGAGAAGGTTACCGAGGAATAATCAAGCAAATTCGGGTTTGTATTACTATAATTCAAATTATTTATTTATTCATTAAATGTTAAATTAATTTATGTATATGGTAAGTAAATTATAAGGTAAGTGTTTTTATTGAATTGAATGGAAATTGAGTTTAATGATGAATATGTATTGAAATTGAATTGTATGTGGATTGAAATGAAAAAGTGTAATTGATATTGAAATTGAATTTGTTATGAAAATGAAACTGAAATTGAGAACTGATGTAACACCTCTTACCCAGGTCTGTCGCCGGAACAGGATACGAGGCATTACCGGACATGATCCAAGCTATTGTACAAAATTCAAAATGTAAAATCCATATAAAGTTAAAACTTTTCCCATACATAGTCGTCAATACCCATAAGCAAAATAACTAGTCAATACCCATAAGCAAAATAACCATTCATAACTATAAATAACTAAACAATTAAGCCTTCTATACATGCCATAATTTCCAAAATATTGTTTTCAAAATACCAAAAGAAGGCTGATAGTGTGAATAGATCTCCGACGATCACCGTATCCCGAACTAGCTTGATGACACTATAAAACAAGGAAAAGAAAAGAGAGTAAGCATATAGCTTAGTAAGTAAGTATATAAATAATTAATAAATGGATTTAGTATTTTTACAAAACAACACATTCAAACCTACAATCAAATTCATTATTTATTCAAGTTTGGAGCAAGCTGTCTATTCGAGTCACAGTGACTAAATTATTTTTATCTTAAGCTACGAAACTCCAAATTAAGATCCGTAAATTTTCACTGAAACTAGATTCACATATCTTTATACCATAAAATTTTCAGAATTTTTGACTTAGCCAATTAGTACAGTTTATTCATTAAAATTTCTCCTGTTTCACTGTTTGACTATTCTGACCACTTTTCACTACGAATCAATTTTCTCCTTGTACAGAATTCAAATGATGTTGTAACTTGTTTCATTTGAAACTAGACTCATTAAGGAATCTAAATATATAAATTATGTCCCAAAATTATTTTTGTACAATTTTTAATGATTTTTCCAAGTCAGAACAGGGGATCTCGAAATCACTCTGAACCAGTCTCACAAAAATCTAAATATCTCAAAATACAGAACTTCTTTTCTTTCTTTGTTTCTTTCATATGAAAATAGACTCAATAAGATTTAATTTCATATATTATTCAAATTCTAATTCAATTTCTACCATTTTTGGTGATTTTTCAAAGACACATAACTGCTGCTGTTCAAAACTGTTTTATTTCTAAATTTCAGTAACTTTCATTGTAACATTTACTCCGTATCAATCTTACCAAAGTTCTATCACATATCGAGCACATTGCTCATAAGTTTACACACATATACCTACACTTATTCATCACATAATCACAGTCATTTACACTTAGTCATTTCCCGTTGAACATATCAGAATATTAACGGATACATCAGAATATTGCACATAGTGCCACACTTGTAGCCAAAGCTACTTCACATCACTTATCACACATAGGCTCGTTCTTGAGCTATTCACATTCGCGGGTCTGCTCACTGTAATGGCCTAAATTCGAGATTATCAGAATAATGGTTTCGCAACCATAAATCCGATTTAAATAGAAATTTATTTCAATATGTTTGCATGAGTCTTTATATGATAGGAAGTATTTTTATAAATATTTATAAAATGTTAGTAATGTGGTATTAAACTTTCGTTAGAAAATTTTAACGTTTGGGTAGGTAATTAAATGAAAAGGACTAAATTGAAATGAAAGTAAAAGTTTAATTATAGATTAAAAGAAAGTATAAAGGACCAAAATGGCAATTAAGCCATTTTGTCTAGATTGAGGCGGTGAATTGAAGAAAAAAATCTGAGATTTTTAGTTTATTATTATATTATTATATTATTATTATATTATTATATTATTATAAATATATATATATAAAGAAAAGAGAAAAGAAACAAAAGAGATAGAAACAGAAAAGAAACAGAGAGCAAACGTGAAGGGAGAAAGAAGAAGAGAAAAGAAAGAAAAAAAGGGGATAATATAGTTTTTAAAGCTTGGAGTTTAATTTGGTAAGTTAATTTAGTCCTTTTCTTTTAATTTTGAAGCTTTATAAGTTTTAGAACAAAGTTTTGATGAATTTAAGTTGAAATTTTTGAAGTTTCAGAGTTTTTGAATATAGCATATGATGAATAAAATGATGAATTAGTGGTTTAATTGAAAGAATTTGAAGTTAGAATTGGGTAAAGGATTTAATTGTAAAAAAATAAGCTATAACAAAACTGTTTTGGACAGCAGCAGTAGAGTAAATTTGAAAAATCACTAAAAATCGTAGAAGTGTAATTAGAAGTTGAGTGAGATATAAAATTAAAGCTTATTGAGTCTATTTTCATATGAAAGAAACATGGAAAGCAAAGGAATTCTGTAATTTAAGATATTTATATTTTTGTAAGACTGGTTCAGAGGGATTTCGGGATCCCCTGTTCTGACTTTGAAAAATCATAAAAAATTGGAGAAAAATAATTAGGGGCTTAAATTTATATGTTTAGAATCCTGAATGAGTCTATTTTCAAATTAAATAAATAAGAAGGTCATATGAATTCTGTAAGAATAGTAATTTGATTCGTAGTGAAGAGAGGTCAGAACAGTAAAACAGTAAAACAGGGGAAACTTTAAGAATAATCTGGTATTGATTGGCCATACCAAAAAATCTGAAAATGTTATGGGAAGAAGATATGTGAGTCTAGTTTCAGGTAAAATTAACGGTTCTTCATTTGGAGCTCTGTAGCTCGAGAAATAAATAATTTAGTGACTGTGACTCAAGTAGACAGCTTTGAATAAGCTAAAAATAATAATAGAATTATAGAAAATGCTACATGTGAACATGAAATGTATTGAATTGATGATTGACTTTATTTATTTAGATCCGGAAAACTCAAATACAAAGCTAGATCGAGGAAAGGAAAAAGTCCTGGATTAGTAGATTTTATAAACGAACTAGTATCGAGGTAAGTTCATGTAACTTGAATTATATTCTTAAATGCTTGAAATGTATGGTATTGATGTGAATATGATTTGAATTTTCATTATATGAAAATTGATGATACATTGGTATATTTGATTAAAAAAAAAGAAAGAAGAAATCCGGTTGAATGAAAGGAAAATTCGATGGATCTCTAAAAAGGAATTGACGGTAAAAAGGATCTAGCCCGGACGGGTGATCCTATCTCGATATAGCCCTCAGAAGAATATGTGGAAAATGGATTTAGCCGGACGGGTAATCCGAATTAGGGTGCGAATTTAGCTCGGGTGGTAATTCAGATCCAAGCTCATTAGAGTAATTGTCGTTGCGAGGGATTTAGCTGGACTGGTAATCCCGACAATACTCTATGAGTTTATATTGCGAGGGATTTAGCTGGATCGTAATCCCATTTGTAAAGATGAGGTTCGCGGGAGTGTGCTCTCTGAAATGAAAATGTGTGCACATGAATATGAATTGACGGACCGGATTTGTACACAAAAGTGTACCTCTAAAAATCCATCGAAATTTCGAGTAATTCAACGGGATAAATATGGAAAAATAACAAGGAAATGAAAATCATAGTATTGATGAGCTCATCAATCATGGTGTGTATATTATTGATATATGGAAATTAATGAACTAACTTGAATGTTGAGCTTGTGCATGTTAGGGTATTAATGCATTGAATGGATATATGAATGCTTATTACATTGTATTGAAAATATTAGGTAAGTATAATTCTTGTTACATGGGCTTACTAAGCACAAAGTGCTTACTCTCGCTTTTTCCTTTCCCTTGTTTTGTAGTGTTAAGAGCTCTGAGGTCGAATCGGTGGGAGACTCATCACACTATCAACCCCATATTTCGGTATTTAAAGAAATTTTAGTTTGGAAATGAATGGCATGTATAAGCTAATAAAATAAATGTTAATATGAAATGAATATAAGGTTAGCCAACGATATGGCTTATGTGTTGAAGTTATTTTATAAATATGCATGAATTTTATTTTGAAAATATGTTGAATTAGAATGGTTTCGGTTAAAAAAAAAAAATTTGTAAACTCTGGTAATGCCTCGCACCTTATTCGATAACGAATACGGTAGGGGTGTTACACTCACACAAGTCGTCGGTCATCACGTAACTACTCGTCTGTCTTTGCTCACACAAGTCGTCGTGTATCCGCAACACATGCGGGATTACCCACCATCGGTAGAACTTATAAGACCAAGCACCCGCTTCACATAATCACAATCTCTGGTCCGCTCCCACAAGTCGTCGGTCATACGTAACTACTCGGTCTTTGCTCACACTGGTATCGAGTATCCGTAACACATCTTTGGATAACTCAGCCCATTGGTAGAACGTCACGGACCAGCACCGGATCACTTATTCCACTTAGATTTCACATAGGTTTCAAGTGAACATGTCACTCGAATCCATTTTTATTCCTAAGGTTCAACCGGAAATTTCTCACTTGTCGATATTTTGTCAATTACATCAAATATTCAGCCACAATTCATGCCGTTTATCAAAATATGAAAATGTAAGTAAAAACAATACATTATTTACATACAAACTTACCTCGGTGCAAAATATGACGAATTTGCAATTCGATCAACAACCTTTTCTTTTCCCGATCAAGGTCAATTCCTCGTCTTTCTTGATCTATAATAACATATTTAACTCATTTAATACGCACATTATTCAATTTAGTCTAAAAATCACACTATAGAAAAATTACATTTTTGCCCCTAAAGTTTCACATATTTATAATTTTGCCCCAATACTAGAAAATTAAACTTCAGCCCTTATTCTTATGTTTTATAGCATGCTGATCATTTTTCCCTTCTATGGCAACATCAAATTCTTACTCTAACATACACTTATGAACATTAGGAATTTTTACCGATTATGTCATTTTACCAGTTTTCACTTAAAATTACTTAGCAAAAGTTCTTTAACATCATTTCAAGCTTCATATTCTACCATAAAACATCAAAATACATGCATTTCATCCATGGGTAAATTTTTAAACACAAACCCTAGCTCAAAATAATGGTAGAAATAGGTAAATCTTGTTACGAGGATTTCAAAAACGTAAAAATCATTAAAAAGCAGGGCTAGAAACGGACTTACAATCGAGCTTGGAAGCTTGAGAAACCCTAGCTATGTCTTCTTTATGAGAATTTCGGCCAAGGGGTTGAAGATGATCAAAAATTAGCTTTTAATTTTGTTTTTAACTCATTTTAATCACTAAATGACCAAAATGCCCTTAACTTAAAAATATTCTATTTAACCTATTTAATGTCCATTTTTTTTTCCAGAAAGTTAACCAATGGTCTAGTTACCTTTTAAGGACCTTCAATTTAAAATTTCATAGCAATTAGATACCTCTAGCTTCTAGAACTCAAGTTTTGCACTTTTTACAATTTAGTCCTTTTGACTAAATTGAGTGCTCAAACACCAAAATTTTCGAACGAAATTTTTACGAAATCATTTCATAAAATTTTAGATCATAAAAATATAAGAATATTAATTTTTTTAATTTTTTTTTTCCTCATCGGATTTGTGGTCCCGAAACCACTATTCCGACTAAGCTCAAAATCGGGTTGTTACAACTGAAATACCCTATTAACTTGTCGGGCTGAATCGGATATAATTGGCATGCCATAGGATTTGGAAGAGTGCGGGATATATCGACTTTGCCGATCAGGCACCTCGTGTGTCGTTTCAGGCACTTATGTGTCGTATATTGATCAGGTACTATGTACCGTTTTAGGCACAATGTGCCGTATTGGTGTGTTTGGGTTGAAATCCGTGTATCCGCTGAAGTCCGAGTATGTTAGTGGGGGTAACTAAAGGAAATGTTAAATTGAATAAAATGAAATGGTTGAGCCACTGAAAGCAATGTGAAAATAGAACATGAATTGAAAAATTGTGAATTGAATATGAGTATGAGATTGGAAAGCATGAACCATTGGTTCATGAGATGGATAATGGTTCAACATGAATGTGTATTATTTCAATTGTTAAATAGCTAAATTTGAATTGTATAATGTATTGAAATGACCATCTTGTAACAGCCCAATTTTAATAGTGTCGGAACAGTGATTCGAGATCACTAAATCTGACGAAAAGTTAGAAAATTTTGTTAATCGATAGTTATAAGTTAAGTGTGATTTTAGAAATATTTTAAAATTAGTGAATTTTGTGAATGAAAGAATTAATTAGAAAAAATTGGGCCAAAAACGCAGGTATTGAGACCTCGAATTCATAAAGTGAGCCATAAATATTTCTAAAAATATTTATGGAGTGTCATTAAGTTATTATTAAACTTTCGTTAGAAAATTTTAACGTTTGGGTAGGAAATTAAATGAAAAGGACTAAACTGAAATGAAAGTAAAAGTTAAATTATAGATTAAAAGAAATTATGAAGGATCAAAATGGTAATTTTACCATTTTGCAAAGTTGAGGCGGTTAACGTAAGAAAATCTCAGATTTTTTAAAAGTATATTATTATATTATATTATATTATATTATATTATTATATTATTATATATATATAAACCAAAAGAAGTAAAAGAGAATACCAGAAAATGAAACAGAGAACAAGACGAAAGCAGGGGAAGAAAAAGGGGAAAGAAAGAAAAAGGAGAAATTGATGGTTTGAAGCTTGGAAGTTTAATTGGTAAGTTAATTTAGTCCTTCTCTTTTAATTTTGATGTTTTATAAGTTTTAGAACAAAGTTTTGATGAATTTAAGTTGAAGTTTTTGAAGTTTTAAAGCTGTTGAATATAGCATATGATGAATAAAATGATGAATTAGTGGTTTAATTGAAAGAATTTGAAGTTAGAATTGGGTAAAGGATTTAATTGTAAAATAAGCTATAACAAAACTGTTTTGGACAGCAGCAGTAGAGTAACTTTGAAAAATCACCAAAAATCGTAGAAGTGGAATTAGAAGCTGAGTAAGATATGAAATTGAAGCTTATTGAGTCTACTTTCATATGAAAGAAATAGAGAAATCAAATAAGTTCTGTATTATGAGATATTTAAATTTTAGTGAAACTGGTTCAGGGTGATTTCAGGATCCCCTGTTCTGACTTTGAAAAATCATAAAAATTGGAGAAAAATAATTAGGGGCTTAACTTTATATTTTTAGAATCCTGAATGAGTCTATTTTCAAATGAAATAAACAAGAAGGTCATATGAATTTTGTATGAAGAGTAATTTGATTCGTAGTGAAGAGAGGTCAGAACAGTCAAACAGTAAAACAGGGGAAACTTTAAGAATAATCTGGTATTGATTGGCCATACCAAAAATTCTGGAAAAATTATAGTAAAAAGATATATGAGTCTAGTTTCAAGAAAAATTAACGGTTCTTCATTTGGAGTTCTGTAGCTCCAGATAAAAATAATTTAGTGACTATGACACGCATGGACAGCTTAAATATTCACATAAGTAAATGTTGAAAATTATTGATAATGTTACTTATAGAATGCTATATACATTAAGGATGTGGAATGGAGAGGAGGAGGAGGAAAAATATGTATGAATATTCAGCTAGCATGGCTAATTTGTAATGTTTTAGGCTCGGGACTAAATTGAATAAAAGTAAAAGTTTATGATTAGTTTTGTATAAATGTTGGAGATGACCAATTTACATGGAATGGATTATTTTATTATTTAAAATTGCAAAATTGAATGAAATTATTAATTAGATTAAGATCGGTTGAAAAATCGATGAAAATGGGAAATTACCAAAATGCCCTTGAATCTTGGTATTTCGCAAATTTAGCTTGAGTAAGTTAGTGTAACTTTAAATATGTGATATAAGGAAATATAAGTTGATAGCACGTGAAATATTGATATAATGAATTAACTAATATATGTTTATGAATAAACGGCAAGAGAATGATATTTATCATGACATGTCAATATGTGATTATCGTAATATGTAAATAAAAGGTAATTAAATATGTTGAGACGAGAAATAAATTCAAGTAAGTCATGAAATAAGAAAAATAAATATGTTTTAAGGGATAATATGTTTGATTTTGATGGGTTTCAAAAATAAATGTTAAATGATATAAAATTTTTGATAAATAAATTTGTAATTCGAGTAATGCCTCGTACCTATTTAGGTGTCGAATACGGGTAAGGGTGTTACATTTAGTGGTATCGAGCTTAGGTTTAGTCGGTTCTCGGACCAAATGTAGTATATGTGAAGTCTAGAAATATATGCTATTATTAATATATAACTTGAGATAATGTGATATGTTCCGACTTTGATGATATTTGTATCATTATAATTTAAACTTTATCATTATTATGTGTAATTTATTAATTATGTGTGGTAAGTATTTTAAGGTAAGTATTTAGTAAAATGATAAATTTAAGATTGAGTCTTGAAGTTGAAAGCGTCTTTGAGCTGAATTATGGAATATGAATATTATTTTGTGTGTCTTGAATTGAATCATGAAGTTATTGAATATTGTTATGTGTATTGCATTAAACTATGAAGAATTACTGCAATACTGTGAAACTGGTTGAAATAAGAAGTGAAAGTAGAATGAACTGGAAATTAGAAAGTTATTTAAATTACGTAACTGAATTATGAATTATCTGAATATTTGAAGGCAAATTAAATTAAATAAAGAAAATATGTGAGTAATTGAAATGTATATTGATTGAAAAGTAATTAGTGATTTTAAATTTGATTAGACAATAAATTAAAAATACGAATTGAATAAAAATATATTATACATGCTTATTTTGTTAAATAATATAGAAAGTTTATTTGATTACTTTTTTACATATAAATGTTATATGTTTATATGAAATCAATTTAAGAAAGAAAGGAGAGGACCGAATTGAAGGAAAAGGAAAAGAGAAGGTTAAGGAGTGAAGGAAGAATAACATATATCATTTCAACCTTTTTGTTGTAAGTACTACAAGAATTTTAAATTATTGTTATTTATCCTTTTGAAATATTTATGTGAATTATTTAAATATATGAGATTCGACTTTAATGCCCAAGTAGACGAAATTTAGAACTATTGGGATATTAAGGAACATTAGCACGTTAGTGCTCTCGATATTAGCACATTGGTGCTCTCCGATATTAGCACGTCGGGTGCTCTCGATATTAGCACATTGGTGCTCTCCGATATTAGCACGTCGGTGCTCTCTCGATATTAGCACATTGGTGCTCTCGATATTAGCACATTGGTGCTCTCCGATATTAGCACGCGTCGTGTCTCTCGATATTAGCACATTGGTGCTCTCCGATATTAGCACATTGGTGCTCTCCGATATTAGCACGTCAGTGCTCTCTGATTATTAGCACATTGGTGCTCTCTGTTCACTTGTGCATCATAATGCACCTCTGTAGACATTCAGTATATCCGGTGTGTTCTATAAAGTCTACTTTGGGCTAAGAAAGTGAAATGAGAACAAAGTGAATCATTGAATTATATACTGATTAGGAAATGGAAAAGTGAATTTGAAATAGAAAAAAAAAAAAATGAAATGATGATTTGAATACCCTATTAACTTATCGGGCTAGATTGGATATAATTGGCATGCTATAGGATATGGAAGAGTGCAGGTTTTTGCGGAAACTTCGATCGAGCACTTACATGCCGACTCATCATATCTTATTCAGCATTACCGATTCGACACTTTGTGTGTCGTATATTGTGTACCGTTAAGGCACAATGTGCCGCATCTTGGTGTGTTTGGGTTGGAATCAGTGTATCACATCACAAAGTCCGGATTGTTAATAGGGTGAATAACTAAAATGAGAAAAACTAAATAAATTTGATCGATTGAACTATTGAAAATATGAGTAAGAAATTATGAGTTGAATTGTGAATCGAATTGAAATGTGAGAATTGAAGTATGAACTTAAGGTTCATAAATTTGTTAAAATATCAAATTATTATTATTGAAATCGTTGAATAAACGAAATGAGAAAAATCGATTGAATTTGATCGGTTAAACTATTGAAAGTATGGAAAAGTGGAATTAGGAATTGAAATGTAAATTGAAATTGAGATATGAGATTGAAAACTTGAACCAAAGGTTTATGAATTGATTAAAAATAATATAGATGATATATGATGCTATTTGATGAAATGCTATTGTTGAGGTATGAAATTAAAGTATAAATTAACACATATGACTTATATTGTTGCATGCTTGATGTTTACTATTTAATATTAAATGTTAAATTTAAATTATGCGTATAGTAAGTGAAGTATGAGGTAAGCGTTATTGATGAATTAAATGGAAACTGAATTAACTGATGGATAAATATTAGTATTGAATTGTATATTGAAGAGGAAGTGAAATTAAATTTATTTGTGAATACATTTAAGTGAAATTGGAAAAAAAAAAAAAAAAAAAAAAAATGATATGTAAAAGCATTATGTTAAAATTGTAAAAGTGACATGCGTGTATAATGTAATTTTCCCAAGTAAATGAGATTAAATCTACTAAGATATTAGTGGTATACCATTAAGGAACTTTAGCGCATTCTCTGATAATAACACTTTGGTTCTCATCAAGTGCTATCTGATTAATAGTAAATAATAATACACTTCTATATTTGTTTCATATATCTTAAGTATTCTATTGAATCTATTGGGCCTCTTATAAAAAGGTAAGTAATTTTATTTATAAGGTATGTTCGCAATATTGAATTAAAAATGAATTGCAAAATGAAAGGATATGGAATGGATATAAATGATAAATCAGATAAATATGTGCACAAAGGAGCTATAGAATTATAGAAATAACGAAGTTCATGATCAAAATAATAAGGAAATTTCGAGGACGAAATTTTTTTAGGGGAAGAATTATAATGACCCAATTTTAATAGTGTCGGAACAGTGATTCGAGATCACTAAATCGACGAAAAGTTAGAAAATTTTGTTAATCGATAGTTATAAGTTAAGTGTGATTTTAGAAATATTTTAAAATTAGTGAATTTTGTGAACTGAAAGAATTAATTAGAAAAAAATTGGGCCAAAAGCGAGGTATTGAGACCTCGAATTCATAAAGTGAGCCATAAATATTTCTAAAAATATTTATGGAGTGTCATTAAGTTATTATTAAACTTTCGTTAGAAAATTTTAACGTTTGGGTAGGAAATTAAATGAAAAGGACTAAACTGAAATGAAAGTAAAAGTTAAATTATAGATTAAAAGAAATTATGAAGGATCAAAATGGTAATTTTACCATTTTGCAAAGTTGAGGTGGTTAACGTAAGAAAATCTCAGATTTTTTAAAAGTATATTATTATATTATATTATATTATATTATATTATTATATTATTATATATATATAAACCAAAAGAAGTAAAAGAGAATACCAGAAAATGAAACAGAGAACAAGACGAAAGCAGGGGAAGAAAAAGGGGAAAGAAAGAAAAAGGAGAAATTGATGGTTTGAAGCTTGGAAGTTTAATTGGTAAGTTAATTTAGTCCTTCTCTTTTAATTTTGATGTTTTATAAGTTTTAGAACAAAGTTTTGATGAATTTAAGTTGAAGTTTTTGAAGTTTTAAAACTGTTGAATATAGCATATGATGAATAAAATGATGAATTAGTGGTTTAATTGAAAGAATTTGAAGTTAGAATTGGGTAAAGGATTTAATTGTAAAATAAGCTATAACAAAACTGTTTTGGACAGCAGCAGTAGAGTAACTTTGAAAAATCACCAAAAAATCGTAGAAGTGGAATTAGAAGCTGAGTAAGATATGAAATTGAAGCTTATTGAGTCTACTTTCATATGAAAGAAATAGAGAAATCAAATAAGTTCTGTATTATGAGATATTTAAATTTTAGTGAAACTGGTTCAGGGTGATTTCGGGATCCCCTGTTCTGACTTTGAAAAATCATAAAAATTGAGAAAAATAATTAGGGGCTTAACTTTATATTTTTAGAATCCTGAATGAGTCTATTTTCAAATGAAATAAACAAGAAGGTCATATGAATTTTGTATGAAGAGTAATTTGATTCGTAGTGAAGAGAGGTCAGAACAGTCAAACAGTAAAACAGGGGAAACTTTAAGAATAATCTGGTATTGATTGGCCATACCAAAAATTCTGGAAAAATTATAGTAAAAAGATATATGAGTCTAGTTTCAAGAAAAATTAACGGTTCTTCATTTGGAGTTCTGTAGCTCCAGATAAAAATAATTTAGTGACTATGACACGCATGGACAGCTTAAATATTCACATAAGTAAATGTTGAAAATTATTGATAATGTTACTTATAGAATGCTATATACATTAAGGATGTGGAATGGAGAGGAGGAGGAGGAAAAATATGTATGAATATTCAGCTAGCATGGCTAATTTGTAATGTTTTAGGCTCAGGGACTAAATTGAATAAAAGTAAAAGTTTATGATTAGTTTTGTATAAATGTTGGAGATGACCAATTTACATGGAATGGATTATTTTATTATTTAAAATTGCAAAATTGAATGAAATTATTAATTAGATTAAGATCGGTTGAAAAATCGATGAAAATGGGAAATTACCAAAATGCCCTTGAATCTTGGTATTTCGCAAATTTAGCTTGTGTAAGTTCGTGTAACTTTAAATATGTGATATAAGGAAATATAAGTTGATAGCACGTGAAATATTGATATAATGAATTAACTAATATATGTTTATGAATAAACGGCAAGAGAATGATATTTATCATGACATGTCAATATGTGATTATCTGTAATATGTAAATAAAAGGTAATTAAATATGTTGAGACGAGAAATAAATTCAAGTAAGTCATGAAATAAGAAAAATAAATATGTTTTAAGGGATAATATGTTTGATTTTGATGGGTTTCAAAAATAAATGTTAAATGATATAAAATTTTTGATAAATAAATTTGTAATTCCGGTAATGCCTCGTACCCTATTTCGGTGTCGAATACGGGTAAGGGGTGTTACACATCTTATGTTTGAATTGGTTTAGTCAAATTTATAGTTATATGATTTAATGATATGATTATTATGTTTATAATTTGAATTATGGTAATACCACTGAGTATGTGTATACTCAAATGCACGGTTGTTCCAGTGCGCGCAGTTAATAAGTGTTCAAAGTTCTGATTCAGCATCCAAGGCGATCCCGACTCCAGAACAAAACTCGGTGATGTATTCTTCTTTGATAAAAGTGGCATGTACATAGGTGTTATTTTGGTCACTTTAAATTACTACATGACTTTTGTTGTAAAGAATGATATTTGGTATTTTGATGTTATAAGTATAATTTAAATATGATTAAATACGAAATTGCATTGGTTGAATTGTTGGATTTTGGAATTGGTTAAATTGGTTATATTTGGAATGAATACGGTTTTAATTGCAGGGGGTTATATGTGAAAATAAGTAGAAATGCTGTCGAAATTTATATAAATATATATATATTCTGAAATACTTAAACGAGTCCCGTTACATTTTTAATACATGTTTTAAAAATTTCTAGAGTTCATTATAGGACTTAATTATTAAATTGTACTATGAATGTGTTTTTATTGTGAATTATTCGTAAGTTGTCTGATATGTCCGGTAATACCTCGTAACCCTGTTCCAGCGACAGTTTAGGGTTAAGGGGCGTTACAGAGCACGGGTGCTAATCGTTCCCTGCAATGATACTTTTCTACCAAAGAGACATGTCTAAGGATATGTGTCGAATCTAAAGGTGAGAACGTATCATATGTATGACACCTAATTGACCCATAACACATTACATTAAAAAATCGTACTTTATAAATATGGAAAAATTGCTCTCAAGTAAGGAAGGACCAAAAGAGAATTTTAACAAATTTATTGTTACCTTTATATTTATCAATTACTAAGTGGAGTTTGGATATACGATGTGTTGCGGTGTATTTAACTTATTTTTATCTCATACTATAATAATATTAAAGTATCTAATCTCATCACCACCATAGTAAATAAATTTGCGCTCGAGATTGCTGTAATATTTATTAACACGTATCCATTTGCAAAATTTGTATATTTTATGTTAATACAAAAATGGGTGTGAGGAACTAGTTTGGTAATTGTTAATGGAACTGAGTATGCGGCGTGATCAGATACGGAAATAAGCAAAATTCTCGCAAAAATGGGTTGATTTTGATTCTTGGAGACCACAATGAGAGAGAAGAAGGAAAGAAAAGGCAAATAAAGTAGGGACCCCAATAAGTGATATGGGTGTTGGAGAAATCTGAAATCAAATCAAATCATGTTTTGGAGTTTGAAGCTATCCAAAGTGGAAGACAGACAACATTGTCCACTTCAATCATGAAAGGGATTGCATTAAATTTCTTCTTTGTTTTGCTCTTAGCCAACTCAGGCTTCATATTTAACATCTGCATTCAGTCTGCACCAATTATTCAATTGCCCCCACTTTATTTGAAAAGACTCCTTTGGACTCTTCCCCTTTTAGTATCATAGACTTGACATTTTTACGCGATGTGTGATATATTCATCTCATCTCTTGTATTTATCAATAACTAATATACGAAATTGGTATGGTTAAATGTAATTGTCCAACTATAATGAATATAGATAAAAATGAACATATATATATCATCTCTTAGCTTGATTAGTATGATATTGTTATCAATGTAGGAGACGTAGGTTTGAGTGTGTTGAAGTACATTATTCACCTATTTATAAATTAGAGGGAAGCTATGAGTAATTCTCAGCATTGTGTCAAAAGGAACAGATATGATCAGAAATTATAAAGAGATTGTTCAAAAAATAATTCATATGTTTGGGTATGGGTTAGATGAACATGATTAAATTTTTGTTCGTTTTAGAAAAGTTAAATAAAATTTAATTGATATTTTGATTGTAATGATAAAATTAGTTTAACTCGTAATAATTCAGTTTTGAAAATATTACAATACCCATATTTTGAAGGGTACTTAATATTATTATAATGATCTTTTTAGTTTTTTCATACTTTTAGGTAACATTCAAATAAAACAATTGAAAAATATTATTTAAGAATCGAACATAAGACAAACAAATTCATGTATAAATCTCTTATCACTTCACCGATAATAATTTGTTAATATAAATTTTTAAAAGGAAAATTCATTAATTCATTCCATAAATGGGATCGTACAATATTTATGGAAAAAAAACAACTAACACCCGTTGTAGGTGGTGAATGACAAACTCCATCAACACAACAAATGCTTCAACCTCGGCATCAATAGAACATTATGACACATTAACAATTGGCACTACTATCTCAACTTTAAGTATAACATATCTGGAGTGATTGCAAGCCTTTAATACAATAAGAAAATTAACCTCAAATGGTCCTGAAAGATGAGAAAGAATTAACAGAATAACCAAGCATCCACTACCAGAGAGAACAATGACAAAATCATTCTTGAAATCGCTTGTAAAAGCAAGACTATGACATATAATTTTTAATATAAAATATTTTTGTTTACCCACATCTTGGGTGTTATAAAATTTAATATGCATAATTTTTCAATTCAAATCTTATTGCCGGTAAATTTTTATTGATTTATAAAATATAAAGAAAAAGATAAAAATACTATTGTAACGACGAAAACCTAAACCCTTGTAACGATATGACTTACTTTATATATAAAAAATATTTTAATATTCATTCAACTAAAATAATTTCGGGTTAAATCATAAAATTAACTTAGTGGGAGCTTGAATATAAATATAAGTATACACTACTTATAATTCTGAAAACAAAATGTTGCTACAGATATTTTTAACAGTATTAAAACTTATTTAGAACATTAATTAAATATCACATTTAATAATTAAATCACATGATCTCCAATCCCTCTTCTAACATGGTATTAATAAAAGAAAGCTGTTTAATGGTAATTATTGCAAAATAAAGGCGATAGGGATATGGGAAGTAAAAATAATACTAAATAATAGAACCCGAAGCTGCGTCTCATGCAAAGATTTCGCAGAGTGCATTATTTAAGAGCAAGACAGGCAGGCACAGCTAAGCGAAGGAGAGGTTTGATTTGATACAGATAATGCAAACGTGCGTCTGCCACATCAACAGCAAGCATTTTCATATTCATATATCCAAAATGAAAGGAAAGCCATAAAAAAATTAAGGGGGGCATATGTTTAGGCATGGACAGCGGCCCTTCTTTCTCACCTCGTCCCCCCCCACCCCCATTGACCTTGGGGAGACTTCCTGCTTCAGCCTCTCCTTAATTTTCTCCATTTCTTAATTACTTGTTGCTATTACAGATAGGTTTTGGCTGCACATCACATGAAAAAAAAGGTTGGGTTTTGAGCATTTGACAAGAATTGACTTTTCATCTTTCCTATTATATCATATTATATCTATGTGTTTGAGATTTGGACTTCACACATAACTTATCACCATTATCACCATCTGGTGAAGGTCTTATCTCTGTCAATCCAAGTCAAACCATTGAGGACGAGCTTTATTAATTCTATAATAATAATAATTGTTGTTATAGTCATCCATTAGAATCATTCATCAAGATTAAATTCAAAATATGCCAAGATTAAATTATTAATAATTTAGAATAATGGATTAAGTTTTAGTCGAGTAGGCATTGTTATTAGTCTAATAATTAAGACAACGCGACTTCAAGCGTGTTTTAAGTATATTATTTTATTTGATTTAAAGATAGAAGTCGATTTTGTATAAAAAAATAACTCAAAAAAATTGAAAAATAGTCAAAATATGATGTCTACCTCTCTATTTTTATAGAATTTAAGATTTAACTATTATACTTTAAAAGTTAAACATTAAATCTGATAATATTTTAAGTCAAAGTTTGACGTATTTTATATATATCATGTCATCCCAACAAACATGTTAAGTTAGCAAGTTTCGACAAAAAGGAAAAAAACAATATTAAAGATGAGACTAAGATTTTTAAATTGAAAAAAATGTAAGTAAGCTTAAAACCATCTTTACATTACTTTCATGGTTGAAATTTACTTTCGAAAAATATTGTAAAAAAAGTATGATTTGATAATTTCATGTATATCATATTATAGTAAAAAATTACTATGGTAAATTAAAATAACTATTTAAAAATACTAAAATTATTTTAAAAGGGAATATTAAATCACTTTTTTTTTTGTTAAAATACAGAAACTAATGATTTAATTTTTTAAAATACTAAAATTATGATGGAATATTAGGAAGACGAATCAACTCATATCCCATAATGAAAAGAAAAACTGTTTCCACTTTTATATATATACACATTCAATCACAATACTTGGAACTTGCGACATTATTCATGTGTTACAATTTTATTGAAAGAGGATTGCTAGATCTTATTATTATTTTATCCATTAACACAGAAGAGTAACAGTGAAGGGGGAAAGCAACGGAGACGGCAGTTGGGCTTTGGGCCAACACCTTCTTAATAGTAGTAATTTTAGATAAATGAGACGAAAAAAATTCTTAAACTTATAAATGAATTTTGATTAGACATAAACGGAATTTTAATTATTGTTTAAATGTATACATAAAATTTTATTTTTATTTAGTCATATATATTTATGTAATGATTTACAAAATATATATATATAAAAATACTCATTAAATTGGGTGGAATACTCAAAAATACCCAAAAAAAATTAACTTAATTACGGAAAAGGGCCGGTTTCAAAAAAATTTACGGAAAATGGCCGTTTCTCCCCAAAACGCGTCCACGTCTACGCGTTTTGAGGGGAAATGCCGGCCCGTGTTTTTTTAAAAAAAAAACTATTCTCGAATTTTTTAAAAATTTACGAGAATAAACCTTTATAAAGGCTCAAAATGACAACACTATTTTTTTAAGGTGTCATCAATTAATAAGGAAATATAACTTACAAAGGAAATCTTTATATAGACCCAGAGTCTCATTTCCCTTGTTTTCTTGAGCAAAGTGGGATATGAGATATGGGTATATATAGACTCATGAATAGTTTTGCAGCTTGTTCTTAAATAATGTGGGATTCCTTCCTCTTTTAACTAACAACATGAGATGACATGCTACACTATATTTGATTTTTTTTTTTACAAAATAATTTCTCTTTTTTATATTTTGTTAACATTTTCTTATATTATAAAAAACAAGAAACAAAATAACTCAAATATATTTTTTGCAAATCTAATTATAATTATATTACTACATCAGACATATTTTGATAAAAATTAGTCATTGTCTCATGAATAGTTTTGCAGCTTGTTCTTAAATAATGTGGGATTCCTTCCTCTTTTAACTAACAACATGAGATGACACATGCTACACTATATTTGATTTTTTTTTACAAAATAATTTCTCTTTTTATATTTTGTTAACATTTTCTTATATTATAAAAACAAGAAACAAAATAACTCAAATATATTTTTTGCAAATCTAATTATAATTATATTACTACATCAGACATATTTTGATAAAAATTAGTCATTGTTTTCTTTAGATGGAGAATTTGTTCAAGAAAACAAATATCTCATATCTCATATCCCACTTTGCTCAAGAAAACAAGGGAAATGAAACTCTGGGTCTATATAAAGATTTCCTTTGTAAGTTATATTTCCTTATTAATTGATGACACCTTAAAAAAATAGTGTTGTCATTTTGAGCATTTATAAAGATTTATTCTCGTAAATTTTTAAAAAATGCGAGAATAGTTTTTTTTTTAAAAACACGGGCTAAAGCGTGTCCCCTCAAAACGCGCTGACGTGGATGCGTTTTAGGGGGAAACGGCCTTTTTCCGTAATTTTTTTTGAAATCGGTCCTTTTCCGTAATTAAGTTAATTTTTTAGTATTTTTAGGTATTTTAACCCATTAAACTAAAATTTATTTGTAATTTTATAATTTATCCAAAATAAAATAATGATGAGATTTTTGGGGTCGGATGAGGGGAACGGGCAGCAGACCAATATTTGAGTAACGCGTGGCAGTGGCCACTTGTCGTTACGGCTTTTCTTTAAAAAAAATAAATAAAATGTATAAAACAGTGGAACGCATGTGCTTATCAGCTCAGGTTCCAACTGTTGCACTACATCCCACATGCCCATGCTTTGGCCTTTGTGGGATTTTTACCTTTATCTTTCCCATTTCTTATTATTTTATTATATGTTCTTAAAGTGATTTGAAAATGTAGCTTAAAGATACAGTGTTTCACCCCTTTTTTTCAGTCATCAACGTGTAATAGTAAACAATAAATGTTGGGGTTTTTTTTAGGTCATCAACTAACTGAATACATTAAAATGGTAGTACCTATTGGAGCTCAAACCAATTTAGAAGAGAATCTTATGCGATCATTTAATAGTTAAAGGTGTTTATTATTTTAGATATAGTTTAAATTTGAGTCGTATTAATTACGTTTGTTATTCGAATTTTATTATATTATAATTCATTAATTCATAAATAAAATAATTTAAAAGAATCTTTAATGACGATTAATAATAGACATTAATGTTAAAGATAAAAGCGTTCCTCAATTTACTCTACCAACAATTACCACTGTCACTGTTCAGTATTTAGCTGGACTCACAACTACTAATAATTCAAAATTCAAGACAAAAGACAAACGAAAAAAAAACTTGGAAAAACAGATCAACATGGTCATGGCCGACAGATTATTGCTGGAACGGGGTGATTGAGACCAGTAAAAGTAATTTTTTAAAAGAAGGGGGGGTAAATGGTCAATAATGGATGACTGCACCACGTCTCTTGGAGGGACCATAACAATAGGGGCACACGAGTATTGAGTATCAGATGGTTTCAACTTTCCACATATATAGAAATTCTAAATTCCAACCAAATTGGTCCAAATCACCTTTTACGACACACACAAAATCTAGGACCTACAACAGCTATAGCTACTTTCCCCCTTACCATACCGCACCGCCTTTGGTTCAGATCATAATATCTAATATTATATTACCTCTACTATTGTTTTATTTCTAAAGTGAGTGAGACATCTATCCACTTTTATTATTATTTTATTCATTTTCTTATATTTAAATATTGAAATTTTCGAATTATTATGTTGTACAGATTTAATTTCATTGGAAGTTTGAATTTTTGTTCAAGAGTACTATAACTTCAAAAAAGTTAGTAAATTTGAATTTAAATATATATTCAATTCTTTTTTTTTAATGTGATGATTGATTTTGATATATTTTAAGTTAAAATATGTTGTTAGTTTATATATATTGTTATAATACGAAAGGTAAAAACTATAATTAAGCTAGGTAAGGTCAAATTATTTCAAGGAAATAATAATGTAATAATTGAATAATTTTATTGGGCAGTTAATTGTAGATATATCTACTCAAAGGCCTTGAGGACGTCATTGATGCCAAATCGTCGATTACTCAATTACCATACCTAAATACATGTCTAACCCAAACTATCGAAGATAATTGGAATAGAACTTTAATATATCGTAACACAATTTAGTGATATTGTTCTACTGAAGTTGTTCGAATCAAATGAATAACTGCAGTTCTATCCATCTAGCGCACCATCTTTTTTAGCCCTAGATTTCGATTTACTTATAGTCTCTCAAGAGCACCCTCAAAGCTTGGCATTGAGTATAAAGCAACGGTTAATATTTTTAGAATCGATGTTCACCTTATGACATCCATCCTTAGGTGGAATCCACCTAACTAATCTGTAAATTTTAGTTTGTCTATGTCTAAAAGAACTCGCCATTCCATGATTAATTTTTGTATTTTAATAAAATTTGATATTTAATTTTTATATTTTAAAAATAAAAATTAAGTTATTAACTATTTATGATTTAAAAATTTTAATCTAGCCATATTAATATTTTTAGTATTTTCTATCAAAATTGATTAATTAAATTTGTTGATTAGGTTATTTTATATTATAGAGCATATGATTGAGAAAAATAAGTGAAGTTTAATTATGTTTAATTAACTACGGTTTGATTAGATACTGAGTTAATTATTTAATTTAATTGTTTTAAAAAACCTTAAACTCAAAAAAACACAAATATTTAATGTAATTTTAGTTTATTTTAAAACAATTATATCTACATATATGTTAATATAAAATATATATAAATAAAAAATAAAAGATCCAAATGACTCAGCATGTATTTTAATATGAACAGTGGTTTCCTTTTGGTCTCCTTGGTTATATAAAAATTCACATAAAAAACAACAACAATTACAATAATAGAATTCCCAAGTTTTCAACTTGTCCATTGAATTCAAAGCCTACATAAAGCCTCACCCCCTGCTTCAGCTTTCCTCATCCATTCATCCTCAAACGACCTTGTTCTCCCCCCCTTCTCTGTCTTTCTGGTAATGTTCTATGACATCTGCAATACCCCATTGTTTTTTTGTTTTTTTTCTGAAAATTTCTCCCCATTAGACCAAGTTTATTTATTTTTTCTTTTATCACTAGTGTATCTGAATGTTGGTTTCATGGTGTACAGGCAACATGGGTTCACCACCACTTTGGATTTTGCTTCTGGGTGTGTTGTTTATGGCTTCCGGAACAATCGCAGCTCCCCCTAGGAAGCCTGTAGATGTCCCATTCTCCAGAAACTATATGCCTACTTGGGCTTTTGATCACATCAAGTATTTCAATGGTGGCTCTGAGATTCAGCTCCACCTTGACAAATACACTGGTAAATCAACTAACTCTTCTTCACTCGTTTGTCTTAAGAATCTGATGGATCTATGTAGCATTTTTCATATATTCACTTGTTTTTTTTTTTTTTTTTTTCACATTGTAAAAGGTACTGGTTTCCAGTCCAAAGGATCATACTTGTTCGGACACTTCAGTATGCAAATAAAGCTAGTCCCTGGAGATTCTGCTGGGACTGTCACTGCCTTTTATGTGAGTAAAAACTTGATATCCCACTCTTAGAATATCCTTTCAGTTTTCTGTATTTGAGTTTAACATTTTTATTACATGATACGTTTCAGTTGTCTTCTCAAAACTCAGAGCATGATGAGATAGATTTTGAGTTCTTGGGCAACAGAACAGGGCAACCATACATTCTTCAGACCAATGTGTTCACTGGTGGCAAAGGAGACAGAGAACAAAGGATTTACCTTTGGTTTGACCCAACCAAAGAGTACCACTCCTACTCTGTCCTCTGGAACATGTATCAGATAGTGTGAGTGCTGTTTTTCATTTTTTGAGTATTTCAACTGAAATGCACTTGTTATTTAGTGATTCTGATTAAGCTTTTGAAAAAAAAAATAATGGTGGTGCAGGTTCTTTGTGGACGACATACCAATCAGAGTGTTCAAAAACTGCAAAGATTTGGGAGTGAGGTTCCCATTCAACCAACCAATGAAGATATACTCCAGCTTATGGAACGCCGATGACTGGGCCACAAGGGGTGGTCTCGAAAAGACCGACTGGTCCAAAGCCCCATTCATAGCCGCATACAAGAGCTTCCACATCGACGGGTGCGAGTCGTCGGTGGAAGCCAAGTTCTGCGCCACACAGGGCAAGCGGTGGTGGGACCAAAAGGCATTCCAGGACCTCGACGCCTATCAGTGGCGCAGACTGCGTTGGGTCCGCAAAAGGTTCACCATTTACAACTATTGCAGCGACAGGGTTAGGTACCCGACAATGTCGCCCGAGTGCAAGAGAGACAGAGACGCTTGATTCATTTCCATCACCGAGTCCAAGTGCCCCCCTTATTTTCTTCACTACCATATGAGATCCGTCATTGTCCTTTAGATTTCAATTGCTTGTTGGCCTTCACTTATTTCCACATCAATTTCATTATATGTAATTTCACTCTTAAAACATTGGTTTCGTGATAATATTATTTAAATATAGATCACAATAGCATTATCTTGCTTGTAAGTATAAGAAGCTTGGATTCGATTTCACATAATTTCATTTTCATCATTATTTATAATAAATATTTTTTTAAATATTTGGTGTGTAAAAATGTTGATGAAATATAAAAAAAATAATTAGCATAAAAATATTGTTATTGTGGATAATTAATTATTAATTATAATACCTATCATTAATATTACTTTATAACTCACTCAATTATTTTTTATAATTAAGTCTAGTGAATACAATTAGCAATGTAAAATTAAATGAATAAGAAAAATTTAGGTAGAATTTCATTCAATGCATAATTAATATTATACTATGCATAACTAACTGTTTTATTTCCAACTAAATTATGCTCATAGAATTTATTATTAATCATGATACTTAAATTTCCTTACTATATTCTTATGTCATGTTCAAATAAAATTGCTACCTAATTAAGTATATTTTTATCCCAATTAAAAATCTAAATGTGAATCATTTAAATTAGATTAATACTTGATGAAGCTATTCTCGTAAAGTACAAAAATGAAAAACATAACCAAATCTATAGAAAGATTAAAAAGGAATAGAAATAGAAAAATTCCATTAGCTAAACATTAGATAGGTTGCAATCTTAAAATGGAAATTTAGTTGATGCAAAAAATTGAAAAGCATATCTCAAGAGAAGAAAAATAAGGACTCATTCAGCGGATTGACATAATGTATAAAATTTTAAAGTAATAACGACAAAATTATTTTAATTTTTTAAAAATGATAAAAAATTTAATTTATTTCTTTAATATAAAATTATATTTTTACTATAAATAAATTACAATCTAATTTCTAACTCAAAACACTTTTCTAACTCTACCGTTGCTCTCGTTGATTTTCTTATCAAATCTTTCTATTCATCTGCGCTCAAATTTTGGAACTTTTTTTTCTCGTAGAAAGGCCTTTAAATTTAGTAGTCCTAGAAATAAGTCTTGTAATCGCGTCGCTTCAATTAAAGCAAAAACTTTTCCTTGCATGAGAAGCTTAATAATTTTCTTTATTTGTCGTATAAAGGGCGGCAGGTGCTTTTGGCCCTTCGGTTAAATTGAAAGTTTTCTCTTTTAACCCGTCTAAAACATTAAATCATTTTATTTAAGCTTTTTTATTCTTAATTTGATGGGAAATTTTCATTTTTGGCCCTTTCAAAAAATTAAAAATGCAATTTTTTTTTTTTAACTTTGAACCCTCCAAAATTTGTAGTTTTGGCTCCCTCAGAAATTCAGCTGTCTAAATAAAATTTCTAGTTTTGCCTAATTTTTGGAATCTACCCTACATAAAAAAGATTATAAAAAAAGAGTACTACCATTAATAATATATAAAATAACCAAAACACAAATGAAAGAAGTTTGTTATAATCTAATAAAAAACTTAAAAAGTAGTATTGAGATGTGATGTAATAGTTACTCACTTTATCTTTTAACTATAAAATCAGAAGCTCAATTCTTATTCATGGGAATAAAACATATTTTATGACTAGTTGTATAACTCTTTACAAAGTAATGATATTTACAATAACTTAAGATTCAAGAATAAAAACATTAATATTTAATCATCTAATCAAAGAGATATTTCATTTGAAAAGTCAGAAGATAATTGAAAAATACGCTCAATTAGACGTATTTTCTCTTTAAAATTAACTTATTTTAATAAATATTAAAAAAATCATTTTTACAAAATTTAGCCCTTGAAAGATATATAATTATGGGTTTTTTTTTTAAAAAAAAAAGAAAGAAAAGAAAATTGGATATATCTATATATAATTTTGTTAAAGTTGTCAAAAGAAAATTGTATACTTTGTCGGTTAATGTATTTGTTCTGACGGTTCCATAAAGGGCTCAATGAACCTGGCCATTGTCACTCCATCAAGGAAAGGGACAAAACATAGGGCAAAGGCCCTATCCTTGCCTGAGGAACTAGATTTTGTCCCTGTCACTTTCATTGCATGTTGCTAATTTGGTGTCATTCCAAAAGATCCAGCTGCTCTTTTATGACTCTGCTTCATTTAAACGAGTGGTTTAGCTTTAAGGTGAAATGGGAAAATTAATTCATGTTTTACTATTTAAACTTTGTATTATTTAACATTACTTTTCAAAATTATTTTTGGACTAAAGTTAAAAAAATATATTTCAAAATTTTTTGTCTCAAAAATATTTTTAAAAAGCTCAAAAAGTATATTATTTAATAATATTAAACTGACGTTAATGCTTAAGTTTTCTTTGATTTGGTTTCTAATTTATATTATTTAAAAGTTAAATATCTAATATTATAAATTTTAAAAATATATATTAAATAATTTGTTTCCAAATTTTAATATAATTTATATATCTTAAAAAATTAATACGAATAAATGTCAATGAAACTTAGATTAATTAATAATTTTAACACCCATAAAGGGCTGGGCAGGCCAACCAAATAACGATACATGGCAACTTATAATTAGCCTAAGAGATGCAAGTTTCAACGGAAATCTAAGGGCCCTTTGGATCACCAGTGGCCCCTAGTGCGGTGAGATTTTGGCCTAAACGCTCTATTTTTCCGCCTTTGGATTACATAGCATCAGCACGATTGGAGCACTCTAATTTCACTGGACCCTTATATTTTGACTTGGGGTTTATGCTACAGTAGAGAAGATTCTTTCTCACCCAATTTTTAATTTTTAATATATATTTTTATTTAAAAATAAAATAAGTTTAATAAAATATCATAACATGCATTTTAATATTTTATTAAATGAATTTACAAATTCACATGTTTTTAATAATTTCGTAACAGTAAAATAATTTAAAAACTTCTATTATATACCATTTCTAATCTAATGTTCTTAATAATTATTTTCTATTCTCGTCTCACCGCTATAGCTGTATTTAAATTCAAATATCCCACCGTTGTTTCTAATCTTACTGCTATAGTATTCAAACTTATCACTATAGTAATTTATCTCGCCACCACCGTTATTTTTAACTTTACCAGAGATAAACACACCACTCATCCAAACTAAAACTTAAATACCTAAAACGTCAATCATAATATTGTTTTATTAAAGAATAAAAAAAGCCCATTATGGGTCAATTATTTTAGAGATGTGATCCAAGTTTTAAATGGGTCAAGTATTTTAGTGAAGCCCATTATGGGGTCTAACACAGTAAAAAAGCCCTTCGGTTTGGATTAATAGGTTTTTGGCAAAGATGGAGGCGATATTTAGGGTTTTAGACCGCTATAAATTGCGGTGAACGAAACAACAGCAGTAGTTGTCAAAGATTATATCATCGTTTCGAGTTACAGCGTTTCAGATCTGAGCTATGTTTCTGTTTTGTACGTTTCAGATCTGTACTTTTATGGGTTAATCTCAACCTCTTTCTTCAATCTTATGCATCCTACTTGTATTTTTCAATTATTATCTGCAGTTAACTTTTCATCGGAAATAGTCGGCATATGCTCTCGATGATTGAACTCCAATCTAATAGTTTCAGCCTTGTCCGAATTTGTTCATGTTGGAAATTAGTTTTGTTCTGAGAGAGCTTTCTTCTTCTTGGCGCTTTTTTAAAAATGTTTTTTATATCAACACTTTCGATCAGTCACAGCTCCGTCTACCATTTCATTTTCTTTCAATTGTTTTACCAGATAAATATTGTTCAAATTACTTTATTTGTACTTTCCTTTATTAATTTTTATCATCCAAACAAATTAATATGTAATGCTTTCATTAACCTCTCACTTTTAACTCAGATGTTTTATAGGAGTTCACAAAATATTATCTTATTTATTTAATAATTAAATAAATGTTTATCATACAATCCCTACTAATATCATAATTTCATCTCACCCAGAGAAAAGATTAATTTTCTTTTATGAATTATAATAACAGTGCAAAAACTGAAAATATGATTAGTGTAACTTTAAACTTAAATCACAGTTGGAATAGTGAATACCATCGACCATTATGTCATGCTTACATGGGGTTCAGATGTGTAAAATTTACATGTTTTTAATTATTATAATAACAACTATAACAATTGAGTTTAGAATATTTAATTATAACTTAGTGACAGATTACATGAAGAGGATAGATGGACTTTTAAATTGGATTGGATGAAATCTATAATTAGAAGAATTAATAGAATTCTAGGTTTGCCAGGCCCTTTATGGCTGTTGATGAGTATACTGTTAGGTTATTGAATACTGAGAGATTAAAATTTTAGGCTGATTGATAGGTTTTAATTTAGCTTAATATTCAATTTATTTCAGTTAAAAATACTAAAATTTAAGTTCATGTTAATTTTTTATATATATAAAAATTTTAAAAAGATAATCCTTCAACAATATTAAAATATTAAAATAAATATTTTTTGATAAAATAAAAATAAAATTAAAAAAAATTATACTCAAACAACACTAAAATATGTATATTTTAAGAAGCAAATGTTTCGTCCAGAATAATAATAACAACAAAACAATGAAACGATAGTAAAACAATAAAACAACAGTAAAAAAACAAGAGTTATACTTAAGGCCTGGTCTGTTTTCTAAACAAGTTTTATTTATTTTTTTGCTCAAATCTATTTTTTAAACTTATATTCTTAATCAAACTCTCTCACTTTTCGAATTGATTTTTGGGCCGACCACCCGAGTCTAGTGGTATAGTCGATGGAGAATAAGATGTGGAAGGCAAGTGTAGCTAGTAAGTAGAAAGAAATGTTGCACAAATGCAGTTCCCTCGAGAGTTGGCCTGTAGGCAACAAAATACTGGGTGAGGGTCATCTGGTATCAGGTTTGCCATGGTTTGTAAATCCATAAAGAGCAGATCAATATAATGTTTTTGGGCTCAGCCGAAGGCCCCAAAATAGATGGTTTATTAAAAATTAACACAACTACGGATACACAATGGAGTAGGAAGGTCCATGAAGCAATGAATAAAGTAGATATGGTGGTGAACCAGAAAACACATCTTTCTTACATTGTATAAGGTTTACAATGAATTGGTGAATGATGAGAGTGAAACCTATGCTATTATGATCAAGGAAATTGAACATTTATTAGAGGAAGAAGCTGACGTGTGTAAGCAGGAAGCCTAATAAGCCAGGCCAAGCCTTCCTCCTCTCATCTCATGTGCATATTCTGGATATGGATATGGCTTACCTACTCCTCTAGAGTACACAATCATACTTTGAATTTTCTCCTAAGGTTGTTTTAATGGTTTAATATATATATATATATCACATTTATACTTATTATTATTGGTTTATCTCACGGATTAATTGAATATTAATTTAGTTGAAAAAAGGTAAAAATATTCTTACTTAAAAAAAAATTATATTATTTTAAAGTTTTTTTTATTAATTTTATATTTTATATATATAAAATACATACACATAATAAGATTTTTTTTGTTTATCTGTATTTATTATAAAGTCGTTGACTGAGTTGATGTAATGTGTTAATTGGATATCAACTCAATTGAGAAAAGATGAAAATACTTTCACTTTACAATGTAAATTATATTATTTTGAGGGTACTTTGGTCATTTTATATATTTTATATAAAAATACACCGACATGATACGATTTGAATCCTTACCTCTTTTATGTTTCACATTTATACTTTATCCTTTAACTAAAACCTTATTTATTACTTATATAATCTCTTTACAAATATATTTGTTACATAATTTTGTTTTTCATCCACATCATGGGCGTGTCATAATTTGAATTTTAATATTTGAATTTCCTTCAATAATTTTTTGATGTGTTTTAGAAAAATGATAATACCGTAATAAATAATTAAAGTGTATTTATTATTTTTAGTCTGATGTATTTACTTATTTGACTTATTGTTACTTACAATTTAAACTGTTTTTTTATTTTAATTTCACACATATTACATATGTGTGATTATTAATATCTTGCCATACATTTTATTATTTATTGTATGCTATTTTTAAATGCATATATATTTTAAATAGATAGCTTTATTTATATGATAAAATTTCTAGTAATATATAAAAGGATTAGCCTATTTACGAAAATATTGTTAAATTTTATATTATTATAAAATTGAAATAAAAATATTTTAGTATATTAGAAAAATAATATTAACTAAAAAAAGTAATTTAATAAAATAAAATCATATAATATTGCAATAAACTTTGTTTTCCCATTGTTTTACGTTATTAATTATTAAAATTTAAATATATGCTTACATGTTTTTGCTGACATGGCCAATTTCTATTGGCCCTGTAACATCATCAACCTCTCTAGAAATGTTTATATGTTTAGTCTAGCGGAGTCTTACAGTTTTCTAGAAAAGGATAATAATAAAATAAAACATTGAAGCTTAAGCTCAGCCCTAGAAGGAGCAGAGTAGTTTGCAAGTGAGAAAATCAAATTTTCTGTAGTGACGAAATTAGGGTTTAGGATTGATATGGAACGGTTTCCAGCTTTAATATCATTATTATTGTTATTTATGGCAACAGAGATAGTGACGACTTCTGTTGAGCGCGAAAATAAGTCATCTTCGGCAGGGTTGATTTGGTCCACCGCCAAAGAGGAAGGGGATCTGGTGCACAAGACTGGACACGCTGATGACTCCACCGCCGCTGCCGATGACGTTGACGGTGGATTTTCTTCCCTCGAAGGGATGTTGCAGTGGGCCATAGGTTTGATGATTTTTCTCCATATTTCTAGCATTTTAACTATCAGAGGAAAAAATCGTTATTCCAATCGTATTCTATGAATCAGGTCATTCTGATCCGGCCAAACTCAAGGAATCTGCGCAAGATGTTCAACGTCTTTCTCCCTCGGAGCTTAGGCAGCGTCAGTTGGAAATAAAGGTCCTTTATCTTATTTCTCAATTTTAAAATCTCTATTGCTAATTTATTTATCATAATGTGATGATTTGAAAGGAATCAACTGAGTCAACAATGTCATTTAGTTATTGGGACTATATTTCAAGTCAGTACAGGGCGGGTGGTCTTTGTATAAATGTGTTGAATTGCTATTCTCGCCTGATGTTATTGCATTTGTAATCTATATTCTATAATAAGATTTCTATATGAAAACATACATGGATATTAAAGGACATTGTCTTTTATTATATGTCCAAATTTTCGTTTCATAATCTTCATTCCAGAAAAGATAAACAGAGTGAAAGTTAAATAAATGGTGTGTTAGTGATACATATTACTATGTGCAACGAATGACAATGCGTTACTTTCTACAAACCAGCAATAGCTTTGCCAACCTTCTCTCTAATTTTTATTGCAGTTGCTTGAAGTTTATACATTTATTTTGCTTTTTCGTGATATCTGACATAATGACCCATGCATTTTATTGCACAGGAACTGATGGAAAAGTTAAAAATGCCATCAGATGCACAGTTGATGCAAATTGCACTAGATGACTTGAGCAATTCATCTTTGTCATTGGAGGATCGCCACCGTGCTTTGCAGGAGCTTTTGATACTTGTTGAGCCGATCGATAATGCAAATGGTAAGCGGTGATTTGGTCCATAGCTGGTTTCCTTAGCAGCTTGAAGAATTGATATCTATCCCATCCTTTCCAAATTATTTCCATAATATCTGTTTAGCTCTGAATGCCTAAATTATTGCCATGAGTATCTATTTGCCTGCAAAATTCTGGAATGTTAAAAGATGTAGATTTTATCTTGGTATGAATGTTTTCCCCAGTTTATTTATCTCACTTTATTGTTATTAACTGAACCTGAAATTTAACTATTCTAACTTCTGTCAGTGAGATTTAACCCCTTTCTCTAAGAGAATGTCTATAATATTGACAGTATTCTCTCACGAATTGTGATGTGGCCTTCACATGGCTAATACCAGCAAATTGTTGAGCTTTATCTAATTTTAATTACTACTTTAGATTTTATTTGTTTGGTCATTTGTTGTGAAATTTTGATACAGTATGGTAGTCTAAAAAGTAAAACACACACAGGCACAAATATCGATTGAGACCACAATAGTGGTTAATTGATCTAAATTGACGTTGGAAAAGAATGCTAGGGTTTATAGTTTTAGAGCCACTAATAGATAATAGTCCACTGTAATGTGGCTTCCTATGTCTTTCAAAAGCTTTGTAAATTTTTCTTCCAAAAAAATAAAAAAGAACGCTTTGAATGAGGTATAAGTTGCGTTGTAGAATCTGTTTGTGCCACTTGTGAAGTTATTCAGTCCTATTCATGGATCGTGCTGGAAATTTCTTTGCTTAAATTTTTCAAAATTTGAGATTTGAGTTTTCCCCAACTAAGGGAGAATGAAAATATGCCAGTTAAGAGATTGAGTAATCTTGGACTTTGTTTTATATCTTGGGGGTTAGATTGTAACCTTTACATATATTACACTATTTTGTGTTATTTAGTGTATTTATGTTAGTTTTTTATTTTACTTCTTTTCCATGATAAGATTCTAGGCTTATTAGGGTTTTGGGTGTAGTTATAAGTAATTAAATACTAAGCTGTTTCTGTTTCTAGTGTCTTTTTCATGATGGATATTTGAGATTATGAGATGCTGAGATTTGTGGTTTGTTCAATAAATTTATGGCTTTGTAACCCTTACCTGTATTTCACCCCTGATTTACTCATAATTGCTTCATCCTCGCTATCTTTGATTTTTCTTTGAGGCTTCTATTTTTATGCTTAAAGAGATGTGGCTCACGTTGTTAAGGTTTTGCTATCAGATATGTGTAAACTTGGTGGGCTTGGTGTGATTATTCGGGAGCTCGATCACCCTGACTCAGATGTAAGGAAATTTTCCGCATGGATACTTGGGAAAGCAAGTCAAAATAATCCATATGTACAGAAGCAGGTACATCATCTTCCCTTTGGCTTATGAGCTAGGTATATTCAACATCAACTAACTTGCAAAAAATTACCTGTCTTAACTCTTAGGTCCTGGAACTTGGGGCATTGGCAACATTAATGAAACTTGTGAATTCTAGTTCCGCAGATGAAGCCACTAAAGCATTTTATGCTGTTTCAGCCTTGATCCGAAATAATGTGGCTGGTCAGCAATTGTTCTTTGCGGAGGCAGGAGACAAGATGCTTCAGGTGATCTATAAGACTGAATTTAGCATTTGCTCTTGTTTTATGCATCCCTGCAATTTGCAATTGACAACCATTCCCATCTGTAGGACATACTGAGCAGTCCGAGCATGGATGTTAGGTTACGCAGGAAGGCTGTATTTCTAGTTGGTGATCTGGCTGAGTGCCAGTTAGAAAATATAGATAAAGCTGAGATGCCATTTTTCAGCAATCAATTCTTCTTGAAGTCTCTGGTTGATTTAACTGCATCAAGTGACCTTGATCTCCAGGAGAAGGTAGTTGTTTAGCCTCATTTTCATGTTTTTGTGTCCTATATGAATGAACAACTATTGATGCGATGGTGGGTATTTCTTTTCATTGATTTATACTGCGTGTTCCTTTGAGCTTACAGGTGCTTGTTGCAATTAAGAACCTGCTGCAACTTAGAACAACGGAAGCAATGGTTTTCAAGGAGTTTTGTAGATTGGATGATGCTTTGGAGAGGATGAAGAAGCAACTGGAGGATTTGATGTTGGACGAAGATCACAGAGAATATGTTACAGATGTTGAAAGCCTTCGCAAGGAAGTGGAGCTCAGTTTCCAGGCCAAGTTGGGAAATGTAAGATATCAGTCAGAAACTCCATTGGATCTTTGATTTAAGCTGGTGGATTTTAGCTAAGGAGGTTTATTATCTTAACAGGTAAGAACGGTGCCAACATAGAAGGCCGGATGGTTCATAGTCATTTGAAAACAAGAGTGGAGCAGGAGCAGGTAGAAAGATGAGCTAGTTTTGTTGCAGCCCTTGCTTACCCTTTTGTATGGTCAAAATATTTGGCAGAGAAATGAAATTCCTGCTGATTGGGAAAGCGAAACTGATAGGTTGGATTGAAAAAGAAAAAAAAAAGAGCAGGTTCCAGGATTAAAATGTAACAATAGAAGTTTATATTACTACACTTTTTTTGGATAAAGGTAGGGGATAGAAGTTGTCAAATGATTAAATTCAAAATTGATGTTAACTCATCTCAAAGTCTTCTATTATATGTGTGATTTACTTTATTGACTTTGATTCCTTTCCTTTCATATAAGAAATTTCAATTCAACTTTGCAATGCCTTGTATCATTGATTGGGCCTCTTTTTTTCCTAACCGGTTTGGATTTGTTAAATGTCACATATTTTCGCTCCAAATTTCTGCAAACGAACCCTTCACCATCACCCTTTACCCTTTACCTGTCTTCTGTCACTGACAAACACCATTACGCCCCTCGATTCAGCACCTTTGAGTCTCAACATAATCCAACCATTGTTCTCACTGAACCCATGGACCCACCAAGGCAACAACAAACAAATCCATAAAAAATCTGTAGAGGAAAGAGGAGAGAGAAATCAAGAAAAAGAAAAGGGTAAGACCTATTTTTGGTCATTTGGAAATTGGGGCCTCCAATGAATCTTTGGGAGATTTAAATGGAAAAAGCATCCGTCGAAATCTCAAGTCTATCCAACGACTAATAGAGAGATAAGAGCCATAAAGTGTCGAAAACAAAATCGAGACAATGATTTTTGAGGGGCATTTTGCGAAATTCCAACTGGGGATATAGAAAGGGTACAGTACGAGAACTGTTTGATGGCATTATTGACCCGAGAAGGCCACCGACGGCAAGGCTAGCTTGAGAGTGGGTAGGTAGAAAGGCTTCTTTGTAAGCTGATTTAGAGAAGAGAAGACAACAGTTTCACATGGAAAAAATAGAGGAATGGTTATGTTATTATTTTATAATAATTTAATAACATTTAGAAATTTAATAATTTTAAACAGAATTTAGGAATTATTGATGTAACTAACGTAAAGAATTTTATTTAAGAGAAAAACTTAAAATGTTTTTTTATTTTTAATGATATATTACCATTTAATTCATACATATTATATATTATTAATATAAATATATCCTTACGATATGTTTTTGCAGGCTTAAAGTTGTAATAAACAATGTAGTCAAAATCCCTTACAAGAATTGAGGATGATTTGAGATCAAGCTTGCGAAGTTGCCCATCTTAATTTTGTATCAATTAAAAAGTAAACGCAAAGGAATAGTGCTTGCTTCGACGGAACCTTTGCGTGTGACAACACACAAGCACAATTTATTAAATAACGATTTTCTGTATACTATTCGAGGAGGTTGAATGTAATAATACATTATTGATGAGATTACTTTTTGACCGATGAAACGGACAATAGAAGTATGGTAGAGTTACGTTTGTTGCATCAAATTCTAAGAAAAAGTCGGAAAGTAAGAATTTATTATATTCCAATAATTCATAAAGATCATAGACTAAATAGTTTACTATTGGAGTTTTAAGTTTGCAAATATACGATGATCCTCTTGATACAGTGGAAAGTTTATTGTTAATTGAAATAGTTCAATTGATTTTGGGTTAAAGTTTAATTGATTGATGTTTCGCTTTATGCTGTTATTTTTTACTAAAAAATTGTATATTATCCAACAAAATCCAATAACCATTGAAAAAATAAGGTTAAATATTCAAATAAGGACCTATAAGGTTTTTGAATCTCTTAGAAGGGTTTATTTAAGCATTTGAATTGCTCGTGCAACACATTTTTGGTATTGAAAATTTCACTTATTTGGCATTCAAAAATAGTGAAAAATTCGTTGACGTGACATGCAGGATACGATTGAGTACATCACTTCTTTTATACGACAATTTGAACTTTCAAGGAATTAAAGCATAATTATACTAGAGTTTTATTGTTTACTAAAATTAAAAGAAAAATCCCAAATTCCATCTTTTGGGTCAAAAACAATAAGGGGATGTTTGGTTCAATGTAATCGCATAACAAGTCTATTACAAGTCTATTCTACAGGTCCATACAAACAGCTGTTTGGTTCAATGGAATACCTTATAATAGATCTATTCCATTTCGGGCTTATATAGGGAAATTTGGTGATTTCTATTTCCTCCCCTCTCCACCGATTACTGATCTGATGCTTGAAGAACCTTATCTTTTCCTCACCAAATTCTCACCTCAAAAACACTCAAACGACAGTCATTCCTTACTTCCTTCGACTCCAGCACTCCTCCCCTTCATCCAGCTTCCTTCAGGTAAACATTTCTCCCTTCCACTGCTCTTTTCATTTTCCTCTCTGCCATTCTTTCTTACCGACAAATTTTTTTGCCTCTTTTTGTTACTGCTTCCTTCACCATCAAATACAAATGCTCATTTTTTTTAATTTACCTTCTTCTGTGTGATTGGAATGAATCAGAAGATTTCTTGCTGACCATTAAAAATCATGGTTGTGTTGATGATATTTTGGTAACTTTTTATGTTTTTAATATCTGGATGGTATAATGACATGATAGAATGTCATTACAATGTTGTAATTTTTTTATGTTGTAAAATCTAACATATGGTTATGACATATAAGCTAATGAAATCATGTAACTTTTTGTTAATATATAAATATTATGTTTGGATATGAAATATAATTCTCAAGCTATTTATCACTTCTAATATTTTTGTTTTTTTTTTTATTGTAGAATAATTAAATTATTTGTTTCACTAATGATATTTTAACACATTCAATATGTATTGCAATTTAAAAATAATAAAGTAGGTTATATATTATTTTTATAATATTATATATTATGATTTTTTTAATTCATATAATAATAATTATATTAAGAATGTTATTAAAATATATTTAATAATTATTATGTTTAAATATGATTAAATTATTTATTTTTATTTTTATTAAAATATATTTAACAATAATTTTATTAAAATTTAATAACAATAATAACAATCATCTAACTAAAAAAATTCTACTAAGGGTACTTTGGTCATTTAAGTCTTTTTCTTTATACTAATACAACATCTATTCCATTCAACCAAACAATTGAATTACTGGTTATATCTTTATTCCATTACAACTCTATTCAATTACAACTTTATTCCATTACAGTGAACTAAACATACCCTCAGTGTCTTCTGGTCAATAAATTTATCTTCTTCTTTTTTTTAAATGAATCTTGCAATAACCATCTAGACCCTGATGGTTTAGATACCAAGTCTAAAAATGGAGGAGCTCCATAGTTCAACTTCACACGTTATTCCCGATCTATTTTATGAGTTCAATTTTCAAAAATTCCAATGAAGATATGCAAAAGAAAGAAAGGAGCGTGATTCTTTACACATTTATTGTCTCTTGACTCTTGAGCACACACCTTCTTCAAGTTCTTTTAAGAAAAACAAAACCCATGATTGATTCAAGTATGGATCTTTTTATTTCAACAAAAACTTGAGTGTTAGGGTTTTGTGGTGTGCTAGTAAATGTAAGCTTTGTGAAAAACATTTCATTTTTCAATAAAAATTTTAATTCAATGTCATCAAATTTTAATCTAGTCAATAGTTTTGTAAGTATTTACTTACATTTTAACAATTTTTCTCATACACTGATAAGGGATGTATAGATTATCGGAAAAAAGAGGAGTCGTGGTTGTAACACCCCCAACCCGTATCCGTTGCTGGAATAGGGTTACGAGGCATTACCAAGGAGTACAGAACACTTACAGATAATTTGAAATCATTATCGTTCAAATACTGAAACTAATTATAAACGTTTCTTCAACGGACCTTCGAGGTCCAAATCATGCATTAAGATCGGGTCGAGACTAAACCGGATCCTTAGGAAAAAATTTCGTGACTTTTAAAAAATTTTCTCGCATATAAGGGTCACATGCCCGTGTGACTGGGGACACACAGCCGGACTATACGCCCATGGGGTAGACCGCTTGTCACACACGGCCTAGACACACGCTAGTGTCTACTCGTGTGGACGAAAATTAGACTATTTTCCAAGCCATATTTCTCACTCACTTAATCCTTTATCTTTACCAACATTTCAATACAGTCAAGAACCAATTTAAGATATTCAACCAAGCCTTATACATATTACCATTTGTTAGTCATACACTTCATATAAATAACCAGAAACGTATATAGGCTCAATTCTTATTAAATTCCTCTTATACCTATACTTTTTCACATTATGTATTCATATCACATATAATAATCATACATATGTATTTCATATACATTTTCATAACAATTTGTCTTGATTTCTAACTACTTCATATTTGAGTTATACTCATCAAATCATTTGAACATCATCTTTACACAAATAGTACACTTGAGGTGTACAATTCAATAATTATGAATAAACATATTTATCAAACATATTCCATGTTTTTATATATCACAGTCTCATATTCCATGTATCAAGTACTATCATTTCCTCGTATTTCAGACAAATACGTGTAACAATTTATAAACATGGAACTCACTAACTATTCTTGCCAATCACAATTTAAATTGACAAATCACTTATTGAGTCCAATTTCAACGTTCACTAAAATTTATCATATAAATTTGGATGTACGTATCCACCAATAGATTCCATGTACAGATATCATCATCTCAAATTTCCACATATATTTACTGTAACACCCCTTACCCGTATTCGACACCGAAATAGGGTACGAGGCATTACCGGAATTACAAATTTATTTATCAAAAATTTTATATCATTTAACATTTATTTTTGAAACCAATCAAAAATCAAACATATTATCCCTTAAAACATATTTATTTTTCTTATTTCATGACTTACTTGAATTTATTTCTCGTCTCAACATATTTAATTACTTTATTTACATATTACGATAATCACATATTGACATGTCATGATAAATATCATTCTCTTGCCGTTTATTCATAAACATATATTAGTTAATTCGTTATATCAATATTTCACGTGCTATCAACTTATATTTCCTTATATCACATATTTAAAGTTACACGAACTTTACAGCTAAATTTGCGAAATACCAAGATTCAAGGGCATTTTGGTAATTTCCCATTTTCATCGATTTTTCAACCGATCTTAATCTAATTAATAATTTCATTCAATTTTGCAATTTTAAATAATAAAATAATCCATTCCATGTAAATTGGTCATCTCCAACATTTATACAAAACTAATCATAAACTTTTACTTTTATTCAATTTAGTCCCTGGGCCTAAAACATTACAAATTAGCCATGCTAGCTGAATATTCATACATATTTTTCCTCCTCCTCCTCTCCATTCCACATCCTTAATGTATATAACATGCTATAAGTAACATTGTAAATAAGTTCATTATTTACTCATAAGTATATTCAAAACTGCCCATTTGAGTCATAGTCACTAAATTATTTATTTCCAGAGCTACAGAACTCCAAATGAAGAACCGTGAATTTTTCCTAAAACTAGACTCACATATATTCTTGCCATAAAATTTTCAGAATTTTTGGTTTAGCCAATTAGTACAGTTTATTCTTTAAAGTCACCCCTGTTCTGCTGTCTGGCAGTTCCGACCCTTCTTCACTAAAAATTAATTATCTTTTTATATAGAATTCATATGATGTTATGGTTTATTTCTTATAAAACTAGACTCATTAAGGAATCTAACCATATAAATTACGTTCCCAAATTATTTTTATACAAATTTTAGTGAATTTCTAAAGTAAGAACAGGGGATCACGAAGTTGTTCTAAACCAGTCTTACAAAAATACAAATATCTCAAATTACAGAATTCCTTTGCTTTCTCTGTTTCTTTTATATGAAAATAGACTCAATAAGCTTTAATTCCATATCTCACTTGACTTCTAATTCTATTTATACAATTTTTGGTGATTTTTCAAAGTTAGACAACTGCTGCTGTCTAAAACTGCTTTAGTGTAACATGTTGATTTCTATTTTGTCCCTAATTCCACAATTCATACAATTCAGTCCTTGCTGAATTAACCCTCAATTGAGTTAATTTTCTCATTTAATACTTTTATCTATCATTTTAAAACTCCTTCATAACCTTTGAAATTAGAATTTTAACACTAGGCCTTAATTTCAGCTATTTCACAATTAGGTCCTAAAACCAATTTCCATCAATTTCACTTGATTAAATCATCATATAACAAAATTAAAGCTTCAATTCAATATTTATTCATCATATTCTTCCAACACTAATCCACATAAACTTTAAAAATTTAGCCATAGAATCAAAAACTAATGAATTAATAAATTGGACCCAATTGTAAAAGTCCAAAACATAGAAATTTCAAGGAAAAAGCAAGAATTAAACTTACATGATGCTTGAGTATAAAAACTAGCTTGAACTCTCTCCCATGGCTATTTTTCAGCTGAAGAAAATAAAGAGAAATGAAGAGAATTCTCCATATATTTCAATTTGATCCCTTTTATTTAGCTAATTTTGAAAATTTTCCAATTTTTCCCTTTTCTTTCTTTCTCTTCTCTTCTTCTTTCTTTCCTGCTCTCTGCTTCTTCGTTTGGGTTTCTGTTCTCTATTCTCTTCTTTTTTTTTTTTTTTTTTTGTTTGTATATATATAATAATATAATAATATAATAATATAATATTATAATAATATACCTTAAAAATCTCAGATTTTTCTTTGTTATGTCGCCTCAACTATACAAAATGGTATAATTTCCATTTTGATCCTTCATAATTTCTTTTAATCTATAATTTAACTTTTACTTTCATTTCAGTTTAGTCCTTTTCATTTAATTTCCTACCCAAACGTTAAAATTTTCTAACGAAAGTTTAATAATAACTTAATGACATTCCATAAATATTTTGGAAATATTTATGGCTCACTTTATAAATTCGAGGTCTCAATACCTCGTTTTTGGCCTAATTTTTCTAATTAATTCTTTCAGTTCACAAAATTCACTAATTTTAAAATATTTCTAAAATCACACTTAACTTATAATTATCGATTAACAAAATTTTCTAACTTTTCGCCAAATTTAGTGATCTCGAATCACTGTTCCGACACTATTAAAATTGGGTCATTACAATTCTTCCCCTAAAAAAATTTCGTCCTCTAAATTTCCTTATTATTTTGATCATGAACTTCGTTATTTCTATAATTCTATAGCTCCTTTGTGCACATATTTATCTGATTTATCATTTATATCCATTCCATATCCTTTCAGTTTGCAATTTATTTTTAATTCAATATTGCGAATATACCTTATAAATAAAAATTACTTACCTTTTTATAAGAGGCCCAATAGATTCAATAGAATACTTAAGATATATGAAACAAATATAGAAGTGTATTATTATTTACTATTAGTCAGATAGCACTTGATGAGAACCAAAGTGTTATTATCAGAGAATGCGCTAAAGTTCCTTAATGGTATACCACTAATATCTTAGTAGATTTAATCTCATTTACTTGGGAAAATTACATTATACACGCATGTCACTTTTACAATTTTAACATAATGCTTTTACATATCATTTTTTTTTTTTTTTTCCAATTTCACTTAAATGTATTCACAAATAAATTTAATTTCACTTCCTCTTCAATATACAATTCAATACTAATATTTATCCATCAGTTAATTCAGTTTCCATTTAATTCATCAATAACGCTTACCTCATACTTCACTTACTATACGCATAATTTAAATTTAACATTTAATATTAAATAGTAAACATCAAGCATGCAACAATATAAGTCATATGTGTTAATTTATACTTTAATTTCATACCTCAACAATAGCATTTCATCAAATAGCATCATATATCATCTATATTATTTTTAATCAATTCATAAACCTTTGGTTCAAGTTTTCAATCTCATATCTCAATTTCAATTTACATTTCAATTCCTAATTCCACTTTTCCATACTTTCAATAGTTTAACCGATCAAATTCAATCGATTTTTCTCATTTCGTTTATTCAATGATTTCAATAATAATAATTTGATATTTTAACAAATTTATGAACCTTAAGTTCATACTTCAATTCTCACATTTCAATTCGATTCACAATTCAACTCATAATTTCTTACTCATATTTTCAATAGTTCAATCGATCAAATTTATTTAGTTTTTCTCATTTTAGTTATTCACCCTATTAACAATCCGGACTTTGATAGATACACTGATTCCAACCCAAACACACCAAGATGCGGCACATTGTGCCTTAACGGTACACAATATACGACACACAAAGTGTCGAATCGGTAACAGTAACAGTAACAGTAGTCGGCATGTAAGTGCCTGATCAGTAAGCCGGCAAAAACCTGCACTCTTCCATATCCTATAGCATGCCAATTATATCCGACTAGTCCGACAAGTTAATAGGGAGATCAATTCTCATTTTAATTTCACTTAATATTCATATCTACCCCTATTAACAAGACTCGGACTTTGGCGGATACGCGGATCCAACCAAACACACCAGATTGGCACCAAAGGCCTCATCGACTCAAGGTCGAAGAATCTCGAACACTTCCAATCCTATGGCATGCCATTTATATCCAATCTAGCCCGATAAGTTAATAGGGTATTCAAATCATCATTTTTTTTTTTTTTTTTTCAAATTCACTTTTCCATTTCCTAATCAGTATATAATTCAATGATTCACTTTGTTCTCATTTCACTTTCTTAGCCCAAAGTAGACTTTATAGAACACACCGGATATACGGAACAGATACAGAGGTGCATTATGATGCACAAGTGAACAGAGAGCACCAATGTGCTAATAATCAGAGAGCACTGACGTGCTAATAATCAGAGAGCACTGACGTGCTAATATCGGAGAGCACCAATGTGCTAATATCAGAGAGCACTGACGTGCTAATATCGGAGAGCACCAATGTGCTAATATCGGAGAGCACCAATGTGCTAATATCAGAGAGCACTGACGTGCTAATATCGGAGAGCACCAATGTGCTAATATCAGAGAGCACTGACGTGCTAATATCGGAGAGCACCAATGTGCTAATATCGGAGAGCACCAATGTGCTAATATCAGAGAGCACTGACGTGCTAATATCGGAGAGCACCAATGTGCTAATATCGGAGAGCACCAATGTGCTAATATCAGAGAGCACTGACGTGCTAATATCGGAGAGCACCAATGTGCTAATATCAGAGAGCACTGACGTGCTAATGTTCCTTAATATCCCAGTAGTTCTAAATTTCGTCTACTTGGGCATTAAAGCTGAATCTCATATATTTAAATAATTCACATAAATATTTCAAAAAGGATAAATAACAATAATTTAAAATTCTTGTAGTACTTACAACAAAAAGGTTGAAATGATATATGTTATTCTTCCTTCACTCCTTAACCTTCTCTTTTCCTTTTCCTTCAATTCGGTCCTCTCCTTTCTTTCTCAAATTGATTTCATATAAACATATAACATTTATATGTAAAAAGTAATCAAATAAACTTTCTATATTATTTAACAAAATAAGCATGTATAATATATTTTTATTCAATTCGTATTTTTAATTTATTGTCTAATCAAATTTAAAATCACTAATTACTTTTCAATCAATATACATTTCAATTACTCACATATTTTCTTTATTTAATTTAATTTGCCTTCAAATATTCAAATAATTCATAATTCGATTCACGTAATTTAAATAACTTTCTAATTTCAGTTCATTCTACTTTCACTTCTTATTTCAACCAGCCACAAAGATTGCAAGTAATTCTTCATAGTTTAATGCAATACACATAACAATATTCAATAACTTCATGATTCAATTCAAGACACAAAATAATATTCAAGTATTCCATAATTGATTCAAAGATCAATCTCAACTTGAAGACTAATCTTAAATTTATCATTTTACTAAATACTTACCTTAAAATACTTACCACACATAATTAATAAATTACACATAATAATGATAAAGTTTAAATTATAGTGATACAAATATCATCAAAGTCGGAACATATCACATTATCTTAAGTTATATATTAATAATGGCATATATTTCTAGACTTCACATATACTACATTTGGTCCGAGAACCGACTAAACCTAAGCTCGATACCACTAAATGTAACACCCCTTACCCGTATTCGACAATCGAAATAGGGTACGAGGCATTACTGGAATTACAAATTTATTTATCAAAAATTTTATATCATTTAACATTTATTTTTGAAACCAATCAAAAATCAAACATATTATCCCTTAAAACATATTTATTTTTCTTATTTCATGACTTACTTGAATTTATTTCTCGTCTCAACATATTTAATTACCTTTTATTTACATATTATGATAATCACATATTGACATGTCATGATAAATATCATTCTCTTGCGTTTATTCATAAACATATATTAGTTAATTCGTTATATCAATATTTCACGTGCTATCAACTTATATTTCCTTATATCACATATTTAAAGTTACACGAACTTACTCAAGCTAAATTTGCGTAAATACCAAGATTCAAGGGCATTTTGGTAATTTCCCATTTTCATCGATTTTTCAACCGATCTTAATCTAATTAATAATTTCATTCAATTTTGCAATTTTAAATAATAAAATAATCCATTCCATGTAAATTGGTCATCTCCAACATTTATACAAAACTAATCATAAACTTTTACTTTTATTCAATTTAGTCCCCTGGGCCTAAAACATTACAAATTAGCCATGCTAGCTGAATATTCATACATATTTTTCCTCCTCCTCCTCTCCATTCCACATCCTTAATGTATATAACATGCTATAAGTAACATTGTAAATAAGTTCATTATTTACTCATAAGTATATTCAAAACTGCCCATTTGAGTCATAGTCACTAAATTATTTATTTCCAGAGCTACAGAACTCCAAATGAAGAACCGTGAATTTTTCCTAAAACTAGACTCACATATATTCTTGCCATAAAATTTTCAGAATTTTTGGTTTAGCCAATTAGTACAGTTTATTCTTTAAAGTCACCCCTGTTCTGCTGTCTGGCAGTTCCGACCCTTCTTCACTAAAAATTAATTATCTTTTTATATAGAATTCATATGATGTTATGGTTTATTTCTTATAAAACTAGACTCATTAAGGAATCTAACCATATAAATTACGTTCCCAAATTATTTTTATACAAATTTTAGTGAATTTCTAAAGTAAGAACAGGGGATCACGAAGTTGTTCTAAACCAGTCTTACAAAAATACAAATATCTCAAATTACAGAATTCCTTTGCTTTCTCTGTTTCTTTTATATGAAAATAGACTCAATAAGCTTTAATTCCATATCTCACTTGACTTCTAATTCTATTTATACAATTTTTGGTGATTTTTCAAAGTTAGACAACTGCTGCTGTCTAAAACTGCTTTAGTGTAACATGTTGATTTCTATTTTGTCCCTAATTCCACAATTCATACAATTCAGTCCTTGCTGAATTAACCCCTCAATTGAGTTAATTTTCTCATTTAATACTTTTATCTATCATTTTAAAACTCCTTCATAACCTTTGAAATTAGAATTTTAACACTAGGCCTTAATTTCAGCTATTTCACAATTAGGTCCTAAAACCAATTTCCATCAATTTCACTTGATTAAATCATCATATAACAAAATTAAAGCTTCAATTCAATATTTATTCATCATATTCTTCCAACACTAATCCACATAAACTTTAAAAATTTAGCCATAGAATCAAAAACTAATGAATTAATAAATTGGACCCAATTGTAAAAGTCCAAAACATAGAAATTTCAAGGAAAAAGCAAGAATTAAACTTACATGATGCTTGAGTATAAAAACTAGCTTGAACTCTCTCCCATGGCTATTTTTCAGCTGAAGAAAATAAAGAGAAATGAAGAGAATTCTCCATATATTTCAATTTGATCCCCTTTTATTTAGCTAATTTTGAAAATTTTCCAATTTTCCCCCTTTTCTTCTTTCTCTTCTCTTCTTCTTTCTTTCCTGCTCTCTGCTTCTTCGTTTGGGTTTCTGTTCTCTATTCTCTTCCTTTCTTTTTTTTTTTTTTTTTGTTTGTATATATATAATAATATAATAATATAATAATATAATATTATAATAATATACCTTAAAAATCTCAGATTTTTCTTTGTTATGTCGCCTCAACTATACAAAATGGTATAATTTCCATTTTGATCCTTCATAATTTCTTTTAATCTATAATTTAACTTTTACTTTCATTTCAGTTTAGTCCTTTTCATTTAATTTCCTACCCAAACGTTAAAATTTTCTAACGAAAGTTTAATAATAACTTAATGACATTCCATAAATATTTTTGGAAATATTTATGGCTCACTTTATAAATTCGAGGTCTCAATACCTCGTTTTTGGCCTAATTTTTCTAATTAATTCTTTCAGTTCACAAAATTCACTAATTTTAAAATATTTCTAAAATCACACTTAACTTATAATTATCGATTAACAAAATTTTCTAACTTTTCGCCAAATTTAGTGATCTCGAATCACTGTTCCGACACTATTAAAATTGGGCTGTTACATTTACCTTCCACATTATGAACTCAAATAACATATACAAGATATACCAATGTATTTCAAGTACATTTTCATAATATTTCATTTCGAATTCAAATTATTTCATATTAGAATTTTTCTCATTAACTCATTTGGAATACCAATTCATATGGATAATACACTCAAGCTGTACAAATATATAATCACAAATGAACTCATTCATCGACCAAGTTTTATGTTCATGTCTCATCAACTCGTATTTCCTTATATCACATAATTCCATGTAAAACCTACTCTGTATCAATCTTACCGAAGTTCGATCACATATTAAGCACATTGTTCATAAATTTTCACACTTATACCCAGCACTTGTCATCACATAGTAACACGTAAATTTCACTTAGTCAAAGTTTCCCGATGAACACTTCGAAATAATACCGGATACACAGTGGTTTCTCACACAGCCCACCATTAATAAATAACACGGTGGTATTGCACACAGCCCACCAATAATCACTTATTCACGATGTTTATCCATATCATTTTCCTATTCTGAAGGTTCATCTGAGAATTTCCTTACTTTCTATCATTTTAATAGATATCAATAATATTCATTCACATTTCACATAATACATTAATATGTAAAAACATAAGTAAAAAGGATGTATCATTTACATATAAACTTACAAATTCAATTTTTATATCATAACGATAATCACAATTTCATAGTAAATATTCGAAATAAAATATTATATCATTTCTAATTTAACATTTATCGATTATAATCGGGCATGTGATCATTTATACACATGTCATTCATATATTTTTCCTCCCCCTCCTCTACATCCACATCCTTAGGGTGCGTTCTCCATTGCTGCACAGATGGACTTTTCTACCAAAAAGTCCTTTTTCCTAAAAAGTAATAAAGAACAGGCATCAGTGGGGAAATTTTTTTAACTTTTTTTAAGTACTTTTTCACAGATGAAAAAGTAGAAAATTTTAGCTTTTCTTAGTGTAAAAGTACTTTTGGCTAGTGTTTTACTTTTTTAACCTTATTATTTCTTCTTCCAAATAGACGTTAGAACACTTCTCTTTTTTTCCCCTTTTCTCTTTTGTCTGAACTTTAATTTTTCCTCTGGTTCTTTATTCCTCTTATCCACGGTAAGTTTATCTTTTTCTTCTCTTCTTCTTATCTTTAATTGTTCATTATGCTTTAATTTTTAGCTATTTTCTTATTGTTTGATTTTATTATGGAAGGGCCTTAAAGCTTTATTTGTTTTTTTATTCATTTTCTCATAGATTCGTGCATTTTTCTTTGCAATTTTTGAGCGAAGAATCAGTCTTCTTCTCTTTGTTCCCTTCACTAAACTTTTCTTGGTGAGTTCTTTTATTTATTTATTCATTTTTTTTTTTTCCTTTTTGGTTCATTTGTTTGTTTTGCTTTGCGATTCCGCTTCATTTCAACTCGTAAGATCTCCGCTTTTTTCTTAAATTCAGTTTGTTCTGTTTGGTTGCCCGGAAAACGAAAGAAAATAGATGGAGAAAGATTAGTACCTTCCGTGGTTTTTTTTTTCTTATTTTTTGTTTGGTTTATTTTTCTTTTTTCTTTTTTGTTCTGCTTATTGTTCAGGAAAAATAGAAAACTCAACTATATTAAAAAGGATTTTAATGTATAGAACAGTAAGGCTTCAGTGAACATTTTTTTTTCCCTTTTTCATGATCTAAACAAAATTTGTGTTTTTATTTCTATTATTTCTCATCAGCAGCAACCTATTGGAAAAATAATACTAATAGTAGTTGATTTTTCGTAGCATTATTTTTAAATTGGACTCAGATTTTTGTGTGTTCTTTTTTTCTTGTTAAATCACAGAGTAGAGACTATTCTCCATATGTTAAGGAAGCCTGTTTGTTTTGTTTTTGTTTGTCTTTTGTGGAACTTGCATCAACCGTGACTTAATATTGAAGGCTAAGGTATGAATGATTATTGCTATATTTTATTAAAATAATCATATGCTTCTAGAATCTGGATCCCAGAAAATGGAAGCCATGCATGCAGAGAGTGCCAGATTGGGTTCATTTTTTGAATATCATTGTTGTTGGGATTAATTAGTAGTGGTTGAGTGTTGCTTCTTACATAACAAATAAAAATAGATGGATCCTTAATGGCCCATTCTTTAAGTTCTTAACCCCTCCCCCCTTCCCTCTTTTTTAAGTTTGATTTACAGAGTCCACAAATGACTCCTTTACCTTTAAAACTAATGTGAACGTTGTGTGTCTGCAGAGGTTGCTGGCCAAGTATGGATATCAAGTCTCTGTGATATCAATTGTGGGTCTATTCATCTACCTGATGGTTACCCCATCAAAATCCAGTGGTTTGAAAGCAAGCAAGAAGAAGCGCTAAGTATATTTGTAGCTGAGCTGAATACGTGAGCTTTTCTTTCAATTTGCAGTTTCAATAAGTTTTTTCTTTTTCTTTTTTGCTTTTGTTGTTTTAGAACATGTTTGTTGTCAGAACTTTAGAATTAGATGGACATTAACTGAGTTGAGTGCAAGATGAATCAACTAATTCTCACTTCCTAGACCTTGACTTGATTGAAACATGTAATGCTTAAATAGAAGCATGACTGATCTTGTAATCGGATGTCAGTTTTGAAATTTAGCACTTTTTTACGTTTTATCTTTCAGTGTGTGTATGTATATTTGAATGCTATTATACTGCTTTAGATGTGACGAAGTGAATGAGAGAGTGATTTTAGAGATGAGACATGAACTCCCCGTTGCCCTGCCTACAGTAAGGGCTTAGCTTGAAGAACAAGTCCTATGATGTAATGGTCTTAAAAAGGAAGGACTGTGTGTGCTAGAGTTGGTTTTAAGATATAATTGTTACAAAGCACATTTTATGGACAAAACAACAAATTGTATATTCTTTTATTAGCATGCGATTTAGTTTTTGTGAAGTAAGACTGGTTTAATGCAAATTAGCTAGGGCTTAACACCATTGTTAGTGTTGGGTCCATTTATGGTAAAATTAATATTAGAGGAAAATATTTTGATACACATGTAAACAAATATACTTATGTGACATTTGATTTTCTTGATTGCTTGGCTAAAATGAATTTGTTTGTATACACAATAGATGAGTACTTCGGCGATTGAAGTTAGTGGTGAAAAAGTGAAAGCAATGTGGGATAAGAGATTGACAGAAATATTTTGTGATATTTGTATTAAAGAGATATTGAAAGGCAATAGGCCTGGTACTCATTTCACAAAAGATGGATGGTTGAAAATAATGACCAACTTTGAGAAAGAAACGGGCAAGGGTTTTTCACAAAGGCAACTTAAAAATAGGTGGGATGCCCTAAAAAAAATAATGGAAAGCTTGGAAGAAACTTAAAGGCAAAGATACTAGTCTAGGGTGGAATCCTATAAAAAGAACCGTTGATGCATCGAATGATTGGTGGGAGAGTAGGCTAAAGGTACATTAATAATTCTACATATTTTTGTTTTTTCTTTTTTATGAGGTTTTTGATAATTTCTGTTATTAAACTGTCATTTTATATGTAGGTTGAGTCTGAAGCTCAAAAATTTAAAACATCGGGCATTGATCCTGAATTCGAAGGGAAGTTGGACCAATTGTTCATGGGGATAGTTGCAACAGGTGATAAAGCATGGACACCTTCTTCTGGTACACTCCGTAGTGATTTTTTTGAGGATGTTAACAATGAAATTCCTGAAGAGAATGAAGAAGAAAATGTGAGAAACGATGTTCGCATTTTAAATGATGTTCACATTTCAAATGATGTTCAAATTGATGGAAACGGTCAAAAAAGAAAAAACCCTGAGATATCAAGTTCACATTTTAAAACTGGAAGAAAGAAATCCTCAAAGCAAATTGGAGGGGCTGCAAGATTGTCCAGTCAAATAGAAAAATTATGTAATGTAACTGACAATATGAGTCAAGCCACATCTAGTTTAACTCCTGTTATAGATCCATATGGTATTCCACAAGCAATCAAAGTGCTCGACAGCATGTCAAAAGAAGTTTCAGAAGCTAGTCCGCTATACTTTTTCGCACTTAGATTATTGCTCAATAAGGACAAGCGAATTATGTTTTTATCAATTAATCTCAAGATTAGAGCTTTGTGGCTTAAGACAGAAACGGAGGATAGTTGAAAATTTTCTGATCTTCTAGGGTTTAGAGATATCTATTATGTGACTAAACAAAAAAGCTAAACTAGTTTTATCAGTAGTTATTTATGTTTGGTTTTTGGATATTGAATTTATGTTCTACTTATTTATGTGTAATCTAGTTTTATCAATGGCTGTTTATATTTGGTTTTTGGATATTGAATTTATGTTCTACTTATTTAAATGGCTGTTTATATTTGGCTTTTGGATATTGAATTTATGTTTTACTTATTTATGTGTAATCTACTTTTATTAATAGTTGTTTATGTTTGGTCTTTATATATTGAATTTATGTTCTACTTATTTATAGTAAATTAGTTTTATCAATAGTTGTTTATATATGATTTTGGATGTTCAAATTTTTTCACAGGTGATGAGTATAGTTGAGAATTACAGCGGTGATGAAAGTGATGATGAAAGGGAAAAGAAAGAGATTTTACAACGCATGGAATGTTTTAACCGATTATTTGTTGCTGCATCTTCTTCCGTGCAATTATATTACGAGAAGAATATATTGAAGCAACCATGCATGAATTCAAGACAGTCAGGTGAGACATAGATCCGAGAGATCCTTGACGGTCACGAATCACGTTGTATGATTAATTTTAGGATGTCTAAAATGGTATTCACAAGTTTGTTGAGAGTTTTGGAGATAAGATACAACTTGCAAACTTCAAGAATCATATATTCTAGTGAAATGTTGGGAATTTTTTTATACATCTTGGGCACCGGTGCAAAAGTTTCCCAATGCCGAGAAAGATTTCAAAGGTCTGGATCAACAATAAGTCGATACTTTGCAATTGTGCTTGAGAAAGTTTCAAGGACGACCACTAATCTAATTGCACACGAAGATCCTTTTTTTAGCTCAATACCCAAACAAATACATAATGATTCTAGATATATGCCTCATTTCAAGGTTAAAATTTAATTTTATCTTATTATATTTTTAATATTTTTGGTCGACTAAAAATATGCACTAGACTAATATGATTATTTGTTCAGGACTGCATAGGTGCAATTGATGGTACTCATTTTGCCGCTATTCTTCCACCAAATGAACAAATTCCCTATATTGGAAGAAAAGGTATCCCTATTCAAAATGTTATAGCAGTATGTGATTTTAATATGTGTTTCACCTTTGTCATGGCTGGATAGGAAGGACCGGCACATGACACTAGAATATTTCTTGATGCAATTCGAGATCCAAAATACAAATTTCCGCGCCCACCAAATGGTTAGATATTTTATTTATATGTGCTTTTTTTAAAAATAAAGTATAAGCTCTTTAATTGATAATTTTTATAAAAAAAAACTCTTGAATTAATTGTTTGTTATATTATGACATGTAGGAAAATATTATCTTGTTGATTCTGAATATCCTTAAATGAAAGGTTATCTTGGACCATATAGAGGTCAGCGATATCATTTACCTGACTTTCGTAGAGGTAGACCGGTATCTGGTAAAGAAGAGATATTCAATCATTCACATTCATCATTACGTAGTGTGATTGAACGAACTTTTGGTGTTTTGAAAAAAAAAATGGGTCATTTTAAGGGATATGCCAAGTTATAGTTTTGAAAAGCAAACGATGATCGTTGTTGCTACAATGACGATACACAATTTTATCCGAAAACATGTCGGTCTAAATGATGCAAATTTTATGGAATACGAAGATATTAACTGGGCATATGAGAATACTGTTGATTCAGAAAATGCGCATGGTCGAGAAAGTGATGATGATGACGACGACGATGATGATGATGATGACGGTGAATCAAGCAATTCAAGTGGTTTTGAAATGGAATTAACAAGAGGTGCTACAGCTTCTAGTTTAATGAATTCACTTTAAATTGTAAATGCTATTGTAAAATTTTTAGTATTTATATTTGGTATATAAATATTACCCCTTTTTGAAACTTTAATCCAAATATATGTAATATTTTAATTTGTTAGGTTTATGTTTTCTATGTTATGTTAATATCTAATATGAGTTTTACAAATGTGTTAAAAGCATTAAAAATAAAAAATAATTTTTAAAATAATACAATTGTGTCAATATCTAATTACAAATATTTAATTATTATATTTAAATATTTAAATTTAGTTTATATATTCTAATTAAATTTAATAAATAATTAATATTAATTACTTAGAAATTTTAAAATTAATATTATATATTAAAATATTAACAATAAATTATAATAAATTATTTTTTATATTTTTGCTAAAATATCATAATATTAACTAATTTGAACATTATTTAAATAAATATTTGTTACTTTATAATATCATGTCTAAAATGGACATTTTACTTCTTAAAAGCACTTTTTGGCAGCAATACCAAACACTTAAATTTTTCAAAAGCACTTCTCAAAAGTACTTCTCAAAAGCACTTTTTACACAGCACTTCTCAAAAGCACTTCTCAAAACCATTACCAAACTAGCCCTTAGTATAATTAACACACTTGTGAGTAACATTACCGATAATTTTCACTATTTACTTATATGGATATTTAAGCTGTCCATCCGTGTCACAGTCACTAAATTATTTTTATCTTGAGCTACAGAACTCTAAATTAAGATCCGCTAATTTTTCCTAAAACTAGGCTCACATATCTTCTTACCATAAAATTTTCAGAATTTTTTATTTAGCCAATAAGTACAGCTTATTCTTTAAAATCACCCCTATTATGCTGGCTGACAGTTCCGACCCTTCTTTACTAAAAATTAATTATCTCCTCATAAGGAATTCAGATGATGTTTCCGTTTGTTTCTCTTGAAAATAGACTCATTTAAAATTTTAAACATATAAATTTAAGCCCCTATTTATTTTTCTCCAATTTTTGATGATTTTTCAAAGTTAGAACAGGGGAACCCGAAATCATTCTGACCTTGTCTCACAAAACCTATGATATCTCATGATTTACAATTTCATTGCTTACACTGTTTCTTCTATAAGAAACTACACTCAATAAGCTTTAATTCCATATTTTATTCATCCTCTAATTCGATTTCTACAATTTTTGGTGATCTTTCAAATTTAGACTACTGCTGCTGTCTAAAACTATTTTAGTGCAAAATATTGATTTCCATTTTGCCCCAAATTTCACAGTTCATAAAATTCAATCCTTGTCCAATTAACCCCTTAATTGGGATAATTTTTCTCAATAAATACTTTATTCTATCAATTTAAACTACTTCATAACCGTTGAAAATCAGAACTTTAACATTAGACCTTAATTCCAAACTTTAGCATCAGAACTAATTTCCATCAATTTTACTGATAAAATCATCATATATCAAAATTAAAGCTTCAATTTTATGTCTATTCATCATATACTTCCAGCACTCATCCATAACAACTTTAAAATTTAGCCATAGAATAAAAAACTAATGACATAGTAAGTTGGACCAAATTGTAAAAGTCCAAAAACATAGAAATTTCAAGGAGAGAGCAAGAATTAAACTTACATGAAGCTAGAGTATGAAAACCAGCAGGAGAGAGCAAGAATTAAACTTACATGAAGCTAGAGTATGAAAACCAGCTTGAACCCTCTTCCATGGCTGTTTTTCAGATGATGAAAATGAAGAGAGTTCTAGATATCTCAAATTGGTCTCATTTTTATTTAACTAAATTTGGCAAATTTTCAATTTTGCCCTTGTTTCGCCCATTTTCTGATTTTTTTTTCTCAACTATTCCCGCCCAAAATATCTCTTTTGGGCTTATTTACACTTTAGGTCCTTCCTCATTTGACAATTGAGCTATTTAATCCTTTTAGCAACTTTTACACCTTATCCTTTTAGCAACTTTTACACCTATTTCAATTTAGTCCTTTTTATTTAATTAACCACCCGAACGTCAAAATTTTCTAACAAAATTTTAACACTTCCTTATTGACACTCTGTAAATATTCATAAAAATATTTATGGCTCGGTTTATAACACCGAGATCTCGATATCTCTTTTTCTCAATTTTTTGACCAAATAAATCTTCACAAAACACAATTTACTATTTCAAAAATCTTTTAAAAGCTACATTTGGCTCGTAAATATTAAATAATATAATCTACAAATTTATTTGTCGGATTTGGTGGTCCCGAACCACTATTTCCGACATCGCTAAAATTTGGGCTAATGGTCTATACTTTTAAACAATTAAAATTTGTATGAAAAAAAATTACCTGATATATGATTTAGAAGTGGCCATTAATGTTTCAGCCTTGAAAACTGCTGATACTATTAGTCAGTGAAAAATATCTGAACCTTCTCACTGAAGGATTTTTCGAGGACGAAAATTCTTAAAGGGGAGGAGAGTTGTAATAGCCCAAATTTCAGCGATATCTGAAATAGTGGTTCGAGACCACCAAATCTGACAAATAAATTCATAGATTATATTATTTAATATTTACGAGCCAAAATGTAGACTTTAAAAGATTTTTGAAATAGTAACTTGTGTTTTATAAAGATTTATTTGGTCAAGAAATTTAGAAAAAGAGGTATCGAGATCTCGGTGTTATAAACAGAGCCATAAATATTTTTATGAATATTTACGAAGTGTCAATAAGGTAGTATTAAAATTTCGTTAGAAAATTTTGACATTCGGGTGGTTAATTAAATAAAAAGGACTAAATTGAAAAAGGTGTAAAAGATGCTAAGAGGATTAAATAGCTCAATTGTCAAATGAAGAAGGACCTAAAGTGAAAATAAGCCCAAATGAGATATTTTGGGCGGGAATAGCTGAGAAAAAAAATCAGGAAATGGGCGAAATAAGGGCAAAATTGGAAAATTACCAAAATTAGTTAAATAAAAATGAGACCAAATTGTGATATCTAGAACTCTCTTCATTTATCTTCATTTTCATTAGCTGAAAAACATTCATGGAAGAGGTTTCAAGCTGGTTTTCATACTATAGCTTCATGTAAGTTTAATTCTTGTTTTCTCCTTGAAATTTCTATGTTTTTGTACTTTTACAATTTGGTCCAACTTATTATGTCATTAGTTTTTGATTCTATGACTAATTTTTAAAGTTGATATGGATGAGTACTGGAAGCATATGATGAATAAACGTAGAATTGAAGCTTTAATTTTGATATATGATGATTTTGTCAAATAAAATTGATGGAAATTGGTTTTAGGATCTAATTGTGAAATAGTTTGAAATTAAGGTCTAATGCTAAAGTTCTGATTTTCAAGGGTTATGAAGTAGTTTAAAATGATAGAATAAAGTATTAATTGAGAAAAATTATCCCAATTGAGAGGTTAATTAGAAAAGGACTGAATTGTATGAACTGTGAAATTTGGGGCAAAATAGAAATCAAAACTTTGAACTAAAACAATTTTGGACAGCAGCAGTAGTATAAATTTGAAAAATCACAAAAAATTATAGAAATCAAATTAGAGGATGAATAAAATATGGAATTAAAGCTTATTGAGTCTAGTTTCTTATAGAAGAAACGGTGTAAGCAATGGAATTGTAAATCATGATATATAATAGGTTTTGTGAGACGAGATTAGAATGATTTTAGGTTCCCCTGTTCTGACTTTGGAAAATCATCAAAAATTGGATAAAAATAATTAGGGGCTTAAATTTATATGTTTAAAATCCCGAATGAGTCTATTTTCAAGAGAAACAAACGAAAACATCATCCGAATCTCGTATGAGGAGATAATTATTTTTTAGTGAAAAGGGTTGGAACTATCAGACAGCAGAACAGGGGAACCCGAAATCATTATGACATTGTCTTGCAAAACCTATTATATCTCATGATTTACAATTCAACTGCTTACAACGTTTATTCTATAAACAACTAGACTCAATAAGCTTTAATTCTATATTTTATTCATCCTCTAATTCGATTTCTACAATTTTTGGTGATTTTTCAAAGTAGACTACTGCTGCTGTCCAAAACCGTTTTAGTGCAAAGCGTTGATTTTCATTTTGCCCCAAATTTCACAGTTCATACAATTCAGTCATTATCCAATTAACCCCTCAATTGGGCTAATTTTCTCAATTAATACTTTATTATATCATTTTAAGCTACTTCATAACCCTTGAAAATCAAAACTTTAGCATTAGACCTTAATTCCAAACTCTTTTACAATTAGGTCCTAAACCAATTTCCATCAGTTTTACTTGATAAAATAATCATATATCAAAATTAAAGCTTCAATTTTATGTTTATTCATCATATGCTTCCAGCACTCATCCAAAGAAACTTTAAAAATTAGCTATAGAATAAAAAACTAATGACATAGTAAGTTGGACCAAATTGTAAAAGTCCAAAAACATAGAAATTTTAAGGAGAAAGCAGGAATTAAACTTACATGAAGCTGGAGTATGAAAATCAGCTTGAACCCTCTTCCATGGTTGTTTTTCAGCTGATGAAAATGAAGAGAAATGAAGAGAGTTCTAGATATCCCAATTTAGTCTCATTTTTTTTTAACTAACTTTGGCAATTTTCCAATTTTGCCCTTATTTCACCCATTTCCTGATTTTTTTTCTCAGCTATTGCCGCCCAAAATATCTTCTTTGGGCTTATTTTCACCTTAGGTCCTTCCTAATTTGACAATTGAGCTATTTAATCCTTTTAGCAACTTTTACACCTTTTTCAATTTAATCCTTTTTATTTAATTAACCACCCGAACGTTAAAATTTTCTAACGAAATTTTAATACTACCTTATTGAAACTCCGTAAATATTCATAAAAATATTTATGGCTCTGTTTATAACACTGAGATCTCGATACCTCTTTTTCTCAAATTATTGATCAAATAAATCTTTATAAAACACAATTTACTATTTCAAATATATTTTAAAAGCTACATTTGGCTCGTAAATATTAAATAATATAATCTATGAATTTATTTTTCGAATTTGGTGGTCTCAAACCACTATTTCCTACATCGCTGAAATTTGGGCTATTATAGTGGTGGTTCCCTTCGAATCGCCCATATTCCCAAGTGAATAGAGAGCGCCCCATCTATCCTCTTGAGGAGAAGTTTGGTTTCAAACCGTGAGTCGAACAGGAGAAGTGCGCATGCTAATGTGCCTTGATTCACATCTCAAGGTTAGGGGTTGATGAGCATGTTGAACTATCCATATGGTTAAGAGCCCTCACAGCCCAAGTACAACGACACAATTATCAATGGATAAAAGAGAATATAATCTTAAATGAAATGAAATGAATAATTAAATTTATTCTCTATTAAGATAAAAATAAATCCCTATTTACTTATCAATTTCTACACTTTTTTTTATAAAAATAAAATAAAATTCTATCTAGTACTTTTCAGGTTATTTAAAAATTAAATTGTTGAAAATGTTACTTTTTAGTTTATTCAAAATTTTAACACTTTATCAAACAAACCCTTAATTAAATAGAATAATGTTCTACTTTTTAACTTTCTTTTTAAAAAATAAATATTTAATACATTAACTAATTTTTTATAAATTTATAAATGAAATTAAAAAATTATCACATTAATAAATAAAACACATTAATGATTTTGCAACTTAGATTTTTAAATTTTAAAAATTGAATTACCAAAATTCGTGTTGGCTTGATGGTTAAAATATTTACCATCTGAGTTATAGATTGAGTAATTTGAGTCACGCTAGTAGCGTTGTTATTAGGATTTTATCCTCCTCTTGTAATTCACAAAAAAAAATCAATTATCAAAATGTTTTTTTTTTTTTTAACATCTTCAATATGTAATTGTACTTTTCAAGCATTTAGAATTTAGTTTGATAATTAGCCCTATTAAAATTTTTCTGTTAAATTTAAATTTATTACAATATTTTTTTTTATTACATAGAAGCCAAATGAGTATTTATTTATTTCAAACAGTCACCATTAGACCATAATTTTAAATTTTAAAAAGTTAAACTAAATTCTTGAATATAAAAAAAGAATGATTAAATTTTAAATATCCGAAGAATAAGAAACTTGGAACATATTTTAACAAAATAATTATTAAATAAAGGAATAATTTAGACACATTATTAAATAAATAAAATTCATATAGTGAATGTAGCATAATTCTTGGAACTTTAAACAAAAAAGCGTGAGACATCCACAACAAATAATGACAACACATTTGTATTGAGAATTTCAAGGACCTATTCAAATCAACCCCTACTCTCCTATCCCACAAAACTATCGTCACACGCTACTATCATCTGCCAAGTGGCGCTTTATTTTATCCAAGGACACGTGTTGAAATCACATAGGGGATGTACATCAACAACCCAATTCCACGTCGAAGCCAAGTCACGGTGAGCCTTATTTTTAAACTGACGGATAAGATCAGAAAAACGTCTTCGGATTGGGATTCACGTTCGCACACAGTTTCGTCTTTCTAGAAGAAACACTAACGCAGCTGCTGATAGCGTGCGACTTTTAAACACCCTTCCTTCCGACTTCCGACCACGCTTAAATAAATAATACTTCGATAAAGTAATAAATACTAAAATTATTTTATTTAACTAATTCCATTTTTTAAATCTCAAATTTATTAATATTTTGAGTCGCAATAATAAATTTATATGTTAAAAAAATATTATTAAATAATTTAATAATCAATTGAGTTCTTATTTAAAAATAACGTTCAACTGAACTTTTAATCAAGTGTAAGGAATAAATTAAGTCCTCGAAATCTACCTTTTCATATAAGCCTTTGATGTCGTTAACTTTGCCGCATAGTAGCGAAATCATGTAATTTCTTTTAATTTTTTAAAAGATAAAAATGGATTTTTGAAAATATTTAAAAAAAATTCAAAAAATATAAAAAAATGGAAAAATATTTAGAATAGTGTCACTCTAACATGTCAGATGGTGAAGTTAACTGCAAATAAAAAAACTTACACAAAAAGTTTAAAATTCAATAACTTAATTAATTGTTTAAATTTGATTAAATGCTTAATGGATTATTAAAATTATTTTATAAGAGTTTTTATATAATCTGCTTTCTTTACATATTTTCGAAACCCAAAAGCTTTCTTTTAATTTTTCCATTTTATAATTTGCTTGTGTTGTGTGATTTAGTGTAACAGTGGAGTTTTTGACCCATCAAACATTAGAAAAACAATATCATAATTTTGTGGAGAAGACGAATGTTTGAAGAATGGAAGATGTATCCCAAACCCGTCAGAGAGGATGAAACTAAAAGATGAGCTTTAAGGAATAGGTCTCTAAACTCTAAACTTTTGGAGAAGAAGAACCTTTTACCCTGAGTTTACTTGTTTTTCTACAAAATAAATATATAAATTAAATTATTTATTTTTTAAATTTCTTTTCTCAAAATAATTTATTTATCAATATCAAATATCTGACATGGAAAAAATACAACATGATTCCAAATCCTATTCGCCTTGCTTTATTTTCTTAACACCATTAGGCACTTAGACCAAAAAAGTTAAAACATTGGAAAAGTTCAAGTGACAAAAACAAACCCTATATAAGAGAAAGCATATAATTTGAAGGCTAAAACGTAAATAAATTATTTGGTTTGACCGCCTTATCTTTTCTTTCTTATCATTTAAACTTTAGTTACTTTATGCTTATTTGGCAAAAAATAATATATTATACCTATCCTTGCGTTGGACTGGGTTTAAGTTGTACTTTAGCAAAATTTTAGATCTGTTTAATAGGCTCGGGTTTAATTTGGTCCAAAAAATTGGCCTAACCTTTTGCCCAAGTCTAAACTTAGACTCAATCCGGCTTAACCCGTATTAAAATTTATTTATTTTATTTTTATATAAAAAATATAATACATAAAAATATTAAAATAAATATTTTTCAACAAATTGAAAATAAATTTTAAAAAGTCATTATACTTAAATAACACTAAGATGCAATTTAAAAATCAAATATCTCTAAAATAGTAATAAAATTAACAATAAAATAAAAGTTATATAATATCCAAACAATAACAACAAAACAGTGAAATGATAGCAAAACAGTGAAAAAACAATGGCAAAAAGAAATCTTATCCGAGGCATGATCCATTTTCTAAATGGGCTTTTTTTTACCCAAGCCCATTTCTCGGGCCTATATGTTTGCCCAAACCTTCTCATTTTTCAAGCGGACCTTCCAACCCAACCCATGGATAGGTCTAGGATATACCGTCTATATCTCAATTAAAACATTATTTAAAAAAAAATATTATTTGGTATCCATATTTGACTTGAACATTCAATTTGGTACTTGAGCTTTTTTATTGTCGTGATTTGGCATGTGAGTTTGGTTTCAATGTTTAGTTTGATACCTAAGTTTTTCTTTGTTCCATAAAAGTACGTAAGTTTAACTTTGATGTTCAATTTAGTACCTAAATTTTTCTTTTGTCCCAATTAATTACCTATGTTTTTTTTTACTATAGTACCATATCAAATATTTATTAGACCATTTGATGTTGTTTTATTTAGTGTATCAAATTAAACATTAAAATCAAACTTAAGTACCAAACTGAACATTAAAATCAAATATAAATACTAAATGATATATTAACTTTTAAAAGCACAAATTTAAAAATGTGAATACTATAATATGGAAAAAAAAGAAGAAAAAACAACAATGCCAATTGAAGAAGATAATTGCATCAACGCTACTCAATTTGGAAAAATTATTATTAAGTAGACTTTTCTTACCGTACTAATTATAATTTTATCTAGTAATTTAATGTCACATAAAAATATTTTAAAATATATGCCTAATAATAATTTCAAAAAATTTATGGGGTTTGATCATGGAAGTTTTTTTTTTTTCAAACTTGTTTCCTTAATAAAAGGTAGTAAAATTAAGTCATATTAATTTATTTGATTTTTCAACTTAATAAAAAATGTCATTTTAGTCATCTAATTTTTTTTTGTCTCTTTTAGTATCTAAACTCGTATTATTTGTCAAATTACCCGAAAATAAATTTAAAAATTAACGTTTATTAACATTGCTGATGTGGCATACACATGGATTGCCATGTGAATGCCACATTAGCAATTAAAAAATTTAAAATTAAAATTATTAAAATTATTTAAAAAGTATAAAAATTATATTTTTAAAAATTAATTAACCGCTAATGTGCCATACACGTGAATATCACATTAGAAAAGTTAATAGATATTAACTTATCTATTAACTTTTCCATTCATTTTGGGGTGATTTGACAAATAATGTAAATTTAAAAGTTAAAATAAATGAAATTTTAAATGGAGAGCTAAACTAATTTTTTTCTTATAAAATCAAGTTAAGAAAAATTAAATATGGTATCGAGTTGCAAACAACAAGATTAATTTTTTTTTGAAACTATTTAGTATTGAATTATAAATTTTGCCTCGTATTTATACTAACAGAAATTATAAATATTATTTATACATTAAAACTATTTTTTAAATAATTTATTTAATTAATTAGAAAATATTTAAAATTTATATTCAATATATCATGATATTAAAAAATGAATAATCATAAATTATTTTATTATAACTACATTATAATTCAAGTTGAATATTTTAAAATGATATGACACCATAATAATAACACAAGAAAATAAGCATATTTTGCATTCAAGACAATTATTTGTCACTTAAGGAATTTTTATTAATTTACAAAAGTTATGCTTATATATGAATTTTAATATTTAAAATATGTTTTGTTTGTTCAAATTAAAATTTATAATTAATTTATATTAATTACTTTATAGTACTTAAAATTAATATTATATCATAATGGCAAAAAAATTATATTATTTTGTTATGTTATTGTTTTGGGTCAATTGTAAATCTAGTCACTTATATATCGTTTAAATTACGTTTTGATCATCAAACTCTAAATATTATATCATTAGCGTTATCACTTAATTACTTTTTGATCACTGAATTACTAATGATGTAGTAACAAACTAACGTGACACGTTATATCATTATTTCAGATGAATTTTTTAAATCAAACTCCACATTTAGACTTTGTACTTTTTCTTTTTAATCATTATTATTATTATTATTTTTTTCTTTTTAACTTTCCTTATCTTTCTCTCTTAATTCTATATTACCCTTCTCTTATTTTTTTCAACAGTGATTGGATTTATTTATCATCTCAATAATGCTGTGTGTAATATAAAAGGATCGTACGAAACATGAGCATTATGCCATCTTGTATCATTTTTTAATTATTTAATGATAATTTAATAATTTTTTTCATGTTATTCATACAAAATTTTGATTTTTTTTAACTTTAATTCTGAACTCGAATTCTAAATCCTGAACCCGAAATTTAAAATTTAAACTCGAATTCTAAATTTAAGATTTATAATTCAGATTTGGAGTTGCAAATTTGGATTCCACTAACTTCATTTCCACTGCTCCATCACAATTAGATCAACAGATGTTCCGTAGCTTTCCGAAGGTTTTGCTTTATAGTTTCTTTACCCATGATGGATGATAAAATTGACTTAGTATTCTTGAAGCGAAGGGGAAAGAAGTTTGTGGCGGTTTGATACCATCTGCATGATGAGTTTTCAAAGATGAGAAGATTTGGTAATTTGTATATCATAATCATAATCATAATCATAATTATACTTATTAATCTATATGTAAGTCTAGGAAAAGGAAAAAATTGAGAAATATCAAAATGATACAATTAAAGTAAGTTGAAGCTAAACTACTCTTGGACAGTGAAGACTTTAAACATAGGGTTGAATTTCATTTATAATTTTAACATTTATCGGAAGGAAAAACCCAAAAAGAATTGGTATTCCTATATATAACCACAACTCCACCAATTATCATAATTCTTAAACCGAAAGAAAAGCTCCAAACCCACCCCCAAAAAAAGAGGTTGTCTCCAAAAATTAAGATCTCAATATATTATTCTTCGTCGTTCTCCTTTAGAGATTTCCTTTTAAGTTTGTTTTTCCCCCCTTAGTTTAAAAGATGTCATCAAGTGAAGAGCCATTCTCACAAGTGCAGGCACGGTTAGCTGTGCTTGCAGCTCATTTAGCAGCTCCTGATTGCTCCTCCAACAACCTCAGTTCTTCTGTCCTCGAGCCATGGTGCGTGTCGGCTCAGAACGGTGGCTCTGTTGGCCTTTCATTAACCATCATCGACGAGCGAACCGGGAAGAAGTACCAGGTCCCTGTCTCCAGCGAAGGCACTATCAGAGCTACCGATTTAAAAAAGGTTTTTTTTTTTTAATATTTCGAAGTTCAATAAAAATTTTAGTATTTTGTTTTAATTTGTATTAAAAAAAAACTGATTTTGAGTTTTAGGTGATATAATTTTAATTTTAAGCTGGAATTTAATTGCAGATAACAACAGGGAATGATGATAAGGGGCTTAAAGTTTATGATCCGGGTTACTTGAACACAGCTCCGGTTCGGTCGTCGATTTCTTATATAGACGGTGATGAAGGGATTCTTAGATACAGAGGGTATCCAATTGAAGAACTGGCTGAGAGTTCCACTTTCTTGGAAGTGGCATACCTCTTAAGTAAGCTTATAAAATACAAACACCCGTTGTTTATCCAAACTATGATTGTTTGTGGAAATTGATTAATTATTTGTGAAACATACTTCAGACCGAAAAAATCGATTGAAATCTTTAATGGGTTAAAGTAATCAATTATTGAGGTCCATGTAAAATCGATGTATGTGGAGATTGTATGTAGATCATATGGCATGGCGTGTCTTGAAGATCAGTAGAGGGATAGGGGAGATAAAAGTGAGAAAAAGAAGAAGCTTTAATGAATGGTAGATGGGGTAAAAAGAAGGACGTTATGGCAATGATAGAGGGAGTTGGACTCCCTATTCCAGTGTAAATAATTAGTTGTTACTTTTAAGCTGAAACTTATGCTATTTTGTTGATCTGTATCTAAGGCAAGACCTTTTTTTTTTTAAAAAAAAAAATACTAATAATTCCCTGACTGACTGTTTGAGGATAAATAATAGTTGCTGATTTCTCCAATCACTAATTTGACAGACATGATCTCTTAACTTAAAAAACCAATTGCAAACAATCTTTCAACAATGCTTTTATCAAATTTTACAGGAGCAATGAAGGTTCATAGTTTTGTCTTCGATAGCAATCATGCATTTACTTGTATATTTGGTCATGTGTTGATATAATTTGCTTCCACATTTTCAGTGTATGGGAACTTGCCTTCTGAAAGTCAGTTAGCAGACTGGGAATTTGCTGTTAGCCAGCATTCAGCTGTGCCGCAAGGGATTCTGGTATGCTTTTCTTTCGTCTAGAAAATAAACCGCTTCTAGTCTCTCACCTTGTGATGTTGTAATGTACATGATGTTTATGATAAAAATGGTTCTTTTCTTTTCTAAGTTCTTTAATTTCTTTGGTATAAGGGCCAAAGTTTTGATACTTTTTCAGCAATACTATTAATTGGGTCTGTTCCTTCTAGTTCAACAAAAGTTATTTTACTTGTATCATGTTTTCTCTGTTTTTGTAGGACATTATACAATCAATGCCTCATGATGCTCATCCAATGGGTGTACTTGTCAGTGCAATGAGTGCTCTTTCTGTTTTTCACCCTGATGCCAATCCTGCTCTTAGAGTAAGTTGATGGTTTAAGTTTGTATAAATGCTTTATGAAGATTTTAAGTTGACGTTGTGTTGGTATGGCATTTTGTTCAATCGTGGGTATGGGTTTTATAAGAGCACATAGGAAGCAGAAAACTGGAGAAAAGTCATTATTGGACAAGTGGGCCTATTTGTTTTGGAATTGTAAAGACTCTAAGATCAAATTGTTTTAAGACATTGGATGTTGCATTTTACCTTTTTAAGTTGTCTTGAGATTTTCCAAATTTTAAAAGTCTCTATTTATTCTATGAGGTAACCTTTTGCAAAATGTCAACTTGGGAGTCTTAACCTGATCCATGCGATATAAGAAAGTGCATTGACAGAATGTCTTTATTGAAGGCAAAAGTAACTTTAGCTTTGTCGAGACCAACATTAGAGCACGATTTATCAGAAGGAATTGTGGAAGCATTAAAACTTGGATAACTTGCAATAACCTCGTGCACTTTTTGTTAGAGAAAGATTGCAAGGATATCCTATAGCGAAATACTTACTTTGGCTTAAGCTATTTTCAGTTTTACTATTGTGAAGCATCTTGAAGGCATGAACTTCTGCTGTTCTGCTGTGTTCTTAATTAATAATTTAAAAACCTTTGTGCTCTCAAATTATGATTTAAAAGCCTTTCTGGAATTATTTTACTCTCTAAGTTTATCAGGTTTTTAGATCTACTATTAATGCAGGGCCAAGAAATTTATAAGTTGAAACAAGTGAGAGACAAGCAAATAGCTCGCATTATTGGAAAGGTTTGTGCATTTAATTCCCTTTTCCCTCTTTGTGTCTTTTGTACTCTAAAGCAGTTGCTTCTATACACTAGGGCGTATCTTTAACTCTGGTGCAAGAACTTGTTACTTTCATCTTGTCCTACCGATTTGGGTTTGCCACGCCATTTTTTTCTCATTCCGTTGTGAGATCAGTATAAAACATCATTCTTTTTTCAGGCACCAACCATTGCTGCTGCAGCTTATTTGAGGATGGCAGGAAGGCCTCCGGTTCTCCCTTCCAGCACCCTTTCTTATGCTGAGAACTTTCTCTATATGCTAGATTCAATGTATGTTCTTTGGCACCTTCAATTCTCTCATTAATGGCTACATCTTCAACTACTTAAATAGTAGTAACACTTATTATCTTCTGGCTGCCAGATTTTCTTTCCATCAATCTTAGTCTTAATGCTATTTAAATTTATCAGCCTCATCTAGGAGGCAAGATTTAGGCCTACCTTTTCCTAGGTAATGTGTCCATTTTATTAACTTTCAGGGGCAACCGGTCTTATAAGCCCAACCCTCGGTTAGCTCGAGTGCTGGACATCCTTTTCATACTACATGCAGAACATGAAATGAACTGTTCCACAGCTGCTGCCCGGCATCTTGCATCAGGGTATGTCTATTAATGTTATTGTCCTACTGTGTTAGAGCAAAAAAAAAAAAAAAAATCTATATATGAAATATGAGTGTATCTGCATCTGTAGTGGAGTTGATGTATACACTGCTTTAGCTGGAGCTGTTGGAGCACTATATGGTCCTCTTCATGGTGGAGCCAACGAGGTATGCAGAATCAAATATTTTCTGTTTCATAATAATGCAATGCCTATCAGTAATTTTCTGAAATTCAATTTCCGAAGGAATGGTGTTACAATATGCTTGTTCAGACTATATAATTGCACTTCAGCTGTATATTATCCACTTGAGCATATCAAGCTTCTTTTTGTCATAAGCTGTTTGTGACAGCAGTGCCTGAGCTTATTTTTGGTTTTCTTTCTCTTGGTTGTTATAGGCTGTGCTCAAGATGCTTGGCGAGATTGGAACAGTAGAGAACATTCCAGAGTTTATTGAAGGTGTCAAAAACAGGTGAATATTGCATATATAATTTTGCTGTTAGTTCAAGCTAAAGGTTCGACATGCAGTGCTATATTTTCTTGTGATTGTTTTATTTATTTTTGCATATATATTCATTTCTTCAGGAAGCGGAAAATGTCTGGTTTTGGCCACCGTGTATACAAAAACTATGATCCAAGGGCAAAGGTGATAAAGAAATTGGCAGAGGAAGTTTTTTCTATTGTTGGCCGGGATCCACTTATTGAGGTGTGTATCGACAACCCTCTGAATTATTTTCTTTTACATAAAGCAACTAACCTTTTCCCACACCGAATCTGTTTTAAGCACTTCATGATTAAACTTGAATGTTTCCATGGTATGTAAGCTGATCAAGTTATAATAACGCATGGACTCTGAGTTCAGTCATGTTGGCTTCATATTTGGTGGCAGATTCTGTAATTAGCATTATGTTTTCCAAACAGGGATTCATTAGTACTTTGTAGTTTGTATAAGTGACATTTCTAATATTGTCTATGATTTCTTTTTTTACTGTAAATGTTTTAATATGCTTTTCTCTTGCCTTCTATCATTTTCCCCTTTCGCAGGTAGCTATTAGTTTGGAGAAGGCCGCATTATCTGACGAATATTTTATTAAGAGGAAGCTTTATCCAAATGTTGATTTCTATTCTGGGTTAATATATCGGTAAGATAAGATTAATTTCTCTGCCCACTTTGAGAAACTAGACGAATGTATAAGATATATTTTAGATGTTGGACCAGTGACAATTGAGGTTTTATTCAATAGGGCCATGGGATTTCCACCAGAGTTCTTCACTGTGTTATTTGCAATCCCTCGAATGGCTGGGTACTTGGCACACTGGCGCGAGTCTCTAGATGATCCCGATACAAAGATAATAAGACCCCAACAGGTCAGTCTATACTTCAGGACTCAAAACCTATGTTATTATAATTATGACGTATGATCATGACTGTGTAACCGAAATAAGCAACAAGGCATGTTATTTTCTTCTAGTGTAGTGTGATTCCATATTCTTGGTTGGGAAAATCCCTACCAACTTTGACTTGAAAGTGACAGGAATTATGAAGTTTGCACTTTTAAAGTTACTAGCCTGCCATATCTGGGATCTCTGTCATTCCATTTAAATTTTCAGGTTTATACTGGTGTATGGCTACGGCATTATATGCCACTCAAGGAGCGCATGGCGTTGAATGATGCAGACAAGCTCACTCAAGTATCCATATCAAATGCCTCGAGACGACGACTGGCTGGTTCCGGGGTTTAGGCTTTATTGTTATATTATAACATCACCAAGTGAAATAAAATGGCAAACGGCCTATATATGTATCTCTGCGAAAATAAATTTACTACCCTTGTCAATGGCTTTCTGCTTGAAAACTGTATGCTTTTGAGCAGACGTAATGCAATTTGCCCCTTATCTTGTTGAACCTATTGTTGATGGGATCCATGTCTTGTTAAATGTAGACCTTAAAATACTTGCTGTGGGGAGCTTGGGAATGATTAACAATTTGTTCTTCTTGTAATTTGTCGACAGATTGGAAGGACGCATTTTAATTAGTTAAAATTTATCGCTACATATTCATTATTAATCAAATTTATTTAATATATAACAATTTTAATTTCATTAAAGCATTCTCATTAAAAAATTTACAATTTAGGCATCATGTTATATAATTTGATCCTTTTAGCCACTCTTATCAAAATCTAGATAGAAATGGAAATTTCTGTTGAATAATAATAATATTTTAAAAATTACACTTTTTGGGTTGTTTGTTTCATCATCACCATCCTTCGTTACCAAAACATTAAAATCTCAGAAAATTTCACTAAAATTTAGAAAATTTCACTAAAAATTTAGAGAAAAAGAATGAAGCAAAATATAAATTTGAGAGTACTATTACAATATTTTGTTTCAAATTCTGCCATAGAACCATAATCAGTTGGCGAGCTTCAAATCGAATCCCTTCTTCTATGTTTCTAATAAAATCTTCACATTTCTTATTTAACTCTTCATTACTCATTGACTCAAGTTCTTCATCTTCATCCTCCACTGAAATAACCTCATTTGCTATGATAATATTATTATTTAACATTTTTTTTTGGGGATTTTGACAAAAGTGACCAAAATGATCAAGTTATGTAACATGGATGCCTAAAATGAATTTTTTTAGTGACTATCGATATAGTTTACCTTATTTTTTTTATACTAAATGAGAAAAAGTTAAATTTTTTATATTATAGAACGATGTAAGAGAGGACAAAGTGAAAAGAAAGCAAAGAGATAAAAGGAGAGTTTCCAAGTGGCAAATGTTTAAAATAGGTTAAAATATATCAAAAGTTTTTATACTTTTCACAAAATTGAAATTTACTTTTATTTTTAAGAATTCAGTCCTTTTACTTTTCAAATTTCAAAGTTCAAGTCCAATTGTTAGCACTATTAATTTTTTGTTATATTTGTTGGTTTGACATATTGAAATAAAAATACAATTGATAACAATGTAACTAAAAAGTTGTTGTAATAAATTTGAATTTAACAAAATAATTTTAACAGTGCTTAATCGTTAGATCTAAACTTTAAAATATATAAAGTAGAGGGATTAAACTCTTAAAAATAAAAGTACAAGAACAAAGAGTTCATAGATTTATCACATATTTTAACCTTAAAAATATTAAGATATAATTAGTAATACCATCTTAAAAAAGGGAACACACATCATCTATTAAATGTTAGAAATTGAATTTGGATGGTCAAAGCTAAACTCTCCATCTTTGTCAAAATAACTAAAATTTCACATGTATAAATGAATGTTTGAAGTGGATTGAATCTTAGCTTGATTGCTATGAGTATTATTGTCAATTTAATAGGACATGGGTTCAAGTGCGCTGAAACGTATTATCTTTCTATTTATGGGTTGAGAAGGGACTATGAATAATTCTATGTACAATATTTTAACATTAAAAATAATTTGTAGTAGCGAATGAGGCCTTAAAACTAATACTTTGGATACTTTAATATTTTGGTTTAATTTTATTATATAAGATGTGAATTTATAGTTTTTTTGTATTTTATATTGATTTAATTTAATTTTATAATTTTAAAATGATTTTTTATAAATGTAATTTAAACATAAATGACGAAAAAAGGTAATTCAAAAATTAATATTTTTCTGCTAAACGTCTCAAAATATACTTATTTAAAAAAAAAGGAAATAATGGAATATAAAATTAAACAAGAATCATATGGACTATAAAATTAAATAGGTTTTACAAATCGGGTCGGGTCATGCATGGGTCCACTTCCCTGCAGAGTTAAGTTAATTATAGTTAATTAGTTATTAGTGTAAATAAAGTGGATCCGAAGAGATAGACTGGATTGGACAGCCAATGAACAAAGTGACAAAAAGCCAAGCAATCAAACAGTGTCGTGTTGGACCCACCTATTTAAAACCCCAACTTCCTCTATCACTTTCAGCACACACAGAGGGATCAAAAATAAATAAAAAAATTATCGCACAGAAAAATTTATTCATACAAGTTGGAAACATCGGCCGCAAATCTCCGCTCCGTTTACCGGTGACGACGCTCTCTCTAATGTTCTCCGTCTTTCTCCATTGAATTTCAGTTTCTTGCTTCATTATTTGCCCCTCTTTAGATCTCTGTTTCGTTTTTTTTTATACAAAAATAATTAATTCATAATTTGAATTGGGCTGTTATTTTGCATGTTTGATCACTGGCGTTTTCACCTGGGTCATGTAGTTATCGATTACATGGGATTTTTCGTTTTTGATTAGAAAATTTCGATTCTGGTTCCATTGCATTATTCAATTCAATTCAAAGCAAGAGGATTTGATTATTAAGTTAAAAAAATTTTTCTGAATTGACACATTACTGGAATTGAGCTTAATCACTGCATTTCTTGAGAGATTTCTCTAAGCGTCCCGTGGCTCCCAAGCATACATCCCATTGTCTAATCATGGATCTTAGATATTTTTTAAGTCCTCACGTCCTTCACGATCTTTAGATACTCCTTTTTGAGTAGGAATGTCAATTGTGAGTCGTAGATACTAGCGATCACGCAGTTTTCTGGTAGTGCTTTAGGTTTGTTCTTGTATTGGTTTTGCGTCTGATGCTGAGCTGATGTTGCTGGCTGGGTGTTACTTGATACGGTGAAATAAGCATAGACTAGATACTCAAATTTCCTTCTTTATTATTATTATTATTGACTTTTATGGGCTTTGAATTGGAAATAGTTTCATGCAATTAGATATGAGATTTTGCTTCCAAATAGTATGTAGATACTTTGAATACATATTGGTAATCTCTCACATAAAACAAATATCATCTAGTTACTCTTACAAACTAGCTATTACATTTGCATTTTAGATAGAAAAGGGTCTTAAAACTATTAATATTGTGCAAAAGAAAAGACAGACCGTAATCGATGTGTGAAAGGCTTATTATACAGCTAAATTAGCTATTGATGGTGAATTACTCCCTTCTGTACAGAAAGGAAAGAAATTAGGACAAATTAGCTTTGTAGGATATCGTAAATTTTGGTCTAATATAAATTTATTTGATGTTATGATAATGTGAAGTTGCGCATTCTTCGGTTTATTTTGATGGCAAACCATTGCCATTCTTGTTAAAAAAAAAGGTGCAAACAATTAGTTCATAGGACTTGACTTATTATTTATTGCTTCATGGTTCTATAATTGGATCATTTGATGCAGTCATTAGATTGCTTGTGCAATTTAAGTTCTTTGATAAAACTTGCACTTAAAAGGGCTGATAAATTAAGATAAAGTTGATGGTGTGCCTTTAAGATTGAAATTTTACTGAGATTTGTTTTATTTACCTCTGTGAAGGTAGGCTAAGCAATATTCTGTCATTTCTTTTTATTGATCCTACCTATACTCTCTCTCGGTTCAGATATCTGAAAAATGTCCGGCCAAAGCCAGCGCTTGAATGTGGTTCCAACTGTTACAATGCTTGGAATCATGAAAGCTCGGCTTGTGGGCGCTACAAGAGGTCACGCACTTCTCAAGAAGAAGAGTGATGCCCTAACCGTACAATTTCGTCAGATTCTTAAGAAGATAGTGTCTACGAAAGAGTCAATGGGAGAGATTATGAAAACCTCCTCATTTTCCCTAACAGAGGCCAAGTATGTTGCTGGTGAGAACATCAAACACGTCGTACTTGAAAGTGTTCAGAATGCTTCTCTTAAAGTTCGATCGCGACAAGAGAATGTTGCTGGAGTGAAGCTTCCAAAGTTTGAGTATTTTACTGAAGGTGAGACCAAAAATGATTTGACTGGTTTGGCCCGAGGAGGACAGCAGGTCCAACAGTGCCGTGCTGCTTATGTGAAAGCAATCGAGGTTCTAGTTGAGCTTGCTTCTCTTCAGACTTCATTCTTAACACTCGATGAGGCAATCAAAACCACAAATCGTAGGGTTAATGCTTTAGAGAATGTTGTGAAGCCAAGGCTGGAGAATACGATAAGTTACATTAAGGGAGAGTTGGATGAGCTTGAAAGGGAGGATTTCTTCAGGCTAAAGAAGATCCAAGGTTATAAGAAGAGGGAAATAGAGAAACAGCTAGCTGCCGCAAAGGAGTTCGTGGAGGATAAGTTTGCTGAGAAGATTTCCTTGCAGAAAAGGATTTCAAATAATGCAGCTCATAATTTGCTATCTGCGGCCAGGGAGAAGGATGAAGACATTATTTTTTGATGAAGAGGTTAGTATGTATTTTTTCTAGTATTCTTGGTTTTTCTATTTGATGTATGTTCGACGGTGGGAGATTCCTTTATTTTCAGCAGTTGTTTTGAATAAATGTTATATGCATGTCTCTACTCCACTTATTTTGTGTTATTGTTAATGATCAGACATACACCATTTCGAGGCTCCAAGGTATGCATGTATGATATTATTGCTGTGTTCCTAATTGTGAGTCTTGGGACCTATTATTTGGCTTAAAATCCATTGCTGGAAAACAGTAGCTCGTGTGCATTCAGTGTTCGCCTGCGTGTGCATCTAAGAGTATTTTGTGTTCATTACGCGAGTTGATTCCAAAGATGCATGCGAAGCCTCAATCCCGAGGTTAGGCCACGGGTGTACCTAGGGGTATTCGGTTCGGTTTTTGAACAAAAATTGAATCGAATTGCTCCATTCAATTTTTAACTTTTGAAATCAAAACCGAAATCATATGAAATAAAAACCGAAATATCCAAAACCAAAAATTGTGGTTTGGTTCAACGGTTTATAGAAAATTTGGTTTTTGTTAAAAAAAATTATCACCTTGTTTTGAGCTCAAAAGAATCTAATATTGCAATTCTTGATTTTTTTTTTTTTTATAACAATCATAATTTTACACATTTATGAAGTGAATTAAATAATTAAGTTAATATCATAATCATCCATAAGATCATTTAAAAGTCATTGTAACTTAAGCTATTAAGTTTATAAATCATTTAAAGTTAATAAAAGGAAAGCTAATACATAAATAATTCATATACCTAATGTCGAAACCATTTTTTTGAAAACGGTAATCGAACTTGGATTTTTTTTTTTTAAAATAGAAAAACGGGAGTCGCCACCGATCTTTATTAGGTATGATCGGGCTACCTATAAAACATTTTGGTCTACGAGTTTCGAGAAAGTGGGCTCGGGAGTCGGTTACGCGCGAGGAAGGATTAGCACCCTCGTCACGCCCAAAATCGGTACCAAATCGATTAATTAGTATCTTGATGTCAAAAAAATGAGAATTGAGAATAAGTTTAAAAATACGATCGTTTGTTACTAATGTTGGTTTTAAAACGTGCGAATGGATCGAAATAATCATCAAAGCCCATCTTATTTTGAATAAAACGAAATGCCACATCCAGTAAGTTAGGACACGGCATCTTGAGTTCTCAAGAATAAGCTGAGGCTCAAATTCAGATTATGGTTATTTTAGAAATCCTTATCTCAAAGTACCGAGATGTCACACCTAGTAAGTTAGGGTATAACGCCTTGTGGTCTCGAGAATAAACTTTTACTTTAAAATCATTTCGGAAATCCTTATCTTGAGGTAACGAGATATCACACCCCGTAAGTTAGGGCACGACACTTTATACTCTCGAGGATAAGTTTTTTATTTTAAAACTGTATTTTTCGTTTCAAGGGATATTCCGTTATTTAGGCTGAACGAGAAAAAATAGAAACCCAGTAAGTTAGGGCACCATTTCTCTCGGATTTCCAAAACACGAAATGCCTTGTATTGAAATTTTGTTTTTGGAACGATGGGGGGTGCAATATTCAAAAGGCATGTGTGATTTGTTCAGGATTTTTTTTTTTTAAAAAAACAACCTAGATTGAAACAATATGTTAGGGTTTAATGTCCAATGTAATGGCATGATATAAAAATAACAAATGCTCATGAAAAATGATACATGAATGAAATACTATATGAATGAACGACATGATAGGAAAATACAAATGAATAAGTCATAATACGCACAATAGTGATGCTAAGGTCACATGCATTACTAGCATACCAACATTGATGATCAAATACCGATAAATTAGATAACACATATCGTTAGCTTAATATAGATAATGTAAAAGATTTTAGGATCGATAATACATAAAGCGATTTTTACGTATAAAAGGAACATCTAAACGTTTCTAAATGATTAACAAATAAAATTATTTGAGATAGATAATGCAAAACCGTTCATCATATATAATATATACTATTTTAAAACAAATTTTAGATTAAAATGATTAGTATGTTCGAGGGATTTTTTTTAAAACGAATAACATATCATATTACAGAAAAACAAATGATGTAACAGATTTGTGATAAATGTATAAAATAGTTTACTAGCATAGGGCGATGGATTAAATCGACAAGTAGTTAAAAATATAGGCCGAATTTGAATAAAATATAAAAAATGCAAGGCCTTAGATCGAACCCGCTCAAACGGGAAAGGACCGAGTGCGCAAATTGCCCTTTTGGGGCACGAACGCGCGGATCTTAGTCCAAGGTCGGGTCGGGTTCTCGGGCTTGTACAAACGGCGTCGTTTCGGCTATGGGAGCTTAGCTCTAAACGATGCCGTATCACCCCCTCATAAACACAGGAAATCAGAGAAAAAAAATCATTTCCCTTTCATTTTTTTCAAAAAAACGAGAACTCTCTCGGATCCCCCCCTTTTTGCTCCCCGTCCGACCTTCGGGCTCCTACATCGCAGCCGTCGTATACGATGGCGAAGGAAATGCGAGAAAGCCCCTTTTTAAAACCCTTTTTCTCGTGCAAATCCCGATTTGACAACGGGGCGCCTCGAAGACTTTGAAAACCCGAGCGAGGAGGAAGCCTTTCGGTTTCCTTTTCAATCTTTGCAAGGTAAGTGTTCTGCTCCCTTTTTATTGTCTATTTCTTTGTAAAGATTTGAAACTAGAAAAGTAAAATAAAAACGGAGATAGAAATGGACAGTGAACAGGTATCGGAAAATCAAAAAAATGGAAAAGAATCAACCTTGATCTGTTTATTGCTAGTTTTGCTCCTGTTCGAAGCCGAAGAAAAAGACAAGGATCTTTTCTTCCGTTTTTATAACGGTTTACACTATTTTTTCTATTGTTCTTTGGGTCCTTTCGTTGTTAGTGTTTTTACGTCGCTGCGCAGGGGCGCGCGAGCGCGAGGCACGCGACCACGGAGGCGAGGTGCCTGGGGTATGGTGCGTTCGTGGAGGCAGAAACGTGGTGTCTGGGGGGCCAGGAGCACGCGAGCGACAAACGAGATCCGGGAAGGAGCGCGTTGAGGGCGGGCGACGCGGGGCGCGTGCGAGAGAGAGGCATGGCTGGCTGGGACGAGAGAACCCAGGGTTCTCTCGCAGTGTTTTGGGCTTGTGTTTGTTGGGCTTTGGTTTGGGTTTGGTTAGTTTGGGTTAGGATAAGTGGGTTTGGGTTAAGTTTCTGGTGGGTTGTTAATGGGTCATGGGGTTTTGGGCTTGTAAAAAAAAGACACCTGGACTATTTTATTGAATTTTTTATCTGAGTAATTTTTGTCTGATTGTCTAATCTGGACCGCGAATTTGGGCTTATATTTGCCCTCTTTGCTCGTTGTCGTATAACGGGAATAGAGCAAAGACTTTAAAAGACCTAAATTCGCCTGGTTTCGTTGAGCTTGGGTGTCCTTGGGTACTCTTCTTTGTCAAGTAGCTCCAAACTCCGCTGTAACTTGTTGCTTTGCTCCACTCTTTTACTACCTTGAGAGAGCTTGTAGCTCTAATTTGCTTTGTTGTTTCGTCATTTTCGTGATCTTTGGCTTATTCCACTGCTGGTCAATGGCGATAAGATAATCTTCAACTCGTTCCACCGCTGTTCGATGGCAACAGGACAATCTTCAACTCGTTCCCGCTATTCGATGGCAACAGGACAGTCTTCGACCCATTCCACCGCTGTTCGATGGCAACAGGATAATCTTTGACCCATTCCACCGCTGTTCGATGGCAACAGGATAATCTTTGACCCATTCCACCGCTGTTCGATGGCAATAGGATAATCTTTGACCCATTCCACCGCTGTTCGATGGCAATAGGATAATCTTTGACATTTGGTCTGTTCCACTATCATCTCTAAGGAACTCGATCTGATCTTTAGTTTGCTTCCTTTCTATCTCTGGGAGCCTTCGATCTTCAACCTGCCCCACTATCATCTTAGGGGACAGGATCTGAACTCGCTGCATTGTTTTTTAAGGAACCTGTCTTGTAGAATGTGCTTATGCTTAAATAAATAATAAGGATGACACGGCCGAAATGACTCAAATGCCCCTAATTACATGCATCATGGATGACATTTACTTAAATGCAGGATGATGCTTTTTCACAATGATTTAGATGCTCCCAACTATTCGTGAGAATGGTTTCCTCGTGACACGGCAATCTGTCTTCTTCTTCGGCTGATATCTTTGAGGTTACCATTTCTGGCCTCAATTTCCCCATGTACCTGGTTAGTTCTGAACATTGATCTTACTTCAGGTTCTCGTAATAATTAGAAGTTTTCAGAGTAGTATGCGAAACTCTCTTAATTTGAATATTAATGGTCCATTAATCATTATCTCAATAAAAGTGCTTGAAAACATCATCATAAGAGGTATCGAGAATAAGGCTCAAAATGAATATATTGACCAAAAGATGAGATTTTGACAAGACAAATTTCGCTAAGCATGTTATGGAAAGGATAAGAACAAGTGCCCAGATATCATAGCGTGAGCTTTTCTGCACAAAACTTCTTGAAGACTCCTCTTGTACTTGATAGGTATCCGGCAGAATAAGAAGATTTCGTTGATGCCTCAGATCATGACGTCTCTCTTTCTTGTTAGTTCAAAGCTCTCACAAGACTACTACTACATGCCTTTCCTCCCATCAACAATTTGAATTGCCCATTTCGGGTTTTTCAATTCAAAAAACCCCTTTGGTGCAAAGTGCCCTTGGTGGGTTTTCACTTTGGCTCTCTTTTTTTTTTTTTTTTTTTTTTTTTTAGGCGAAGTACTTCTTGACTGAATCTGAGTTCACAGGATTCGGTAAACTTTTGCCATCCATTTCCGTCAGGATCAAAGCTCCGCCGGAGAAGGCCTTCTTTACTACATAAGGTCCTTCCCAATTTGGCATCCATTTCCCTCTAAAGTCCCTTTGTATGGGGAGAATCTTTTTCAGGACCAGGTCTCCTTCATAGAATTCCCTAGGGCGAACCTTTTTGTTATAAGCCTGTATCATTCGCTTTTGATACATTTGTCCATGACGAAGGGCTTTTAGCCTCTTTTCCTCAATTAGGTTCAGCTGGTCATACCGGGATTGAATCCATTCCGCTTCATCCAATTTTAGTTCTGATAGGACCCGAAGGGAAGGGATCTCAACCTCGATCGGGAGTACTGCCTCCATTCCATAAACTAAAGAGAAAGGAGTTGCCCCGGTAGAGGTTCTGACTGATGTTCGATAAGCGTAAAGGGCGAACGGTAGCTTCTCGTGCCAATCTTTGTAAGTCTCAGTCATCTTTCCCACAATTTTCTTGATATTCTTGTTAGCTGCCTCGACTGCACCGTTCATCTTCGGGCGATATGGTGACGAGTTGTGATGTTTAATCTTGAATTGGCTGCAAACCTCCGCTATCGTGCTATTGTTTAGGTTTAGTGCATTATCAGATATGATCCTTTCAGGCATCCCATACCGACATATGATCTCCTTCTTTAAGAACTTGCTGACCGCTGATTTTGTGATATTTGCGTACGAGGTGGCCTCTACCCATTTGGTGAAATAGTCGATCACCACAAAGATAAATCGGTGTCCGTTCGAAGCTTTCGGTGAGATCGGTCCAATGACGTCCATCCCCCATATAGAGAAGGGCCATGGAGAGGTCATAACATGGAGGGGCGACGGAGGCACGTGAATTTTATCTCCATAGATCTGACATTTATGGCATTTCTTGGCATAGTTGATGCAATCTCCTTCCATGGTGGACCAATAATACCCGAACCTCATGATTTGTCTTGCCATTGTAAAATCGTTAGCGTGCGTCCCACAGACACCTTCATGGACTTCTTCGAGGATTTTCCTGGCTTCAACTGCATCCACGCATCTTAGAAGTATCTGGTCTTTCCTTCTCTTGTATAAGACTTCTCCATCGAGAACATAATCGTTGGCAAGTCTCTCGGCGTTCTCTTATCATTCTCGATCGCTTGGTGGGGTATTCACGATTCTTCACGTATCGCAATATATCGTGATACCATGGGTGGCTATCTCTTTCTTCTTCTTCGTCGATGTCGCGAACAATATCTTTGGAGCCTCATAAATGCTCATTTGGATAGGCTTTATCTCTTCTTCTTTGTTCACTTTGATCATAGAGGCTGGGGTAGCTAAAGCGTCGGCCATTTGGTTCTCTTTCGCGCGGAGGTAGCGAGAAAGTAGCGTTGTCAAACTCTTTGATTAATTCCAAAACTAGCCTTCGATAACCAGGTTAACTTGGGATCTCTTGTTTCCCATTCACCTTTCAGTTGGTAGATTACTAGTGCTGAATCGCCGTATACCTCCAATGTTCTAATTTTTCGGTCAATGGCTGCGCGGATTCCCAGAATGCACGCTTCGTATTCGGCCATGTTGTTCGTGCAATCAAAATCCAATTCTATGGTGAGAGGATAGTGATCTCCGTTGGGGACACTAGGATCGCCCCAATTCCATTCCCTGACATTTGACGCCAGTCGAAGTTTAGTTTCAAGGATGACCCTCCGTTTGGACCTCCTCTTCAGTGGTTGCCACCCACATTACGTCTTCATTTGGGAAATCAAAGTCCAACGGCTCGTAGTCTTCTGACGCTCTGCTAGCTAGAAAGTCTGCTATTGCACTTCCTTTTATAGCTTTCTGGTTTACGTAGACTATGTCGAACTCAGAAAGTAGAATTTGCCACCGGGCCATTCTTCCATTTAGCGCAGTTGATTCCATCATGAATTTGAGAGGATTTAGCTTGGAGATAAGCCAAGTGGTGTGATATAGCATGTACTGTCTCAATCTCCGGGTCGTCCAAACCAAAGCGCAACACAACTTCTCAATCGGCGGATATCTTGTCTCGCATTCTGTAAATTTCTTACTGAGATAATATATCGCTCTTTCTTTTCTTCCCGACTCGTCGTGCTGGCCTAGCACGCATCCCATAGAATTCTCGAATACCGACAAATACAATATCAGTGGCTTATTTGGGCAAGGTGGTACCAACACTGGGGCTTTGGACAGGTAATGTTTGACTTTATCAAAAGCTTTTGGCACTCATCATTCCATACACCCGAGTTGTGTTTCCTAAGAAGGCGGAATATGGGGTCACACTTTTCCGTCGATTCTTGCGATGAACCAGGCGATGTAATTTAATCTTCCTAGGAAACCTCGAACTTCCTTTTGGAGTGCGTGGTGGAGGCAACTCTTGGATAGCTTTCACCTTATGCGGATCAACTTCGATTCCTTTTTCACGCGACTACGAATCCCAACAACTTTCCCGATCTAGCTCCAAAGGTACATTTTGCGGGGTTGAGTTTAAGCTGGAATTTTCTCAATCTTAGGAACAGTTTCCTCAGGACTTGTACATGCTCTTCCTCGGTTCTGGACTTTGCAATCATGTCGTCCACATAAACCTCAATCTCTTGGTGCATCATGTCGTGGAAGAGGGTCACCATGGCCCTTTGATACGTTGCCCCAGCATTCTTTAGCCCAAAAGGCATTACCTTATAACAAAATGTCCCCCACATGGTCACGAACGTGGTTTTCTCCATATCTTCTGGGTGCATTTTAATCTGATTATACCCCGAAAAGCCGTCCATAAAAGAGAAGAGTGAATAACCAGCTGTGTTATCCACTAAAGTATCGATATGAGGCAATGGAAAGTTATCTTTTGGGCTGGCCTTGTTCAAATCCCTATAATCCACGCACATTTGTACCTTCCCATCCTTCTTAGGGACAGTACTATGTTCGCTACCCATTCGAGTATTTAACCACTTGCAGAAGAAACCAAAGATCGAACTCGCTTCCTCACTTCTTCCTTTATCTTTTATGAGCGTCGGGCCTCATTCTTGAAGTTTTTCTTTGGGCGGAGTCCACATTCTTTTTGATAGGAGGCGGTGTACCACTATGTCCCGAGTTTAATCCGGGCATGTCTTGATACGACCAAGCCAAGCGTCTCTCGAATTCTTCAAGTAACTCGATGAGGTCTTGCTTGCCTTTTTTGCGGCAATGCCAGTCCCGATTTTCAACTCTTTTCCTTCTCCGAAGCTCACTATTTCCACTGATTCTTTGTGGGGTAAAATTTATTTTTCGCCTTGCTCTACCATCCTTAGCAAGTCAGGAGATATGTCGCGGTCTTGGTTATCTTCGAAATCCTGAGAATTTTCCGTGCCCGTATCTCGTTCAAAAGGGGACTCGAGTTAAAAGCGATCGCTCATGTCATTGATATCTGGGGACCTGTTAAAAGGGCAAAGAAAGATGCAGAGGCAAAATCTAAGAATGGATATTCGTGTGGGTGACTATGAATGGAGAGTAAAAAAGGGATATTTGCTCAAAATATGCATTTTATTGAAATAAAGACGCTTGGACATATGCCTATTCAACAAAAGATTTCTCATTGCTTCCAGGCCTAGAGCAATAAGCGTGTTTCGAACATTACTCTGAATTACTCCTAAAAGCTACAGAATCTCTTCATCGTGTCAGGTTGTTCAAAACACTTCCGGGAGAGCATAAGGCGAATCCCGGATAGATCTCTTTCTCGCCTCCTTCCCGGATATATGGCGTTGATGCTCCAATTCCTCAACATTTCTTCCATTTCTTCCCCCACCGCTTTGCCTAGGTCAGGGTATAAGACTCCCCCCGAGATAAACGTTTTGGATAAAGGAGGGAAAGTCATTGGCTCCCATTTGATCTCTTCCTCGCCTAGGCGCGCCCTTCTTCTCTCCCTTCTTTTCTCTTCTTCTCTCCTTTTTTGTTTTGCGTCTGGCTTGAACCCTAAGCCAAAATGGTCTCGTTTTTCTTTCTGTATCGGTACTTCAGTCTTTCCTTGCAGGTTTCTCCCGAGCCCCTTCCCGGGCAAGGCTCCCTTTCCAATTGTCATTTGGAGGCCCATCTTCGTGGATCCGGATAACTTGGGCATGGGGATCTTGCTACCCTCAGCGATGAAGGTTGCGTTGATGAATTCCAGCGATCGGAAGGAACACTCTATTGCCTCTTCATCTACCTCAATGTATGGAGTGCCACTGGTGATGGAAGCTATGATATCTTCTTCTGCATTGATCGTGACCAATCTTCCCTCCGTTACCAATTTCAACTTCTGGTGTAGTGAAGATGGTACCGCCCCAGCTGAATGGATCCAAGGTCTCCCCAGCAGGCAATTGTAGGAAGGCTTGATATCCATAACCAAGAAGTCTACCTCATACGTATTCGGGCCGATTTGAAGAGGTATATCGATTCTCCCCATGACCTTTCTTTCTGTCCCGTCGAATGCCCTCACAACATTATGGCAGGTCTTCATGTGGGAGCCATCCACGGGCAATCTATTCAATGTGGATAAAGGCAACACATTTAGGGTGATCCATTGTCGACTAACACCCCGGCAATACATACCTTTGCGGTAGCGTGGTGATGTGTAGGGCCTTTGTAGATCCCATACCCGCGAAGGTATCTCATCATCGTTGAAAAATATGAAATTGTCCGCGCTTATATTACCGACTAGGCAGTGCAGCTTGTTGAGATGATATATCCTTCGCGACATACGTTTCATTCAATGCTTTCATCAACGCTGCGTTCGATGGGTTTTCGAGCTCCCGAGCAACTCAGTGATCGACACTGGCTGGTTGTTTTGTGCAATTGCTCCACGACACTAAACTCGCTTATGCTTAAGGAATTTTAAGAACTCTACAGCCTCGTTTTCCTTCTTCGCTCATTGATGAATGTTTGGGTTCGATCGTTCTTTCTTCTCTTTGCTCAACCGCCATCGCTTTTCCTTTTTGGCCGTTTCGCTTTCGAGTTTGGAGTGTAACGCCTTCCGCTACGATGTGAAAGAAACCCGCATCTCGGTCTTCCTCCCGGCGTTGACCGGATTCTGCTTTTCTGGGATTATTACTTTACACTCATAGCTCCACGGAACCTTTTTGTTGTCTCTGTAAAGGGAGCTACTGGTCTTTGGATTATGACTTTTGGTATGATCGGTGTTCGTTACATTCGCTCTTGGTCGCGTTATGATTTCTGGGGTGATTGCTCCCGTAGGCTTTCCTAGATGGTCCTTCTTAGAAGCATGGATCTCTCCTTCCTCTAGCCTCCAATCTCTTCATAAAATTCCATCTCTTTGTTATCCATGAGGTGTTGGACTATGGCCCTAAATTCGGGGCATTCTTGGATATCATGATCCATTTCAAACATGCAACTCACGCATACTCCCGCTCCTTTAAGCTCTCTCTCCCGATTCTTGCGTGATCAAGCCTCTATTTATCATTTGCTTCCAAACCCATCTGAGTGGGGTCTTTATCTCTCGCCACGTCCGCTTTATTCTTTCTTCTTATCTTTTCGCTCATCATGTTTACCCCATTGTTAGTGTGATTGGGTAGCGGATGTTTGCGCATCGTTAACCTTTACCACGCCCATTTGAATGAGTTTTTCCACCAACCTTTTGAAGGCGAGGCAATTTTCTATCGAATGTCCCACGATTCCCGCATGGTATTCGCATTGTGAATTTGCGTCGTACCATTTATTTATGGTATGGAGGCCAGAAAGGTAAAGTAAGTAATGGGGGCGACAACATGTGTGTCGTATAATTTCTGGTACAATTTTCCGTATGTTGTGTATATCGGAGTGAATTGGAGCTTCTCCTCATTCGGCTTTGTATTGAATTCCTGTTTGTGTGAGCTTGGACGATCAGCGATTACAGTACTGGGTTGACTCCGAGTGGTTGGCTTATCCCGGATACTTACGTTGTTCACGTCACTCTCTTTTTTCTTCATGACTGTCTTCCAGGACCTTCCCTACTTCTATCTTGCCACATCGATCGCATGTTCTATCATCTCTCCACATCTCACGACGACTTCGAAAAATCCTTCGTGGAGGCGCCCAAAGATGTGACCGATGAAGAAGGGCTTTCAAAGTGTGGATGAAGAGTGTGGAGGCCTCACTTTCCAAAAGAGGCGGTTGAACCTGCGTGGCTAATTCTCTCCACCGTTGAGCATATTGCCTGAAGCTCTCACTAGGTCTTTTCTCCATATTTTGGAGCGTGATCCGGTCAGGAGCTATGTCCGCTACGTGGCCATAGTGTTTCATGAAAGCTTGGGCCAGGTCCTTCCATGTCTTGATCTGGGTGTCTTCTTGGTGATCATACCATTTGGTCATGCGGCTCACACGGACTTTCACGAAAGCGATGGATTAGCAATTTTTCATTATCGGTGTACCCCACCATTCGTCTACTAAACATTTTCAAGTGTGCTCCTGGGCAGCTAGTCCCGTTGTATTTTTCAAAGTCTGGAGTTTTAAATTTCGGGGGAAGTACTAAGTTTGGGACCAGACTTAATTCTTTGATATCAACTTCATAACGAGTCTCGGCATTTTCTATTGCCTTGACTTTCTCCACCAACCATCGATAGTTGTCTTCTATCTGTTTTGAGGATTCAGCTTTCACTCCTTCCTTCTCCATTATATCGAAATCTGGCACAATCGGGTTGATAGGGTCATCTCCGGGTTGGATCACGAGCCTACATGGAAATTCATAGGGGACCCTACATTAGCTTGTCCTTGTGGGGCCTAATCGTGATGGATGGTCTTGGGGTACTCTTCGTGCGGTGACGATACGTGCGGTAGGGTAGATCGAGGAATACCTTCATTCTCCCCTCCAGGTGATGGTCGTGGGGCCTTTTCCCTTTCCATGAATCCTTCCAATTGTTGGGCCATTTTGAGCCATTTGAGCCGTCATGCTCTTTTGGGACTCCATCATCTTTTCCATCATCTCTCTTGCTTTGAACTTTAATTAATCGCTCTGTGTGCTTCACCGGGTCCGAAATTGTTCTAACCTTTGATCCATTTTCCTCGTTTTTAGCGCGAAAGTGCGTATGGATGTTTGTCTTCCGTGTTCTCTTTTCCTCTTACGTATATTTTAGCTCATTAGGCCCTCCCATGGTCTTAAATGCATATGATATGATGCGATGCAAGTGCATGAAATGCAATACAAATGCATGAAATGAATGCACTGAGATGCAAGAAAAGTGTTGATTTTAATTCGGTTCCATTAGATCAACTTTCTTTGGAAAACAAATTTCTTTACACAGAGCGGACGATCATACATATGACTTTGCCTTAACGCCTAAATCTTTAACTTCGGCGAGGAGCCGAGCTAGATTTTGGCCTCGGTCGATCGAATCGACTCATACATTAAGCTTAATACATCGGCTCATTTGCGGGGTTTGTAAATGATCGCTACTACCTCCGTGACTTGAGCCACGGCTTCACCCATCACGTAATCTCTATTTCGACTGTTCTTGAGAATGGCGGGCGTTTCTTTCCAACGTTCGTTAAGGAGTTCGACTTGGCATTCCGCATTTTGTAGTGCGGTTTTGAGCCCTTCCACTCTCTTTTTAGCTCCTCGACCTTGCTTTGGTGGCTCTTAGTTCACTTTACCGAGTTACGATTTACGTCTGAGATCACGATGACCTTTCCGATTCGTCGCTCGGGCCCGTAACTCCTCTTTCTCCTTTTGGCTTTCCAATAGTTTCTTTTTCAAAATGTTTTCGCGTACTTGAGCATCTTGGAATTCCTTCTCCCATTGGTCGGCCCTAGTCTTTTCTTCTCACGATTTCTTGCGCCATTGCTCGAGGTCTTACCAACCAGTGATGGCTCGATCGACGTCTTGTAGATTTCTTGTAATCCGTCTTTAAGCTATTCAGATCTTCTTCAACCCTACCCTTTCCTTTTCTTACTTTCTCGACTTCCATCTTGTAGATATCGACCTCCAGTCCTAATCGCATCTTCTCATCTCTTCCACCGTTTGCTTCTATCTTCTTTCCTAATTCCCGATTCTTGTTCTCAAGTCTTGTCGATGATTTCTAATTCAGATGGGGTAACCCGCAAATGTTCCTCTAAAGGTAAAATGTCCTCTTGGCTTGGCGCGGGGATATTGTCGTTGCTCCTTTGACTTCGCCACCAATCGTATTCTGGGGTTGCCATTGGGTTTGCAGCAAATATCCTCATTCTGCGCGTTTGGTTCCAAGCATTCGTTATTTCTCGAACTCTCTTTTTGTAATTATCGTCTTTGTATGTGAATCATGCAATGAGCTAATCCTTGTGTTCTTTGGTATGAACCGCCTTGACCGGTATTGCCTTAGTACGAGTAATGGAGCGTATCCAATAGCCCCCCATATCCCGAGCAACGGGACCCAGTCAAAATCGCCACACCGGTACAAGATTTCATCTGGGATTAACCATGGGGCCTTCCATTCAACATCTTCGTCTCGTAGATTCTGCAGAATAACCATCAATTTCTCTTCCGAAATGTCGTCCCGCCTTGGTGTGGCCGCTATTTCTTTTAGCGGGGAATAATTCTCAAAGAAGGCTCGACGAGAGACCTTTTCTAACTTCCAAAAGTGACTATGGAACCAAGCCAACAGGAGCTGCGCGCAACCAATGAATCTGCCTTCTCCCATTCTTCGACAGGCATTCAAGGACCTGAAAGTTTCTCGCTAAGATTATCGGATGGCGTGACCCCTTTGTCTAACCGGTCAAACAAATCTGAAACTGCTTCGTCTATGTGCCCTAAAGCTTTGGGAAAGATTACCAATCCATAGATACTAAGAGCAAGGATGTCGACTCTCTTCCTTATATCGGGGTGTCCTGAGACCAACTCTTTCAAGTTCTTCCAGGGAATGCACTTGTTATCACCCTTCTCACGACTTGATTTGCAACCCATTGTTCATTCATCCCGGTGATATTCATCAATTTTTTCACAAAAAGGCGGGCGCTGGTCTGGAATAAACCCTATTAGGGTGGATCTTTAGCGTGAAGCAAAGCCGTGTACTCTTCGATGGTCGGCACCAAATCTTCTTTCAGAAAGTGAAACAACTATCTGTGGGTTCGGAGGCGGGTGATAGCTCGAAACAAGTGTCCGCTTCATCTTGATATCGAGCAAGTAGGGCAAGTCACCATAGTTGCGATAGAATAGTTGTTTAGTCTCGTTATCCCACCGATCCCGGATCTCTTTCATCTCTTGAAGGTCATTTTTGGGCCACATTGATGCGAGTGAAGTCTGTGATTCGAAATGTGCCCTTGGCAAAGCTATCACCTTTCTCTTTGCTTGACCTTTGTCTTAGCCCATACTCGGACGACGACGCATTGTCCTCCACTCTATCAAGAAACCCTTTTCCATGGTAAGCTTTTCTATTCGATGGCGAATGCGAATCAACACCCTTCATGATGAGATGCCATGCAGTAACAGTAAACACAACAAGTTAGTACCACATTTATAAAGCTGGCAACAAGCAAGAAATAATCAAGCATCTTTTCGGGTGACCATTAGGGTTTACTCATCTCTACATAAGGTGGGCTCTTAAGGTTTACTATATGTAGCTCGGTTCTAAAGTAAGGGTACTGAACTAGCGATTCCTCAATCCTCACCCATTATAGGCTCATATGGATTAAGTTCGATTCGGGGAACACATTTCCCTATGGCCACGCGGAGGTGAAAACCTCACGAAGCACATATAGTGCAGATGTGTCCCGAGCGGTCCACTAGCCCATGCGAGGCGAAAACCTCACGAAGGCATAGCTTCACTCCCACTTAAAGGTAAAATTTACGAGCCAATATGATGCAATATGCAAAAACACCGAGATTTAAACCACGAAGAAGCGCATTACGGAAACCATGAAAATAAAGGATGTTATACGACAAAATGACCGAGGTTTTAAACCATATTTTCAAATTTTGACAAAAATACGAGAATTAATCGATTTCGGCTCGACTCGTGAAAGCGTCCCAGTGAGTCGCTAAGTATCGAAACCATTTTTTGAAAGCAGAATCGAACTTGGATTTTTTTTTAAAATAGAAAAAGCGGAGTCGCCACCGATCTTTATTAGGTATGATCGGGCTACCTATAAAACATTTTGGTCTACGAGTTTCGAGAAAGTGGGCTCGGGAGTCGGTTCTGCGCGAGGAAGGATTAGCACCTCTCACGCCCAAAATCGGTACCAAATCGATTAATTAGTATCTTGATGTCAAAAAATGAGAATTGAGAATAAGTTTAAAAATACGATCGTTTGTTACTAATGTTGGTTTTAAACGCGTGCGAATGGATCGAAATAATCATCAAAGCCCATCTTATTTTGAATAAAACGAAATGCCACATCCGATTAAGTTAGGACACGGCATCTTGAGTTCTCAAGAATAAGTGAGGCTCAAATTCGATTATGGTTATTTTAGAAATCCTTATCTCGAAAGCAGAGATGTCACACCTAGTAAGTTAGGGTATAACGCCTTGTGGTCTCGAGAATAAACTTTTACTTTAAAATCATTTTGAAATCCTTATCTTGAGGTAACGAGATATCACACCCGTAAGTTAGGGCACGACACTTTATACTCTCGAGGATAAGTTTTTATTTTAAAACCGTATTTTTCGTTTCAAAGGATATTAGTTATTTAGGTTGAACGAGAAAAAATAGAAACCAGATAAGTTAGGGCACCATTTCTCTCGGATTTCCAAAACACGAAATGCCTTGTATTGAAATTTTGTTTTTGGAGCGATGGGGTGCAATATTCAAAAGGCATGTGTGATTTGTTCAGATTTTTTTTTAAAAAAACAACCTAGATTGAAACAATATGTTGGGTTTAATGTCCAATGTAATGGCATGATATAAAAATAACAAATGCTCATGAAAAATGATACATGAATGAAATACTATATGAATGAACGACATGATAGGAAAATACAAATGAATAAGTCATAACGCACGCACAATAGTGATGCTAAGGTCACATGCATTACTAGCATACCAACATTGATGATCAAATACCGATAAATTAGATAACACATATCGTTAGCTTAATATAGATAATGTAAAAGATTTTAGGATCGATAATACATAAAGCGATTTTTACGTATAAAAGGAACATCTAAACGTTTCTAAATGATTAACAAATAAAATTATTTGAGATAGATAATGCAAAACCGTTCATCATATATAATATATACTATTTTAAAACAAATTTTAGATTAAAATGATTAGTATGTTCGAGGGATTTTTTTAAAACGAATAACATATCATATTACGTAAAAACAAATGATGTAAATGATTTGTGATAAATGTATAAAATAGTTTACTAGCATAGGCGATGGATTAAATCGACAAGTAGTTAAAAATATAGGCGAATTTGAATAAAATATAAAAATGCAAGGCCTTAGATCGAACTCCGCTCAAACGGGAAAGGACCGAGTGCGCAAATTGCCCTTTGGGGGGCACGAACGCGCGGATCTTAGTCCAAGGTCGGGTCGGGTTCTCGAGGGCTTGTATACAAAGCGGCGTCGTTTGGCTATGGGAGCTTAGCTCTAAACGATGCCGTATCACCCCCTCATAAACACAGGAAATCAGAGAAAAAAAATCATTTCCTTTCATTTTTTCAAAAACGAGAACTCTCTCGGATCCCCCCCTTTGCTCCCCGTCCGACCGCCCGGGCTCCTACATCGCAGCCTGGTCGATACGATGGCGAAAGAAAATGCGAGAGAGCCCCTTTTAAAACCCTTTTTCGTGCAAATCCCGATTTGACAACGGGGCGCCTCGAAGACTTTGAAAACCCGAGCGAGGAGGAAGCCTTTCGGTTTCCTTTTCAATCTTTGCAAGGTAAGTGTTCTGCTCCCTTTTTATTGTCTATTTCTTTGTAAAGATTTGAAACTAGAAAAGTAAAATAAAAACGGAGATAGAAATGGACAGTGAACAGGTATCGGAAAATCAAAAAATGGAAAAGAATCAACCTTGATCGCATTTTATTGCTAGTTTTGCTCTGCTCAAGCCAAGAAGAAAAAGACAAGGATCTTTTCTTCCGTTTTTATAACGGTTTACACTATTTTTTCTATTGTTCTTTGGGTCCTTTCGTTGTTAGTGTTTTCTGTCGCCTGCAGGGCACGGGCGCGAGGCACGCGACCACGGAGGCGAGGTGCCTGGGGTATGGTGCGTTCGTGGAGGCAGAAACGTGGTGTCTGGGGGGCCAGGAGCACGCGAGCGACAAACGAGATCTGGGGAAGGAGCGCGTTGGAGGCCGGGCGACGCGCGCGCGCGTCAGAGAGCGGCTTGGCGGCTGGGACGCGAGAGAGAACCCTAGGTTCTCTCGCTTAGTGTTTTGGGCTTGTGTTTGTTGGGCTTTGGTTTGGGTTTGGTTAGTTTGGGTTAGGATAAGTGGGTTTGGGTTAAGTTTCTGGTGGGTTGTTAATGGGTCATGGGGTTTTGGGCTTGTAAAAAAAAGACACCTGGACTATTTTATTGAATTTTTTATCTGAGTAATTTTTGTCTGATTGTCTAATCTGGGCCCGGGCGAATTTGGGCTTGTACACCTAATATTTTGTTGTGTCATTTCTTTTAATTAGTTGTTAACTTTAATTAGTTATAATTGTAATATGGATGCTTAAATAGCAAATTTTTTATTTTAAGTGCCTAAAATGAAAATTTTTGATAGTTGGGTAATTATCTGCAAAGTTTACCCTTTTATTTAATTAAGGTATCTTTATGTTTCTATTGATGGAAATTATCCCTTTGTGAGTTTATAATTGCTCCTTCCAACATTGTTATCTCCAAGATTCGAACATGAGTTATTTATTTGGAAATGCAATGTGCTTTATCATTGGGGTGAATTCATAATTTTTTTAGTTGGGCCAAAATTTAATTATAAAATTTCGAGAGATCAAAATATATGTATACCATGTATTAATATATTATTTCATCATTTTTTAAGGGATTAAACAAAAAAAAATCATTTTTAAGGGCAAAAGTGTAATTTTGTTATATTAATTTATAATTTCTTTATTTTTAAGTGCATTTAATTGATTTTTTTCATATTTGGGGCATAAGTACAATTTTACTATACATATATTAATTTATAATTTTTTTTATTTATAAGAGAATTGAATTGAAAATTTTTCATTTGGTTGGGGTGTGAGGCCCTTGCCTACCCTGGTCAGACTTGCCTATGCTTAGCACCACACCCAACACTTCTATCATACCTTCATGCCCCTGCCCTTCAATTGAAGGATAGATTATACTTCTACTTAATTTAGACACGTGACATCATTAGTAGTCACCTAAGAAGCACTTGTGAACGACCCATCACCTACCGTATCCGATAATAACCCACGTACAACGACCGTGCCACCTAGACGACCACACAATCACCATGTCTCGAATTTGTCAATAACATGACACTACTGGACACGAGACCTCTCCCTTATAAAAATACCCTGTGGAACAATGAGGATCGAGTCTTCTTTTCTATCCGCAACCCTAAAATGGTTCTCTTTAGCACTTCACCTCTTTTACATACACAACATCCTCTTTTTATTCTCATACTTTTTCAACTTTTCACTTATTTTAGTAAATCGACCTCCTTTACACCACCATATTTTTTTTCCTTATCTCCATTATTAACATATTGAATCAACAATTTAATACCTTATAAATAACTATTTCTTTAGTTTTGGCTTAACTTTTCAATTCATAGTCAATATTTTTTCGAAATTCCGTACTCAAATTAAACATTACTACTTTTTAATATAATATGAGTTGTTGGATTTAATATAACTATTCATATAAAATTTATTTTTTAATTTATTTTTATAAATGAAATTAAAATAATTTTTTTAATTGAAAAAGTTTCAAACGCTTAATTAAATTAAAGAATGATTATGTTTGGATTTTTTTAAACTAAAACTTTTATAAAAGCAAAAGCAGTATTATTTATACAGAATTTACCTTACAAAATACATTAACACAATTTATATAGGATAAATTATTAAAATAATCATTTTTGTTTATCTCATATTACATTTTAATTATTTATGTTTGAAATGTTACGTTTTAGTTAATTATGTTAACGTGTTATAACATTTTAGTTACTGAGCCATTAATGGTGTAACAGTAAACTAACGTAGTACGTTAAATCATCATTTCAAACAAAAATTTTAGGTTAAATTATACAATTGGTCCCCTTATTTTTTTGTTTGTTTTGAGCAATTTAATTTTTTTCTTTTATGTTCTTTTAACTTTATTTTTTCCTTTATTTTTCATTCTCTTCTACTTCTCCATTTTTTTACTCCTTTCTCCATCTCTTTTAACATAGTTTTTATTTATTTATGTTTTTCATTTGTTAAAACTAGTCCCTATATTTTTATTATTTTTGAACAATTTAATTTTTTCTTTTTATTTCTTTATTTTCTTTTTATTCTTCCCTTTTAGTTTTAACAAATGAAAAACATAGAAAAACTACATTAAAAGAGATGGAGAAGGGAGAAAAACAAAGGAAGAAGCAGAAGATAATGAAAAAAAAGAAAAAAAAGTTAAAAGAACATAAAAAAATTAAATTGCTCAAAACAAAAAAAAATATGTGGATCAATTGTATAATTTATCCTAAAATTTTTGTTTGAAATGATGATTTAACTGCCACATCAATTAATAGCTCAATGATTAAAATATTATAACATGTTAACTTAATTGACTAAAACGTAACATTTCAAATATAAGTAACTAAAATATAATCTGAAATAAATAAAAATGACTATTTTAGTGGTTTAACCTTAAACTTAATTATTTTTGCGTTAAATAAAAAAGAAAAAATCGTTTACCGAATAACAATTTGTATGTTGTTTTTGAGATTTCTGGTTGAACGTACCATTTTGATTTAAAAGCTGAGCAGACTCGATAATAACGCTCAAGCGAAGAGCATCATAATCATAATAATTATAATTATTACATTAAAAAAAATCCATCCATTAGCAGATCAGATCTCTTAATTTTCGCTTTTTTCTTTTACATATTTAAAAGATCTTCTCTTTGTTGCCGACGCTCTCATCCTTCTTCGCTGCTTTTGGATCTCATCAGAACTTGACCAGGTCACTTCAATGTCTTTTCCTTTTTCTTTTCCTATTTTTCTTTTATTTCATTTTTGAATATCATCGAAGCTCTTCTTAGTTTAATTTAGCTTGCTTTTTTATTTAGATAAAGAAATTTATTTGTCTCTGTTAGATATATTTTTGTTTATTTGAGCTAATTTCTTTTTTGCTTTCATTTATGTTGTTTACTATTAAGAGATGGGAGGCTCCTATTTTGGGGGATGGAGGGTTGGGGCTTATTTGTTATAATAAACTTATTTAATGCGGTGTTTTATCACTGAGAAAACTGAATTGATATAAAATTTTATTTTTTGAGAAATAATGCCTGCTTGTTTATAGTGGAATTGAGAGTTCCATCGTCTCATATTTTCTTCATCTATTGCTTTCGAATGAAGCTTCTGTACTCAGATTTTGACAAGTTTTGATATTATATTTGTTTACAGCAGGTGATATATGGGGCTTAAAATGATCTAACATAAGCACTAAGTAGAGTGGCTGTTTCTTAGTTCATTTCATGCCCAAAATATTGTTCACATAATAGTTTTGCGTGATAAACTTGAGCAAAATGATATAGTTGTATAAATTGATTGAAAAGAAAGTACTAATTGGGCATTGATTAGTTGTGCTTAGATGGGCTTTAACTTAGAATGAGAAAGGAGATGGTAGAGAGTAACTTTGATAAAGAAACAGTTGGATGCACCGGGACAACTGATACTCATAGTGGAAATCAAGGTTCAGGTCTTCGCAGGGAGCCCTCCTTCTCTCGCTGGGTCGATGAAGATGGGATAATCCATTTTGAACACCCTTCCGAGAGTACTGCTCCTAGCATAGAAGGTTCTGATTTTGAGTTGCCTATGCTTAATCGGAGTGGGTTAGACAACGGATTTGTAGACGGGATTAGATACGGTAAATTTCCAGAGCAGCGTATGCACTTAAATGGTGGAAGTACCATGGAAGATTTACAGGGGAAAGATAGAAATGGGAAATATACACCTTTTGATGTTGAAAATGAGTATGTTGGGGATGTAAGATCATCAAATATCAGTGTTGATGGAGCCAATTCTACTGGCAGCCCAAAAGCATCTAGCAACTCTATTTCTACTGCAGATGTGCTGAAGACATTGTTCTTTATACTTGTATGGTACACTTTCAGCACATTTTTGACATTGTAAGTACATGGTAAAATCTCAGTAGCATTTTAGCCAATTTTAAGACCATATTTGTTGAAGCTTGTTCATTTTTCCTCTTATATTTTGCCGTGGGTAGGTACAACAAAACCTTGTTGGGAGATGAGTTGGGGAAGTTTCCTGCTCCCTTGTTGATGAATACTATCCACTTCGCATTTCAAGCTTTATTATCAAATGCAATAACGTGGTATTGGTCTCATAGATTTCAGCCTTCGGTTCCAATGTCATATAGGGATTACTTCTACAGAGGTGAGTTTATCAAGCATATGTTCTTTTCTGCTTCTTTATAATGTTAATATGGTGCTTGCATGTGGTCCATTGAGTAAATTTTTTGTAATTATATGTTTAAAATTGCATCATTAGCCAGGTGCATCGTCGCACTTAGATTTAAGGTTTCAAAATGTTGGTCTCCTGTTTTTCTACGGCTTTTCCACCTCTGCATTTCTCTGTTGATTAACTTTTCTATCAACTAATGTACAGATAGACTTTGCCTTTCACAGTTGTACCTACAGCTCTTTCAACTGCACTGGACGTTAACCTGAGCAATGTATCCCTGGTTTTCATATCTGTTACTTTTGCAACAATGGTTTGTTAACTCTTCTGTACTCTTCATTGTGATGTATATTTAGTCTCATCAAATTGGCCTACTCTGTGAATATGCTTTTTGATATTTCTTTTTCTGTTGGTGTTATTGACTAAAATATTCTTCCTGTGTACCCTGCAGTGTAAATCAGCAGCTCCTATATTTCTTCTCCTATTTGCTTTTGCATTCAGGTCAGTTTTAACAATTTCATGTCCATTAATGTTTGGATGATGCTGAACTGTTTAGATGGTCTTCAAGGGTAGGGATGAAGCTCTCTTTTGTAGGTGTAGGGACCGAATAATTTGGTAGTTTATGCTTATTAGTAGCTTGAAACCATGTATAACTTTGAAAATTTTAAGTTTTTATGCTTGTTCAATGCTTAAAAACTTACATTTATCAGTGGTATGGTAGTTTAAGCTCTCTTTTATACATTTATATTAATGTTGACTGTTGATTTTGGAAGGTTGGAGTCCCCAAGCTTTAAACTCTTAGGGATCATTGTGGTAATCTCTGTTGGAATTCTATTAACAGGTATAAGATTCTTGCCAATTCCATATTTTGTTTTGGTAATTGTCTCAGTTCAAAGCGTTAGACAGTTTCTGAAAATTAGTTAACTTTCTGTTGGACCGAAGTTCTTTTTTTTCATTGACCAATATATTTTCCTTGAAATAACAAGCGTGCCCTAGATGTTGAAATCAATTTTGAAACCCATTTTTAAAAATCTCTTTTGGGTACTTTTTTTTCTTGAAAAACTTTTGGGTACTTATTTAGTTTTGCTTTTATGTTGTAAATATGATACATTCTCGAGTAATGGATTGCATATTTCAAGAAAATGACCTATTTGGTATAATTGATTTATTGTTTTTATTGTTTCAAATATATAATCTACTAAAATCTCTTTTAACCACGATCTTACAATCTCTTTCCAACATTAATTCTTGCCTTAATTATCCAAATCAATCTGACAGACTATACATTCTACCGTGAGAGTAATATGTGAGCTGGTTGTGACATCCTTCATTGCTGCTGTTGCTTCTCTGTGTGTGTGCGTGAAGCTTTTACAATGTCAAATATTAATAACACCTGTGAAATTTCTATTCCAGTTGCAAGGGACACAGAATTTGAGTTTTGGGGTTTTATCTTTGTCATGCTTGCTGCTGTCATGTCTGGTTTTCGCTGGTGTATGACTCAAATACTTTTGCAGGTATGGCTTTGATTCATTGGTTAGTTACGTGAAACATTAGACTTAGAATTCAAGTATTTATCCAGTTTTCAAATTGTTTTTTTTACTTTTTCATTTATTTTTACTGATTATATTGATTATTTATTTGTCTCCAAATTGACTTTTCAATGGTACTGCTGTCTGGAATGGGATTGCTATCTAAAGAAAGAAGTCTATGGTAGGTGCCCTCTGACCATCCCCGTCCTCTCTTTTTTCTCTTTCCCTAAGCTTTTTCTTTTTTTCTTGTTCTTTGTTTATTATTGCGATGTAATTTACATACTCTTTTCTATGTTTTTGGATCAATGCATTTGCATGATATTGTCATCATATATTCTTGATTTAGACAACATTCTGACTGTGTTCTTGTCTCCAGATAACTCATATATGTGAGATATGGTTACTCCATTGAATTGAATTGATGGCTGCTAGATAGTTTGGTTTAATTTTGTTATATAACTTAATTTTTAGCAATCCTTCTGTCTTGAGCATATAAAGTATATAATAGGGTTTAAAATTGAATTTTGATATGATATTCTAGAAAACTTTCTTTTAACTGTGGAAGGGTTTGAATTTGTATGTAGTGATAAATTGCGAGTAGTTTGGCAAAAAGTTACCTGTTTTGTTAAAATGAGCTAGTCTTTATTTTATGCTTCATGCTTCTGGTGTTACAGCATTGCTGTAAGTTCATTTCTGTTTAATTTCTCCAGGTTTGAAAAACCCTCTTACCTTCATGAGCTATGTGACTCTAGTGATAAATTGCGAGTAGTTTGGCAAAAAGTTACCTGTTTTGTTAAAATGAGCTAGTCTTTATTTTATGCTTCATGCTGCTGGTGTTACAGCATTGCTCTAAGTTCATTTCTGTTTAATTTCTCCAGGTTTGAAAAACCCTCTTACCTTCATGAGCTATGTGACTCCAGTAATGGCAGTTGTGACAGCTCTTCTTTCTCTTTTCTTGGATCCATGGCACGAATTTGGACAGAACAATTATTTTAATAGTTCATGGCATCTTGCTCGAACTTGCTTGTTGTTGCTTTTTGGTGGAACACTGGCATTCTTTATGGTATGATTTTATGCTGAAGTGTCCTTTTTTCATTTTAAATATTTTTCTTTGTCTTTGGACTCTTTTCTCACCCTTTGGAAGGTTGGTGAGGTTATTTCTTTCTAAAAAAGCTTACAGGCTTTGTGTTTCTCTTCATGCAGCTGTAATACACATATTGTGGATTGAAGAATCTAAGCATTTTTTGTTCTTGCAGGTTTTAACAGAGTACATCCTTGTTTCTGTAACCAGTGCAGTTACAGTGACAATAGCTGGAGTTGTGAAGGAGGCTGTCACCATATTGGTATATATTTCGGATATATATTTGTTTAATGGTTTTTACTACATCTTGGTTTTTTACTAAAGGATCAATTTAAGATATAACTTGTGAGTCGCTGGTAGTTCAAACAATTATTATCTACTTGTGCATGGTACAGATAGCTTCCTTTGAGATAGCAGTCATCTGTAATTGGACATTTATTTTAGGTGTTACACATTTATTTTATCCATTTAAGATACAAATGCTACACATTTATTTCAGGAGTTCCAGCTTCCCTTTATTTTCAGTAATTTTTTGGCTTGCATTTGGGTTGGGAGTGGAATTCCAACCCTCTTTATTTTATCCAACAAAATCTTCTTTAGTTTATCTGGTGACAGTCTTCACATGCATAACGTTATTTGCTTGTTTTGCTTGTTAATGCTGATCGGGGCTGTTGCTTATTTTCCCGCCATTATCTGTAGTTGTTTTTCTAATTCTTTTTCTATTACTTAATCAGGTTGCAGTATTTTATTTCCATGATGAGTTTACCTGGTTAAAAGGAGCTGGGCTTCTCACAATTATGTTTGGAGTCAGTTTATTCAATTGGTACAAGTAAGTGATCAATAAATCTACTTTTTGAATTTGCAATTTCTTCTTGCTTGGGGCACCGTCTTCTGCAGAAAAGATGTAGTTATTGTTTTTCTTTCAAAACTTTATGAATTTTTTATATTCTATTTATGCTTTAGCGCTTATGGCTGAGAAATTGAATGTTAGGAGGTTCATGTTTGTTGGATTGTGTGTTAGAGGAGCCTATGCTTTGTCTTTTGTTGTGGAACTAAAATAATATTTACATTTTTTCAGCTTAGTGTTTTTAGATCTTACTGTTCTGTTAGATTGCCTTTGTTCATATCTGAAATCAAAGTTTTGGAGGTTTTAGTCATGATGTAGTCGTTTCTTTCTCAAGTGTTGGCATGGAATTAGATAGTGGTGTATAGGAATGTTCTATGTCATTTGAAGGGAGAATTTTGGTCTTCCTTTTTAATATTTTTGCATTTTCCTTTTCTTCTTTAAACCAATTATGGAATCTGGTTTAGTTGTTGGTCTACCAAGTTAACTGGTTAAGTTGCTCTTTATTCTGATTTATTACTTCAGTTAAATAATTAACTTGTACAAACTTCAGCATTTCATTGTCACCTGTACAATCTATATCTTTGCCTCTTTTTAGGTTCACTGATGTGATTCCTCGGTTTGTTTACTGATTTCTTTTTAGTTTCTGGTTTCTGCCGTGGCTAAGTTGACCAACATTGCTTTTCTTATTGTTTTTTAAGATACCAAAGGCTGCAGGAGTCAGCACCAACTAAACATGCTGCGAAGTATGTCATCCTTGAGGAGATGGAGGATCAAGATGATATCCGTTGAGAGCTTTAAAGATCAAATGATGTCTGTTCGGTGAAACCTAGTAGGCCTCCCTAATAGTACCTTGATAAATAAGTTGATTCCTATACATATATTTCTGGATTCACCATTCAATCCACGGCTTTTATTCTCACATCTTACGTTGATTCATTTCCTCCAACCGAGTTTGTGATGTATTAATGTTTAATAGAAATTCAGTTTGAACAGGAGATGCCGAGCTCATCGATGACAGGACTTATAGTTTACCTTCAATAATGTCGGTGATACAGTAAGGTTTCCTGCATTAATAGAAGTTGTAAACAATTTCTTGATGTTTTACAGTTCTGGAAAACAAGTTTGTAACTTTTAATCAAATTTTTCAATAGGGATTATCTTTTTCTTAAGTACTTGATCCCGCATGCATGCATGCCTGGTCCAATTGTCATTTGTCTTGAGCTCGACATTCTTAAGATATTTGAGGATAGATATATTGCTATAGTAAGTTGTAGGTTGAAATCCAATGCATTTTTCTTTAAATGGCCATAGCGATTGTAATTTCTTGGAACACATGGTTTGGGTTTTACCTTTCCTCTTAGACGTACCTGTACGTATGTGGTGCCACTTTCACTTTAAGTATCGTATTTGATATATTGATATGTAATTAGATGTAGGCATGTCTTGTGAGTGTATGATCTTTTAAGCATATGAAATAATTGAAAGAAATGAGTATGCTCGTGTTACACATTCTCAATTTCGATGCTTAGTTTGGGTAACAGTTCATGAGTGTATGATCTATCCATCTCGTATTAGACACATTCTCAACTTTTATGGATTTTCTGATTTGCTCTCCTTTGATAAATAAACCAATATTATGTCAGATTTAATAAAATTTATAGTTTTTAGAACTTTTTTCCTTTTGAAAAATGAATTTTTAAAAAAAATTACTTTCTTCTAAACAGAAATAGAAAGAAACATTTCTTTTCGGTCTCAAAAGAGGAAACGCGGCGTTTCAATTGAGCACGTGTTCAGGGGCGCCTGCTGTACGAATCAATCTTTGTAGTGAGATTACTATGAGTTTGGTTTCACTTTTTTCTCTATTAATATCGACATCGAAGGCATCAAAAATTCATTTTCATATTTAATACATATTACATATTAATAGATGAAAAAATAATAGAGTGAATTTTGACTTGATTATTATATATTTATAATTTCAACTCTTTTGAAGTAGATTTTGAAGTTGTGTTGATTAGATAATCCGCTAAATCTCTAATAAAGTGTTTTTTTGTAGGATTTTGTCTTTCATCAACATTGAGAGTCTTGATTGATTGGTTTATAGGGAGGAATGTAATATAAGATTCATGAGATAAGTGTTGGTATAGTGATTAATTACAGAAATCATCTGGGCGCAAGAGAATCAGAATCATCAATTTGAGGGATTTAAAGCTTATTTGTAAGTAGGATACCTCTTGATTTAGGTAGTTCAATCCCTACTCGTAGGCAAGAGCTTTTTACCTTTAAATTGGTGGTTCAAGTCTTTTTGTACACAAGGGTTTTACATAGTTATTATTACACATTATATTTAGACTTATTTCATTAGCCTTGCAGGTTATTTGGAAGCATTCTCCTTTTTAAATTTTTTAGGGCTCTTGATGAAGATAAGAGATAAAATCTTGTTGAGAATAATATAAACCTTTATTGAAGATTCGAATCATGGTTCGGTGGGCGATATTTTAAAGCCTTTTATTGAAGAATTTAAAAGTTCTTTCAACAAAAATGTCACATTTGGTACAAGTATTATTTTTATATATGTTCTAGTGTATGAGTTAGCAACAATAAATAAATTCAAGTGCTAACAAATAAATTTTTAAAACATTCCACCCACCAACTCCAAATTTAACGAATATGATGAGTTTTTTACTTAGATAATATAAAAAAATTCATTACAAGACACGTTATAAATTATTTGCAATAAAATTAAATATTGTTATCCTATGAAGCCACACCAGATATAAAAAAAATATTTTAATAAAAATAAATAAAAATTTTAAAATATAATTTAATGTAAAAAATGGTCAAGCAAAAATGTCAGTGGGCATCACTTTTAGTTTTTTTTTTTTTTTTTTTTTTAGTTTGGGGGTTATGATGTAATTTTGATTTTCATATGAAAAATAAAGTTTAATCAATTTATTTTAAATTTTCATAATTTGATCTTGATATGTTTCCGAATTTAAAAAGTTATTAAAATTATTTAATACTATTAAACTCAGTCATCAAATTACTTACTTCAAGATCAACCATTTATTAAATTCATATGCAAAGAATTAAATTTTTTTTGAAAAGCTTATGTTTTTATGATTTCTCATGTTTTAATTAAATTTTGTGTATCGTATATGTTTTTCCATAATCATACAATGTTTGGTATTACTAAGTTTGTTTTAAAAGTCTAATTTTTTTTATCTTTTTATTTTATAAAAATCTGAGAAATTAATCTTTTACTTTAGTTTATTAAAATTTAATCCTTAAACAATATTAAAACTAATTCAATTGTTGATAAAAAAACATATAAACTTAAATTATTGATTATTTTTTAATTTTCCGCACATAAATTGTTGAATGGGTGATTTTATTAATAATGATAATAAAAGGACTAATTTCTAATTTCTATAAAATAAAGATATACAATATTATTTTTTATAACTAATGCCTGCTTAACATACTAACCGTATCTAATTTTACTGTATAGTTTACAATCTTTCTCATTTTCGTAATTAAATTTTTTTTTATCTAGGTAAAAAACCCATACAATGGCTATAAAGAAAAAAAAAGACCATTTTACCAATAAAGGCTTATTTCTAACTTTATTTACGGAAATGGGTCAATTTTTACATTATTTACCGGAAAGGGCCAAAATATGCAAAAAGCGTCCACGTAAAAGCGTTTTTGGGTGAAATTTTAGTAAATCGCGTCCCTGGGGGAGCGATTTTGCCGTGTCAGCATAAAACACGCTGACATGGAAGCGTTTTGCTGAGGTGTCAAAATCGCTCCCCCAGGGACGCGTTTTGCTTCGTGTTTTTTTTCCCAACGGCCATTTAAAATTTTGAATGTTGGAAAAAAAAAAACTATAAAAACCCCTCCTATTTTTTTACACAATATTTCTGCCAAATTTAGCAAAAAAAGCTCTCAAATTACTCCCTAAATTTCTCAAAGCTCTCTTTAATTAATTATTTCCTTTAATTTTTTTCTAAAGTAGTATTTTTTTATAATTTCAAAAATATATGATCGTGTTAGTAATGGACGGAGAATTAATTCGTCTCGATCATAAACATATCTCCGTCGAACAAATGAAAATGGTAAGGTTAATTTTAATTTTTGAATATTATTTAATATTTTTTCATTTATGTAATTTTAATTAATTTTTATTTTATAATTTTTTATAACAGCCTGTACATCGGGTGTTAGAATGTTATATTTGTAATATGTCTGGTCCTTCATCACCGTTGATAGAAAATTACTTGAGGGAAGCGGGTTTTTGGCACGTGGCCACTATAGGCCGGGGGTGCAAGTTGGACCCGAAACTCATCAGCGCATTAATAGAGAGGTGGAGACCCGAGACGCACACATTCCATCTTCCATGCAGAGAGTGTACCATTACTTTGGAGGACGTGCAGTTATAATTGGGTTTGCCGGTGGATGGGTCCGCACTCACCGGGTCCGTTCAATCTGCTGATTGGGGAGCCCTATGCTACGATCTTTTGGGTGCGATTCTCGATAATATTTACAGAGGTCGGATCGATATGGGGCTGGTTACGTGACACATTCTCGGAGTCGGAGAATGATTCGACTAAAGTAGAAAGAATACGATATGCTCGGACATACGTCGTTGAGATGATTGGAGGTTACCTGATGCCGGACTTGTCACGAAACCTCGTACATCTGAGGTGGCTACTGAAACTCATTGATTTTAGAGTCGCTGGCGAATTTAGTTGGGGGTCTGCCGTGTTGGCAACATTGTATCGGGAGATGTGCGGGGCGACACCACCAAATAAAGCCAAAATCAGACGTTGCCTATCACTATACAATTATGGTCTCGGTTTCGCTTTTCATTTTTACGTCCTTGAGTGAACCGCCTATATACATTCTCACTCATAACGAGATTAAATTTATATTAGATTTTACAATTATTACATAGATTTAAAATATAATTGTATGCTAAAAATTTATTTAATTAGGTGGAACCATTCAGCTAGTTATGTTGGAATACCTACCGCACTTGAAGATATACGACTTCTATTAGACCAACGGTGGGAAGCGCAAGTATTAAATAAAATATATATACATAAAATAGTTGTTTCATATTTAGTATTTAGTATTACATATAAAACTAATATTTTTATCACGTTCATATAGTTTCAATGGACACCATACGAGGATCCGGCGATTCGGGCAGTAATTCTGGATGAATTCTTTCAAAATCCGAACATTTGACATGTTAAGGTCCTATTGGTCAACTATGCTACTGTCGATATGCACCAGATGGATAGAGTGTTGCTCGAAGATGAGCACAAAATCAACTTACGGTAATCGAATACGAATTGGTCGGTATTATTCTTGAAATATATCAAAATTTGGAAAAATCGGTATGATCATATACCTACTCGCGAACCGATCATCGTTCCAGGGTTAATGTGTACGCCGGATTACATGCCATGATTTAGGATCCATAGCAAGCCATATGTGCTGTCGGAAGAGCAGAGACATTGGAAAATTCGTGTCGAAAGGGAACGACGAGACCCTTTAAATCCAATGAGAAGGAATGACTGCATGAGCCCATCAACAGCACCCACACAATCACCTAACCCAACGTCTTAATTGACGACACCCACCACAGCCCTTTCAGATTATGCCAGGTATGTATCCTAGCCCTTATATGTATCCTGACCCTTATATGTTTCCTTTTCCCAGTCCTATGCCAAGTTGGAATGCATGGCCTGGTGCATCTCCTTTCCTAATGACTCCGATTCAACCGACGATATATAGGCCATGTAACATCCCGAAATAGGGCCTAAAGAGAATAGTGGTTGCGAAACCACAAATCTGAGTCAGTAAAATATTTTAATATTATTTTCAGTGCTTATAATATGTGAATTTACATGTGTGAAAGTTTCGTAAATTAATTTTATTGTTAGTGTGCTTAATTTAAAGAAAAGGACTAAATCGCATAAGTGGTAAAAGTAGCCTTAAAGCTTGATTGAGTGGTTAAATTAATGTGTCTTTTTATAAGGGAGGACTTATGTTGAAAATTGTCCATTTTTAATGGGATAGTGGACGGCAGCATGCATTTTTCATAATGAAATTATATGTTTAAATTACAGGCTATGTTATAATATATTATAATAATATTATAATCTTATAATAACAAACATAATGGAAAGAAAAAAAGAAGATGCAAAAGTTATCTTCTTAGCCGAATGTCAGAAAGAAAAACACCATTTTTGAAGCTTTAAGTTTCAGCATCTAGGAGGCTTAATTCGGGTATGTTTTTGTTCGGTTTTTAATAATTTTTACGTTTTGAGATCGTTGTTTTGAGTGCTACAAAACCCATGTTTCAATTTTGAATTTTGATGAATATTTTGAGTTATGCTATTGATGAGAACTTGTGATTTTTGATGGTTGATGGTAGATTTTGCATGTTTATGAGTAGAGGAATGATTTTTATTAAGTGATTTTCGGTAAAAACGAGCTAATTAGTAAAAGTTGTTATTGTTCATAAGTATGTGTTATAGTAAGAATTTGAAGTTGCTATAGAAGGGAAAAATGTTCAGCATGTTATAAAACATAAGAATAAGGGCTGAAGTTTAATTTTCGAGCCTAGGGGCAAAATCGTAAATATGTAAAAGTTTAGGGGCAAAATTGTAATTTTGCCAAAAATGAGAGTTAAGGACTGTTTTGATAAATATGAGTATTAAATAAGTTAAATTTGCTATTATAGATCAAGAAGAACGAAATCCAGAGTTAGATCGGGGAAAGAAAAAGATAGAGGATTAAATCGATATAGTTTATCGATTTTATTTCGAGGTAAGTTTGCAGTAAATAAATGCAATATTCTGTTATTTTACATTTAATATTATTAAATTCCAGCATTTACATATTTATTCTGTAAATTTATTATTTAAAGACTCAAGTATGAATTGACTGGAAAACTATCGCAGAAAGTTAGGTTGAACCTTAGGAATGTGTAGGATACAAATGTCATGACATTAGGGTTTAAGGAAATCATGTAAGACCATGTCAAGACATGGCATTGATAAGTTATTATAAGGCAAAGGTCCCATGTAAGACCATGCCAAGGCATGGCATTGGTGAGTTTATAAGGCAAAGGTCCCATGTAAGACCATGCCAAGGCATGGCATTGGTGAGTTCATTAAGGCAAGGATACCACGTAAGACCATGTCAAGACGTGGCAATGGTTAAGTTTCATAAGGAAAGGTACCCGCGATCCTTAGTATTCCAAGTGGTTCAACGGGAAAATTCAAAGAGTATACCAAAGTAAAGTTAAGACAAGTTCAAGCTAAAAAGTAAAGGTAAGACAAGTTCAAGCTAAAAAGGTAAGGTAAGATAAATTCATGTTAAAAAGGTAAGGTAAGATAAATTCATGTTAAAAAGGTAAGGTAAGATAAATTCATGTTAAAAAGACAAGGTAAGAATACAAGTTTGAGTATATTGAGTTAAAAGCTTAAATGATCTTGATAAGAAAAGAATAAGTTAATTCATTAAGAATATTGTCATCTATTTACATGTAAACTTACTAAGCTTTATGCTTACTCCCATTCTTTATTTTTTTTATAGTATTGCAAGCCAACTCGGGGATCGAAAGGACGTCAGAGATTGTATACACTATCAAAGAATTATATTGGTATTTTGTGACTCGAATGTTTTAAGTTATGGCATGTATAGGGACTTAGCCATTTTATGTGTGTGACCTTAAGATATGGCTTATTATGGACTTGTAAATGTTTGGTAATGATTAGCCATTAAAATGGTTAATTAAGAACATGGTTGTGGTTGTTATGAAATGTCTAGTTGATAATTATTTTAAAGAAATTATGCAATTATATGCAGGTGAATAGTTGGACAGCAGCAGTGATGTGATTTTGAAAAATCACCAAAAATAGTAGAAATTGAATTAGGTTGTGCATGAGATATAGAATTAAAGCTTATTGAGTCTATTTTCATATAAAGAAAACGGTTAGGAAAATGAGTTGTATATTATGAGATAATTGATTTTTAGTGAAGAGAGGTCAGAACTGTCAAACTGTGTAATAGGGGAGACTTTAACTAATAAACTGTACTAATTGGCCACACCAAAAATTCTGGAAAAATTATAGTAAGAAGATATATGAGTCTAGTTTCAGGGAAAATTTACGGATCTTGATTTCGAGTTTCGTAACTCGAGTTATAATTAATTTAGTGAACATGACGCAGACGGACAGTTTCAATTTTTATGCCCAGAACTAGTAAGTTAAGTCTAGTAATGCCTCGTGCTCGACTCCGGCAACGGTCTCGGGTAAGGGGTGTTACATTTATTGGTATCAAAGCAAGGTTTAGTCGATTCTCGGAATATTTAGTATGAGTAAGAGTCTAACTATACATGCCATACTTATATTTTGATAGTGTGACGACTCCTGACAATTTTAAAAATATTTTTCTTTTATAGTTATGGATCCCGAACGAGATGGTGCAGATGATGTAGAGAGTAATGCGCCCGCTCCCACTGAAGGGACGGTGCCACAAGATAGTCGTGAAAGGCCCGTTACAGTTTAGTCGAGGAGGAGGGGCTCGTGAAGCTTCTTCCAAGCTATGAATGAATGGTTTTGTCGAGTTCGTTCGCATTTAAACCCGCCGTTAGACCTCCACCCCCTCATGATCCACAGACTACCCATGTAGCTTCCCCAGTTATAAATACCGTTAGAAGAGAGAAACCGCCCGTTGACAAGATCAGAAAACAAGGGGCTGAAGAGTTTCGGGCTACCAAAGATGATGATGATGAGAAAAAGTGAATTTTGGCTCGAGAACACTATCGAGTCTTTGATGAGTTATCCCGCACACCGGAAGAATGTATTAAATGTGTGGTGTCACTTCTTAGAGATTCGCCTACCGGTGGTGGAAGACACTTGTGTCAGAGTACCAAAGAAAGAGTTACTTGGGATTTCTTTCAAGAGGAGTTCAGTAAGAAGTACATTAGTCGAGGTTTATCGACCGAAAAGAAAAGAGTTCCTTGAGTTAAAACAGGTAAGATGACCGTGATCGACTATGAACGTGAATTTATCCGACTCAAGCAATTATGCTCGAGAGTGTGTGTCACAGAGGCTATCATGTGCAAAAGATTTGAGGATGGGCTCAATGATGATATCCGACTGTCAGTTGGTGTTCTAGAGATAAAGGAGTTTGTTGTTTTAGTTGAACGAGCCTGTAAGGCGAGAAGAGTTGTTAAAAAGAAAGGGTAAAGCTGAAATTGAGATGCAAGACACGAAGAAAAGGCAGATAAGCAAGTCATTTCAGTCTACATCTAAGAGGCCTAGAGAGTTTTCTACGAGACCTAATTTTTCAACCGGGTATTCTAGCCGAAACAGAGGTGGAAGATTTATCGATTCAAAAACTCAAACCACTTCGATTGCGAGTGTTGGCAGTATTCAGCCTGATAGGCCCGAGTGTCCTCAATGTGGTCGACGTCATCCGTGTCAATGTAGAGCAAATAAGATGGTTGTTTCCGATGTGGTGCACCGGACCATTTCATTCGGGAGTGTCCCGAGATGGTTAAAAAAGAAGTAATACCGAGTGCAAGATCAGGTAATGCCCCTGTTAGAGGCAGATCTCAGAGAAATTCAGGAGTAGGGGCAGGTAGAGGTACATTTAGAGATACAACAACAAGATCAGATGTTAGAGCACCCACAAGGACTTATGCTACCCGTGCTCGTGAAGAGGCATCTTCCCCCGACGTAATTACGGGTACATTTTCTCTTCATGATGTTAATGTTATTGCTTTGATTGATCCGGGTTCAACCCATTCCTATGTTTGCATGAAATTAATGCCTAATATGAACATGCCCATAGAGTTTACAGAATTTGTGATTAAAGTAGCGAACCCATTAGGTCAGCATGTGTTAGTAAACAAAGTATGTAAAAAATGCCCTTTGATGATTAGAGGTTACTGTTTTCCGGCTGATCTCATGCTATTGCCATTTGATGAGTTTGATGTAATTCTTGGTATGGATTGGTTAATCGCACATGATGTGATAGTGAATTGTGGAAAAAGATTCATTGAGTTGAAATGTGAAAATGGTGAGTTCCTTGGGTTAATTCGGATGAGTCGAGATAGTTCAATTTCCATGATTTTCGTTATGTCGCTTTCGAGAAATGTTTAAGGAAAGGATGTGAAGCTTATCTTGCTTTTGTGTTGAATACTAAAGATCCGAGTTGAAAATTGAATCGATTGCTCGTGGTAAATGAGTTCCCGATGTGTTTAGGAAGAACTACTGAGTTTGCCTCCTATCGAGAAGTTGAGTTTGGTATTGAATTGATTCCGGTACCACACCTATTTCTATTGCTCCTTATAGAATGGCTTCAATAGAATTAAAAGAATTGAAAGCTCATACTCTGAGAATTAACCGATAAAGGCTTTGTAAGACCTAGTTATTCACCATGGGGTGCAAGTATTATTTGTGAAAAAAAGGACGGTTCCATGAGATTGTGCATAGACTATCGATGACTTAACAAGGTAATTCATCAAGAACAAATATCCATTACCTAGAATAGATGATTTGTTTGATCAATTGAAGGAGCCACTCTGTTCTCTAAGATAGATTTGAGATCCGGATACTATCGGGATTGCGAGTTAAAAAGAGTCGATGTTCCAAAGCGCGCCGAACTAGGTATGGTCACTATGAGTTTCTTGTGATGCCATTTGGCTTAACTAATGCTCCTGCCATTTTCATGGATTTAATGAACCGAATTTTCAGACCTTACTTGGATAAGTTTGTAGTTGTGTTCATTGATGACATTTTGATTTATTCTCATGATGAGACTGAGCATGCAGAGCATTTGAAAACAGTTTTACAGATTTTAAGAGATAATCAGCTTTATGCCAAATTTAGCAAAAGTGAGTTCTGGTTACAGGAAGTTTGTTTTCTTGGACACGTTGTCTCAGGTGAAGGTATTAAAGTTGATCCGAATAAGATTTCAGCCATTGTTGATTGGAAGCCTCCCAGGAATGTATCAGAGGTCAGAAGTTTTCTTGGTCTTGCCGGTTATTATAGACGATTTGTAGAGGGATTTTCCATGATAGCTACTCCATTGACAAGATTGCTACAAAAAGATGTCAAGTTTGAATGGACTGAGAAGTGTCAGCAGAGTTTCGACAAGTTAAAGGCATTGTTGACTGAAGCTCCTGTTTTAGTACAACCAGAACCGGGTAAAGAGTTTGTGATTTACAGTGATGCATCCTTGAATGGACTAGGCTGTGTACTTATGCAGGAAGGAAGGGTAATTGCTTATGCCTCTAGACAGTTAAAGCTACATGAGAAAAACTATCCGACACATGATTTAGAGCTAGCTGCTATTGTATTTGCATTGAAAATCTGGAGACATCACTTATATGGGGAGAAATGCCGAATATTCACTGATCATAAAAGTTTGAAATACTTGATGACTCAGAAAGATCTGAACTTAAGGCAAAGAAGATGGCTAGAGTTGATTAAAGATTATGAGCTAGTGATCGATTATCACCCGGGTAAGGCAAATGTTGTTGCTGATGCTTTGAGTAGAAAATCTTTATTTGCATTGAGAGCTTTGCACACTAGTTTGGCATTATCAGATGATGGTTCTATCTTAGCTGAGTTGAGAGTTAAATCGACGTTTCTTAAAGAAATTTGTGAAGCTCGTAAGGATGACAAAGTGAGTTGCAAGCCAAAAGAGTTGAAGCAATGTAGTCAGTGTAGAGTCTGATTTTCAGATCGGTTCGACCGTTGTTTGTTGTTCAGAGAACAAGTATGTGTACCAAAGAATGATGAGCTTATTAAGAAAATCTTACAGGAAGCACATAGCAGTTTCTTTGTCTATTCACCCGGGTAGTACAAAGATGTATAATGATTTGAAGAAAATGTATTGGTGGACAGGAATGAAAAGAGATATATCAGAGTTTGTTTCTAGATGCTTGATTTGTCACAGGTAAAGGCCGAACATCAGGTACCTTCAGGTTTATTGCACTGTATTAGTTCCCGAAAGTGGAAATGGGATCGAGTTACTATGGATTTTGTGACAGATTGCCTTCGACACCGAGAAAGAAAGATGCAAAGTATGGGTTGTGATTGATAAGTTAACAAAGTCGGCTCATTTCATCCCAGTTCGTATGGATTATTCACTTGACAAGTTGGCCGAGTTATATATTACAGAGATTGTGAGACTACATGGAGTACCGTTATCGATTATCTCAGATAGGGATCCGAGATTTACCTCACGATTTTGGAAGAAATTGCAGGAAGCTTTAGGTACAAAGTTGAGTTTTAGTACAGCTTTCCATCCCCAAACTGATGGTCAATCAGAGAGAGTTATTCAGGTACTTGAAGATATGCTTAGATGTTGTGTATTGGAATTTCAAAGTAGTTGGGAGAAATATTTACCGTTAGTAGAGTTTGCCTATAATAATAGTTATCAATCGAGTTTGAAGATGGCACCTTATGAAGCTTTGTATGGACGTAAATGTCGCACACCTTTGTATTGGACAGAGCTTAAGGAAAATCAGATTTACGGGGTTGATCTAGTCAAAGAAACAGAAGAAAAAGTAAAAGTCATCAGAGATTGCTTGAAAGCAGCTTCAGATAGACAGAAATCCTATGCAGATTTGAAAAGAAAAGACATTGAATTTCAAGTTGGTGATAGGGTATTCTTGAAAGTATCCCCGTGGAAGAAAGTTCTCAGATTTGGCAAGAATTAAGTCCCCGTTTTATTGGACCGTTTGAGGTGATCGAGAGAGTTGGGCCATTGGCATATCGTTTGGCTTTGCCAACTGAGTTAGAGAAGATTCATAATGTGTTTCATGTGTCTATGCTACGTCGTTATCGCTCAGATCCGTCGCATGTGTTTTTTAAAAACAGAGGTTGAGATTCAACTAGATATGACTTACGGGAGGAACCAATAAAAATTCTAGCCCGAGAGGTTAAGTAATTAAGGAATAAAAGTATTGCACTTGTGAAAGTATTATGGAATATGCATGGAATAGAAGAGGCTACATGGGAGCCCGAAGAGACTATGCGAAAATAGTACCCAAATCTCTTTTCTTGTGTAAGATTTTTGGGACGAAAATCCCCAAAAGGGGAGAAATGTAACATCCCGAAATAGGGCCTAAAAGAGAATAGTGGTTGCGAAACCACAAATCTGAGTCAATAAAATATTTTAATATTATTTTCAGTGCTTATAATATGTGAATTTACATGTGTGAAAGTTTCGTAAATTAATTTTATTGTTAGTATGCTTAATTTAAAGAAAAGGACTAAATCGCATAAGTGGTAAAAGTAGCCTTAAAGCTTGATTGAGTGGTTAAATTAATGTGTCTTTTTATAAGGGAGGACTTATGTTGAAAATTGTCCATTTTAATGGGATAGTGGACGGCAAAGATGCATTTTTCATAATGAAATTATATGTTTAAATTACAGCTATGTTATAATATATTATAATAATATTATAATCTTATAATAACAAACATAATGGAAAGAAAAAGAAGATGCAAAAGTTATCTTCTTAGCCGAATGTCAGAAAGAAAAACACCATTTTTGAAGCTTTAAGTTTCAGCATCTAGGAGGCTTAATTCGGGTATGTTTTTGTTCGGTTTTTAATAATTTTTACGTTTTTGAGATCGTTGTTTTGAGTGCTACAAAACCCATGTTTCAATTTTGAATTTTGATGAATATTTTGAGTTATGCTATTGATGAGAACTTGTGATTTTTGATGATTGATGGTAGATTTTGCATGTTTATGAGTAGAGGAATGATTTTTATTAAGTGATTTTCAGAAAAACGAGCTAATTAGTAAAAGTTGTTATTGTTCATAAGTATGTGTTATAGTAAGAATTTGAAGTTGCTATAGAAGGAAAAATGTTCAGCATGTTATAAAACATAAGAATAAGGGCTGAAGTTTAATTTTTGAGCCTAGGGGCAAAATTGTAAATATGTAAAAGTTTAGGGGCAAAATTATAATTTTGCCAAAAATGAGAGTTAAGGACTGTTTTGATAAATATGAGTATTAAATAAGCTAAATTTGCTATTATAGATCAAGAAGAACGAAATCCAGAGTTAGATCGGGAAAGAAAAAGATAGAGGATTAAATCGATATAGTTTATCGATTTTATTTCGAGGTAAGTTTGCGATAAATAAATGCAATATTCTGTTATTTTACATTTAATATTATTAAATTCCAGCATTTACATATTTATTCTGTAAATTTATTATTTAAAGACTCAAGTATGAATTGACTGGAAAAACTATCGCAGAAAGTTCCGTTGAACCTTAGGAATGTGTAGGATACAAATGTCATGACATTAGGGTTTAAGGAAATCATGTAAGACCATGTCAAGACATGGCATTGATAAGTTACTATAAGGCAAAGGTCCCATGTAAGACCATGCCAAGGCATGGCATTGGTGAGTTTATAAGGCAAAGGTCCCATGTAAGACCATGCCAAGGCATGGCATTGGTGAGTTCACAAGGCAAGGATACCACGTAAGACCATGTCAAGACGTGGCAATGGTTAAGTTTCATAAGGAAAGGTACCCGCGTATCCTTAGTATTCCAAGTGGTTCAACGGGAAAATTCAAAGAGTATACCAAAGTAAAGTTAAGACAAGTTCAAGCTAAAAAGTAAAGGTAAGACAAGTTCAAGCTAAAAAGGTAAGGTAAGATAAATTCATGTTAAAAGGTAAGGTAAGATAAATTCATGTTAAAAGGTAAGGTAAGATAAATTCATGTTAAAAGACAAGGTAAGAATACAAGTTTGAGTATATTGAGTTAAAAGCTTAAATGATCTTGATAAGAAAAGAATAAGTTAATTCATTAAGAATATTGTCATCTATTTACATGTAAACTTACTAAGCTTTATGCTTACTCCCATTCTTTATTTTTTTTATAGTATTGCAAGCCAACTCGGGGATCGAAAGGACGTCGGAGATTGTACACACTATCAAAGAATTATATTGGTATTTTGTGACTCGAATGTTTTAAGTTATGGCATGTATAGGGACTTAGCCATTTTATGTGTGTGACCTTATGATATGGCTTATTATGGACTTGTAAATGTTTGGTAATGATTAGCCATTAAAATGGTTAATTAAGAACATGGTTGTGGTTGTTATGAAATGTCTAGTTGATAATTATTTTAAAGAAATTATGCAATTATATGCAGGGGAATAGTTGGACAGCAGCAGTAATGTGATTTTGAAAAATCACCAAAAATAGTAGAAATTGAATTAGGTTGTGCATGAGATATATAATTAAATCTTATTGAGTCTATTTTCATATAAAGAAAACGGTGTAGGAAAATGAGTTGTATATTATGAGATAATTGATTTTTAGTGAAGAGAGGTCAGAACTGTCAAACTGTGTAATAGGGGAGACTTTAACTAATAAAATGTACTAATTGGCCACACCAAAAATTCTGGAAAAATTATAGTAAGAAGATATATGAGTCTAGTTTCAGGGAAAATTTACAGATCTTGATTTCGAGTTTCGTAACTCGAGTTATAATTAATTTAGTGAACATGATGCAGACGGACAGTTTCAATTTTTATGCCCAGAACTAGTAAGTTAAGTCTAGTAATGCCTCGTGCTCGACTCCGGCAACGGTCTCGGGTAAGGGGTGTTACAGGCCATCAACATTATATATATTCAGAAGAAGGAAAAAGACAGAGCAAAAAACACAAGCTTTTGCATTAATCTTTTTGCACGAGCCCATCAACAGCGCCCACACAATCACCTGACCCAACGCCTCAATCGACGACACCCACACCACAGCCCTTTCAGATTATGCCAGGTGTGTATCCTAGCCCTTATATGTATCCTGACTCTTATATGTTTCCTTTTCCCAGTCCTATGCCAAGTTGGAATGCATGGCCCGGTGCGTCTCCTTTCCCGATGACTCCAACTCAACCGACGATATATAGGCCATCGTCGCAGGAGGGATCGCATGAGGCACCGTCGGGGAGCTAATCTCATTACCAATCCCCATCGCCTTATAGGATTCAAACACATCCGCTATGGGTGATGTAAACACCTCCGCATTCTTTATTCTATCAAGGTGGGTCATCCTCCCAACACCCACAACCACAACCCTCATCAGAAGCTGAACCTAGAAGGAATCCAGCGCTTAACCGTCGACCACCCCCATGTGGCACTGATTCTGACCAGCACATATATTGATTTTTTTAATATATTTGTACAACTATTTTTATATTGTTTTATTTAATAAAATAAAAGTTGTTTTTAATATTTTAATAGTAAATTATTTTTATATTTTTAATAAAATAAATGTTCTTTTGAATAAGGCAATAAAAATAATGCAACATAGTTTCATTACAGCAATTATCAACTATTTCAATTTGGACATGATCAAATTGTATGACATGGGTTCCTACACCATCCACACAACTTCTATTGGTTCGTTCTTTCCCGGATATCCATATTATTACGTATTCTATTTGAGCAAGGCCAACCTTTTGGTTTGCGACGCAATTCTCTATCCAGTAACAACTTAAACAGAGCAAGCGATACAGAAGGCCACTTACGTTCATCTGAGATCGGTGGGAATATGTGTCTCCACATATTGTACGTGTATTCTATTTTGTACACTTCGTCGACATATTTTATAGGATCCAAACGGAGATTCTGACAAGCTACAATTTCATGAGCGCATGTATAACGAAGTGCATCAAACGTCCCACAGTCGCAGGTCCTATTTCTCAAGTGTACACGATATTACCCATCGATAATACCTTGGTTAGGTCTTTCAAACTCTGTCACACGAAACCATAAGCTATCATGATCGTAACACATTGTGTGCATGATGTTGACCCGCGCTTTCACCTTGTTAATTTCTTGCAATACCTTCCGACACCATACATGGCCTCCCTGCATTTTTGGCCTTTATAACTCGCTGCTCGCTTTGGAAATAGTACCACTAAATGAAAATATGTCTCTCGCACAACCGAGGTTATCGGCAAATGACGCATTCCTTTTAGAACATAATTTATGCATTCAACCACTGTTTGAAAGGTATGCTATAGAGGTAGTTTGCGCCTTGTTCGTTAATTGAACGCAAAATCGCCAACATCTCATGAAAACTGTTCTTATTGATCTCGTACTCTGCCAATATAAGTTGATAGTGAAAATTACATACCACTATTCCGTTCAAAATAAATTGAATATTACCAACAAAATTATATTAATAGAGATTAAATATCCATGTTGGTCACTTGCCGTCGTTCAATGGTAGACTGATATTGCCCGTAGTAGTTGGACACAACGTGCCTTAGACTAGGGGTGTTCATTCGGTTAACCGACCCGAATTAACATTAACCGAATTAGCCGACCTCTCAAAATTTTTAACCGTTAACCGAACCGGAATTTTTTCAAAAAAATTAACTGAACCGAAATTTTTTCGGTTAATTCGGTCGGTTAACCGAAAATTATATGTTTTTAATTTTTGGTTAAAAATTACCCTAATTAACCGAATTAACCGAATTACCCGAATTAACCGAAATATATATGACAAATTATAGGTGAAAAATTATTTATAGGTGACAAATTAGCTGTTCAACAAAGAAAAATCATTTGCTCAGCAGTTCAACAATTTATAGGTGACAAATTAGCAGCAGATTATGATAAATCAAAGTAGGCCTAATTTTTTAGTTTTCGTAAAGTAAAAGGGATGAAAATAAAAATTAAACAACTTTTTTTTTTATCATCCCAAATTAATTTCATAACAATCAAAAGAAAATTGAGAGACAAGAACCTCCAAAGCAAGGAGTCCATGGACCATTTTCAAACTTTAATTCAAGGCCCCTACAAGCAAAAAATTAAACAACATGTTTTTCTGCGTGTGTTCACTGTGAGTGAGTAGGGAGTTGGGTTTAATTTTAGATTTAGAATTATTTGTTTATTTATTAAATTATTTGTAATTTTTATAATTGGGTTGGTTTGGGTTGGGTTGGGTAATTGGGTTTGGTTTGATATTTAGGTTTGGATTGGGTTTAGGTGAATAGTGGGCCTTTTATATATTATAATTTTATTTATTAATTTTTTTTGGTTAAACAGAAAAAATTCGGTTAACCGATCGGTTTTGAACCAAATTAACCGTTAACCAAAAAATCGAAAAATAATTAACCGAGCCCCGACCGAAAAAATTTGATTAACCGACCGATTAATCGAATTCGGTCGGTTAACCGAATTTTTTCAATTTTACCCGAATTTTGCACACCCCTACCTTAGACAATACCAATGGTGTGTGCGATCCCATAGGCTTCCCTGTCGCTTAATTGCGACTAGTATTCCAGTGCCCCGATGTAACACCCTTAAACCTTATCCATCACCGTAATAGGGTTACATAGCATTACTGAACTTTACAGATTATTTATAGACATATCATAAATTTTACTATTCATTTCAAAAATTAATCATATAACACTCATATTATCCATTAGATGGGCTCTCGAGGCCCAATATACACTTTAGAAGTGAATCGGGACTCAACCGGAGACTTCAAGAATATTTCGCAAAATGTAAAACTTTTTCTTAAAAACAGGGAACACAAGCCCGTGTGGCCAAACCGTGTGGCTCACACGGCCAGGAGACACGTCCGTGTGGGCATTCGATGTGAGGCACACAGCCATGTTCCAGCCCGTGTTCAAATTAGGGTAGTTACTGACTTGGGTCAGACGGCCGTGTGTTAGGACGTGTGTAAAGTGCAGGGGTCACACAGCTAGACTACACGCCCATGTGCCAGGTCGTGTGTCACTCACAGTTGAGACACACGCCGGTGTTTCTACCCGTGTGAATGAAAATAGGCCATTTTAAGGTCACTTTTCTCACATTTTTTGATATCAACCTACTCACAATATATCAAAACATCAAATAGCACCAATCAAACAATCAACACAAGCCAAAATCAAGTTTTTAAACATAATATATCATCACAAACTCAATAACCTAAACTTACCAAAGTAACTCCATTCATTGATTCGCCAAAATCTATTACTAAATACATGCATTCTAACATATATGTGTGTGTGTGTGTGTGTGTGTGTGTGTGTGTGTGTGTGTGTGTGTGTCATTCACAACCATACTTTAAATTTAACTCTTTTCCATACCAACCCTATACATGCTATATAAACCATAAAATGTAAAACAAAAATCTACCGGAGCAATCTGAATTATGTGGCTTGATGTGTTGATACGATCCTCCGAATTTCTTGAAAATCTACAAAGAACATTTAATGACACAAGTAAGTTTAATGAAGCTTGGCAAGTTCATTGGCTTTAAAAAAAAAATCTTATCGAACATACTATAATAAATCATTTAAACAAACATTTCACTAATCATTTAAATAAACATTTCACTAACATTTCTAGCCATTCACAATTTCAAATAATGAATTCACTTGATTGATCTCAATATCAATAACTACTTGAATTCTATCACATTGATTCCATATGACATTTACCAATCTTTGTCAAATTAAAGAAAGTCTTACGGATTTGAGTACTTCATTTTTCTTGATGACATAGTCCAACTATGGTCTTACACATATATTGCCATAGCCCTGCCATGGTATTACATTTATAGTGCCATAGCCCAGTTATGGTCTTATCATTAGGATGACATAGCCCAGCTATGGCCTTACACGTATACATAGACTGCCATGGTCCAATCATGGTCTTACGTTTAAGGTGCCATAACCCAGTTATCGTCTTTTCATTAAAATGCCATAGCCTAGCTATAGTCTTACAGTCAAACATTTCCATGGTCCAACCATGGTCTTATCCGTCAATTCATCTTGTGTCACGGAGCGGTCGTACTCAATCATGCGTTCCACTTAATTTGAACTTTCAATTTAATTTTCATATTTTTACAATAATCATAATTCAATAAAAAATATGAAATAATACATTATAAAATTCCTAATTAATAATTAATCATGAAAGTTCAACCATATGAACTTACCTGGGCCAATTTGTAGAATTTGTTGTAATTTAGGGACTATTTAGCTAATATCTCTTTTTCACGATTTTCTTCTAGTTCTTGATCTATAATATAAAATTATTCATTCATTAGCATCCAATTCAATTCTAATTCACTTCAAAATTTATGCCCTTCAATTTTCAAAAATACACATTTACCCCAACTTTTACAATTTAATCCCTGATCAATTAACCTATTAATTGAGCTATTTTTTTCTCAATTAACACTTTATATAATTATTTTAGACTACTATACAGCCTTTTATATTCAGAATTTCAAAACCAAACCCTAATTCTTAACTTTTTTACAATTTGGTCCTAAAATAAATATCTATCAAAATTACTTAATAAAATCATCATATTAAAAAATTAAAGCTTCGAATCCATGTTAATTCATCATAGACATACACCACTCATCAATGGTGACTTTCAAAATCACCCATGAAATAAAAAACTAATAAATTAAATAGTTGGACCTAATTGTAAAAGTCTCAAAAACATAAAAATTTCAAGAAAAGAGCAAGAATTGAACTCATATGATGCAAAAATATGAAAAACCTAGAGGACCTTCAATCGCATTTTTGGACTGAAAATTTGAAGAAGAAATGTCTAGAATTCAATTTAATCACTTGTTTTATTTTTAATTTTAACCAAATTACTATTTTACCCTTAGTTCACACTAATTTTTGTGATTTTTCTCTGCCCATGTCGCCCAAGCCATCTTTTTTGGGGTAATTTCCCTTTTAAGTCCTTCCTCATTTATCACTTTAGCTATTTAATCATTTTAGCAAGTTTGCATCTTTTTCAATTTAGTCATTTTTAATTAATTAACTATCAAAATGTTAGAATTTTCCAACGAAACTTTAATACTAACTCAATGACACTCCGTAAATATTTATAAAAATATTTATGGCTCGGTTATGAAATTGAGGTCTCGATACCTCGTTTTCGAAATCACTTTACCTAATAATTATTTTAAAACACAAATCACTAATTCAAAAGTCTTCCTAAAGTCATACTTGACTCATAAATAATAATTAAATATTAAAATTTTCAAACTCACTCATTTAATTTATTGGTATCGAACCACAATTTTTGATACCACTGAAAATTGGGCTGTTACACTTGATCCAATATAACGCAGATATCAGGTTAGAGGCAGACATGCCTCTTTAACCTAGAAAGAAAGAAATCCCAGTCATCACCTGACTCCCCGATGTTATTGCATACGGAATTGGAAAGATTCTCCCACAACCATCTTGTGCCACAACTAGCAATAGTCTATTGGTATATCTACTATACATAAAGGTACCGTCAATTTGTTCCAATGGCTTGCAGTATACAAAGGTGTCCTGTCATTGCTTAAAGCTCTAGAACAGACGCTTGAACACTTGGCATCCATGGAGCAATCTGTCGTTGTAGTATGCAGGGCCAGTTTCAAGGTCTGTTATGCAACCTAGGATGTACCTCTCCAACACCTAACACCACTGCCACACCTTATTATATAAAGCGTCCCACCCACTATGCATATTTTCCAACGCCTTTTAGTTAGCTATCCAAGCCTTGCAGTAAGAGGGCATGTACCTCAATTGGTTACGAATATTGGCAATTAAGACCGACACAGAAGTCCTAGAATCCGTCTTCACCGTCGGTAGTATTAAGCTAGCTATCATATCCAAATCCATCTTGGGATGATATTGTGAAACACCTGTTAACGAAGTATGTTAAATAATGAAACATTAAGTAGTAACAGTATTATTCAAAAACCCTAAACACCTAGTGATACTATACCGGTAACACATGTATGTAGACCTTTGTACTTTTTTTATCTCCTACAAGCCTGTCTTTTTCCTAATCGAAGCCATGATTTTCTATGAACATGTACCATATTGCGCTACACACTTGGCCTCGAACTTTTTGAATTTAGATTTAACCACGTTGTAGTTAACCCCGTTTATGATGCTATGTTGTTTCAACGCACTAAGAAAACCATCCTTACTGGAAAACTCTTTACCAACTTCCAATTCACCTGAATCTAATGATGAACTTGTACGGTCACGCCTTCTATATGGTAGATCTGGAAACTCCAACACGTCATCTGCAGATAGATCGACATTATGCATGTGGCTGAAGGCGAATATGCTATGAACTGCGGATCTTCTTTTTGTTCATCTAAACCCCCTTCAACATCTTCAGGTTTAGTTAAAACAACTCCGCTTTAGAAAATAATGCAACTTCTGCACCATGGGGGCCGGGTTCTCGAGGTGGATCCACATCAGACTCATCATCCAACCCTCATCATTTGCAATGTACGAGTTTCCATCACCAGTGGATGTCGTAAGGAGTACATCATCCCTTCTTGTGGACGTTTCGTAACGTCCCCAATGAGATGTGGATTGCCAACCACTAGAAGTTGATGTCATTTCCCAATACGTATTTCCAGCATTGAACATCGACCCACTAATATGTATGTCCCATCCACTAACTGAGTGTTGTGTAAGAGTTGTGTATTCCATACTTCCACCAAACACGAGTGCTTCTGTGTTCTGCCTCCCACAAATAGAGTGTCGGGTAGGGGTTGTGTATTCCTCTTAAACAACAGTAGATGTTGAAGTCGTAAATGCTTAATTTGGTGATGAAAATTATACATATAACTCAAGAAAGGGTGATCTACTAGCAAGATGAGTCTGCACCATCGCTTCTGATAAACTGTAAAAATAACATATTTTAAGCCCACATTTAGCATGCTTTTGGATGATTTAAGCCTTGAATAGTGTAAATTGGTACTCTTAATCCTTTGTTTTCATGTTTTTACTCAGGAGAGCATAGGAGGATGAAAAGAACGAGAAACGGGCCCAAAATGGAGTAAATGGGCCATATCACGAAATTAACATGACTTGGGCCCAAGACCACACGGCCGTGCCACATTCAACAGACTCGAACACAGCCTGGCCATGATTCACACAGGCGTGTACCACGGGCATGTTCCTGACGTGAATAAGAGGAGTTTTACTCGGAATAGGATACTTGGAGGCAAAGAAACACATTCCAAAGCCTATTTAAACACCCTAGTAGGAATTCTACTTGGATTAGGATACTTAGGGACCAAGTAAGGCATCTCAAAGCCTATATAAACACCCAATGGGGCAACTTAAGTGGGGAGTTCGGCAGAAGTCTTCAGCCAGGGCTTTTGTCAGGGCGTCCAGCTAGGCCAAAGAGGGCAGATTTGTGGGGATTTTCTCGAAGATAGCCAGTTGATTCATCTCAAGAAGCCGAAATTATACTCAAGACGGAGGATCTCTCCTTTAATTCCTTGAGGGAGTTTTTAGGGATTTCTTATGTTTTGTTTTATCTTTTCTTCTGAGATGTTTTCTTTTATTATTATGAACTAAACCCTCAGATACCTGAGGGGGATGAAACTTAAGATGAATCTTGTTATCGTTTGCTGAACTATATGATAAATATTTGACTTGTTCTTAATTAAGTGTTCTTAATTCTTGTGTTTATATTTTCGGGACATTAATTCAAGTATGATGTGCTTAGGTGGAGGAGTAAAAGTCCCTGCCTAAGAGTAGATCTAGCATAATTAAGCGGAGTTGATCGCACGCCTAGAGATAAGGTGACGAGATTTTGCCGGATTAGGGTGAAACCTAGTATGGGAGTCCATAGATTGAGTTAATGCAATTCTAGAGGTTTTAATTAGAAAGAGATTTCAATTAAATAACCTAGGGTTAGATGTTAGTCACCTCGAGAGAGGGATTATTATAACTTAGGGAATCTTACGGATCAAGTCAAATGAATAAATCGTCTGGTTCAGAGTTAGATAAGAAGTGAAGTCTAGGTGGATTCTTCCTTGGGTGTCGTCTTAATCAATTGGTTTTTCCTAAAAGTTATTCTCCAAATTCATTCTTCTTTGTCTTAGAGTCTTTAGTTTAGTAGTTAGTCAATTTTAGTTTAGACGAACAATTCCCTTAATTCTTAGGCTAAATAATAGAAAGAGAGTTAGTAGTAGTACTTTTGGTTCCTTTGGGTTCGACATTCCTGTCTTGCCTTAACTATACTATTGTTCGATAGGTGCGCTAGCCTCAAATCATTGTCATAGTTAGTTTCCAGGTTCGATCATTCTTTATATAAATTTTAAGTCTTTGACATCGCATAAAATAATGATTAAGTTTTTAGCGCTGTTGCCGGGGAACTAAAATATTAAGAACGCTTAATTTTTATTACTTTAGCCATATTTATTTTATTTTTACAATTTATTTTATTTTTAACTTTTCTAAATTTTCTTCCTTTTGTTCATTTTAGGTACCTCTAGTTTATAACTAGAAGGAACCCGACAGGACCCCTATTTTACGATAGTGATATTGAAGGTACCGTTCACAGGAATCGCAGAGAGATAAGGCGAAGCTTAAACTACATAGAAGATGAGCAAGAAGCTGAGATTAATACCACCGAAGAGATGGCTGAGAATCATCCGCCACCTCCAGAGATGGTCGAAAATCATGCTCCTCAAACTATGTATGTGATCGCTGTGAATCAGAGTCTTAAAATTTATAAAGAGAATGATCGAACCTGGAAACTAACTCTAACAACGATTAAAGGCAAGTGTACCTATCGAATAGTAGTATAGCTTAGGCAAGACCGGATTATCGAACCCAAAGGAACTAAAAGTACTAATACAAACTTTCTTCTTATTATCTAGCCTAGAATATATGAAGTTGTTGTTTAATTTAAGTCTATCTAATTATAAGCTAAAGACACTAAGACAAAAATACTAAATTGAGGAGATAACTTTAGGAAAACTCAGTTGATTTAGACAATACCCTCAGGAAGAATCCACCTAGACTTCACTTGTTATCTATTCCTGAACCATATGATTTATTTACTTAGTTTGATCCGTAAGACTCCCTAACGTATATTAAACCCTCTCTCGAGGCGAATAATGTCTAACTCTAAGTTAATTAGTGGAACTCTCGTTCTCTTATAATAACCCCCTAGAATAGCAGTAAATCGATCTGTGGACTCCCATATTAGGTTTCACCCTAATCCGGCAAAATCTCGTCACCCTATCTCTAGGCGTGCGATCAACTCCGCTTAATTATGCTAGATCTACTCTTATGCAGGGTCTATCCCTCCTCCACCTAAGCACATCAAATTTGGATTAAGCATGCATAATTAAGAACAAACTAAGTTTATAGTCTTAAGCTAGACTTTCCTTGTATTTGAAAAAAATCAGGGAGGTTTAAAGGCTTGAATATCTTTCCTCATGCTTACAGTACTATTCTCTTGATAAAGTTTAAGTCGTGAAGCGTTTACCTTAAAAGTGTCGAATGTTGGATTGCTTACCTCGACTGCTCCGTGTGGGGAGATATTTTGTACCTCGAGAGGAATTGCTTCGTTCTTGTTCAGGTTTGATATGGTGATATGATGATCTGATTTATCTAGCTGTATCTGGTCTCATATTTTGAAGTGGTTTAATGTCCCTACGAGTTTTTCTAGGGGCTCCGTTGGTTTTACTTCGTGTGGTTCCGATTCTTCTTCGTGTATCCCTAGTTTTTCATTGAAGTGTGTTTTCCACTCGTCTAATTCATCGGTCTGAATCATTCGATCCTCATGAGTTATTTCTTTACAGGGTTTAGGATCGGGTTCAATTATGTCTTTTTGTGGTTCTTCCTGAAAAGAAGGGTCAACCAAATGATTATTAAAAGAATTCACATTCTCATCTTTGTTGCTTGATATTCTAGCCGAGTCGAGGGCTTGAAGAGTGACTGTTTCCTCGCCTACACAGAGTATAGGTTCTTCTGCACCAACATCAATTTTAGTTCTGACAGTTGCTAAGAATGACCTTCCTAAAATTAAGGGGATTGAATTATCCTTATCCATGTCTAAGACAACAAAATCTACTAGAAAGACGAATTTATCAACCTTTACGAGCACATCCTCGATTATACCCCTAGGAGTTCTAATGGTTTTATCAGCTAATTGAATACTCATCCTAGTTTGTTTGGGCTTCCCTAAACCTAGTCGTTTAAACAATGTATGAGGCATGACATTTATGCTTGCCCCTAAATTAGCTAACGCATTATCAATAGTTAAACTACCAATTAAACATGGAATTGTAAAACTCCCTGGATCTTTTAATTTCCGTGGTAGTTTATTTTGTAGAATTGCTGAGCACTTTTCGTTGAGTTCCACATGTGGTTCCTCGTCCATCCTTCATTTTTTCGTTAACAGCTCCCTTAAAAATTTTCTAGAGTCTGGCATCTGCGAAAGAGCTTCAAGAAGCGGTTGGTACTCTTTGATTACTGGGTTTGCTTTTCTAGAGGTTGGTACTCTTTGATTACTGGTTTTGCTTTTCTTGTGTTACCTCAACTTTTCTTTCTTCGACTTTGTTTTCTTGTATTGGGTTGGGTTCGTCTAACTCTGCTTTTTCCTGAGCTGTTATGGCTTGGATTTGCTCCTTTGGATTAATCTCAATGTTGCTTGGTAGACGTCCTTGCGGTCGTTCGGACATTAACTTTGCGAGTTGTTCGACTGCATTAGTGACTTCCCTGACTAACTTAGTAACTTTTTCAACCGACGCTTGTTGATCTTTAAGTGTTTTCTCGGTTTCTTGGAAACTGTCTTCTGTGTTTGCCATAAATTTTGTCAGCATATCTTCGAGGGTTGGCTTCTTTTCTTGCGGATATTGCTGATTTTGGAAGTTTTGAGGAGGTTGTTGTCTTTGATTTCCTTGACCTCCCCATGAGAAATTTGGGTGGTTCCTCCAACCTGGATTGTAAGTATTACTATAAGGATTATTATTGGATCTGAAATTATTACCTATATAGTTCATCTGTTCACTCTCTGCTCTTGGTTGGTAGGGTGGGTACTCAGGATTCGCCACAGTTCCACGTGCGTCGCACTGCATTACTGGGTGTACCTACGAAGAACATAAACTGTCAAGCTTTTTATTCATCATCTTCATTTGTGTTGATAACATGGTCACTGTGTCTATGTTAAAAGCTCCTGCTGATTTCGTTGGCTTTGTCCTTGTAACTTGCCACTGATAGTTATTCAGTGACATCTCTTCAATAAACTCGTAGGCTGCTTCAGGAGTTTTGTTGTTCAAAGTTCCACCAGTGGCTGAATCGATTAGTTGCCTCGTTGAGGTGTTTACACCGTTATAGAATGTTTGGACTTGTGCCACAAGGGTAGACCATGGTGTGGACACCTTCTCAAGAGATCCTTATATCTCTCTCATGTGTCGTATAATGTCTCTAAATCCATCTACACAAAAGAAGAGATATCATTCCGTAATTTGGCTGTTTTGGCAAGTGAGAAATATTTTAATAAAAATTTTTCAGTCATTTGTTCCCATGTAGTGATTGATCCTCGTGGTAACGAGTTCAACCACTGCTTGGCTTTATTCCTTAATGAAAAGGGAAATAACCGAAGACGTATGGCATCGTCAGAAACGCCATTAATTTTGAAGGTATCACAGAACTCTAGAAAGTTAGCTATATGTGTATTTGGGTCTTCGTCCTGCAAACCATCAAATGGAACAAATTGTTGAATCATTTGTATTGTGTTAGGCTTTAATTCAAAATTATTAGCAGCTATAGCGGGCCTAACAATACTTGATTCTGCTCCTGTTAAATGCGGTTTAGCATAATCAAACATAGTACGTGGAGCATTGTGTTCCCCCACATCATGGGTTTGTGGAATATTATTGTCCATCCTTTCAGTAGGATTGGATCTATTTTCTTCCTCTCTTTCTATGTAGTTTAGTGCTCCCCTGATTTCTCTACGGTTCCTTCGAGCGGTAGCTTCAATATCACTGTCGTATCTAAAGGTCCTCTGGGTTCCTTCTAGTCATAAACTAGAGGTACCTGAAAAGAAAGAAAGAAAGAAAAGTTAGCAAAATTAAAATTTAACCTAAAGATAAAAATAAATTGTGAAAAATAAAAATAACGGCTAAAGTAATAAGAATAGAGTTTTCTTAATATTTTAGTTCCCCGACAACGGCGCCAAAAACTTGATCGCTGTGAATCAGAGTCTTAAAATTTATAAATAGAATGATCGAACCTGGAAACTAACTCTGACAACGATTAAAGGCAAGTGTGCCTATCAAACAGTAGTATAGCTTAGGCAAGACCGGATTATCGAACCCAAAGGAACTAAAAGTACTAATACTAACTTTCTTCTTATTATCTAGCCTAGAATATATGTAGTTGTTGTTTAATTTAAGTCTATCTAATTACTAAGCTCAAGACATTAAGACAAAAAGACTAAGTTGGGGAGATAACTTTAGAAAAACTCAGTTGATTTACACAATACCCTCAAGAAGAATCCACCTAGACTTCACTTGTTATCTATCCCTGAACTATATGATTTATTTACTTGGTTTGATCCGTAAGACTCCCTAACGTATATTAAACCCTCTCTCGAGGCGAATAACGTCTAACCCTAGGTTAATTAGTGGAACTCTCATTCTCTTATAATAACCCCCTAGAACAGCAGTAAATCGATCTGTGGACTCCCATATTAGGTTTCACCCTAATCCGGCAAAATCTCGTCACCCTATCTTTAAGCATGCGATCAACTCCGCTTAATTATGCTAGATCTACTCTTAGGCAGGGTTTATCCCTCCTCAACCTAAGCACATCAAATTTGGATTAAGCATGCATAATTAAGAACAAACTAAGTATTTATCATATACTTTGGAAAATAATAACAAAATCCATCATAGGTTTCATCCCCTTCAAGTATCTGAGGGATTTAGTTCATAACTATAAAAGAAAACATCTCAAGAGAAAAAATAAAACAAAATATAAGAAATCCCTAAAACTCCCTGAAGGAATTGAAGGAGAGATCCGTCGTCTTGAGTAGAATTCCGGCTTCTTGAGATGGATCAACTAGTTATCTTGGAGTGATTCCCACAATTTTGACCTTTTCGGCTTGGCTCCTTGGCCTAGCTAACCGCCCTCTCAAAGGTGGTACTTAGGGGGTATATATAGGCTCTTGGAATGTGTTTCTTTGCCTCTAAGTATCCCTTTTCCGAATGAAACTCTTATTCCAGCGACAGGGGCACGGCCATGTCACAGGCCCGTGTACATCTAGTCCAGGCCGTGTTCGGAGTACTTTAATGAGGCACGGCCGTGTGAATCAGGGGTGTGGCCGTGTTCTAGATGAAAGGTGAGGCACGGCCATGTGGGCGTAAGTTCAGGCCGTGTCGATTTCTCCCTTGGCCCAATTTACTCTGTTTTGGGCCCGTTTTATGTTTTTTTCATCCTCGGGTGCTTTCCTCGGTATAAGACATGAAAAGAAAGGATTAAGAGCACCTTTTTACATAAATCGAGGGATAAATCATCCAAAAGCATACTAAATGTGGGATTAAAATATATTACTTTTACGGTTTATTAGTATGATTATGTTAAACCTAGTTTAACAGGAACTGAGTCAAGTATTGTTAGATCTACTATTGCTGCAAATAATTTTGAACTGAAACCTAACACTATACAAATGATACAACAGTTTGTTCAGTTTGATGGTTTGCAGGATGAGGATCCTAACACACACTTAGCGAATTTTCTAGAATTCTGTGATACCTTCAAAATAAATGGTGTTTCTAATGATGCTATCCGTCTTCGGTTATTTTCCTTTTTTTTTTGAGAAATAAAGCCAAATAGTGGTTGCATTCTCTTCCATGAGGATCAATCACTACATGGGATCAAATGACTGAAAAATTCTTATTAAAATATTTCTCGCCAGCTAAAATAGCCAAGTTGAGGAATGATATCTCTTCTTTTGTGCAGATAGATTTAGGGACACTTTACGATACATGGGAGATATACAAAGATTTGGTGAGGAGGTGCCCACACCATGTATTACCTTTGTGGCTACAAGTCCAAACTTTTTACAATGGTGTGAACCTTTCAACACGGCAACTAATTGATTCAGCCACCGGCGGAACCCTGAACAACAAACCTCCTGAAGTGACTTATGAGTTTATAGAGGAGATGTCATTGAATAACTATCAGTGGCAAGTTACAAGGATAAGACTAGCCAAAGCAGCCGGAGTTTTCAACCTCGACCCAGTAATCGCGCTATCATATCAGGTAGAGTTGTTACATAAAAAATTTGATGGTGTATATGGTTCTTCGCAGGTACATCTAGTTATGCAGTGCGATGCAAGTGAAGGAGTGGCGAATTTTGAGCACCCACCTTAGGGACAGGGCATGGAGAGCGAACAAATGAACTATATGGGTAACAATTTTCGACCTAACAATAACACTTATAGTAATACTTATAATCCAGGTTGGAAGAACCACCCCAATTTGTCATGGAGTGGCCAAGGAAATCAAAGACAACAACCATCCCAAAACTTCCAACAAGAACCCTATCCACAAGAAAAGAAGCCAAACCTCGAGGAGATGCTGACAAAATTCATGGCAGCCACAGAAACACGTTTTCAGAATACTGAGACATCCTTTAAAAATCAACTTGAAAAATCGACACAAGAGCTCAAGGATCAAATCGGGCAACTTACTAAGTTAGTTTCTGAAATACGATCAGAAAGCTTACCTAGGAAAAAGGAGCAAATTCAAGCCATAACAACTCAAGATAGTGAAGGGTTAGACGAGCCCAATTTAAAGCAAGAGAATATGGTAGAGGAAGGTAAGGTTGAGGTAAGCCAAGAAAAGCCAAAATCGGTAATCAAAGAGTACCAACCTCGTATACCATATCCCGAAGCAATAAAGAGAGACGACATATAGGAAAAGTTTAGTAAGTTTCTTAAAATTTTAAAGAAATTACATATCAACTTACCATTACTTGAAGCTCTTTCGCAGATGACAGATTCTAGGAAATTTTTAAAGGACCTATTGACGAACAAACAAAAGATAGACGAAGCATCACATGTGGAACTAAACGCAGTGTACTCAGCAATGTTGCAAAATAAACTACCACAGAAATTAAAATATCCAGGGAGTTTTACAATTCCATGTTTAATTGGTAGTTTATCTATTGATAATGCGTTAGCTGATTTAGGGGCAAGCATAAATGTCATGCCTTATAAAATGTTTAAACAACTAGGTCTAGGGAAACCCAAACAAACTAGGATAAGCATTCAATTAGCTGATAAACTATTAGAATTCCTAGGGGTATAATTGAAGACGCGCTAGTGAAAATTGATAAATTCATATTCCCGGTAGACTTTGTCATTTTAGACATGGATGAGGACAATAATATCCCCCTAATATTAGGAATGCCCTTTTAGCGACTGCCAAGACTAAATTTGATGTCAGTGCAGGTGAACTCATACTTTGTGTAGGTAACGAATCAATCAGTCTTCAAGCTCTCGACTCAGCTAGGACATCGAGTAATCAAGGTGAGAACATTAATTCTATTAATAACCATTCGGTAAAACCTTCTTTTTAGGAAGCACCACAGAACTACACAACTGAGCCAGATCCTAGACCTCATGCCAACAAGGAAATAACCCATGAGGAATGAAGGCTTCAGATCGATGAACTAGACGAGTGGAAGACACACTTTAAGGAAAAATTAGGAATACACAAAGCAGAACCAACGCCACTCCAAGGAACAAACAAATTCAAGATCAGAGATCAGTGCATCGTTAGATAAAGTGGACTTTGAATACCTCCTCCAGACCCTAATACAAACAAAGAAATCTCTTTTAGGGTACTCAATGTTTTCCCACACGGAACAGTCGAGGTAAGTAATCCTACAATCGGTACCTTTAAAGTAAACGCTACTCGATTTGAATTTCACCATGATAATAGGATTGATAGCATGAGGAAGGACTTTCAACTCCTCAAACCACCATGAATATGCGAATGAGAGGAAAGTCTAGCTTAAGACTATAAACTAGCGCTTCTTGGGAGGCAACCCGAGCACTAACTCTACTAATTAGTTTCGTTTTAATTCTTTTCGTATTTAGGCGTAGGTTTCCATACCCACACAGCCTTGCACACGGCCGTGGCATGGCCGTGTGGCCACCACAGAAAGGAACACGGGCGTAGGATGCATCTCTATTTAAACCCCCTTCTTCCTTTTTTTTTCCCGTTACCTTTCTTCTTTTATTTTTTATTATTTACTTTTATTCTTATTTTTGTTGTTATTACTTTCTTCTTTTTCTCCATGGAATTTAGATTTAGCTTAGGATACAATAAAATCAGACCGGCTACTTTGAAGATTCAAGTCAAACGGCTCGAGGCACTCCCTACGTTTCTCTTCATCCAAAATTCAGGAAGTTTCACTTCTCTCCCTCTCTTTTGATTTTCTTACTATATGATCATTATCTACCTTTGTACATTGAGGGCAATGTGCATCTTAAGTGTGGGGGGTTAACTATAGTATTATTTGAAAATCCCTGAATTATGCCTTGTTCTAAAGTAAGTTTATAATATTATGATTAGAATGAAATTTCCTTTGATTTATGATTTTTATTGATGTGTTTTGGATTAAGTCATTGATAATTGTACATTGATGATTAAATTTGAAGGAAACTAGAGAATCAAGCATGATAAGTCTATTTTTTAGAAATTAAAAATTTTTCTAGGTTATCTACCCGAATTTGAATATTACTTTAAAGTTTTAAATTTACGAGGTTGACATCAAAAACCCATAATTTTTTATGAGATTTCGAGCCTTATAGAGCATATATTCTTTTTCTTGCTCACCTTATTGATTATGAGTGTGTCAACATTGATCTGTTATTCTAGAACTTGTTTCGATTATACATGTCGAGACCACACCTTTGATTTGATATACAGAGATGATAACGGCACTTAGGATTTAACCCACTTACTCCACTAAAAAGCCTACCTTCATAATTAACCCCTAGTGAACCCCGTTGATCCTAACAACCCTTACCGGTTTTGAATCAGAGGTAATTATTCAGGTAAGGGGAAACACCTATGTTTTCATACTATAAAAACTATGACTTTGATTGTTTGAATCTTTAAGACTCTTTAAGATAAATTATCCATGTATGAATTATCTATGAATTATGATGAAACATTATTGATGAATATTATGAATCAGGGAAGTTCGTTTTAATTGTGAGTTGAGAATTTTGCTTGAGGACAAGCAAGAGTTTAAGTGTGGGGGTATTTGATAAACCGTAAAAGTAACATATTATAAGCTCACATTTAGCATACTTTTGGATGATTTAAGCCTTGAATTGTGTAAATTGGTGCTCTTAATCCTTTGTTTTCATGTTTTATACTCAGGAGAGCATAGGAGGATGAAAAGAACGAGAAACGGGCCCAAAACGGAGTAAATAGGCCATATCACGAAATCAACACGGCCTGGGCCCAAGACCATACGGTCGTGCCTCATTCAACAGACTCGAACACAGCCTGGCCACGATTCACACGGGCGTGTGCCATGGGCGTGCCCCTAACGTGAATAAGAGGAGTTTTACTCAGAATAGGATACTTGGAGGCAAAAAAACACATTCCAAAGCCTATTTAAACACCCTAGTAGGAATTCCACTTGGATTAGGATACTTAGGGACCAAGTAAGGCATCTCAAAACCTATATAAACACCCAATGGTGCAACTTAAGCGGGAGTTCGGTGAAGTCTTACGCTGTGGCTTTTGTCGGGCGCCCCACTAGGCCAAAGAGGGCAGATTTGTGGGAATTTACTCGAAGATAGCCAGTTGATTCATCTCAAGAAGCCGAAATTATACTCAAGACGGAGGATCTCTCCTTCAATTCTTTGAGGGGGTTTTTAGGGATTTCTTATGTTTTGTTTTATCTTTTATTCTAAGATGTTTTCTTTTATTATTATGAACTAAACCCTCAGATACCTGAAGGGGATGAAACCTAAGATGAATCTTGTTATCGTTTGCTGAACTATATGATAAATATTTGACTTATTCTTAATTATATGTTCTTAATTCTTGTGTTGATATTTTCGGGATATTAATTCAAGTATGATGTGCTTAGGTGGAGGAGCAAAAGTCCCTGCCTAAGAGTAGATCTAGCATAATTAAGCAGAGTTGATCGCACGCCTAGAGATAGGATGACGAGATTTTACCGGATTAGGGTGAAACCTAGTATGGGAGTTCATAGATCGAGTTAATGCAATTTTAGAGGTTTTAATTAGAAAGAGATTTCAATTAATCAACCTAGGGTTAGACATTAGTCACCTCGAGAGAGGGATTAATATAACTTAGGGAATCTTACAGATCAAGTCAAATGAATAAATCGTCTGGTTCAGAGTTAGATAACAAGTGAAGTCTAGGTGGATTCTTCCTTGGGTATTGTCTTAATCAATTGGTTTTTCCTAAAAGTTATTCTCAGTTTGCGAAGTCTCTCATCGCCTTGATTAAACAAATTCATTCTTCTTTGTCTTAGAGTCTTTAGTTTAGTAGTTAGTTAATTTTAGTTTAGATAAACAATTCCCTTAATTCTTAGGCTAAATACTAAAAAGGGAGTTAGTATTAGTACTTTTGGTTTCTTTGGGTTCGACATTCCGGTCTTGCCTTAACTATACTACTGTTCGATAGGTGCGCTTGCCTCAAATCGTTGTCATAGTTAGTTTCCAGGTTCGATCATTCTTTATATAAATTTTAAGACTTTGACATCGCATAAAACAACGATCAGCCTCCAAGCTACGACCACCTTTGATATCAAATGAGTCATATGTCACAAGATTAACCGAAGCACAAAATCGATGTTTAATAGACGAAACCTCATTGGCGTCGTTTTGAATATTTTGCGCCTAATTCTTTTACGAAGTTCTGTCAAATCTATGTTCTGGTTAAAAATCAATTGCGTTGTGTTCTCTGATAAAAAAATAACGCCGTTCTCGGTGTCACGGACCTCACCATCATAGTAAATAACAGCACTAATACATTCACTCATCTTTAATTTCTATTATGCTTAGCCTTTTTAATTTTGCTTATTGTAACTTATACAACCTGAGAATGAAATTTGGCTCATTTATAGCCTAAGGTCAAACAGGAACTACTGTAGAAAAAGAGCATTCAAGTGGGAGCTTTTTTAATCAATTTTGCTGACAGTGCATTTTGCTTGAAGCATTTTTGACACCATTTGTTCAGAACTGCCTTCTCAAAATTATTTTTTCAGGAACTACTGTAGAAAAAAAAGCGTGCACGTTGGAGCTTTTTTTTTTAGTATTTTTGCTGATAGTGCATATTGCTTGAAGCGTCTCTGATATTATTTGTTTAGAACCGTCTTCTCAAAGTTATTTTTTCAAGAACTACTGTAGAAAAAGAGCATTCACGTGGAAGCTTTTTTCAGTAATTTTGCTGACAGTGTATCCTGCTTGAAGCATTTTTGACATTATCTTTTTAGAGCTTGAAGCGTTTTTGACATTATCTTTTCAGAACTGTCTTCTCAAAATTAATTTTTTGAAACTACTATGAGAAAAAAAACAAAATCTTTATTATCAATATAATTTTTCCTAAATCCTAAACCTAAATACAAAATTATTTTAAAAAGCTAAACCCTAGTTTAATTAATTTTCTTAAAAACTCTAAACTCTAATTTAATTAATTTATTTAAAACCCCAAAATCTAATTTAATTAATTTTTTAAAACTCTAAACCCTAATTTATTTTTTAAAATTCTTAAACCTTAACCCTGATTTATTTTTTAAAATTCTTAAACCTTGCACCCTACACCTAAATTGTTTTAACAAAATCCTAAACTTAAATTATTTTAACAAAATCCTAACCTAAATTATTTTAACAAAACTCTAACCCTAAACCAAAAACCCCTAAGGACTAAACATGCAAAAAGCCCTAACCCTAGAAAAACACGAAGCAGAGTAATTTTTCCATGTTAGCAAAACGCTTACACGTCAGCGTGTTTTGTGCTGAAATGGTAAATTCACTCTCCCAAGAACACGATTTGTTGAAATTTTACCTAAAAACACTCCTACATGATTTGTTGAAATTTTACCTAAAAACACTCCTACAGCGTTTTTGTATATTTCAACCTTTTTCGGTAAATAATAAAAAAATAGACCATTTACGTAAATAAAATTGGAAATCAGCTTAAATTGGTTAAAAAAAAAAAAGTTCACAGACCCAGCCACTTTATGTTCGATATGGTATGCGAGGAAAACCGATAAAACTCGCTGCCCCGCTGACTCCATTACTCACTGCTTCTCATTGCAAAGCCAACACTCTTCCATCAGCTTCCAGCTCCTTCAAGCTCCCAAATATTCAGGTGATTTTTTTCTTTCGGACTCAGCACACAAGTAGACTATCTGTTCGATATATTGTCTGCAAGAAACCTTCTCCAAATTTCATCCATCGTTTTATTGAATCAAATGCACTAAGCAAAATTCATTTTTTTTTTGGTGGTAAAAAATAATGTTGGAATGAGATGAAACATTTTCCCTGATGCTATCCTTTCTGCTTTTGAACAGACAAATTTTAAGAGAGAGAGACACTCTAGGCTGCTCTGCTCCTATTAAAATGATAAATTCATTGGTTTTCCCTAGGCCTAGCGAAGTATGTATAATCTTCATTTTCTTTCATTATTAACTTCCATCTTTCTACTTTCTTTTTTGCTGTCAATTCAATAACCAATGCTTTTGCAATTTGATTCCACGGGTTTTTAGTTTTGACTTTTGAGAGGAATGAAGCTTTATTTATCTGAATCGGATTCTACTGTAACCATTATACTTAGATCATTCACTGTTGTTTGATGTTTGACCATGACTCCATTTCATGGTTTTGCCTTGCCTTTCTACTTGGTTAAACTGTTTCTTTTGTTATAGGCATTTAAATTCGCTTCTACGAGATTTGACGGGTCAAGAAAATCCAAATACAGCAAACCCAGGATGGAGCTAACCCTAACTCAACCTGATGATTGGCATCTTCATGTCCGTGATGGTGACCTTCTTCAAGCTGTTGCCCCTCACAGGTTGTTTTAATTTAATAACCCACGTTTTCTAATACTAGACTTTGGGGTATTATTCAGGTTTTGGTAATAACCCAAGCCGCTGAAATCACTGTTGCAATCCTGTTAAACTTGTATTTTGGTTGTTGTCATAAATGATAAAAGATTTTGAGTTTCTCAGTTTGTTATTGTTTCCAAGTTTATCTACTGCGACCCATACTGGTTCGGATTCAATATCTATTATTTGAGATACTCTGTGTTGGATACTGCTTGAAACTATCCCCATATTGCTTTTTCACATCTTTCACATACACTTGCATCCACTGCTTTCTTGACATCAATGCCAGTTTGTGGGCATGATTGTACATTTTGTTTTTCCTGTTTTCGGAATTTTTATTGAGCATCCAACATGCGTTGGTGGTTTCAAATGTAACCCTGTCTTGCATTATGATTAAATAGAAGTGAGAAAGATTAGCAATGCCGTACTTTGATCTATGCTCAGCCTAAGAGAACTCTTATAATCTTTATATATATATCTGGTTACGCTGAAGAATCTACTTATTAGTAGTTGGATTTTTGAACTTACTGATTGATTTTTTACTTATTAGTGGTTGGGTGGTTTCTGTTCTGAAAGTTAAACATGTCTGATTAATTCTGTTTTAACAAGCTTCAACCAATTATCAAAACAGTCATTTGATCACCCTTAGTTGACTTGATTTACTTCTTCAAGTTATAGGGAAATTATCCGTTGACTAATATCTGAATGGTTGTGATTTTTTCTCCCATCTAATTTGTATTATTACTGCAGTGCAAAGCACTTTGGAAGGGCAATAATAATGCCAAATTTGAAGCCTCCTATTACCACTACTGCTGCTGCTGTTGCTTATCGAGAATCAATCTTGAAAGCATTACCTGCCGATAGCAACTTCACTCCTCTAATGACACTTTATTTAACAGATAAAACCAGTCCCAATGAGATCAAGCTCGCTAGTAAGTCTATCTCATATTTAATATGGTATCTAGGAAGCCTCTCATTTGTTTATGTGGAAAACCTCTACCAAGTTCCACACTCTCCTTTCTGTGCCAAGCTTTTTCACTTCCTGCTGTTTTGAATTTGGTCCTTTCATTTAGAATAGTAGAGCAACTACAATTAAAGAAGTGACTCCTATTTGTTATTTGGCTCCATTTGTTCTGACTTGAATCTTGCAGTTTTGCTGACAATTGGTCTAATGTGTTGACAGGAAGGAGCGGAGTTGTCTTTGCTGTTAAGTTATACCCTGCTGGTGCCACCACAAATTCTCAAGATGGTGTTACAGATCTGTTTGGGAAATGTCTACCAGTTCTTGAAGAGATGGTTGAGGAAAACATGCCGTTACTGGTAATTTGAGCTATGCTACTAAGTTCGCTGCTGTATGTTGGTTAACTACATGGCTTTTGTACATTGGCAAAGATCATGAGTTAGCATGTTGTGGAAGCTAGAATGTTTGAACAAGCAAACATTATCCCATTTTGTATGAAAGAACTCATGAATATAGTACGTTACACTTCATACAACAATTCCTCTATTCTAAAATGACAAAAGGCTTTTATAAGCGGGTAGCTTCCTTCTCTACGTTACTTATATTTTAGTTTTCCAAAGGTTTCTTTCTTTAAAAATGCGATTTCTTAGATAACACGAGAAAAGCAAATGCTGCCTATATCACCTTGTCAACTTTTGAAGACCTTACTTCTTCTTCTACTTCTTTTTTTGCTTTACTTTTGTTGCTTACAACTTGTATTATTATTGTTTTAGAAGAAAGACTGTGAAATTTGATTCATCTATAGGTTCACGGTGAGGTCACAGATCCTGATGTTGATGTTTTTGATCGTGAGAAAGTGTTCATTGACACTGTTTTGCAACCTTTAATTCAAAGGCTTCCAAGACTAAAGGTTGTGATGGAACATATCACCACTATGGATGCTGTTAGATTTGTTGAGTCCGGTGAAGAAGGTAAACTTAAGCGCCTTTTGGGAAGAAATTTGGTTCTTCATTATTGTGTTAGTGGTAGAATCGTTTATGTCCTTTTGGATTTCTTCCTTTTTTCTCATTAGCTCTCAAGTTTTTGTTTTCCACTGTAGGATTTTTGGCTGCAACTGTCACGCCACAACATCTTATTCTCAATAGAAATGCTCTCTTCCAAGGAGGATTGCAGCCGCATAATTACTGCCTTCCAGTACTCAAAAGAGAAACCCACAGTATGCTCCAATCAACAGTTTCCTTGATGCTGCAAATAAGAATTGCTATCTATATTTATATAATTGGACTTCCTTCTTCTATGTGTTGGAACTATGTTTTATGAATTATCGCTTTTTTTAAATCATGGTGTAACTACCATACATGAATATACTTTTTTTCCTTGCGGTTTTAAAACTTAGATAGTGTGATAAATTTAATAGCCTTTCTTCTAATAATTGTGTCTTAACACACTTTTTATGTGTGCTGGTCTTACCCCAGGACAGGCTATTATTTCAGCTGTGACTAGTGGAAGCAAAAGATTTTTCCTTGGAACTGACAGTGCTCCCCATGAGAAACAAAGAAAAGAATGTTCTTGTGGTTGTGCTGGAATTTTCAACGCCCCTGTTGCATTATCACTATATGCCAAGGTCTTCGAAGAGGTACATTTCTTATTTAATTATAAGGTTCTTACTATTTTCAAGAATGCTGCAACGGAATTTGAATCCTAGATGAAACCGTATAAATGAAGGAAAGGTTGGTCAGTGATTCCAATGTTCATGTACATCTGTATCCTATGCATATTCAGGTATTGGTGTAGCTGTATAGGGATATAACTCTCTAAGGACTGCCCTAATACATGGAAAATTAAAAGAAAAAAAATAATATTACTGTCTGACTTATACCAATTTTCGACTCACACCTGAGTTTGAGTAACATTAAGTTTAGATGTGGGTTGGCAGAAAGTTTGTGCTTAAAACATTTGAGGGATACATCATACTTCTCATTGAAAGAGTAAATGGCTATTTGTAGGATTGTAGAAGTAATTGTTTGATAATACAGTTGTTTTCAATTGCTTGATCTAATAGAAATACTACACTTCTGGTTTATTGTTTACCTACCTTGAGTCTGTATTTTGGTTGTCTATTATAGGCGGGTGCGCTTGATAAATTAGAAGCATTTACAAGCTTCAACGGACCAGACTTCTACTGTCTCCCAAGAAACACCGCAAAGATTAAGTTAACGAAGGCTTCATGGAAGGTTCCAGATTCTTTATCGTTTTCTTTTGGCAATATCATCCCTATGTTTGCAGGTGAAACACTTGAGTGGCAACCATGGGTTGGGGAAAAGGCCGAGATGTTGAATGAAGTTCAAGAGGTAGGGGCTAATAAGGGTTAAGCATATCCCTACTTGGAATTTCATTCAGCTCTATCGTTAGAGAGCCCAAGGTGAGATTCAATGTTTAGTGCCTAATTTGGTTGGTTAATGTAACAACATGAGAATAAACTTGTTTAGTACATCAGTGCTAAAATAAGTCATCGTAATATCAATAATAAAAACAGTCCAATCTTTGATAGCCAAAGAGGTTGAACAAGTAAATTTAAAGTATTAGTGTGTGAAATGTTACTTTTGTCCTTAGTGAAAGGAAAAATCTCAATTTTTTATTCATGGCTTGATTTTTTTTTCTTTTTGAAGTTTATTTTATTTAAAAAAAATTACATGTTTGCCAAATACATTATTTTTATTAGAAATCTTATCACACGTTATGTGAAACATAAATGTTCACATTAAATAATGAAATATATGGTTTAAAACTAATTAATAATAACACATGAAATATATATGTTATTAAAATGAAAATATTAGATTAAAATGTTTATCATGATACTGTTATCAATCTTGGGTCGGTACTAAGTTAACTTGTGATACTAATTCAATCAAAATACATTATTAATATATACAAAGTACTAAAATGTATAAAAATATTTATTTATTTATTTTTATAAAAAAATTTTAGATAAATGGTAAATTAAAGGTTTTATTAATGCAATTAGTAAATTAAAAAAAATTAAAATATTTCGAAATAATATTACTTATTTTATTTATTAAAAAATAAACCTCCCTACACAAAAAAAATCGGTTGTACAACAGGAGTTGGATAGTGTTATAGTGCACATAAGATGCAATTGTTTAATCATCAGCTAAATTTTTGATTTAAACCTGGAATGAAAAATAGTTTAAAAAGAAGATTAGAGTGTTTATAAAAAGAGAAAGCTCTTATTCTTCATATGAGTCACCTAAACTCATCCCAAAATTCAAAGTGACAATCTTTTCGTGCACCTTACATAAACCTCTTAATTGTTGCCCATCCTCTTCTGCTCCATTTATTATTTATGTTATGTTCACTATCACTTTTCTCATTCCCTTCCAAACCAACTTTATATATTTATACCCTTCCCCCACAGGTATTTTCTATTTTACCACCTTCATGTCTTCCTTGTTCCTTTTTATTTATTCACTTCTTCAATCTTCATTTTGATCTTCCATTAATATATTAGGATATGTATAAGATGGATGATGTCTAATGTAAAATCCAACTTGTATTTTAATATGTAGTTAAATTATTTGGTTCCACTTTCATATAAATTTGATTATACCATCTTAAAATTAGGATGCAAAGGGAAACTAGCAATGGTGTAGCAGCAGCGGCGGCAGCCGCATCACGAGTCCATCCGGCATGCGCTGCATGCAAGCATCAACGGAAAAAATGCGACGAGAATTGCATTTTGGCGCCTTATTTCCCGGCCGATAAGTGCCGAGAATTCCAAGCCGTGCACAAGGTTTTTGGTGTTAGCAACGCGACCAAGATAGTCCGTAATGCCAACAGCGACGAAGACCGGAAAAAGGTGGCGGATTCGCTGATATGGGAAGCCTTTTGTTGGCAAAAGGATCCGGTGTTAGGACCTTATGGTGATTATAGGAAAATATATGAAGAGCTGAGCTTGTATAAAAAGCAAAGCCAAATGATGCTCCTACAAGAGCATGACCATCAGCCTACTCATCCTGTATTCAAAATGGGACCTGCTCATGCCGTCACGCCGACAAAGCGGTTAATCGATGTTAAAGGAGCCATTAGCGACGCTACATTACGATGCTATAATCCCGATGTGGATGTGAATTCTCTCGTCGGCTTCAGCGGATATGCGTATCCTCCCCAATCGGAGAAACCGGTGCAAGAAAAAGCCATCCACAATACTACTGCTATTGTTCCACTTCAATACTACGCTTCTGCAGGTATTTTTTCTCATTTCTTTTAATTTCTATTTAAATTGACAATTTAAGCTTCAATTTTGCCCCTCAGATTATTTTCTCTTGTTAAAAAAAACACGTTTTTTTGTTGTTGTAAAGTTTTAAATAATTTATCATAGTTTTAATACATAGATTATGTGTATATTTAATTTGTTTGAAAAGAAAAAGATGGATTTGGGAATAAATGGTAGTACTAAAAACACTAAATAATTGTAATATAGAAATATTGATTGATTTGATTGTGCAATACAGATGTAGGTTTTATGAATGGGAAGACATTGGAAAGTACAAGATGGGACAACATACTATAGTTCTTAATTCCTTCAATTCCGACACGTGTTGCAATATTATTTCAAGTTGTTATTTATCTTCATTTCAGTATTTTTATGTCCATTATTCTTTTTTATATTTATTATATCGACAAGTTGTTGTACTAATTTATAATCTGGTAATTATTTTTTATGATTGCAGAAATTGTAGCACTGAAATATAAATTATCCACATGCACTAAGAACAGGAACTTTTTTATGTAATAAGATACACGTGTCATTAAACCAAAAGAAGGGAAAACAGCAGCCGGAATTTAGAATTCCTATTTATTTATAACACTAGCAAATAAACGCAATATCTAAGCCAATCACATCATATATATTGGTTTGGGTTCCACGTTGTATGTTGTGGCGTGCTGAGTGCTTATTATCGTCAGTCACGACGGTTGGCGCTCTGAGTATTGGGTTGGTCGTCGGGTCCGATAACAAGGTCCTTGGTGTTTTGGGCAATTTCCACTATGGTTTCAGCAATGGCTCCCAGTACACCTGTTTGGTTTTCCTCCTCCTCTTTTCTAACGCCTGAACCCTCAAGTGTTATCTCTGCCCCACTCTCCATTCTTCTCTCTACGCCCTCCATCGGCACTTTTTTGATTCTCTCTTCTTCAACCTGGCTTCTCTTCTCAGTTTCCTCAAAATATTCAAATCACAATCAGTCATGTCAGCAGAAAAACATATTTTCATAAACAAAAGTGAAAAGAAACTGGGGTTGTTTGGATTTGATTTGGGGAAATATAAACCTGTGTTAATTCACCGGTTTTGTCAGGCTCTGATGACCCCTGAAAGGTTTGCTTCAGGGCATTTCCAATTGGCTTTGGAGTTTCCTCGAATTTCTCTTTGGGTTTTCTGGCCAAATCCTCCATTTGTTGTTGGCTCTCGCTCGATCTTTCTTGGGTTTCTTCTTCTCGGTAACTACTGATATCACCCTTTGAAACAATAATAACAGAATTCATTAATGTCGAAATAATTGAAATTTACATAGGGAAGGATGATAAGAGGATCATAAATGGTTAAATACCTGTGTTTCAGTAGCTCTCTTAGCTTCTAATTCTCTCGCTGCCTCTTCCTTTTTCCTGGCGGTATACTCTTTCAGAGTCTCGCCAGCAGCTGAAGCAGCATCCTTGGCCGCCCTTATTGGCTTGGCAGCAAGCTCCATTGATTTTTTACCAGCATACTCCGCTGCTCCCTCCACCATCCTCGCCGCCACCTTTGTTCCTTCCACTGCTTTCTCAGTCGTATAGTGTGCCGCACTCCATCCAGCTACGACAGCCTTGTCCTTCACATCGACAGCCACTTTCCCCGCTAATTCAGCGGCCTCCTTGCTTTTCTCTACCGTCACATCCTTGGTCACCACTGCTTTTTCCCCAGCATAACTCGCAATGTTTTTGCTGACATCAACTGTGGTGTCTTTGGCTTTCACTGCCGTTTGCAAGGCATAGTCTTTCGCCTGTTCTAGTCTGGGCGCTGTGTAGTTACCGGCACTTGCTAGGGTTTCAGCTGCAGTGTCTTTTGTCTGGGTTCCTTTCTCTGCAATGTATTGTGTAGTCCTTTTTGCACCTTCAATGATGGTGTCCTTTGCTTGTCCGCCTTTCTCTGTGGCGTACTGAGCGCTTTGAACAGCGGTTTCCTTGGCTTGCTGGCCCTTTTCTTTGGTATAATCAGCGGCGGTATTAAGCGCTTGGGCAGCCGATTCCTTGGCCTGGTTATACCGTTCTTCGGCAGCCCTTAGGGTCTCCATTGAATTCTGTTGAGCTGATGCTCTGAGCTTAGATATCTCTTCTACAGATAACTGCTCTTGTTTCTCACCACCCTCTTTTTTAGCTCCCTTATTAACCGTTTCTTCGCTACTAGCCATTTGAGTGCGGCGTTCTTGCTCTTTATCACTCTCGTCTTTGCTGCCCTTGGACTCCATTGAAGCACCTCTCTCTTGTCGATGTCCAGCAGCAGCAGCATAACTCCGTCGTCCTTTCTCTTTATCACTCTCGTGTTCGGCCTTAGACGCCACTGAAGTACCTCTCTCCTGTCCAGCTCCAGGAGCATAATTCCGTCGTCCTTTCTCTTTATCACTCTCGTGTTCGGCCTTAGACGCCATTGAAGTACCTCTCTCCTGTCCAGCTCCAGCTCCAGCTCCAGGAGCAGTCACTTGGAATTTCCCTATCGCGTAAGGTTCTCCCTTCCTCTCCTGAAGCTGTTTCCCTCTTCCTTCTCTGGCCTGATCACCTGCTTCCGTTTTGGCGATTATGGTAGCGGAAACATTCACGTCACCGACTTTCCCTTCAAGGGAGTGAAATTCATGGGGCCCACCATGAATAGGATTGTGCTTGGCAGCAGTAGCACCCACATCGGACTGCCTGGATTTCTCGGCCAGAGATTCGAAATGAGTAGCCATCTTAGGGACTCTGTTCTCCTCCAAATGAATGTCTCTCTCGGATGTGGTGTTTTCTCTACGACTAAGTTGTTCTGACGCCATATCTCACTGATTTTGGATTTTGCTTGCTTTGTTTCTAGTAAGTGGAACAGTATTGATGTTGAGTTGAGAGAATGAAACATGGAGGTGGTGTTAAAATAAGGGGAAGGGGGGGATGTTGGAGAAGATGGAGGTTTGTGCATGGGAGCTGACACGTAGTCGGCTGAGTTGGAGGGTAGGGACACATGTTGTGATTATAATAATAGGAGAGGTGAGTCATCTTATTCTCTTATCCGTTTGAAACAATTTATGCCTTTCATCGCATTTGCAGCGCACACGTGTTGAGGCTCTCTAAATTAGTTGAGGTGGCAGTCAAAGTTTAACTACATGTCACCCGCTTGATTGTTCCAATTAGCGGCACAGATTTCCGTAGCCTTAAGAAAGCTTTGCTCTTCCTTCCTCTCCTCACATTGTAAAGCTTTAAATCAATTTGATTCATCATTACTACATACGACAGATTGGGAGGGATGATAAACTCTTGATTTTTTGAGGACCAACAATAATATTCCTTTGTGTTCTTTAAATACTTTTAAAGATATATTAATAAAAGATTTACACTTAAATTTAATTAAAAATAAAAATGAAAGATCTAGACATTCAACACTAAATTTGACATCATAACTAATCTTTATTAATGGCTTAAATTTTAATTTTTTTAAATATTTTGTTAATGATTAAATTGATAATTGATTATTATTACTATAGAAGGAATTAGATTAGGTAAAGAAGGGACTGGAAGAAAGTGGCGATGGAGACGACGACTAGTGAAATAGCAGTTGCTATATTAAAATTAGGTAAAACATTAGAGATAGTAGATTACCTTGGCACCCACGAAGAAAGGTGTGTAAAGATTTTTGTATAAATTCTTATTCAGAATGAAAAGTCATGTTTATTATATATATAAAAAATAAAAATAAAAACAAAAAACGAAAGCCAATTTTAGATGATTCTCATGTCGTGTATGTTCCAAGTATATGGTCTACTAACGGAGTAATTACCGGAGAAATGGTAAATTTAACAGTAGGACCTAATTCCAACCATCACCATCAAAATACAAACAAAACATTTGCATATTCCCATTACAAACATAACACCCTTACTGCAAGCCTCTACCCTGCTGCTTGAAAATCCCCAAAATCATCATCCTCCATGTCTTCTGTGCTCTGACTTTCACCACATTGTTGTTCATCTCTATGCTCTTTCTCGGACTTCGAAGCCTTCTTTTCTGAAGTTCCGTCTAACTGGAGATCCGGGGGTGAGCTTGTTGGAGAATTCCCAGTCGTTTCTACAGGTGAAAGTTGTGCTGGAGGATGTGGCTGGGGTGACTTAAGAGCGCTAGCTACAGGTGAAAGCGGTGTCGGTGGGGGAGGTGGTGGTTTGATGCTAAGGATGGGTTCTTTCTGGTTGCCTTTGTCAGCCAAAGACAGCTTGTCAATGCCCAGCTCCGCAGCTTTTGACTTCAGAGTAGAACCACCTTTCTGAGCATTTGGCATCAATAAGGGAGAAAACCTTTTAGAAAGTACTTGAATGTGAAATGCTGTTGATATATTGTATTAAAAAGATGTAAAATGGCACACATTTTTTAATTGAAGTACAATGGTCTCCCCCTCCTTTAAACTGTAATCAACTGAGGAAGATTTCTGGAATTGCTGCTCCATCTCTTCCGCAGTTTTCTTTTTGTTCAAGTATCTTCAATACGATTTAAAGTTATTAGTGCAGTATTCATTCATATTCTTTGAAACAACGAAGCAGCATGAACTTAAGAAATCACAGAATAGGAAAGCAAATGAAATAATACTGCACAAATATGAGAACATACTTCATATGGTCATGCAGGGCTGCTTGGAAATCATAAGCCTCTGTTCTCTCTCGAAACCCAATGCCAATGAAAGCATGCCGAAGGCGACCACCTGCATGACTTCTGAAATAATAAATATAGCGTTTAAAAACTAAATACAATGGCAAATAAGCAAAGCACATCGATCATCATCCTCGAAGATACTTGAACATTTAAAAAGGGAATTGCAATGTTATGACATTTAACACAAACCAGTTGTGGCAACTGGTTTAATGACATAACCACAAGGTGATATATACTATTACAACGGAACAGAAGTTAAAAATGGTTTTGGGTACATGGGTATATTAAGACAGTTATGCTCCACATAAATTCAGCAGAAGAATAAGTCACAGAACAAAATCAGACTATAAAGATTACAAGAACTAGGCGGGGTAACCGTAGCTCAAAGACAACATCAAGCAAAGCTAGTATCACGTAAAAGCTATTTCTTCTTTCTTTAGGATGCTGCATTACAAAAGATGGATTCTTCCTTCTTACATAAAAATGGAAATGTTTGATCTTCCTAGATGCTAAATGCAGAAGATAACTTGATACCATAAGGGATGCTCTGAATAGGAAAGGAGTTAAAGGCATAAATACAGCCTTTTTTCAAGTAACTACTTTGATTAAAACACCCCTAAGGAAACATAAGTACGAAGAATTCTGTACTCTATTGCTTCATCATAAGAATAGTTAATGATGGAGTCTAGCTAGTACCTCAGTAGTAAGCATCTAAGAATTAACGTCCATATGACTCCTATATAACAGTTTTGATTTTGCTTTTTTAGTAAGCTTGCATTCAGCCGTATTATTCTGAGTAGTATCGAGAAGCCATAAAATTAGAGGTGCAACTCCAGAAAAGTTCCTAATTGCTCAGAGGGAAACGTTGTGGTGCGTTTCCACCAAAGTTTCTAATTGATTCCAAAGTGCTTCTTCTGTTATTATTTTAACTTAAAACTTTACAGCATTAGAAAGGCAGAATATAATCAAGGAATATATGCACGTGTCAGAATGGCAAGAATTTTATATACAACAATTGCAAGAAAACATTAACAAGAAAAGGACTGACAGGAAAATTTTAAATCGAATTCATAATTAAAAGTAAATTTAAAAGAGGAGAAAGCAAAAATTACCAATATTCTCCTCAATCCGAAGAACAAAATATCTGCAGAACACATACATTTGAGATAACGGGTTGCATCAAAATTAAAGCAATATAGCTCTGCTCACACATCAAAATCTATCGTATACTTATTTGTACATACCTACTGCTATCAATTACAGATTCCACTGGATGTGGCTCTCCATCTCTGAGAAATGCTCGAGCATACAATTCACCTATGAAGAAGAGTGAGTTCTAGCACTAAACAATCATCTAATTAAAAAGATAACAAAATACATATTACCCTACCAAGCACAAAACTAAGTTTACCTGTATTCTTGTCTTCAAGCCTGATAATGCATTCTTCTCCCTTGCTAATGACTTTCAAAGTTCCCTCCCATGCCCATTTGTTGACATTCCATTCATCAGCCCTGAAACAAATTTAAGAACAAATATCTATATCTACCCCAGCAAGTAAATCTTAATCATTGTTAACTGATCTAACAGCCGCAATAAACTCAGCACATAACCTAATTGTTGAAAGTATTGCATACACTGTACTGCTGCCCTGATCAGATATTTTACGCACTCTCCTTCTTGAAGGTTAAGGAGAAATATATTCATCGGGTTTGGGCAGTGAATGACTTTTCCATTATCCTACAGCTTCTTAGCTATTAAAAACAATTCTTTTCATGGAGAAATAAATTTAGTTTCAAAATTTGGGGCAAAATGTTATAGATATCTCTATCTGTTTATTACATGATGATTTTTCCTTTTCAGCAACATGGCTGATTTTATGCAAGTTAACACCAAGATAGAAAACAAACAAAAAGAAATGAACAAAGGTTCACCTAACATGATGACAAACTTAACAGTTCCTATTATTGACAATGCAGGTTACACAAATGGAAGTGAATTGCAGTCACGCAAATAGAGAAAGAATGATAGGTAAGGTTTTCAACATCATTGTGAATAGAACATGGTAAACACAATATAATACAAATGATATCATCCACGTTTTTCTTCTCTAGCATACTGGGTATCATATCTTGACAAGTAGGACAACTACCTGTAAGATGCTGCAGTTTTCCTTGGAGGTATCTGCAGAAGTAATGTGTTGAATTAGCTAGATAGCATAGCAGGCACAGAAGGGAAAGAGAATAAAAGTGGGAAAATATCACAAGATTGGATTTCACTAAAGTAGGACACCTAGGTGATTAGAATTTGTGGTAGTATTCTGATATGAAAACTTGAGGAAATAGAGATAATAAATAAAGAACATATATTTACATGTAAAGGAATCCCCTTGCTTCAACCTAGGTTTCCTTAGAAGTAACAACCAAAGGTCAATTGCATCATACACAGAGAAAAGATTCTTGGAATTCACCGATCATAACTCCCTCCCTCCCTCTATCTCTGCATGCAGACACAGATAAAGACACACACACACATGCACACAAATACATATATCCATTTCTAGTCCCCTAAGAACAAGCAGCATGAGTCCAACATGGACTTAGACACATTCTACAAGTTTGAGGAGGGAACGAGCAAACTTAAACAACACGATATTTTGCATTTGATCGAGAAACATACAAACATGCAGAATTGGTAGTCAAATACCAATTTCTAGACTCTTTAAGAACTAGCGCTCCTTGGACAGTTCAGTGATCGAGAAACATGCAAAATTGTCATAGTGTTGGCATAAATGCAAGCATAGATTGAGATGTGGCAAAATATCAAATCACCAAAGAAAAGCATTCTTATCAGATTATTTACAGTGACGCTTGAGACAGTTCAAGTCTAGCTTTCCATTTTGAATATACAATCTTGATAAGACTTATTCATTACAAAAATTGGAGTGGCAGTAATTTTAGAATTGTGTTATGATCAAGTGTAATTGGCACTAATCTAAAGATCAAAAAGCGTAAATCATATATGGTTGGAAAGCTAGTTAAGTTTTTGATGATTCAAGTTGTTCAGCAATTGGAGCTTCCTAGAGGGTTCCTAAATGGCATATATTGGTTTCCTACACATTGTTCACACACTCTATTTCTAGAATAGAGTTGTACATTACTATTTGATCAGACTGTCACTGATAATTGTTACAGTATTTCTATTTCAAAAATTAACTATGCCTAGAGTGCGATTCCTGGAGAACACTGGATTACATAAAATTGTTTTTCAGATGAAATTATCTTCCTTTAACCTATATATCTCTAATCAGTTCTTTGAGTTTAGATTGGTGATGTTTAGTCCAATATCTCAAGGGTGGTAAAGTGAAATTAGATCTCTACTGTGGTTTACTCATGATCTAGGACTTATTTTCTACAAACTAGCATCAAGATCAGTTTTTTCTTTTTTTATTCTATCAAGGTACCATTTCGGGAAGAGGGATTCACAACATGCCAACTTTTTCAATTGCGGAATACACACACCTTAACAGACCAAACACCGAAATGCTTGTATCAGAGATCGTGTTATCATCAGGTTGGTATAGGATTTCATCTCAGTATCATAAATTCATGCAAGGTAAAGTTATCAGCTTCAGACAGTTTTGCTTAAATCATAAAAAATAACGATCAAGAAAGACGACTACCTGCAAAACAAATTGATTAAGCAAATGAAAAAGACTGCAGAATAATTTAAATGGATCCCTACCACACCATATTTGAAGGAAAACATTTTTGAATCCCTGGTTTCTGACATTCATGATGTGAGGCAAAATTCTATCTTGAAGACGCAAGTAAAATCCATTTACCAAAGCAAACAATGGTCCAATCCGCTTATTTACTTTTTATATAAAAAATGTTCCAAACCTAAAATATCATAAATAAAAACTATCCATCTCAATTTACATTAAAATTGAGCATAGACAATTCAACCGCTTAGAAGCCCCACCTCAATTTACAATAACTGTGTCTAGAGTTCCATTAAGTAATTGTTTACGTTGCTCGTTGCAAAACTGAAGTCCACTTTGAAAGGGTATAACTAGCAATCTAATAATTCTAACCATTGAATCTGAATCTTGATCCACTACCAAACTAAATAGAATTTAGCTAGAATTGAACGAATTGAGTGTGATCCGAGGAAAAACAGTAGAAATTCAAAGTTGACGTGCAACAGATCGAGAGATTCGTATGATGCATAAAGAGTAAAGAGAGGAAATGGGGGACTGACCAAATAAACATAACATTCAGAGACTTGAAAGAGGACAATTTCTAAGGCTTCCTGAATCTCCTCGCTCTCGGCCTTACCAACTTCGCCATCCTCGTTGGCTGCGGCGGGCTCTTTGCCTTTCTCCAACATCGCGCTCACCAGCAGACAACCAAACAGACACCTTCCCCCTCAGCTTCCTGACTTTATGTGTATTTTCCAAATTTTGTCTCACCCAATTTTTGTTTTCTCTTTTCCAAATACGCTACAGTTTTTTTCTTTCTTTCTCTCTGTCTGGCTTTTATTTTCAATTTTTTTTTTCTAGGTCTATGTAAAATAATAAAACCAAAGTTTTTCAAAACCGAGCCTTTAAATTAGGCTATTTTACCAAATTGACCCCAAAAAAATTGATATTTATAAAAATAACACAGGTTCAAAAATAATCACCAAAATGACTTGAAATAAATAGTAGAATAGAGTTTTGGGCACCCAATTGCCGGCACCACCTAGTATTTTGGCCCCATGATTGCCTGATGATTATGTCAAGCTTTAATATTTTGATTTTTTTTTTTTACTTTGGGAACCCAATGGTCGGTACCAGGATATTTTTTAAAAAAATAGTATTATACTAGTATACAAAAATACTTACTTCGGATGAAGTATGACTATTTATGTTCATACATACTTAACCTGGACTAATTATGTTTCAATCCAATTACAAACCATTCAACCAATTCAAACTAAAACCATGTAAATGGCTATATTATAATACATATGTTTGTGTATATATATATATATAAATCAACCAATATCATCTTATACACTATTAATATTCACATATCTAAATGACATCAAAAAACAACCTAGATACATGTCATTTCAAAAGAGAAAATACTTCACCATGTTTCCGTGCACAGGTTAGGTTAAAGTCCAATCATTGAATCAGCATCCAAAGCCGATCCCGAACTCAAAAACATGGTGAAGTATTTTCTCTTTTGAAATGGCATGTACCTAGGTTGTTTTTTTGATGTCATCTAGATATGTGAATATTAATAGTGTATAAGATGATATTGGTTGATTTATATATATACAAACATATGTCTTGTAATATAGTCATTTATATGGTTTTAGTTTGAATTGGTTGAATTGTTTGTAATTGGATTGAAACATAATTAGTCCGGGTTAAGCATGTATGAACACGAATAGTCATACTTCATCGGGAGTAAGTATTTTTGTATATCGGTATAATACAATTTTTAAAAAAAACCCTAGTGTCAGCCATTGGGTTCCCAAAGTCAGAAAAATCAATTTTTTAAAGCCTGACACAATCATCAGGCAATCATGGGGCCAAAATACTAGGTGGTGCCGGCCATTGGGTGCCCAAAACCTATTTTACTATTTATTTCAAGTCATTTTAGTAATTGTTTTGAACCTGGGTTATTTTTGTAAATATCAATTTTTTGGGGTCAATTTGGTAAAATAGCCGGTTAAATTACGACCAGATCATTAGTTCTTCATTTATATATATTTTAAAATAGAGAAAACAAGTAAATCGCCATGTCAATATTTTTTTTAGCTTAATTCAATCAATCTATATTGATTCATGAGTTAACTAATTTAATCTCTCGAATCATACCAATACCCTATTAAGTTCTAGTCAAATCAGTCGATCTATTCCAATTCAAACAATATTGTTGAAAACCAAGTTAATCAGTATCACATTTAATTTTATATTATTTTTTACACAAACTAATAGGTGTCGATTTTATCTCTTACAATATATCATTTCACATTTATTGATATTCTTCATACATAAATATTTTATCACCCACCAATGACTTTTATATACATTTCTTATGATTAGGGTAAGGGGGTTTCTTATTCTCTTTTACTCCTCAATCTGGCCAACCACCATACACAATGTTTGGAGCCCTTCTTCCACCTCTATGGAAGCTCTTGACTACTTCTCCCTCTCATCTCAATTACTGCTGGGTTTTCACCTTACATGAGTGAATCGCTTCAAGGTTTTTTTATTTTATTGAAATCTTACATTAATAATTTATGCGGTGAATATGAATCTATATTTGATCTCCAAAATTAATTAAAATGATTTATTTGAACGAAATCCATCTCAAAAACACATAATTTTTTTGAATTTAAAGCAAGTAAATTGACATCAAACATCTCTTACGAAAATATTTTACACCAGCATTTCCGACAAGACTGTTGGTCATGGCTTCAATGACCATCTATATAAAAAGAAGAGAAAGGATTGTATAAAACGGTGACGCCACGTCATCTGTATCCCTTTCCAATAGATTTATGCCACATCAGCATTTTTATCCTGAATTTAAGCATTTTTATCTTGAAAAAAATCAAATCCAAATTAAAATCCTGAAATTCAGGATGAAAATACTGATGTGGCATAAATCTATTAGAAAGGGATACAAATGACGTGGCATCATTGTTTTATACAATCTTTTCCTATAAAAAGAATTCCCAATTCTTTGATCGTGGATTTATTGGTCAATAATATACCCCTCACCATTTTGAAAAATAAGGGTTACTCCCCTCGTATGAAAAAAAAATAGTATATGAACACTCGTGAACAAGGGCTATAAAACCCCTCCTTAGTTGTATTACGCATAAAAAAAGAAGAAGCGAATTTGGGGTTGTGAACCCCTCACCAATATGGGTTGGTACCCTTGCAAATATGAGGCGTAAACTTTTAATAAATCCGAAAACGAAAAATTTAGTGTTATCTTATACGGTGACTCTTTATTTATTGCTCAACTTTATAGTTTTTTTTTTTTTTTTTTGTCTTTTAAGGTAAATTGTCCTCAAGTGTAATTTTAAACAGTTTTCTACAAGTGTAATCTCGAACGGTAGTTCATTACTTATTGCTCAACTTTACACCTCTCCGTCCTCCAAGGGTGAACTATCCTTAAGTACAATTCTAAATGGTTGCCACGAGTGTAACCTTGGACAATTGACCATTACTTATTGCTCGACTTTATGGCTCTTTGCCCTCCAAGGTGAATCGTCCTCAAGCGTAATCCTAAACAGTTGCTTACAAGTGTAATTCCAGACGATGGCTCATTACTTATTGCTAAACTTTACGGCTTTTCACCCTTTAAGGATGAACAGTCCTCAAGCATATTTTCGAACGATTGCCCACGAGCATAATCTCGAACAACAACTCATTATTTGTTGCTCAATTTTACAACTCTCACACCCCCTAAAGGATTACTCCCCTACAACTCCTAAAAGATACAGCTCTCACACCATCCTAAGGGTTTACTCTCCTAAAGGTACAACTCTTAAAGGTCCAGCTTTTACACCCTCTTAAGGATTCACTCTCCTAAAAGTATGACTCCTAAAGGTATAACTCTCACACATTCCTAGGGGATCACCCTGATAGGATCTAGTACCAAGTGATAGTGTTCTTACCCCCTAAGACTCTTTAAGGGCATTAGCTCAAACCCCACCAGGGTCAAAATGCTTAAACATTTCCTTGGTAGACTAGGCACTCCCACTAAACTTTGTGAACCCGTCGAGGGCTCTCCACGGAGTTGAAAGACAAAATTTCAAGACTAAAATCGAGTACAAACATCTTAAGAACAATACTTTCTTTGAAGGTCGGAGACTAATCCAAAAAAGGACCTCCCCTTAATAAAACTCAAAATGAAAAATTCTATAAATAAAGATAAATGTTATTCTAATTTTAATACTCAAAGTTGTTTTGTTTTGTGAATATTTGGCTAATGAGTTATGACCGAAGAAAATGTTATAGATCTTGTTTATACTATAAATTTTATTTTCTTTCTTTCTTTCTTTTTTTCTTTTTTTTGAATTATGACAAATT